>JBANSL010000017.1:57298356-58498356 GCA_037127255.1 Persicaria tinctoria | reverse complement strand
ATATATATATATATATATATATATATATATATATATATATATATATATATATGGGAGATATCTAATGAGAAGTGACATTTCAATGAGAAGTAAGCCTTATACCTTTAGATTAAAATAATTTTTTTTATATGGATATAGGGGACATATCTAATGATAAATATATCAATGTTTTTTTTTTAAATTATTTTTTATGCTACTTTTTAGATGATGAATGAAAAAACTAATTTAAATTAGCATAAAAACCCTAAAATGAACCTTAAATCACCATCTAGATAAATAGCGTAAAAAATATTTTTTTTTAAAAAAAATTGATATATTTCTCATTAGATATGTCCCCTATATCCATATAAAAAAATTATTTTAATCAAAAGGGTATAAGGCTTACTTCTCATCTTCTCACCGAAATGTCACTTCTCATTAGATATCCCCTATATATATATATATATATATATATATATATATATATATATATATATAGGGATTGACTCCGGTGAAAATAAAAAATTATGATAAAAACCTTGAGGACTACTTTATAGCTTGGTTTATTTGAAACTTGTGCTAAAAACCTCAATCACACGGTGACTTTACAAGCCGGTTCAACCTAAAAACCGTGCTAAAAAATCCAGTTTTAAAATAACACATGACTTTATAGTTCGGTCAAGCCAAAAATCGTGCTAAAAAACTCATGTTTGAAAATTACATAGTGACTTTCTAGCTCGGGTTTATTAAGAACCGGACTAAAATTTGTGACTTTATAGATCGGTTCTATTCAGAACCGGGTTCTAAAGCAAGTTAACCGGGCTAAAAAGCTGGTCCTCATAGGTTTTTACCGCAATTTTGGTTTTCACCGGAGCGCACCCCTATATATATATACGGATTGACTCTAGTGAAAACCACAAATTGTGGTAAAAACCGTGATGACTACTTTATAGCTTGATTTATTTGAAATCTGTGCTAAAAACCTCAATCATACAATGACTTTACAACTCCGTTCAACCTAAAAACCATGCTAAAAACTCTAGTTTTAAAATAACATGTGACTTTATATTTCGATCAAGCCTAAAAATCGTGCTAAAAACTCATGTTTTAAAATTACACAGTGACTTTATAGCTCGGTTTTATTCAAAACCTGGCTAAAATATGTGACTTTATAGATCAGTTCTATATTCAGAACCGGGTTATAAAGCTAGTGAACCGGGCTAAAAAGCCGGTCTTCACAGGTTTTTACCGCAATTTTGGTTTTCACCAGAGCGCACCCCTATATATATTATCCACAGTGTATAATTCGTATCTCGTAAAATGTTGCCTTAAGTCATTTTTTTTCGATACAAGATAAGATTTTGGGTGATGTGAGACCCTGCTGACCCACCACCTAATGGCGTTCTTTCGGACGAGGACAAGAAACTCCCGATGTAAAGAGAGAGCTTCAAGGTCCATCGTATGCCTGAGTCTAGCCACCAAATCCGCCACTTGATTCACTTCACAAAAAACATGCCGACAGGTGAATTCCTCGAAGCATTGTAGAAGATCCTGAGCGTCCGAGACAATCATCTCAATCTTCCAGGGACAACGCTACACACTAGAGACTGAATTGATCACCATGAGACTATCACCTTCAATTTCAATCTGTTGGTAGTCCAAATCTCTAGCAACAATCAGGCTAGAGTGGAGTGCAAGGGCTTCTGCCATCAAGGCCGAAACGGATCCACAAACGGAAGCGCCAGATGCTTTGACAACGCCGAGGTGATTGCGTATGACAAAACCAGCAGTAGCTTCACCCGATGGTAGCTTGGAGCCCTCAAAATTGATCTTGAAAGCTCTAGCTGCAGGTTTGGTCCATCTAAGATTTCTCCTACGTCTTGGGGTTGTTTGTGCTTGCGTATCTTTTTTTTTCTTTTTTTTTTTACAGTATGCAAACAGTTGGAGTTTGCTATGATAAACGTAACAAACAACCAAGATCATCCCTTAGGATGATGGTGTACAGCTCCTTAGTAAGAGGAGATGTAGATCTAATACAATCGATACCTTTTCTATCTACGAAGTCAGCTACATGGTTGGCTTCTCTATAACAATGTTTAAATTGTATAAACTCGAACTCTTGAGCCATAATGATGGTCTTCTCTACTTGATGGATGACTTCCCATGGAGTACTGATCTCCTTGCTTATAGCTTTGATAATAGTCTGGTTATCACTTTCAATGATAGCCTTCCAGATCCCTTTACTTCTTGCATGCTAGATGCCTACAATGATTGCTTCTGCCTCTGTATGTAAAATTGTACCTGTAGATGTATTTTGGAAGAATACATCTATTAAACCGCTCTCAGAGTCACGAATGACTCCTCCCACTTGGCAAGAGCTCGTTGGATTAATCGAGCCATCTATATTAACTTTATAGATATTGCTCGGTGGTTTAGTCCACTTAATCTTGGTCCTATTAATACTGCGTGTGGTAGCTTTGTTTTCCACCTCCATTTCTGAATTCCAACATTTTATGTTTGAGATTATCTCAAAGGCTATGTTGATTGTTGAATTTAGCTTTTGATTTTTGACTATGTAACTATTTCTGGCATCCCAAATTGATTGCCATATAAATCCTAATTCCTTTGTCGCTGATTTGTTATTATTATTTTTTTATTGAAGGATGTCCTTAATATCTTCATTGTAATCTTCTTTAAGAATCAGCTTTTTCCCATTGCCTTTTCATAGTTTTGGGTGAGTTGTCTAGCAAAGCTGCAATTGATGAACAAGTGGGTGGCATTCTCATATTCACTATTACAAAGTGAGCATTTGCGTATCTTTTGATTCCATCTCTTCCCAATACAATTTGTTAGAATCCTTTAGTTGTTGTAGTTGTTGTCGTAAATATATCTCTTGTTATCGTCGATCTGTGTAATTGTCATCGTTAAATATAATTTGGTTTCTGATGGTTCACCTTAAGTCATTTTTGTAGTAGTGAGTGAAGCAGCTCATATGAACAACTTTATTTTTTTTTTCCTATTTCATTATTAATCGATTTTTTAGATCATGGTTTTTTTTAATGAACAGATATTAGACATCTCTAATTTCAATACATTTATTCTAAAAATTATATATTGGAATAAAAAAAATTATATCGCTTTTTTTTTTTTAAAAAAAAGGAGAAATCTTTCTTTTTATAAGTTGCTTAATGTATGCTCGTTAGAAAAAGCCAATGCACATGTACATTGAATAAAAAAGAATGTTTAAAAAAAGGCACTAGTCAAAGTAAGATACTCCCTCCGTTCCAAAATACATGAGTTTTTAGTTTTCGGCACGTTTTTTAAGGAGCGGAAAACTCTATAAAATATTATTTTTTTAATTATTTTTTTTATATAATTTGATACTTATTAGTAACAAGTATCAAATGATATAAAAAATTTGATTAAAAAAATAATATTTCATAGAGTTTTTCGCTCCTTAAAAAACGTGTCAAAAAAGAAAAGCCCATGTATTATGGAACGGAGGTAGTATCTAATTGAAGGCGCAAGTGTTATGGCCATGGGTACACTTGAATTCTACACTTGAATTCTAGAAGTTGTAGAATTGTTGTCAAAATATAGAAGATATACAATTATTGGAGACTAGTTGAATTCTACTGTATGTAGCTTTTGATTTTTTAAGTGGCTTTGATTTCTTTTGCGAATTGCAATGTACGTATTGCACGTTTTTGCACCCTCTCGCTTGGGCTGCTTGGCTCAGGTTTTGACTGCATTCAATATCGATCCACCAATTATGTCCCACCTTCACCAACCACGTAGTATGAAAGCTGGACGTAGAGTGTCATTTATTCCTAAAGTGTCTTTTTTAATAGGGAAATTTACAGAAAATCACCCCTTAAATATGGGTGTTTTCACTTAACCACCCCTTAAATTTAAAATTACAGAAAACCACCATTTTAAATGGTTTTTACTTACAACTCACCACCCCTTCATCTATTTTCATTAATTTATCATTAAATATATTATATTTTAATATTTTTAAACTTAAATTTGATTATAAATATATTCAAAATTTTAATTTAAGGGCTCGATTATATTTTAGGGATAGTTTTATTTATTTTTAAAAGACAATAATAAATTTATGCTACAATTATTATCTTAATAATTATATTTAAGTTATATGATTAATTGATAACCTATTTTTCTAAAATTTGGGAAAATTTAAAGAAAAAAAGTTACATATAACAAAAAAAAAAGGATCAAACTCATACTTTAAGTTGAAAATTATTAACTATTTATTATTATTTTTTAAAAATAAACAAAATGATCACTAAAATATAATTGATCCCTTAAATTCAAACTAGTACAATTCTCGCGCAATGGCGCGATTTTTCAAACTAAAATTTTGATAATATAAAAAATAATATTATAAAATATTTATAAATGTTAAGATAAAATTCATTAAAATCTTTACCAAAAATGTATTTTATAAATATCAAAAAAAATATTTTTTAAAAAACATCATGTAAAAGTATAATACATAAATATGTATATTTAAATCACTTAGTAAAAAAATAATATCATTTTTACTAATAATATCATTGTAACTTTTTTGAAATGTGATATGGTATAACAGTTATCTAAAATGATATTAGTTATGTCATATCATTAGAAAGGATTATATATATATATATTAAGTAGTATATATAGATTAGATATTTATAATATATATATTTACATGTATATTAATAGTAAGCATTAGATTATATTAAATATAATATTTTGAATTAAGCCTAATAGTTAGTAAATATATTAAAAATAAAAAAATGTGATTGGTTTAAAGGGAAGAGGAAGAAAAATTAAATGAAAAAATAGATTGATTTAAAGAGATTAAAAAGTAGGGATATCATATAGGCTAAAACTCGTTTATTTTAAGATATATATATAGTAAATGTGATAAAAATAAAAGAAAAAATGTAATTGGTTTGAAAAGATAAAAGAAGGAGAAAAAAAATAATTAAAGGAAATAAATTTAAGTTAAGCTCAGTAGCTATGTTAAATTGAATTCAATGTTTTGAATTAACCCTAATTGTTAACAAATACTAGTGAGCATGCCCGTACCACACACGAGACTTATTTTTAATATATTTTTTAATTACTATATTATCATTGTAATTTTATTACTAATATTTTTTATCTCTACAAGTATTAATATGTTTATTTATCTTTGAAATTCGACAAATATATTAGCTTGGCTCTATTTATCTTCTTATTCACTTGTACATGCAAATTAACTATATAATCGATCCCTTAAATTCAAATTTTGAATATATTTATAATCAAATTTAAGTTTAAAGACATTAAAATATAATATATTTAATGATAAATTAATGAAAATAGATGAAGGGGTGGTGAGTTGTAAGTAAAAACCATTTAAAGGGTGGTTTTCTGTAATTTTGAATTTAAGGGGTGGTTAATTAAAAACACTCATATTTAAGGGGTGGTTTTATATAAATTTCCCTTTTAATACTTATGCCAACACATAATTAGGCCTAGTGGCGGAGCTACGGACGGTTGTGGGGATAGGTCGTAGGGATCACACTTGATCAGACAATGAATGAATAACTACTTTCTGTTAGATAGAATATATAAAATATATGTAGATGCCCAATTACCCATTTGTAATTAGGGTTAACTATCTTGTACTCCTATATATATTCTAATGATAGCGAATGCAACCCCAACGGGGATTATTCACTCTGACATGGTATTTGAGCCTTTAGGGTTTCATCCAAATTAACCATATTTTTTTTTTCCGATCCCTCCCCCGCCTAATCCGCTACCACTGCCGGCCATCCTCTTCCTCCCTGCCTACTCCCGTCACAGGACCTCCCCGCCGGTCATCCTCTCGCTCCGACCTCCCTCTCGATCTCTCGCCTCTCCATCCCTCTCAATCTCACGATCTCAGTCTCACAGAGAGACTTGTTTCCGGACACCCCCGACCTTTGCACACCACCACAGCGCCGAACACGCAGCCACTACCACCGCCCTGCAGGGCTGCACAGATCCGACCTCGACTTCCCGCCCAGATCCGCCTCTTGCAGGCGAGTTTGCCCAGATCCGGCCTCGAAGCCACCGCTCTCATCTCCTCTCGCCAGAGTCCCTCTGTCTGGCCTTCTCTCTCGCTCGACCTCGTCGACACTATACACCACCGACGAGATTCGAGCACCTCAGCCCCGGCCTGTACGCACCCCGCCGCCACCGACAACCATTCCCCGGCCTCTGACAGATTTGCAAAACCCAGCCCCCACCTGTTTGCTTAAAAAAAACCGAGAGGTCACCCCTAAATTTCTTTCATTTCAGTTTCATTCCCACTTTTTGATCGACAACGATTATGGCTTTCTACAATCTACAACAGCCTCCCGTCGAGGTTATCGCCCCTTCAAGTCATTTACAGAGGGAGTATTCCCCTATTGGAGCCCTTACCCAGGGCTACCCGGCCTATACCCTTCCGCCTCCCCCGTACGCCTCTCCAACGCGGCCATACCCGAGCCAGCAGAGACTCCTTGGGCCCTCTCTGCACCATCTGGATCAGGCCCTAGCAGCGGGATCATCGTCCTCGTCCCGACACAGGTAGCCAACCATCATGACACCTGCATGCGTGTCAACTGCCGATCCGAATTGGTACATGGATAGCGGAGCTACTGCGCACATGTCGCACAACCCAGGTATAATTTCTGTGCCTACTTCTAAGAGCCTTTCTACATCCATTATTGTATGCAATGGTGAATGCATTCCTACCTTGGGTCTTGGACAAACTACATTACCGACCCCTACCACTAACCTAAGCCTTAACAACATCATCGTCTCCCCCGGCTTAATAAAGAACCTTGTGTCCATCCGTCGCCTCATCACAGACAATAATATCTCCATTGAGTTTGACCACTTTGGGTATGCTGTCAAAGACTTCAAAACTAGGGCCCCACTCATGAGATGTAATAGCGCTGAAGACCTATATCCTCTCACCAATAACCTTCATCCTATCACCTTCCCTGCAACAACCAATCTATCAGCAGTTGCTCTTTCGACATCTCTCTGGCATGCCCGTCTTGGTCATTCAGGCTCCCCAGCTTTCGAGTCTCTCAGGTCCAGGCTTATTCCCTGCAATAAAGCCCCTCCCTCCACTAGTTGCCAAATGTGCCAACTTGGCAAACACACTAGATTGCCCTTTGCCACGTCTTATACTCAGGTGCACGCTCCATTTGACATCATTCATGGTGATCAATGGACATCTCCTATTATCAGTCATGATGGTTTCCGCTATGCAGTTGTTCTGGTTGATGCATTCTTTCATTATTTTTGGGTGTTTCCCCTAAAGTACAAATCTGAAGTTGTTCCACACCTTATGATCTTCCATAGCTTCGTCCGCACCCAATTCAACCTCCACATTAAATCCTTTTAATGTGACATGGGCGGTGAGTTTAACAACAATGCCCTTACATCCTTCTTCGCTACTCATGGCATTCAATTCCGCTTCTCTTGTCCCCACACCTCCTCCTAGAATGGGAAAGCCGAATGGAGCATTCACACCCTTACCACTTACATGAGGACTCTCCTTATCCATGGGCATGTCCCCCTGTAGTATTGACCACATGCTATTGAATCGGCATGCTATCTTATCGACATCACTCCTTCCACAACCATCCATAATTGGTGCCCTGTTGAGATATTATTTCGAGTCACTCCTAAATACGACCACCTCCATGTGTTTGGCTGCCAGTGTTACCCCAACCAAGCATTTGTTGCCCCTCAAAAACTTACTCCTCGATCCACACCTTGTGTTTTCCTCGGCTACCCCTCCAATCATAGAGGGTATAGGTGTTTTGATCCCATTACCAAACGTGTCATCTTCTCTCGCCATGTCACCTTTGATGAGACCACAATCCCTTTTTCTAGTCCCCTTACATCCCCAAACACCCCGCCCCCTTCTGATGACTACCCTACACCCCACCTTCTTCATCAACTATATCCCACTTCCTCTCCGAATGCTATTACATCTTCGGCCCGGGCACCCAACCCTCCCCCACCGCAATCTACCCTGCCACCTCCTACCCCCGTCCAGCCCCTTGTGGCCCCCATCCCATCACCTCAAGTCTCTGTCCCGTCAGCTGCAACCCTTATCCTGTCGCCTAACCCCACACAGCCGGTCAACCAGATCCAAACTCGGAGCATAAGTGGCATCTCTCGCCCCAAACAAATTTTTGACCTCTCCGTTTCTCACCTATCGGCCATCCCTACCTCCCACAAAACAGCCGCCTTAGACCCTAATTGGAATGTTGCCATGCTCGATGAGTACAAGGCTCTTATTAGCAACAACACTTGGGTCTTGGTTCCTCGGCCTCTTGGGGTCAACATTGTGCGGTGCATGTGGCTTTTTTGGCACAAGTTTCGCTCTGACTGATCTCTTGAGCGCTATAAGGCGCGACTGGTCGCCAATGGGAACTCTCTGCAGGTGGGGGTCGATTGTGATGTCACTTTTAGTCTGGTTGTCAAACCATCTACCACCCGTACCGTCCTACATCTCGCTATCTCTAGGGATTGGCCTATTCATCACCTTGATGTCAAGAACGCATTTCTTCATGGTCATCTGCATGAGACAGTGTACATGTTCCAACCGCTTGGTTTTGCTGACATGACCAAACCAGGCCATGTTTGTCTCTTGCAAAAGTCTTTGTATGGCCTTAAACAGGCACCTCGGGTGTGGTATCTTCGCTTTGCTACTTACCTGCACATGCTTGGCTTCGTCAGTAGCAAGACCGACTCCTCATTGTTTGTCTTTCGCCGAGGTAATCGGATTGCTTATTTATTGTTATATTTCGATGATATCAGCCTTACTGCATCTTCAGAGACTCTTCGGGCTGCCATTGTTACTCAACTCAGCAAGGAGTTTTCTATGTCTGATCTCGAGAGTCGAGCCTCTCAGCTTCTTTTTGGGAGTCTCTGCTTCTCGATCTGCATCTAGTTTGTTTCTCGCACAGGAGAAATATGCCAAGGAAATTATTGCCAACACTAACATGGCTAACTGTAAGCCTGCTGCAACGCCTGTTGAGACCACTGCCAAACTGGCCCAGACTGTGGGTCCGCCTGTGTCTGATCCGACTTTGTACCGTAGCCTTGCTGGTGCTTTACAGTACTTGAAATTTACTCGTCCTGATATTAGCTATGTTGTTCAGCAAGTCTGTCTATTTATGCATGACCCCAGAGAGTCTCACTTTGCTGCTCTTAAGCGCATTATCAAGTATGTTCAGGGTACTATTTCTCTTGGTATCACTATTCCCCCATCAGCTTCACCTCTCTCCATGGTTGCTTACACGGATGCTGATTGTGCTAGTTGTCCGGACACCAGACGGTCTACGTCATGATATTATGTGTTCCTCGACGACTCTCCCGTCTCTTGGTCTTCTAAGCGCCAACATGTGGTTTCTTGATCTAGTGCTGAAGCGGCATATCGCGGTGTTGCCAATGTTGTCGCTGAGTGTGCCTGGCTTCGCAACCTATTACTTAAGCTCCACTGTCTGCTCAGTCAAGGGTCTGTTATGTATACAGACAATGTCAGCGCTACTTACCTTGGTCACAACCCGGTTCACCACCAGTGAACCAAGCATGTAGAGATCCACTTTGTTCGTGAGAAAGTCGCTATGGGACATGTGCGTGTCCTACATGTCCCCTCCCCATATCAGTATGCAGACATATTCACCAAAGGATTGCCTCGCCATTTATTTCTTGATTTTAGATCCAATCTCACTATTCTCTGCCCTTCTGTTTCGACTGAGAGGGTATATTAGATAGAATATATGTATAGGCCCAATTACCCATTTGTAATTAGGGTTAACTATCTTGTACTCCTATATATATATATATATATATATATTCTAATGATAGCGAAGGCAACCCCAACGAGGATTATTCACTCTGACACTTTCATCATCCGATTGAGGAGAGGATGCTTTAGATGAGGATATCATGAAGTTGCACCGAGAGCACTTCCGCCACCAGTTCAGGCTGCTTATGGAGAAGATGCGCGAGTGAGGAGTATCACTTTCCATGGATGCTTTGAGAGAGGTCACTATGTTGCTTCATGCCCAGATCGTTCGACTGTCTGTTTTACTTGCGGCAACATGGAACACAGACCTGCCCGTTGTCCCTAGAGTTGTGGAGCCCCACCGACTGCACAACCATAAGACTCCATGCGGCTCCTCAGCCGCCGCTTCGACATATCCCTGGGGCCAGGGCCAGGGGCGGGGAGATGCTTCTGGTAGAGGTCGAGGAGGTAGAGGTTATGGTCAAGGAGGAAGAGGGTCGTCAGGACAAGGTCAGGGTAGAGGCTCGTCATCTGCAGGACCATCAGAGTCTGGGTATGATCGTGGCTAGAGTTCCGGAGGCCGAGGACCAACATTACCCCCACTGCCTCAAGTATTTCAGATGAGAGTTGATGACCATTCAGCCCCTACTTTCGTAGGTACTTTACTTTTCCATTATGAGTACTTGACTATATTGTTTGACACTAGTGCTACTCACTACTTCATAATAGAGACGTGCGTTGCCAGGCTGAGCTTGAGCTGCACGAGTGGTTCACTCCTTACTGTTGGTCTGCTGTATGAGGCCAAGATTAGGATGAGTCGAGAGATCTTAGGGTGCCCCATCCATATAAATGAGTGAGAGTGGCCAACTGACCTTATTTTCATCTCGCTGACTTTGGAAGATCTCATTTTGGGCATAGATTTCATGGACAACTATGGAGAGATCAACCTGCGGACGAGGACTGTGTCGATCTTGGCAGATGACAAGACTGATCATCAGGTTTGGGGGAGCGACCCTGATAATGCATATTTTATAGGGTCATTTATAGGTGGTCTTATGTGCATTAGGTATTCTTATTGCATGTTTAATAAGCTTATTCATATTCTTGGTCATTTGGTAATCGAATTGCGGAATCTACAATTTCTAGTATTTATTTGTAAGTTATAAGATCCGGTCTCGAAAGGTGGAGAAAGAATGGAGCAAATGGACAAAGGAGAGCTAAGGAACAAGAGCGGAAATGGAGAACATGGATAAATCCCATCCTTAAGGTTCTAAGAAGTTGGAATTAGCTTCTGAGGTCTTCATGAGAATCGTAGTGCTTGGAAAGAGCTTTCCAATGCATATTCATATGCGTCAATCGGACAAAGGATGACTCCATAAAGTGCGTTACAAGTTCAGTCTGGTGAAATTGTCAACACTGTAAGAGCGGCACCCGCCGCCAAATCCACGGGGCCTGCCGTCCTCGTCAGATCCGAATTTGCATTATGCGGCCTAATCTATCTTTATAGGAACTTTTATCTTCACTTATTCTAGGGTTTGGCGGACGTGAGGAGGCCTATATTAGGTCAATTTCAATAGTTTTCATTCACTAACAATTCACCACTTTTTTTTTTTATTAAGAATGCTTTAGAGGATTTGAGGTTGAGAGATCCAAGGTACGTCATGAATACCAAGGTTTCTCGTGGTTTTGTCTTCAATTCAAGACTTGGTTCGTGAATCGTGAGACTTGATTTCTATATTATTCCCATGTTTATTTCATTGTCCTTGCGCTGATTTATGTTGTTAGCTTTACTTTGATTCGCATCTTTGTAGAATTGCATCATGATAGGGTTTCAATTCATTCGCGAGAATAATTAGAACTTTTCGTAGCAAGCATAATTGAGTGATTTCGCGAGGATGATCTTGATTGTGTACGACAATAACAGTTTGGGCGACCTTTCTGCCGATAATTAAGGATTGTCATCTCCGCGAGGAATGTCAATCACTATAAACCAAAAACGGAATAATAAATTGAGATTGAATAATTGGAAATTGAGTCAAGGATCGAATAAAACCAATCATTGTTGCAAATTGTAAATGAAACCACACTCTTCTTCTATCTTTTATTCGCTCTTACTAACATTCATCATACTTCTCAAATATTCTTTTATTACCTATTTTCATTCATATCTTCTCTTTATTTGCAAATTGATAACTACACATTGCAATTGAAATACTTGTTTCTCTGTGGGTTCGACTCCTTACTTATCCGCTATACTAGGTTGCTAGTTAGTTTATTTGTTTGGGTTATTATTTCTTTGGCGAGGTGAAATCTAACGACGTTTCCCCTCCGTCAGACCCCAAAAGGAACGGGGTGCTCATCAGCGCAGTCAGAGCCGCCAGCCTCCTTGATCAGGGCTACATCGGGTATTGGTTTTACGCTTTAGAGGTGGATCGCGTACACTCCAGCTTGTTAAATGTTCCCATCGTCAGAGAGTTCGCAGATGTGTTTCCTGAGGAGCTGCCAGGACTTCCTTCGTCGAGAGAGGTCGACTTTGCGGTCGAGTTAGAGTCGGGCACCAATCCCATTTTGAGAGTTCATTACCGCATGGCGCCGATAGAGATGGCTAGAGCTGTGCATAACCGGGTATCCGACACGACACGACACGACACGACACGACATATCGGATACACAAAAACGATAACCGCGTTTGCCCAGGTCTAATTATGCCTTTTAACTTAAAAGTTGTTTTTTTATAAAAGAAATTTTGCTACTTTTTAAACCCTAATATAAAGGTAATATGAAGTGGTGAATGAAAAGGATAGTGTGCCTCCTCTCTCTCTCAGACTTGAAGACAATTTGTGCGCCTCCTCCTCCTCCTCCTCTATCTCCCCCTCTCCCCCCCCCCCTCTCTCTCTCTCTCTCTTCCTCCTCCTCTATCTCCCCCTCTCCCCTCTCTCTCTCTCTCTCTCTCTCTCTCTCTCTCTCTCTCTCTCTCTCTCGCGAACACACACACACACACACAAATTCAATCATCTCAATGTTAGAGCCGGGCAGAAAAATACGACACGGTTGACACGACACGAAATCGCAACAAAACGATACGAACAAACACGAAATGATATAGATACGACACGATTATAATGGTAAAACACAACAATAATCGTGTTGTGTTCAGATCGACATTTTTCCCTTGTAGGGTATCCGACACGACACGATAATATTTTTTAAAAAAAATATTAATATTCGGTGATAATAGAAATATTATAACTATCCTAAAGAATCACAAAGTGTTGTTTGCCCAGTTGGTTGGGTGTGACTCCTCCCGTGTGTAAGTTGCCCTATAGACTCGAGTTCGAATCCCATATTTGCCAACCCTTTTTTATTTTTTAGCACTCTTTCGTTTTTAATTTTTTTTTTCTCACTGATTCTCGTCTCTCGCGTGTCTACTGTCTAGGTCAAGGCTCGACTCGCCCTTCTTCAATCTTCTTTTTCGGTGCCTCTCACATACCCTCTGATCGACTCGTCGCCTTGCCTAGCCCTAGCCAGCCCACGACTCGGCCATCCTCTCCTCACACGCTCGTTAGGATCGCCCTTCAGATCTGGCCGCGCTCGTGCTTCAGATCTACAAATCCGGCCATGCTCGTCATCACTCAGCCTCGCCCTTCAGATCCGGTCGTCGATGGGAAGGAAGAGGTTGCTTCAGATCTACAGATCCGGACACGCTCATTGGCACTCAGCCTCACCCTTCAGATCCGGCCCTCGGTGGGAAAGAAGGGGTTGATCCGATAAAAGTGAATACAGATGTGGTCCAGTAGAGATTTCCCCAAAATTGGATTGATAGGAAGGATTATTCATGAAGAAGGTTTTCCAAGAATGGGTACAACAGTGAACAGTGTACTACCACAAATTTAGAAAAAAAGGCTTTTGTAAAAATCATGTCGTGTTATACGGGTATCCGACACAAAACTGTATCGTGTTTTCGTGTCGGATATCCGGTACTTATCGTGTCGGGTTTGGATCAGCCTTTTAAGTTTTATCGGTTTTGTATATCCGACATTTCATGTCGTGTCGTGTCATGTCGGATAATCGGTTATGCACAACCCTACTCAATGTGTTCAGATCTGAAGGTGATAAGAGTTGTACGCATATAGGCAATAAGGACGGTGAGGCGACTCGGACTCGGAGTTTCCAGATCCAACGATTTATTGGCCTCTCTCTCAATCGTCTCGATGTCTCCAGATATGACCACCATTCTTCATCTCTAGCGTTCCAACGGCCGTCTCCTCACTCCGATCTCCATGGTATAGGCAATTCGAACAAGGTTTCGATTATTGATTCTTCTAGTTGTATTATTGTTTCAGGCTTCATTTCAAGCCTTGTGATTATTATTGCACGCTTCATTCAAGGATTTCAATTTCAACCCATTAATTTATTTTTTGGATTCAAGACTTGCAACTATTATTGTGAATTTTGATTTACATAGATATACGGTTGTGAATCTATAGATTTTATTTACATACATATATGTCTCGGTATTTAGAAACTCAGACTTAAAAAAAAAACCTCAGCCTTTAATTCAATGGTTCTTGTCAGATATCCAAGTATCCGACACGGATCCGTTTCGTGTATTCGTGTCGAATGCTCGATTATGAACACTCCTATCGAGGTGCGATTTCATTGGGCGGCATACGACTTTGCTTTGGTGCGTTTAGGCGGTCTTCTTCTTCGTTGGGGTTTTGGCAGTCGGAGTTGGGACTGGCTAGGATCGAGGTGGTGTGTACATGGCGGCTATATGATCGGGAAGGAGCTTCCTAGAGGTTTGTCTTCACTCCCATAGGGATTCCTAATGTATTGCTAGCCAGCGGTGTTGTTTCAAGACGGTGCTTGACTTCGTTCGTAGTATACGTCCCCAACTAGCTAGTTTAAGTATTGCCTAGATTCATCTTTGTAGGGTGCTTTTCTACTTGTTGTATTTCATCGATCTTTTCGGTTTTCGCTTGTATGCTTTGACGGTCGTTCGTCTACCGACTCGTCGGCCATCGAGATTCAAGTATATCCAATGTTCCAAAAAACGCTTGGCGGATGCTCAACAGCTAGTTAGGGTCAAGGGTCTAGGCGGATTGGGCGGGGTCTAGGCGGATTTACTATTTTGAGATGTATTTTTAATCCTAGGCCATATTCAATACTATATATATATATATATATATATATATATATATATATATATATATATATATATAAAATAATATAGTTTAATTCATAACATATATAAACAAATAAACTTAAAATAATATAGTTTAATTCATAACATATATAAACAAATAAACTTTAATTAATAGTTTATGCGTTAACAATGGGAGTTAGGTCGCGAGTTAGAGGACTATGCGAGTGAGAGATCAAGAGTAAGAGAGAGTATGGAGGTTGAAAACTAGGAGAGAGATCGACATGTGAGGGTTTTAGGAGTTAAAACCTCAAAACGGTTTTTTTCACTAACTCGTCAAACCTACAAGGTCGCCAAGACCTTGCGGGTGACCTTCAAGGGTCTAGGCGGCTAAACTCAAAGGTGGTGGACCTTCAAGGGTCTAGGCGGGGTCTAGGCAGAGGCCCATGCCTTTTTTGGAACAGTGGATATATCTGATCTCGAATTCTTACTTTATAAAAAAAAAAACGATGTTTAACCCCTTACTTTGCAAGGCTTGAAAACCCCTCATTTTTATGAGGACCAAAATCCGTGTCTACTTCGACCGGCTCTTCTTGGTGCGTTTTGCTCAAGCAGTGTGCGTCTTCATTTGGTGTTTCTTGGCGATCTACTTCTTCATTGGGGTTCTGGAATTCGGAGTTGGGACTGGTTGGGATCGTGTTAGTGTATACGAGGCGACTCTGTGTACAGAAACATTCCTTGGAGGTTCGTCTTCACTACCTACAGGGATTTGTACGTATCGTTGGCCAGTGGTGCTATTTCACGATGGTGCTTGACTTCGTCCATAGTCTACATCCCCAACTTGCTAGTGTTAGGTCTGCTTTGATTCGTCTTTCATTGTGTGTGTTGCGTGGTCTATTGCACCTTTTTATGTATTCTTTTGTATGTTTTGACAGTCTTTTGTTAGCGTTCGACCTCTCAAGTTTGAGGCATGTCTAACCTCGAATTCTTAATTTCTCTGAAAAAAACTAAAATTTCACCAGGTACCCCTGAGGTAAACGATATTTCGCACGGTGTGCAAAAGTTTGAACTATTTCGCATGCTACTCCTGAGTTTTGGGTAAATTTTATGTCATCTCCTCCCCGTTAAATCTAACGGATGCTGTTATATTTTGTTTAAAAAGAAAAAGGAAATCAAAAAGAAAAAAGTCTTTCATCTTCCTCACACACGATGATTCCCTCAAAGAAGAAAAAGAGGAGAGAAGACGACCGATGACTTGGGACGACGATCGTAAATGTCCGGAGAACAACTTCGGCGAGCATGGACAGGTGTGTATACCATTCAATTTGGGGTTTTTTCCCTCTTACAAAATTTAGGGCTTTGTTCATCCGAATTTGAGTGATTTGTTCTTTCCGATCGAATTTGGGCGATTTTGTTCTTTACAATCGAATTTGGGACTTTCATTTCTCTCATTTGATTCAACACATTACGTAGTGATTGCTTGAGGTAGTAATTGTCTATGTTTTGTTCTCTACTCGTTTTCTTTATTGCACTATCGCTTGTTTTTTTTTTTTTTGCAGTGATTTAATTTCCTAGAGTTTGTTCTTCCAAAATGTTGGAATTTGTTTTAATTAAAGAGTATTAGATGTTGACAAGGTCACAAGGTAAGAAATAAGACTTTGTGTGATTTGCTTGATTTGTGCTTCTCAACAAGTTATTAGTTCATGAGCTTCCACTATCATTAGCATCGTCCCTTTTCACCACACCTTATGTGTTTGGACTTTGGAGGGGTAAAAACCGTAAAATGATAGAAAATGATGATATTCATGGAACTCTTCAAATATTTATGGCAACCTATTTAACTTTATGAGAGATTAGTAACGGATATGTTTTAGGGAGGGTGTTGGTTTTCCCTTACATTGCCTTTTAGGACTGGTAGAGTTTGATTGACTTGAAATATCAATAGGGATATTTTATTTGTTATCGGACGAACAAATCATTCATGTTCTCAGTGTGCTTGAAGATATACTTCTAATGCTAACCCAATATAAAGAAACAATTCTAGTTTAATAAAGAACAAATTATAAAACATCTGCATGAATTAAATAATAATTTGAATTTAGAAAACAAAATAATAAAATCCTAAGAATAGCTGATAGCTTATAGCACATAGAAGTGGTGGTGTATATCAAATTAGAAACTCTGTATATAAGAGTTGATTATTTTATCTTTCTATGTTCTCTCCTAGCTCTATCCATAAAGCTAAATTTAAGTTATTAATATGAAGTGATTCATGCTACCACTTTGCTTTGAGTAACTTTCTATTGATGACATATACATGTTTGTTTATATTATCCTATTAGCTCAAATGATAGAGTAATGTGCTCTACATATTGATGTGGGTTCGAATCACATTTAGCCTGCAAATATTGATCTAAATAGAGCTCTAGTCAAGTTCTTTAATCTGACTTTTTTTTTAGGAAGGAAACCGGCCATTTCATTCTATTAATCTATTTTTTTTTCCAAACTACATTTTTATTGTGATTACTTATGTGAGTTATTTCCTTTTGGTACTATTATTTTAGAATTAAAGAAATAAGCCTATGTGGGATTCGAACCCACATCTTTACATCACATGCTTTACTGTTTTTCTTTTCACATCTTTTTTTCCTCCTTGATTCGAATTGTTGTCCTACTTTCACTACTAGTGTCAATAATATTAGGCAAGGCTGTTGTCACTCTCATAAACAGGACATCTACCAATTCTTTAATCTTAACATACATTGAATTTTATCTACTATATTAGAAGCATCAATCTTTGTACAAGAATCAAAATTGAACTATGTTTGAGTTTTCTGATTGGAAGATATTACAAATGAAAATGAGAACATTACATATTCACATCTCATAATTTTAAAGCTCCTACTGTCATAAATATTGAATGCTGTCATATAATTCTACAACAACAATATTAATTATTTGCACATACATTTTGCTAGAACGTTCATTTTCTTATTCTAATGGACGAATTTTGGTGAAGACAACCAAAATCTACATAAGCAAAACATTGTAAATTAATATGACATAAGAAACACATTAAGCATAACAACTCCATGAGAGAATAGTGCACATAGATTATTCACAAACTTCCAGCTCGAATAGCCCAATTCAATCCTTCATCGAAACTGAAACAACAAAGTACAACCCCAATGTAAAGACCGAGATTTAATTAATTATTTAATTACCCGATTTGAAAGGTTTTTCGGAAATCCATCCTCGAGCAACTTGCTATTTTGGGAAAATCCTTGAAATGATTCCGGCGTCTGATAATGCATATTTTATATAGGCATTATAGGTAGGTCTTAGGTAGACCCGGGCAAACACAGGCGCGGGCCGGGCTTGGGACGGGCTTTGGCTCAAATTTTATCCCGGTGTTGCGGGCACTGGAATCACTAGCGGTGGAGAGTTAGAACACAGATGCAAGTCTCTTGTAGCTAAGCTTTCAAAGATTGTGTTTTGAGCGTGAAATTCTTAACCCTAAAAACATGAGTGAGAGTGAAACACATACCTAGTGAGGTGCAGAATTGACATATTTGCTTGAGTTTATTGGTTACAAAATATGTGCAATGATGTTGCCAATCTATCATGTTTACTTCCCTTTCATTTCTAAAGGAACGGTTGGGGTGGATTACTGTTCACAACAACTTCTCCTTGCTTCCTTGATTGAATCATGTGATCTCATCTTCGCTTCATGCATCTCCCATCCAAGTTTCTCATACCTGAAATTAATAACAAATATGTGTAGATTCCGCCTCCATAACCACAACAATCAAATTCACAAATTAATATGAACGAGGACATTATTTACACCTAAACTATGCTAAATAAGTCTTATAACACCTATATGAATGCATGCTATCAGGCACGGGCCGGGCTAAGCCCGCTTAGTGGGTTGAAAATGTTGTCCGAGCCCGTCCGCCATTGCGGGCACAGGCGACCCGCGGGTACCCGCCAAATTACACCCTTGAGTGTTACACGTCATCACTTGTACACTGTAATGACGTTAAACTATATAAAAAATTGGTTGTGTGCAACAAGCTTCACTTCACTAGCAATTGCCGAAGTCTGTAATGTCCAACAGGTATTGTAAGTCTGTAATGTCTAACAACGCAGCAAGCCTGCATTAGCAATTGCTGAAGCTTCACTTCATTAGTAATTGCCGAATTAACTTAAGGTATACTGTATAGATATTTATTTTTGTTTTTTTCTTATAATTAATAATTTATATTATATATATTTTATAGTTTAATATATATAAAAATAGCGGGTACCCGTTATGGGCCTAGTGGAGCGTAACGGGTAGACTGTCCTACCTAATCCCGTTCCCGCAACGGGCGCGGGCCGGGCTTAGCGGCCCGGTTGGGCTTTTCTCTCTACCCAAGCCTGTCCAAAAAGGCGGGCGGGCGGGCCAGCCCGCGTTTGCCCAGGTCTAGTCTTAGGTGCATTAGGTAGTCATATTGCGTGTTTAATAAGCTTATTCATATTCTTGGTGTTTTGGTATTCGAAGTGCAGAATCTACGGTTTCTAGTGTTTATTTGTAGGTTATAAGATCCGGCCTCGAAAGGTGGAGAAAGAATGGAGCAAATGGACAAAGGAGAGCTAAGGAACAAGAGCGGAAATGGAGAACATGGAGAAATCCCATCTTTAAGGTTCTGAGAAGTTGGAATTAGCTTCTGACGTCTTCATGAGAATCATAGTTCTTGGAAAGAGCTTTCCAACACATATTCATATGCATCAATCGGACAAAGGATGACTCCAAAAAGTGCATTACAAGTTCCTCCTCATCACCCATTGTGCCTTCTTCTCCATCATCTATCATACCCTCTTCTTTCCCATCATCTGGTGAAGTGGAGAGCCCAATGCCTATTGAAATGGAATCTCATGAGTGCACGCATGATGATCTATATGTTTTGGCTCTTGATTCATTCGAAGAGCTCATCTCGATCGCGCCATCCAACGAACCAATCCTAGAGTCGATTTCTGTGGCTTCTGAGCAAGATAATGAAATTTCTAACACTTTTGTGATTTATGGTGAATATTTGGATCCCTGGGAGCATTACTTCTACAAGACACCAGCGGAACTATGTTGATGGTCCTACATTCCCTATGGGAAAGATCAACCTCAAGTAAGTAGAGAAGTCTCAAAGCTTCTCTGCAAGGTATCCTTAATTGCCAAGTTTTTCATGTTTAATGTTCATTCAAATTTTGGTTGGGCACAAGAATTTGATTTGCTTTTAAGAGTTTTAACAATATTTGAATGAGTCTTAAGGGAAGGACATAATAAACCGTCGGGTCTATGACGTTAATCAAAGGCGCTTCTTGGGAGGCAACCCAAGATTTGTTTTCTAGTTTGCATGTTTTTCAATTCCTAGTTAGGTATTTAGTCTTTCAAATTCAATAAAATGATAGAGTTCCATTTAGATATGTGTTTTTTTAAGAGTTTTGGGTTAACCATATGATTTGCTTGATTAAATGACGGAGTTGGCGTTCTGCATGACCGGCACCCATTCCCTTTCACACGACACCCGCCGCGGTTGTCAATGACAGGTTTTCGAACCTTGGTAACATTGGAAGGTAGTATTTTCTATCCTTTTATTATTTTCGATTTTTTTAGGTTAGTTTATATTTTCTATCTTATTTAGGATTAGATATATTTCTATATTTTATTTTAGGAGTATATTTTATTCTATCTATCTTTAGGTTTAGATTTCTTTCTATTTTAGGTTAGTTTTATTTATCCTCTATTTATTCTATCTATCTTAGGGTTAGATTATTCTATCTAGGATTAGTTTCCATTTATCTTAGGACTAGATTTTATCTTTTTTATTTTATTTTATTTTATTTTATTATTTCTATCTATTTCTAATATTTCTTTTTCTTTTTTGATAGATGATCATTTCCCTTTCCAATTAACCATATATCCCAAATCCCAAAATTTGATCATTCAAAGCCTTTGTCTCTATGCCACACAAGAACCCTAATATCTCCACTTGAATCTAAATTCCAAAATCTAAGCCTTGAGTTTCAATCAAAAGCCTTTCTTTTTCCCATCCATCATCCACATCCATCAATGCCCTTCATCCATCAAATTCGATTCTTTTCATACCATCACCATCCCTACCACAAAAGAAAGACTTTGAAACCAAGTCCTGATCATCAAAGAGCAAATTGGAAGGAGTTTGGATGTAAAACATTGACGTTTAAACTCGGAGTCATGGTTCTGCATACACGGCGCCCGCCGCCCTTTGACCGGCACCCGCCGCCGCCTCAGTGTTCCAAAGCTTGTTTGTCCGACAGATGATAACCACCATTACCATGATCAAGTAAGTTTCCTTTTCCATCACTTGTGGTTTTATTTTAAATTTTGTTGTCTTTATTTGATTTTCAATTAAGGATGATGAATAGTTTAAGTGTGGGGGAAAAGTGAAGTGAATTAGTTAGTTAGATTAGTTCATGTTTAATTTTTTGTTTTATGTTTCAATTCTGAGTTATTTTATTTTATGTTATTTGTTATAGGAAATGTCAAAAATGGAAAATGAAATTATTTTTTTGAAAAATGTCAAAAACCCAAAAATATCATGCATAAATATGTGTTATTCAACTACCCATCTCGCAATGTTTGTCCTCTATTATATATTCTAGCATGATCATATAAATTCCATAGCATGTTTGGATTATTTAGCCTTATCGCCTTAAAATGTTATTCTTATGAAACATGATTTGGTGATGTAATTGAGCATATGATTGAGCTTGAGTATGATTGAAATCCTACACAATATGACCCTTGTGAGATTGTTTTTAGTCTTATTGGAATCATTCATAATTCATGTTGCTTATATGTGTGATTTACTCTCTTTATGTTTCTACCTCTTGATATTGACTTCATTATCTATTGTCAAGACCGACTCGTCCGAGAGGCTTGCATGCTTAGCGGAACATGCTCTTTTGACACTTGGTTTTGGTCTAACACTCTTGAGAACCTAGGCTTTGTCCTTGCTTTCGAGAGTAAGTCCTAACGATGTAAGGTCTTTGGAAACCCCCCCCCCCCCCATTCTTTCATTGAATTTACATAAACCTCCCCTCACCCGGACTTAGTGCCGGGGGGGGGGGGGGGTTGGCTTAAAAAAAAAAGATTGACTCACATGTTTGTTGCTTGCGGAATTTTATGCTTTTATGTTTATATTTGGCTTTAGTTGCTTATTGAGTGTTTAGTGTGAAATAAGGTGGCAATGGATGAGACACTTAGTAACCGGATCGACGCATGACACTCATGGGTATGATTCGTGCAAAACGGTGTCAAAAGCTACCCACTAAGGAAGGAAGCTTGATCATTGAGTAACCGGGTTAATTCATGACACCCATTGATAGCATGCATTCATATAAGTTTTATAGGACTTATTTAGCATAGCTTAGGTGTAAATAATGTCCTAATTAGTATTAATTTGTGAATTAGATTGTTATGGTTATCGAGGCGGAATCTACACATATTTGTGGTTAATTTCAGGTATGATGAACTTGGATGGGAGAGGCATGAAATGTAAAAGTGGAATCACAAGAGTCGACCAAAGAGCTAAGGAGAATATTACTGTGAATAGTGAGCCGCGCCCGCAGCCAAGTAGCCGCGCCCGCGGCCAATGCCGAGAGCAAAAGGTTGACCAAGTCCTGAGCCGCGCCCGCGGCCAAGAAACCGCGCCCGCGGCCTCTGTCAGCGCCGAAACTCTAAATTGCCGAATTATTTATTTTAATTAGGTTATTTTGTAACCCTTTTGGATGCCTATTTAAGGGGTTTTTAGGAGACGTTTTAGAGACCGTTTAGCAATTGAAGAAACCCTAGAGGAGAGCTTTTGTGCTATCGCGAACAAAACTCCTCTTTCGTTTGATTGATTAGTTTGAAGCTTTGGATTTGATATTCCGTGAGATATTCTCTACTCTATTTACTTTTGAGTAATCTTTATCTTCCATTGTCATTGCTTATGATTGAGTTTGTGTTCTATTGGATTGGCCACCTAATATTACTTGAATTCAATCTATTGCTAGATCTATAGGGATGCTAGTTGAAGAACTTAGATCGTAGTAGCAACTTGTGATCATCTAGGGCTAGTTGACTTGGTTGATTGCATGAAGATAAAGATACAATTGGTTTATTGCTAGTTGCTTTATTTCAATTGTTCCTATTGAATTTCCTTGGTGTGCATTGCTATTGTTGAATTGAATCTGGATAGTTTCTAGGTTATTCATCAATAAGGGTGTTTAGAGTCTAGTTGACATATTCACTAATTGCAGGGAAGGAATTGAAAGTTATTGTCAAGGTACAATTGATTTTCACAATAGGTTGCTCAAGAGTAATAGGTTTAGGGAATTTCAAGGATCGGAATCCAAATTGAGAGTGGATACTAATTAATCAAGCGTGTTTCTCACATATTGTTATCAATCACCATCATTGCATCCTTTGCTTACTTTTGTGTTACTCTGCATATTTCCAAAACCCCCTTTTCATATCATTCTCATCTTAGCATACAAATTGAGCATACGAATTGCACAAGTCTCTTTGGGTTCGACCTGTACTTGCCAAGCTATACTAGTTAGGTTAGTTCAGAACTATTTGATAGGATTTAACGACTGGAAATATCTCTATCAAATTTAGCGCCGTTGCCGGGGACTTGTTTGATAATTTGTGTGTTGCATTTGTGTGCTATTTCTGGTGTGGATCATCTATATGGTCCACACTCGTGCTACTAATTCCACTATTTTGCCTTTTGATCCAGAGATTGAGAGGACCCTTCGTAAGCTACGTAGTGAGAATCGCGATCACTTTCGCGAATTACCATTCAGTATAGAGTTCATTGAGACTGCGAAAATATCTCTATCACCCATGTTTGCAACTCGCGTCAAAAGATGTTCAATTGGACTTTATTCAAGTAAGTTGAGGTGTTGATACACCGGGGCCATTCATGACACCCATGTTTGCGACTCTCATAAGGAATACACCGACGGAGGGAAAACCTGTCGTTGATCCGCCAAAGTAAATCTCAAACCTATAACTAGTATACCAATAAGCAAGAGGTCGATCCCATAGGGAAAGTTATAACTCAAGTGTCATTCAGGTGTCAATCAAAGTAACCAATTTAGGGGGGGTTTGTGTGTGAAAGTTCCGCCTTTTATCAAAGCGGAGTAAAGAAGCAAAGTAAATGGATTTGTTTTAGACAATTAGGAGAAGCAATTCTACCTACAATTTTCCACTTTATTGGATTGAAGCGATCCTTGTAACTTCTTCTCGTCCTATTAAGTTTCCTATGAATGCCCTTGTCCCGACCTAATATAGTTACTAGTCCAACTAGTCCTAGCAACCCTTATCAATCGAACAATCCCTAAAGAAGGATTTAACCCAATTGATAGCTTTAAGTTCAGATATTAGCCAAGGTATTTACAGTTCCTAAAGAGGGATTTAACAACACATTCAACTTCCTACTCATTCAATTAGTTCAACCAGCCCTAAAGGAACAAGTTTGCCACTTAGGTTAAGGTTCACAACCAGGAATCTACAAAACCTTAGCAATTGAATTGATTCTAACTAGTTGCGCGGGCTAGATAGAATAAAACAATAGACAATCAAGCACAAAGAAGTTGAAGCATTCAAATATAGGAAACTAGGAACGAGAATTAGAAACTCACAATCAATCCAAATAAAGCTTCAAATTGAAGGCAGAATAGATGAGTTTAATTCCTCATGGAAGACATCGCTCAAAATCTCTAAAGTGTCTAATGAAATAATAGAATAAAAATAATGAAAATAACATAAAACTTGGCCTTTTAAATCATCCAAAGTCGGCCATAAAATAAAGTAATAGATCTAGGGTTTTAATATTTAAAACGCCGTGCACAAGCGCTGACGACCAATGCCGCGGGCGCAGCATATATGTTGCGGCCGCAGCATACTGTTTCTTCATACCCCGCTGCAGCGGCCCTGGCCGCAGCCGCACCATGCATATTGTCTTTCACGGAAAATCTGTTTCGAATTTGCTCTTCTTGTCAACAAAAAAGTTGTAGTTCTCTAAAAGAGCTTTCGATAACTTCTGCAGACTTGTTCTTCGTTTAGGTCCGCTTCTTCTTCTCAGGACCTCTTGAGATCTTCATGTAAGCTTCTCCGATCAACTCATGTCTCATCATCGGATCCACGATTACCTGAAATAATCAATAAAAGTGTGTAGATTCTGACTCCACTAACATAGAGAGCAAATATGCAAATTGTACTTAATCCATCCATGAAATGCATCTTAATTAAGCTAAATGCAACTTATTATGCCTACCTAAATGCATGCTATCAAACTCCCCCACACTTAACCTTTGCTTGTCCTCAAGCAATGATAGAATGAACATGAATGAACGCATCCCACAGGAAGTCCCTTCAAGTTTCAACCTCATCAAAAAGCAACATCATAGCAAGTGAAAACATAAGCCAACTAAACAAACATCATATCATGTATTCCAGTGATCAAAGCTTAGAAGCAGACATCATCCAACCTCACCAGAAATATGTGTTTCACTCATGTGTTTAGGCTTTAAGGTACAAATCTCAACTCAATCCAAAATGCACTAAGCTCATAGACATTGACCACCATATCACCAAATATCTACCGAAATGTCATTACTTGCGGGACACAATAAAGACAACAAAATAAAATGTGACACTTTTTTTTTTTCTTTTCTTTTGCTTTCTTTTTTTCTTTTTCTTGTCTTGGCGCTTTCCTTACGCGAGGCGCAAACATGGGTGTCATGAATGGTCCCGGTCTATCAACACCTCAACCTACTCATATGAAGTCCACTTGAACATCTTTTGACGCAAGTTACAAACATGGGTGTCATGAATGAACCTGGTTACTCAATGATCAAGTTTTCTTTCCTAGTGGATAGTTTTCAACACCTTTTTGCGCGAATCATACCCATGGGTGTCATGCATAGATCCGGTTACTAAGTGCATCACCCATTGCCACCTTATTCACTAAATATGCATGAATTCAAACAAAAGACTCAAAATATAAACATAAACTCTGCAAGCAACAAACATGTGAGTCGGTCTTGAAAAATAGATACTGCAGTCAATGCCAAGAGGTAGCAACACAAGGAGAGTAATTCACACAATTGAGCAAAAGATTTCAAATAAGGCTAAACATTCTCACAAGGTCATGTTTTTAGGACTTCAATATACTTTAGCTCAATCATATATGCTCAATTATATTCGCTAGCTCATGTTTCACAAAAATCAAATATAGACAAGGCCAAAACATCCAAAACTCCATGGGATTTATATGATCATGCTTGAAATTTAAATAAGAGGACAAACTAAGCTAGATGGGTGTTTGAATAACACATATGTATGCAATGCATGCTTCTTTTTTAATTTTTTGATTTTTTTTAATTATGAAAATAAACAAGAAATTAATAAAAAATGATTACATAAATTAAACATGGTGCGGAAATTTAAATATGATGTCCTATATGCACTATATATACAGAATTCCTCTCCCCACACTTCAAGTTTTTATTGTTCTCAATGAAACAATAAAGACAACAAAAGTAAATCAAATATAATCAGGGTGAAGGAAAAGAAAAAGGAAAAAGAAAGAAAAACTTACCTCGGGTTGCCTCCCGAAAAGCGCCTTTGTTTCAAGTCGTTGGCTCGACGTAATGGCCCTTGATTGGCCTAGGTTCCTCTACCAGGGTCACCTACACCTGTCATCTCATTGACAAGTGCGGGCACCCTTGGAAGGTGTAGCTTTCTGTCCAAGCATTCATCCATTACCCTTAGCTTCTCTCCTTGAGCTATGCTTGGGGGTTGTCCTGAAATCACAAAAGGTTTCAATTTGTTAGGAGGCTCAAATTTCCATAAACTATTGTCCTTAGGTGTCTCTAACAAATCACGAGAATTATTGTTGCGACCAATATTGTTAGAAATAGGCATATCTACAGAATTTTTAGGAGAAGGCTTAGAATGATTAAAGAGAGAGAATTCTATCTTTCTTCCATCAAACTCCATAGTCAATAGACCCTCACAACAATCAATTTTCGTTTTTGCAGTTTTCAGGAATGGTCTTCCTAGTATAATAGGTGTTTCAGCGGTTCCCTGCACCATATCTAAAACAAAGAAATCAACAGGGAAAAACAAATCATCCAACATAACAAAAAACATCTTCAATAACGCCTCTTGGCCTGATTTGTGATCGATCAACAAATTGCACTGTAACCCCAGTCTCAGTCAGAGCACCCAAACCCAAAGACATGTACATCTTGCTGGAAATAACATTAATTGAGGCTCCTAGATCTTGTAACGGCCCAGAATTATGATTTCCGGGTTAGGTTTCAAGGGATGAAACCCCTTGTTCGGATCTTGCAATTTAGGTACGGGTCGAGGTTTCAAACTCATTTTAAGATTAGTGGAAAGCGGGATTTCAAACCCTAAAACCTCGAAGGGTCGTTGGGTACCCTTTACCTGTCCTAAGACTATGTCGCAAAATCCAATTCAATCGAAAGTAAAGCGGAAACAAAACTATTATACAAATGCCACGACAGAGCTGGGTCAAAACCAAATCATAAGCAAGTGATAACCATTTTACCAAGTTAGAATATTAGATAGGTTCTTCGGTTCCCCAAAGGGTTTCCCGTCACAGAAGCAAGGAGCAAGCAAGATCTGCAGAAAAACCTTAAAAAAAAGAACGGGGAAAGGAGTCAGATCGAGCCACTCATGCGGGACCGGCAGTCCTCGCTGAGGCCACATAGTATGTGTTATACCTAATAAAGATGCTCTAATGCAGTATGAAAGTCAAACACACTAGCATGCTCCTAGGTATTGTTGGTAGAAGGATATCGAGACTTGCAATAATAAAATAGAAATAAATCACAGCAAACCAGATTCCGTCCCTTGCAAATAATTACAAGACCTCCTTCTGATGCAGCAGCGGGAAGTCAGGATCGATCCACGAGGAAGCGTGTCAGCGGATCCTAGGTAGCGGAGAAATCTCACGAACAGAGGTCGACAACAGGGTCCTCGATCTCGACTAGGGTAGTCGACAGAAGATCGGACAGTCGAACACAGCGCAGCAGCTAGCACAGGCAGAGGCTTGTCGATGTCGATGAGGGGCTACTCGATGTCGAGTACAGTCCTCGTCGACTTCGCTTCGTCTCGTCGAGTACCTGCACAGTTAAGCTACAGCGATGCTAGATCGAAGATCAGTAACTCGAGGTCGACCAGGCTTGGGCGAGATCGAGTAGACAGAGAATTAAAACGAAATAAAGAAATAAAGTAAAGGCAAATGCTTTGGGACTTTCGAAATAAACTATATGTAAAAGGGCTTCCAAGATTGGGGTTTGCAACAACGATAACCAAGCATGCATAAGGCAGAGATAAAACAGATAATCATGTGAATAGCATCAAGGACAAGCTTTCGCCTTTTCCAACAATTAGACAATTCTTTCAAGAAACCCTAATTGTCTCTACCGATTTTATGTTTACAATCCAAGTTGTTAACATGGATCTCCATTAGACGGGTAATAAACACATAAACAAGTAGGAGATGCTCAAAACATGATAAAGGTCAGATCTTTACCTCAAACACGCATGGCTATCGTCGGGCTTGCCCCAACCCTAGAAGTGGGTGGACTACTCGCGCTTCATCGCAAACTCAGACATTGATTGAAAGGAAATAACTTGCATTAAACTAAATTCAAAGACTTTACGATCTCGGCGATCCAACTCTCGTTGAACGCCAAAACCCTAAAACCTTCGAACTCCTAAAACTGTCTCTGTGGACCTACTTCTCTACTTCTGAAATTGAATTGGAATAAGATGCCTAATGATCAGCCCCTAGGGCTTTATTTATAGCCGTCTATTCCTTGCTAATCAAGGATAGAATCTCCTATCTATATCTAAAACTATATCTAAAAGCATTAATGATAAATAAAAGCAATAAAGGAAATAAATCTAAAATGTCTTAAGTGGATAAAACTCTCTTCTTCATGATAGATGTGGACAATTCGGATAGACTAGGCTATCCACGGCTCCAAGGACTCCAACTCCGAGTAGGATTCGCCAAGCCACGTCGAACAGCTTCTGGAATCGTCGTCGATGTCGACAAGGCCTACTCGACATCGAGTAGGAGTGTTGTCGACTGGCTCAGCTTCATCGTCTCGGCTAGCTGGTGCTCGATGTGGCTCGGACTTGGCTCACGTGTCTAGTCGATCTCGACAAGGGCTCGTCGATGTCGACTAGAACTCCTCGGGTGACTCTGCTCGACCAGGCTCTGACAAGGCTCCTGGGCGTCGTCGACTTCGACAAGGCTTCGTCTACATCGACTACGTACTTCCCTTCCGCTGGAGCGAGTTGCTTCTTCCGCGACAGCGAGCGGTCCGCTGCAGCGAGTTGAGTCGCTGGCAGCGAGTGCTGCCTGGTCGTCTTCGTCCTCGGCTTGCCTCCTCTCCTCGTCAACTCCGGGTGTGGCGCTGAGGCGTCGTCGATCTCGACTAGGGCTTGTCGAGATCGAGTAGGGCTCCGGATGTGGGTTGGTCTGGCTCCTAGTCGACAAGGCCTGTGCTCGGACATGCTCGTCTAGATCGAGTAAGGCCTACTCGAGATCGAGTAGCCTGGGCTCTCAGCTTGATTCGACTGGTTCCGCTGCTTATTTGACCTTGGACTTCTGTAGTGGTTTTCCGAGCTTTTCTGACCTTCCTTAGAGTTGCTGTAAAACGTTTCGAATTCTGCGAATTTAAACAGAAACTGGTGTAGATTCCATAATTTGGCAAATAAACATAAACTACATAGATTCTGTACTAGCTAACCCAAATGTATGCAAAGTATGCAGAAAACGATATTAAAGTTACTGTAAAATATGGCAAATTCAGCTCACAACAGGTATAATAATGTGCAGAAATGGCATATCCCTCTCCTACCTCTACACCCCTTTCCGTTAGTGCAGAGACTGGCCAGTTCGGGCTATAGCATAGCAATTTCCTCGTGGTGGTGCACAAACCACGGCATCATCATATCATATCATCTCATCGATTGCCCGATGGTGCTGGGCTATCATATCATGCTCATATTGACTCGATTGACTCAGGGCGCCCGATGAGACTAGGCTACCCTATGACCCTAGTAAAAACTCTAGGACTATCACAGATAACGGTCGTTCTGTTTCAAGCGCATAAAGTAAGCAGATGCTCATTCAATTAGTGCAACCTAAACAGCATACTACATGGCATGCTTTTATGCATATGCAACACCTAACATAAAATGCAACAACAGGCATGAATGTCTAGCCTGAGTAAGCCCCCTAGGGAACTTACCTGAAGATGCAGAACACCAAGATAACACAAGCAAGGGCCCAAATGCAAGTCCAAAGCAATCCAAAAGCAATACACACATATCATCAAGCCATTGCCATAAGTTACCGGACCAATATTCATACGCACAAAATACAAGTTCTCAACATACTCAAAAGAAACCGATAGTAAAACCGTTTTCCAAAACCTTTCCGATATGATCAACATCAACCAAAATCATTTCATTTTCAATCAAACCCATTGATAAATCTTACCAACGATATTTTCAAACTCATTTCCCGAAGTTTTCTAAACTCTTAAATATCAAGTTAAGTCAACTCATTTTCAAAACAATTTCAAATTATACTTGTTCAAATCAAGAGGAAATATCAATTCTCTAAGTCAACCCCAAATCTTGTTTTTATCAAAATATTCCGGCATTTTGGTTTTCAGACGATAACCTTGAGAACATTTTCTAAACTTGAAAACCCTTTAAATACTTTATCAACCAATATACAACTTAAAATAACACTAAACTATTTTATATGTATTAATAACAATAAATCATCTCATAACTTCAAAAATCGCATATTTACACATCACAAAATACATATTCCAATTATATTATTTTAAAGCAATTTAAAATGTATGATATAAATTCCAGAAAAAATATTTATTCCAAAAAATATCAGAATATATGGTAATGATGCTAAATTAACGCTTAACAAAATCATTGCAAATATATAATCAGCATATCACATAATGTAAGCAAAAGATAACAATTTAGAAAGGCCCAACAAAGGAAACCCGGATCCAAGCTGAAGCCCAAGACTTGGCCCACTCTCAACCCATCCCTTTCCCTTTAATGAACCGAACCGGAGTATTAAATATTAAATATTAAGGCTGAACCGGACCAAAAATAAAACAAGCCCCCTGAACCCATCTTCTCCCTCACAATTTGAACAGAAGAAAAAGATGAAGAGGGGAAGACGAACCCAGGGCCTCCGGCGAACCTCCTTCTCGGACCAGATTTCCCCAACCCGACCGACTTTGAATTCCGACCACACCCAAACCAAAGAGAGCAAAGCGCGAGTAAAGAGGAAGGTGGAATAGAAAGCTCACTTAAGGGAGTACTTCGCCGAAAATTCGCTCGGAACGGCTGCGCCGGGGTCGATTCTTGCCTTGTTCGGCCTGGGGAGAGTGGGAGGGAGTTAAAAGAGGAGCTTTTGGATGTGTTTAGACTCGAAAATCGAGCGGAATCGAAAACCGGCCTTGGGAATGGAAGAACAGAGAACGACGACGGCGGCTGGGGCTCGGGCACTTGCTTGGGCTCGGCTCGGCTGTGGCTCCTCATTTGAAATCGGAGTGCAGAAGGGGGGGTGCTCGACCTCTTGGTTTCGAAGACAGAGGTGAAGAGCCTTGCTGGTTTGCTCGAGACGGCAGTGGCGCTCAGGGGTTTGGGTGACGATTTGATGGGGTGTTGGTGCTTCCGGTGGTGGTTTTCTGGGAACGAACAGGAAGTGGAGGGAGAGCTTGGATTACAATCAAAAGAGGGGAGAGGGTTACGATGCTGCGACAGATCCAGGGCATGTTTCAAGGATGAAGAGAGGGAGTAGGTAGTGTGAGCTGTTGTTGCAGAAAAAGGGGTGTGGTGTGAGCTTGCTTTGGATCCCAATATTATTGAGAGGAGGACCTGTTGCATCTAGATAACGAGGGAGGGGAGACTTGGTCTCACTGCTACTTCTGCTGCTACAATCGGACAAATCAATGAATTGTTGGGTTTATGGCACAAAAGAGAGTAGGAAGGCATGGGAGAGGATGTGGGAAGAGTTGTAGGTGTGTGCCCCAAAATGGAAAAGATGCAGCTAGAGGCTATCACGGATCGAGACTGAAATGAATGGGTGGAAGAAGACATCAAAGTGGCCCCAATAGGAAATTTCAAATACCCGAAATAAAATCCCGAAACCCACTTGCTCGATTCTATCTCGACCCGAAATTTCAAATCGAATTTGTAAATCATTACCGGAATTAAATTAATCTATCTAGACTCGCAACTCGAAAACGGAATCAAATTCCGTCAAAATCAAAATTCTAAAATGATGCCGGAAGGATTTTAAAATACAATTTTTAAGGCGAAGATGAGGATTTTCAAATATCCAAAAAAAATTTTTGACCAAAATCCCTTTTTATTTGATTATTTATTAAAATTTATTATTTAAAAATCCGAGCCTTTACATTATCCACCTCTAAAAACAAGTCTCGTCCCCGAGACTAAAACCAAAATAAAGTAGGAGATGAAGTTGAAATTGATGAGTCCAAGGACCATGTCCAAAGATCTTGTAATCATCTCGGTTGCGTCTTCCGGGATTCTCACAACATCTTAGTCATGGTCATGACATCTCCAATTGGCCTTGACAAGTATGCAATAAGCGCCCCTATCACATCCTCGCTTCGACTTTTTAGAAGTACCACAACTCTAAAAGTTCTACAATAGCATCCCTAGGTCTTAGCAAGCACCTTATAGGCGCCCCTATAAAATGCATGTATCCACTTCGTGAAGTATCATAGAGTTGCCCGGGTTTGAAAAGTTTCTAAAGGGATTCCGCAATTGAAAATAAAAATTAACCTCAAAATTCTCGATATCGTTCATTCTTTTACAATCCACGTTGGTCATTTTTCAAAACCGTTCAAAATCTTCAAATCCAACGTCTGATCAAGCAACCTTACACCAAAATAAGTCAAATCCTTTCAAATCAAGATTCGTCAAAATCTTACAACCACCAGATTAGTTTCTCGCATAACCATCAATCAAATTCAGAAGCAGGGAGGTGGAATCATCCACCTCTAAGGGCTAATCACATATTCTCTTCCTAGGTTCCAAAATTATTTTCTCATCATTCTCAACTCAATATGGCAATCTCAACATTAATCATGATAATCTTACCCATTCGACATCTCAACAGCATAACATGTTTTCCCATAACATAAATCATACTATCACGCCAAAAGCAATAACAAAATCTCAACATCATATCACGAGTCATAGAGTATATCTACCTCATACGGAAGGCATCACAAGTGCATCATCGAATTCTCATAACTTATCACGCAAGCACACATGTCAAGAGATCAAAGAGGTTAGGTGTCATGGAGTCAGTACGCCACTACAAGTCAAATCTCACGATCGCATCTCCCATCGCAATACCAGTAGAACCAGTCATAACAAGGGTTTTTCTCTTAATGAACACACTAGTCAGTGGCCCGTGCGCAGACGCACGGGATTTTTAAAAACCATAAGAAAAGCACAAATAATATTTATCGGGTGTTATAGTATTATATATGACACATGAAATTTATACATTATTATTAAACTACATAAACCCATCTTTCCATAGAAAACCCTCAGTAAACTCATCTTATTTTTAAGATGTTATTATATTAATTAATGCGTTTTAAACGATGTATAAATCATAGTACTCGTCAGAATACCTCCCTGACAATTATTAAAAATCGATGAACTAATTTTAGACAACAACAATAATAAAATCAAAGAAAAATATGACATTTAAGACAAATTCAAAAAAATTAAAACTACAATAGGCTTAAATTGTGGCACAATCCCGTGCACTATGCACAGGATTTTTAAAATTAATCTAAGTAAACTCATTATTTTTCATATTTTTCATATTAATCAACCATAACCATTTAGACCATTAGACATATATAATGAAAGAAAAGATGCAATAAAAAAATGATAATTGATAGTTGTAGATATTTTCATCAGGGTGAAACAGAATGAAAGAAATAGATAAAAAATTTGTGGAAATGAGAAATGCATAAATATTTTGGAGTATAAAACACATAATGAAATGTATATCTTATATAATCATAAGATAAAAAACGATACTAAGAAACACACAACGTCAGAAACCACTACATTAAAAGTAAATTTCAATCTAATTAATTAAATACAAAATGTGATATAAATAGTGCACTTTTTTTTTTTTTAATATCAAAGAATAGATAGTTGAAGACTTGATGTTATAAACCCCCAATTTTAAAAAAAAATTAATCTAAGTACACTCATATTATTTTTCCGAATGTTATCATATCAAATGTATTACCCCTGTCCCGCTAATCACACCGGTAAGCTTCTCCTCTTCAAATCTGACAGTGGAGATAGCGCTCTTCATTTGAGGAATACTATCTTATAACTCTGGGGAGAAAATGACACAGTTCCTACAAATTCCAACATAATAGAGAAAGAATTGATGAGATCATATGCTACGGAGTACATTTCTACCCATCAAAATCAAGGCCAAGAGATCCCAAAAACATCTAACTCGACAAAAACACTCGCTAAATCCAAAATTTGATCTCGAGTGCAACCCTCTACACCTTAATATTTCTTAAACATATAATTCTATTCCAAAAAATGAAGAAAGATAAACTGGACATCAAAATCAAGGCCATAGTAGCGTAAGCGCGCGGAGGACGGCGCTGTGGGAGGCGAGCTGGGAGGCGGCGCCGTCGAAGAAGAGGTTCCGCCGGCAATGAGTGTGGAGGAGGAAAGGGCTCCTAGGGAGTTTCGATTGGAATGTGATGGGAGAATGAAGGAAGGGGTCAAATACACAAACTCAGCTCAAGCTGTGTGTGTTTTAACCACAGGAAAAACATCTCCATTCTCGCTTAATAAAGTAGAGTCCTTCCCGTTAACTAACCTTTTAACATGAGCCTGAATACATGAAAAAGAGCAGATTCCAGTAAGGATATACTGCTTATGAATTACATAGTAAGAAACGGAAAGATAAACCTTATTACCATAAAAAAAAAAAAAAGACAACTAATAATCAATAACACACCACCCTATCATTTCATTTCATTGAGAAACCAACAAAATGTTTTCAATTCCAAATTTAAAAAATCAAATCTACTGGCTTACTTGGCTGATAACTCCAAACATGGTTTGACTGATTCAGCCCGACCCTCTTCTTTATCCAGCAAAAAAAACTCAAATCAGATAGAACAACTTCTCCTCTTTGAATAAGACAATTGGTTCATATTCGAATCTGAAATACCCAAATCAGCAAAAGCTTAAGCACTTGGCATCAAACTATCGATCAAAAGCAAAGCTTTCAAGGACCTAAAAAGTGATCGAAAATCTGAAAAGAAGCAAGTGGTGGACTACATATGCTACTGTTCTTGATGGGTATTTTCATTTATGCTTCTTGTACTGTGACATTATTTTCATCACATTATTTACATTTAAAATAGATTTGAAGATGTTGAACTCAACATATATTGCTAAAAAAGAATGATGGCAAAAGTTGGAAGCAGACAATAGTTCTCTGAGTTGTTTCTAATATTGTTTTTACTCTTGTGATTTCTAATTACCAAACTATACATAACAGAAAACCCCTTCAAAAGCACTTCCATGATTACCTGTGGATCTGGGGCTACAATAGGTCACAGAGGCTGCAATCGGAGTAGAATCTACTATGCAGCCCTTAATTCTGCTCGTCAACAAAGGATCCTGCTTCTGAATATTCCCTAGAATGACTCCATATCTGTATATTGAGATAACGAATCCAAATTATACAATAAAGTACCTGTGTAGGCTTGGTGCAGCCACTTAGGAGTAAGAAGCTTCTGTTTTTTTTTATAGATATCAAACTACTAAAATATAATTTTTCTCTCCACCTATGACATACCGACAATAATAACTCATAAGTTACAAACGAAATAACATTCAAACACATCATGATACTCCTATAACAATATATTAAGCCATTCAACGGAAGACTAATAGTGAGTTAATTTTAATCAGCTTTGCGTAGTCTTGCCTGGTTGAGGATTACAACATTCTGATGACAGAAGAAACAATTCCATATGAATAACAAAGTAATGTTAAAAATTCCCACAAAGAATTGCCACCATCGATATGATAGATTTTGTTACCCCCTACCGCTTTCTTATTTGTGAGCGAGCTTCCTGGAGACAGAATTCCAACTGCAACAACCTCATCTTCAACTCTTGATTATTTCTTATATGCTTTTAAATCTGCCAGCCATACAACAATGGTCATGAAAAGATAATAATTGATTATAAGAGGTAAGAGAGATGCAAAGGGGGACGTGGTGAAAAAATCATGGCTTTTTAAAAAAATCAAATAAAAATCCCATCAATTTATGAGGTGTAAACCAAGCATTACCAAACTATATACAACAACAGAAACCCTCTTCGAAGTCCCAATTTATTAAGATTAAGGTAACAAACATATAAGAAACACAATTAGAAATCAGTGCAAGTTCTAGCAGGAGTAATATATGGTTTTAGGAAGACATTTACCAAATTGAAGATTCTAGGTAAGAAAATGAGAAGGAATATCACACTCATATGACCATGTTGGGAAGGATAAAAAAATAGGAAAATATACTGCATTATGAGATGTGTTATTGTACCAAAAGTTACAAACACTACTAAGGAAATTTCCCTTTTAGATCTAGACAAAATTTGAAGCTAAACATTTTCCTTTGCCTTTATTAATGTAGTGCACTGAAATTTCAGAGGTAAGCAGCTCAAAACTGAAGCTAAAAGCAAACTGCTCTCTGCCAAGGCATTGATGCACTTTCCCAATGCACTTAAGGAAATATTGATAGACTTTGCCTCCTCAAGGGTATGACTATCGCTTCCTAATAAACGATGAGAGCAAATGATGAACTTGGGTTGTGAAACAATACAACAAATGCAAACAAATGCAATCCAAGTATTACTGCTGGAAAACAGAATAACATAAAGCCATGAAGCATGCTAAAAAGAAGAATACTTCTCACAGATGTTGAATGGTAATTGAACTCAATGCAGGAAATGTTGTTGAAGAGAAAATATAAGATTAATATACTGAATTACTGATGCTACTTTATTACTTTTACAAGGTTAAAGGAAGAGATTTAAATCCAGAAGAAGAAATGTTTGGGGACCAAAAAGGAAATGATACTCTAATGCATTTGTTAGACAATCAGAGAGGGGGACAGGGAGGAAGGTTGGAAAGGTTAGGGTAGTCTGCACCTGACTTTCTGATATGCTCAGAACCTGCAAGATTAATCACCACTAGATTGCTTTTCCGCACAACTGGAGCTGTGTTTGTTTTAACCACATGAGAAACATCTCCATTCTCGCTTAATAAAGAAGAGTCCTTCCCGTTAACTAACCTTTTAACATGAGCCTGAATACATGAAAAAGAGCAGATTCCAGTAAGGATATACTGCTTCTGAATTACAGAGTAAGAAATAGAAAGATAAACCTTATTACCATCAAAATAGCATGGCTAATAGAGGATACTTCTTCTCTGAGTTAAAACTCCATATTGAGATCAAGTCGAAAGAGAAATCAGCATAAAACTGGGACTGAATTTTAGCATCTCCATTTTCTCCTAGTCGTGGTGTTATTGTTGATTCGTGCGAATCTTCAGGCTCATTTGCAGGATGAGGTGCTCGCTTCTTCTCGTTGATGCTGCTTTATGGGAATGAGAAAATAATTTTACAGAGTGAGCAAACAATTTACCACATCCATCCTCAAGAATGAAAACCCTACATGAAGGAATTCCTCCATGGCCTCAAATCGGTTTTAGATCGTCTCAAGATGTCCGGCATAGCGAGAAGCGGTTTAAGCGGAAAAAAGAAGCCAACAGACAGGAACCATCGACTACAAAATAGAAATCAAACGGAGATTCAATATTAGATCCCAACAATTTAGTTGAAAAAACCTCAATTCGGTATTTTAGATTAAAAAAACATGGAATCACTACAAACTGTTGAATATAAGAAACTGACCTGGATAACCTCATAACATCAGTAGACAGACTAAAGCCTAAATGCTTAAACTTAAATAAAGAATTTAACTAAATATAAGCTATTAATCAGTATAAACAAAACCAGCACATGAATTAAACCAAACATGGGATTAAGAGGGGTGTAATGATAATGCTTACAAAACAAAACCAGCTATCGAGAGAGTTCACGATATCACCAATAGGAGAGTGATCTGGAGGAATTTATTATCCATTTTTCACATTTCTTAAAAGCAAGTGCACATCCACAGTTTGGTTTTAGGTAAGTTTAATTATGAAAGATCATAAAATCAGGAATGTGGGGAAACTAAATAGTTAAGCTCAAGGATATGAGATAGATATAGAGAAATGAAACAAAGAGAGCATAAGGATGACAAGCTACTAGACACAAATTGAGATGATAATTTGAAATGAACCTCATTACCATAAGGTTCAATGATGAAGAATTGCAAATAAGTTGCCACTGCTGCCAGCCTGCCATAGTGAAAATGAATTGCCAATAATTTCCCATCTTATAAAACCTGAAATATATATACAAGAAAACTCAGTACACGAACCAGCAGGGAAGTAAGCACCAAGGTCTAATATGATGAATACCTCAAGACTCTTTAAGCAAAGCCCATCAGCTCTGATTTAATGACATAAGCAGGCAGCTGAAATCCTATATTATTAGCTCTATAAAAAAATTAAATCAAGATCAAAATCAAGTACTGACCTTGCTCCGCAAATCCCATACAAGTGTTATAGATATTGACAAATTTGTGGTCTTTACAGTTGCTTGCTTCGATCGCCTATTTACACTTTGCTTTATCTTCTCCAGGCCTCAAAAAACCACCAGGCAGCACCGCTTCCGCACCTCATCGAGATCAATGAACCCGACCTCCTCGGCCCGACGCTTTCAGAACCCTAATTCTCGGCAACAGGTGGTAGAATCCGCTATCCTTAACCGTAATCAGCCTCACGGATCCAAAATCCCTAAATCTAATTCAGAAAGGAGTGATTTAGAGAGATAGAGGGTGAGAAAAAAGGATCCAATCTCGATTATTAAACGCACCTTGTTGAGAACCGTCACAAATTGGAAAACGGGGACTCGATGGAGCAAACTTCAACTGATCCTGTAAGCAGTTCTTCCTCTTCTTGAACGCTATTCTCAATGGAAACCGCCCAGAGAAGATTGAGACCCCTTCCTCCTCGCGCTCGCCATGAGCCCAGCAGCTGCCACCACTCCCCCCGAAGATACGCTCGGTCTTCTCGTCCTGCGGCTTGAGCCTTTCATGGCCACAAACTCCGACCCTTGTAGTTGTTCCTCAGAGATCGTCGACCTTGAATCGTTCTTCCTCGTCTTCTCCTCCTGCCGCATCTGATTGAGAGGGAGTTGGAGAGCAGTTTGTGGGAGAGAATGTGGAGCAGAGCTTGGAAACCGCTTCAAGAAAGATGGAAAAAAAAGCAGTGAATTTTTTTCCAAAGAAAAAAAAATAAAAACTCTTGAAAAAACTCTACTAGACACGTGGAACGTTCTTTTCAACAAACAATGCTTTTGCTCTTATATTGTAGGGATAACTCACCTAATCATCTTATCAACCTATCCGAATTCTATTCCGTGTATGCGGGGGTCAAACAGTATATCAGTCATCGAATGTCAGCATATTCATCAAACATCATCTTGACTTATCACAATGCCAAATGGCGATCATTTAGAAATCACGCATCATTACCTCATATATACAAGTCGTGTTCATACTTCAAATCATATTCATCATTTAACGCATCCATAATCATGCTTAACGATCATATAACATAACATCATGCTTTATCAGCCCATAATATAATATCATGTTTTCACATAACAACATGTCATTATCTCGTGATTCATATAACATATCGTAACATGCTTCTAAAACGCATAACAGAGTAGTAATACTTCAATATATCATGATAACACTAGTCACTAACAATTAGATTTCAGCATTTGATAACCACATGTAATATCAGTCTATATCAGGTTCATCATGGTTACTATCTAACATCATGCCAGTATATTTTAAATAACCACATAATCACGATAATCATCACCCACACGTTCAAGAAGGAGCAATCAGAAACATTACTACACATAAGAGCTACATCATATCAGCTAGCATTTATATCAATAGCATTATTAGTTCATCATTAAACATTACAATGTATCAATAAGTCTCGAATTACCGTCATGCTCAAAATTATTCCAAAACACCATATATGAACATAGTCAATTCAAGCTAACACGTTGCATTATAACCTTATCAGGTACAATTCAGACTTTTTAGCATATATAATTCACATTTTACAGGCAAAGGAATTCATATCATGCTTAGCAACTTAGAGTAGCAACACGTCAAGACTTCATGGCACATTAGAACTATAAGGCATCAAATCATATCATCATAGACTACAGACAACCAGGCAACAATCATCACCAAGTCAGCACATCAACACATAAATCTCATCGCCAGGTCAGTGTAATATCACCATCAACAAATTCAGAAAGATTAGCAATTAGAATGGAGGACACTCCCGCCTTCAAGTCCTATCGTACTCGATAACCGCGATTCTCAGAACGTGCTCGTCCTGCCGACATTGTTGATCCTGAGGCATGTGGGTTATGAGCCCACACTTCCTCTGCGCTGCTCTATCGCTATCTAACTTCTTGTTTCCTTTTTCATGCGGTCGCTCGTCCAATGTATCGCGTAGGAGTTCAAGTTAGCGGAGATAGGGGAGTGAAAAGAGAAGAAAACAAATTCCTTTCGGGGACAACCACGGACCACAACTAAAGACGACAATACCGAAGACTAGACTCTAACCTGAGGATAGCAACAACGCCCTTATGGAGGTCTATTAGGTTGTAATTGTGACAAGCAGACACAAATTCATCATGGGGCATATCAATCATATTAATCCACACTAATATATACCTATCTCAAGGAGCATGACATACGCACTCATTCCAAAAAGACATATTCGAGTGCTACACGGATGCATGCGAGACAAGGTAGCAGTCTATTATCCCTTGAAAACAGATATGCCTAGCAACTTAAGCAAGATATGCAGGATTTAATGGGCATCACAATTATCACATATATGAACAATGCACAAGCTGGGTGTATGCATCAAACGAGAACATATAAGAGCAACATAGTAACTATCTCATCTGACACAACGATCATATAATAGGTTGAAAACGACATGTAATCATACAACGGAACACATTTAGAAAGCATAGATCCTACATAATACTAGAGATACATGATAAGACATGGGCATAGTCAAGAGTCATTTAAAAGAGTTCAACATAATGTTCATAAAGCATGAGGCATCGTTACAGAGGGCAACCAAGAGGACATCACCAGTGATAGATTATAAGCATGCTAGGAACAACTTTCATAGTGCACATAAAACGGTATAACAACTATCACATCATAGGACAAGCATGTTCACGTATTAGAATAAGTATGGTAAGTCACCATTTAGCCAGTCTTATTGGGGATCATAAAGCCCTACAGGGTACTACTAGCACATATTAAAACATGACTACAACCAAGGTAATTCGAATAGATTCATTCCGACATTTAAGTGTCATGCGTATGCAAAATCATAACATAGCGTGGTGTGTGATCATGCGAGGTGTCAAGTCATACATATATGCAAGCACGAGAGGATATCATAGAGTAATAGGGGAACACCACCCAACGATAACATGTAAGCATGTTAGGATTACCCATTACGAAAACCAAGTCAATCATCGAATTCAACATTAACTAATCGGATGAGTACAACAATTTAAGATGATAGAAAGAGAGATGAACCACACTATCAGGGACCTATCTCAAGAGAGAATCAACAATAAGGTAGCCAAAGTATATATGGTCCACATAGGTCGCAACCAAGAGTCTTCCATGATACTAATGGCATATCATAACATTTGATACATACATAAACTTGATTGATCAACACAACAATACGCAAGACACCACATTACCATAGTCCATCGATACAGAGCATGGGAGGAATGTAGCAACGCGTAATGCAAGCCTATATAACAGGGCCATATAAGTAGAATACAGAGGCATGTGTTCCAATTCAATAATACTAAATGAGACACACATTTATCTCAAGACATTACTTCGATAGCATGGTCAAAGATGGAGCTGCAAATTTAATCAAACAAAGTCAAGGGCAACCTTCTCACACTATCATGGACCTAATCCAGGATAAGGCAACAATTATATAAACTCATATCGTGCCATTCACACTTCTAATTAGTCATTAGCACTACCAATACAACAGGTCAATTAAACTTGCGAATGCAACATATAATCAAGACAAGAAGGAAGATGCAACACGAGACCTAAGCAATGGGGCAAGCATGGGTACATAATGTCATACCACCACAAATTTACACTAAAGATCATCATCATAACATGTACTGGGAATTACATATCACATAAGGCATGTTGACATCCAATTGTAACACGTATCCATCAAGTAAGAAACTCACTCTATCATAACATCATAACTGAACGATCACACTATCATGAACCTATTCACAGGGAGGACATCAATTATGCAAGTTTCCAACATATGACATTTACATTCATGCACTTTTATGACGATGCAACATACTAAGTAAAACATGTTGGGATAATAGGGATGTAACAATTGTAGCTCGGACCCATAGAGTGATCATCATGAACATCAAACATGTAAGCACAAATTCACGTTAAAGATCAATCTGTAGGTCAACGAGTAGTACATATAAAATCGTACGATCACAGATAGAGCAATTAAGATAACCCGACAGAGATCTCTAAGGGCAATCATTGACTTTTCCCAACTGACTCATCACCCCTCTTTCCCGCGTGACTCTGGTATGACTCTTTGTGGCAAGAAGACACTGGTTGATCGTCATAAGAATAAGGAAGGACAGCCTCAGAAACACCTTACTTCTGACTCAAAGTGACATCCAGAACTTCCAATACTCACTCAGACAAACTTAACATCCAACCATGATTCCCGACACAATGTGTTTACCAACCCAATTTCCCGTGGAAGACATTGACATCTAGGAAAAGGCTAGATAGAACCGTCAAGGAGTTAACATAGTGGAAGAGGTTGTTCCACACAAGCTGGGTTTGACCACACAGAAACAAGGGTACTCCCACTATCCCGTTTGCACAGATCAGTCAATACACATTTAATTGTTAGGCAGACCAATCAGACCTTAGCATATTAAGCACTCAACATAGAATAAGTCAATGACAATTATAATGACCATTTTCAAGGGGAATCGTGCTCAGGCTAAATATATAAAGCACATCAAGCTATCTAATGGCGCTCTTCGAGGAGCGACTGACCGGAGGGGCAAAAACCTCGCGATCCTACCTAACTCGCTACTCCAACCACCTTGGTGCAATCTCATTGGAGTCTTCCGGACCCTCTGTAAAGAGCAAGCTAGTATTTTTCCTACCGTTCCCAACTACACCCAATTGGGGTGATCTAGCGCCTATACTACCCACTGGTGTCCCCGTTAAGTCGGTTTTCCTCTTTTATTACAAGTCGAGTTCATTACTTAGTCCAATTTCGGTTAGGCATCTTAACTTCATTTTGCCCCTTTAAAACACTTTCAAATCATTTGAAATTCATGGGCGGTTTTCCAAAGTATACACTCGACCCTTGTGTACCCGAATTGCACAACCTCAGCTCTGATACCATCTTTGTAACGGCCCAGAATTGTGATTTCTGGGTTACGTTTCAAGGGATGAAACCCCTTGTTCGGATCTTGCAATCTAGGTACGGGTCGAGGTTTCAAACTCATTTTAAGATTAGTGGAAAGCGGGATTTCAAACCTCAAAACCTCAAAGGGTCATTGGGTACCCTTTACCTGTCCTAAGACTATGTCTCAAAATCTAATTCAATCGAAAGTAAAGCGGAAACAAAACTAGGATACAAACGCCACGGCAGAGCCAGGTCAAAACCAAATCATAAGCGAGTTATTACCGTTTTACCAAGTTAGAATATTAGATAGGTTCTTCGATTCCCCAAAGGGTTTCCCGTCACAGAAGCAAGGAGCAAGCAAGATCTGCAGAAAATACCTTAAAAAAAGAACGGGGAAAGGAGTCAGATCGAGCCACTCATGCGGGACCGGTAGTCCTCGCTGAGGCCACATAGTATGTGCTATACCTAATAAAGATGCTCTAATGCAGTATGAAAGTCAAATACACTAGCATGCTCCTAGGTATAATAATGTGCAGAAATACTGTAAAGGGCCCAAGACAATATCAAATGGCATATCCCTCTCCTACCTCTACACCCCTTTCCGTTAGTGCAGAGACTGGCCAGTTCGGGCTATAGCATAGAAATTTCCTCGTGGTGGTGCACAAACCACAGCATCATCATATCATATCATCTCATCGATTGCCCGATGGTGCTGGGCTATCATATCATGCTCATATCGACTCGATTGACTCAGGGCGCCCGATGAGACCGGGCTACCCTATGACCCTAGTAAAAACTCTAGGACTATCACAGATAACGGCCGTTCTGTTTCAAACGCATAAAGTAAGCAGATGCTCATTCAATTAGTGCAACCTAAACAGGATACTACATGGCATGCTTTTATGCATATGTAACACCTAACAGAAAATGCAACAATAGGCATGAATGTCCAACCTGAGTAAGCCCCCTAGGGAACTTACCTGAAGATGCAGAACAGCAAGATAACACAAGCAAGGGCCCAAATGCAAGTCCAAAGCAATCCAAAAGCAATACACACCTATCATCAAGTCATTTCCATAAGTTACCGGATCAATATTCATACGCACGAAATACAAGTTCTAAACATACACAAAAGCAACCGATAGTAAAACCGTTTTCCAAAACCTTTCCGATATGATCAACATCAACCAAAATCATTTCATTTCCAATCAAACCCATTGATAAATCTTACCAACGATATTTTCAAACTCATTTCCCAAAGTTTTCCAAACTCTTAAATATCAAGTTAAGTCAACTCATTTTCAAAACAATTTCAAATTATACTTGTTCAAATCAAGAGGAAATATCAATTCTCTAAGTCAACCCCAAATCTTGTTTTTATCAAAATATTCCGGCATTTTGGTTTTCAGACGATAACCTTGAGAACATTTTCTAAACTTGAAAACCCTTTAAATACTTTATCAACCAGTATACAACTTAAAATGACACTAAACTATTTTATATATATTAATAACAATAAATCATCTCATAACTTCAAAAATCACATATTTACACATCACAAAATACATATTCCAATTATATTATTTTAAAGCAATTTAAAATGTATGATATAAATTCCAGAAAATATATTTATTCCAAAAAATATCAGAATATATGGTAATGATGCTAAATTAACGCTTAACAAAATCATTGCATATATATAATCAGCATATTAGATAATGTAAACAAAAGATAACAATTTAGAAAGGCCCAACAAAGGAAACCCGGATCCAAGCTGAAGCCCAAGACTCGGCCCACTCTCAACCCATCCCTTTCCCTTTAATGAACCGAACCGGAGTATTAAATATTAAATATTAAGGTTGAACCGGACCAAAAATAAAACAAGCCCCCTGAACCCATCTTCTTCCTCACAATTCGGACAGAATAAAAAGATGAAGAGAGGAAGACGAACCCAGGGCCTCCGGCGAACCTCTTTCCCGGACCAGATTTCCCCAATCCGACCGACTTGGAATTCCGACCACACCCAAACCAAAGAGAGCAAAGCGCGAGTAAAGAGGAAGGTGGAATAGAAAGCTCACCGAGGGGAGTACTTCGCTGGAAATTCGCTCAGAACGGCTGTGCCAGGGTCGATTCTTGCCTTGTTCGGCCTGGGGAGAGTGGGATGGAGTTAAAAGAGGAGCTTTTGGATGTGTTTAGACTCGAAAATCGAACGGAATCGAAAACCGACCTTGTGAATGGAAGAACAGAGAACGACGACGGCGGCTGGGGCTCGAGCGCTTGCTTGGGCTCGGCTCGGCTGTGGCTCCTCATTTGAAATCGGAGTGCAAAAGAGGGGGTGCTCGACCTCTCGGTTTCGAAGACAGAGGTGAGGAGCCTTGTTGGTTTGCTCGAGATGGCGGTGGCGCTCAGGGGTTTGGGTGACGATTTGATGGGGTGTTGGTGCTTCCGATGGTGGTTTCTGGGAACGAACAGGAAGTGGAGGGAGAGCTTGGATTCCAATCAAAAGAGGGGAGAGGGTTACGATGCTACGACAGATCCAGGGCAAGTTTCAAGGATGAAGAGAGGGAGTAGGTAGTGTGAGCTGTTGTTGCAGAAAAAGGGGTGTGGTGTGAGCTTGCTTTGGATCCCAATATTATTGAGAGGAGGACCTGCTGCATCTGGATAACGAGGGAGGGGAGACTTGGTCTCACAGCTGCTTCTGCTGCTACAATCGGACAAATCAATGAATTGTTGGGTTTATGGCACAAAAGAGAGTAGGAAGGCATGGGACAGGAGGTGGGAAGAGTTGTAGGTGTGTGCCCCAAAATGGAAAAGATGCAGCTAGAGGTTATCACAGATCGAGACTGAAATGAATGGGTGGAAGAAGACATCAAAGTGGTCCCAATAGGAAATTTCAAATACCCGAAATAAAATCCCGAAACCCACTTGCTCGATTCTATCTCAACCCGAAATTTCAAATCGAATTTGTAAATCATTACCGGAATTAAATTAATCTATCCAGACTCGCAACTCGAAAGCGGAATCAAATTCCTTCAAAATCAAAATTCTAAAATGATGCCGGAAGGATTTTAAAATACACTTTTTAAGGCGAAGATGAGGATATTCAAATATCCGATTTTTTTTTGACCTAAATCCCTTTTTATTTTATTATTTATTAAAATTTATTATTTAAATATCCGAGTCTTTACAAATCTAGCATTGCTTGTTTGAATCTAGTATTCCCAATTGCACATGGAAGTGTAAACATACCTGGGTCTCCACATTTTTCAGGCAATTTCTTTTGCAACACAGTAGAGACATTTTCATTCAAGCTTACCTTTTCCTTCTTTTTCAATCTTTGCTTCTTCTTGATGGTGCATAATTCCTTCAAAAATTTAGCATATCTAAGAATGCTCTTAATCAATTTGAGTAAAGGAATATTTACCTCGCATTTGTTGAACGTCTCAAAGATCTTCCTATCGTTCTCATATCTTCTTGTATCCTTCAGAGCTTCCGGAAATGGCGGAATTGGCTTTTGAGTCTCAATGGGCAAAGAGGAAGAAGGAGGGGAAGAAGAAGAAGGAGGAAGAGGGGAGGAATAGGAAAGATAGGAGAAAGGTGGGATATGCGTACATGAAGCTGAAGGCTCGGCGGGACCACTGGCGGCGGGCACCGCATTATGTTGCGGGCGCAGCGCATTTGATTAGTCGCGGGCGTCGCAAGGGTGATGCGGTCGCAGCACGCTGTGAGTTATGTCTTCTTCTTCTAGCACTTCTATCTCCTCGTCCATTATTTCTTCATCGTCCTTTTGAGGTGTGACAACGAGTTCCTTGCCACTCCTAAGCGTTACAGAACTGACATTCTCCTTCGTTGGATTCTCGATGGTCTGTGATGGAAGCTTTCCTTAATTGTTTGCCTCCTTAGCACTTAAGATTTAAATGAGCTGACTCATTTGATTCTCCAAGTTCTTATATCGTTCACCTTAGTCCAAGACTGCCTGTGCTAGGGTCTTAGTGCACGTCTCTATGTTCTTTGTGCGCTCAGCCTGGTTCATGACGAATTGTGTAAGGGCTTGTAGTGGATTTCCGTCAGGTGCACTTGCCTGAGGCTGTCCTCCCTGACGAAGGTCAAACTGTTGTTGTGGCCTCACCTGATGCACTTCGTGCTGATTGAAAGGTTCTTGATAGTTGCTATAACCATAGCCCTGCTGATAGCCCCCATTGTAGTTATTATTGTTGAAGTATCCAAGATTACCAAAGTTGCCTTGCCTAGGCCTTTGTGGAGCAAAATTCCCAATTGCATTCAACTCAACGCTAGGTTCTTGCGAAGTCGAGTACATATCCATAGGATGGAATGGATCATTGTAAGATTCACATGCTTTCAACTGCTGAGATGCTCTGTCAACTACCAGCTTCTTGATCATCTCTTTCATCCCTGCCATATCTGTCTGTAATACAGCCACTGGGGCATCAATAGCAAGTACACCTCTAGCACGAGTGCTCTTGTTGAACTGCCTAGAGCCCTTAGAGAGCTCCTTAAACACTTCCCAAGCTGCAGCCAGCGTCTTATTCAGCATGTTTCCCCCACAATAAGAATTCATCGTTTTGCGCTCATCATCAGTGAGCCCATTGAAGATAAATAAGACCAAAGCCTTCTGAGAAAAGCCATGGCATGGGCAGCTAGCAAAGAGTTTCTTGAAGCACTCAAAATACTTGAATCGACTCCGTAGCGTACTGCTCAATGCTGCTGATTGACCTTTTCAAAGCATTGAGCTTTGTTGCAGGGAAGTACATATCCAAGAAGACTCTCTTCATCTCAGCCCAAGTAGTAATAGATCCCGGTGGTAGATAGAAGAACCACTCCCTCGCATCATCCTTCAATGAGAAGGGAAAAGATCTCAGCTTGATTTGATCCTCAGTAACGTTCTCAGGTTTCATTCCAACAACCACAGTATGGAACTCAGACAAATGCTTGTGGGGGTCCTCCCCACTCAACCCATGGAACTTGGGTATAAGATGAACTACCCCTGATTTCAGCTCAAAGTCGACTCCTTCCCCTAGCGCAGGGAATTGGATTGCCAAGGGTTGCGGTGCTACATCAGGAGCGGAAAGCTCCTTAAGAGTGCGGTTTGCGTCGTTAGCCATCTCTGTTTTAGTTTCTCCTTGATCAAAAGGGAGCTCGCGGAAGCGATCACGAGTTTCTCGCCTTAAAGAGGCAAGGGTCCTTTCAATCTCTGAATCAAACGGCAACAAAGAAGAATTAGTAACATGGGTATGGACCATATAAGATGGTCCACACCAAAAACCAACACTAAAAACACACAAGAATTAATAAATTTCCCCGGCAACGGTGCCAAATTTGACAGAGGGAAAACCTGTCGTTGATCCGCCAAAGTAAATCTCAAACCTATAACTAGTATAACAATAAGCAAAAGGTCGATCCCACGGGGAAAGTTATAAATCAAGTGTAATTCAGGTGTCAATCAAAGTAACCAATTTGGGGGGTTTCGTGTGTGAAAGTTTCGCCTTTTATCAAAGCGGAGTAAAGAAGCAAAGTAAATGGATTTGTTTTAGACAATTAGGAGAAGCAATTCTACCTACAATTTTCCACTTTATTGGATTGAAGCGATCCTTGTAACTTCTTCTCGTCCTATTAAGTTTTCTATGAATGCCCTTGTCCCGACCTAATATAGTTACTAGTCCAACCAGTCCTAGCAACCCTTATCAATCGAACAGTCCCTAAAGAAGGATTTAACCCAATTGATAGCTTTAAGTTCAGATATTAGCCAAGGTATTTACAGTCCCTAAAGAGGGATTTAACAACACATTCAACTTCCTACTCATTCAATTAGTTCAAACCAGCCCTAAAGGAACAAGTTTGCCACTTAGGTTAAGGTTCACAACCAGGAATCTACAAAACCTTAGCAATTGAATTGATTCTAACTAGTTGGGCGGGCTAGATAGAATAAAACAATAGACAATCAAGCACAAAGAAGTTGAAGCATTCAAATATAGGAAACAAGGAACGAGAATTAGAAACTCACAATCAATCCAAATAAAGCTTCAAATTGCAGGCAGAGTAGATGAGTTTAGTTCCTCATGAAAGACATCGCTCAAAATCTCTAAAGTGTCTGATGAAAGAATAGAATAGAAGTAATGAAAATAACATAAAACTTGGCCTTTTAAATCATCCAAAGTCGGTCATAAAATAAAGTAATAGATCTAGGGTTTTAATATTTAAAACATCTTGCACAAGCGCTGACGACCAATGCTACGGGCGCAGCATATATGCTGCGGCCGCAGCATACTGTTTCTTCGTACCCCGCTGCAGCGGCCCTGGTCGCGGCCGCGGCATGCATGCTGCAGCCGCGGCATATTGTCTTTCACAGAAAATCTGTTCGAATTTGCTCTTCTTGTCAATAGAAAAGTTGTAGTTCTCTGAAAGAGCTTTCCAACGCATGGTCATAATAGTCAATCGGACAACCGGGGCCTCCAGAAAGTGCAAAACAAGTTCAGCATGTCTGGCGACAACTTCTGCAGACTTGTTCTTCGTTTAGGTCCGCTTCTTCTTCTCAGGACCTCTTGAGATCTTCATGTAAGCTTCTCCGATCAACTAGACATTCTCATCTAATGCGTTAACAACTACTGTCTCATCATCGGATCCACGATTACCTGAAATAATCAATAAAAGTGTGTAGATTCCGACTCCACAAACATAGAGAGCAAATATACAAATTGTACTTAATCCATCCATGAAATGCATCTTAACTAAGCTAAATGCAACCTATTATGCCTACCTAAATGCATGCTATCATACACCGAGACCGAAAAAAAAGCAAAGAAAGAAAAAACAAAAGGAAATTGAAAAAAAAAGCCGAAAAAAATGAGAGAAAAGAAAAAAGAAGAAAAAGAGAGAGAGCTCTAGAGTCAAATTGCTTATTTTTATTGTTTTTCAGCAAGTAATGACATTTCGGTGGAGATTTGGTGATATTGTTGTCAATTTCTATGAGCTTAGTTACATTTTGGATCGAGTTGAGAGTTGAACTTAAAAGCCTAAACACATGAGAGCATGAGCGAAACACATATTCCTAGTGAGGTTGGATGATTTCCTACTTCTACGCTTTGATCGCTAAATACATGCTATGATGTTTATCTACTCGATCTTGTGTTCATTTAAATTTGATGTTGTTTTTGATAAGGCAAATGCATGATGAATATGTTTGTGGGATATTTGGTTATTTCTATGTTTTTCATTGTTTGAAGACAAGCAAAGGCTTAAGTGTGGGGAGTTGGAGCTATGAAAATATGTTTGCTTCTTTCATTTTTAATTTCCACTTGTTATGCTATATAAAAAATTTTGTTTAGACATGAAGAAGTCTACATCTCTATGCTCTAATCTAGTTCGCTAGAGGACTAGCGAAGGCTTAAGTGTGGGAGAGTTTAATAGTGCATATTTTATATAGGCATTATAGGTAGGTCTTAGGTGCATTAGGTAATCATATTGCTTGTTTAATAAGCTTATTCATATTCTTGGTCATTTGGTATTTGAAGTGCGGAATCTATGGCTTCTAGTATTTATTTGTAGGTTATAAGATCCAGCCTCGAAGGGTGGAGAAAGAATGGAGCAAAGTGGACAAAGAAGAGCTAAGGAACAAGAGCGGAAATGGAGAACATGGAGAAATTCCATCTTTAAGGTTACGATAAGTTGGAATTAGCTTCTGATGTCTTCACGAGAATCGTAGTGCTTGGAAAGAGCTTTCCAACGCATATTCATATGCGTCAATCAGACAAAGGATGACTCCAAAAAGTGCATCACAAGTTCAGCCTGCCGATGCTGTCAGCACTCTACAGACGTCGTCTCGTCAGTTCCGGATTTGCGATACGCGGCCCAATCTATCTTTATGGGAACTTTTATCTATCTTTCCTAGGGTTTTGGCCAACGCCTTTGAGTCCTATATTAGTCATATTTCCAGCATTCATTCAATCAACTAATTGAGAACTAAGATTCCAATAATTCTTTAACTCTAAGAGAGATGAAAGGATTTAAGTTTAGGGATTCAAGGTTTGTTATGCTTGCCTAGAATTCTTGTGGTTTTTCTATCATTCAAGACTTGGTTGATTGATTGTGAGACTTGATTTCTATATTATTCATGAGTTTATTTATCATCTTGTTCTTCATTGTTTATATTTGTGATTCTTTCTATGGTCGCGCATCTAGTTAGAGTTCGCATCTATGCTATGAATCTGTTTTTTACTTGTTGGTTTCTCGATAGCAAACGAAGTCATTGATTTAGTGATATTTCTATGCCTTTGTAGTGGATGATAACCATTGATTTATATCGTTAGATGTTGATTATGTCGATTAGGGTTGTTCCAATTGTGTCTTAATTGCATTGAATCGATGTGCCAATTGCTCTAAGCACTTGAGTTCTTAATGTTATTCTTTAGAGATATTGAATAAGGTGAGTGTATCCCAGCGAATCCTTCAACTTTAGTCAAGTCAACATAGGCTAAGGAATAATATTGATATCAACTCGAGGATCAAGTAAATCAACCAATTTTGCGAATTGTATGCGAAACCATATGCTCTATTCTTCTATCTTTGATTCGCTCTTACTAACATCTTTATCATCATCTATTTGCTTTCCTTATTGTTACCTTCATTCGTATTCCTATTCTATTGTTAGTGTCATAATTGGTAAATACACATTGCATTGAAGTACTTGTTTCTCCGTGGGTTCGACCCCTTACTTATCCGCTATACTAGTTTACTAGGTAGGTTGTTAGTTTAGGTTATTATTTCTTTGACGAGGTGAAATCAAACGGCGTTTCCCTTCCGTCAACGTCCTTTTGAAATTGAGATTTGACGAGTCTTATTTACGCTATCGAGTTTCGAATTTTAAAACTCAGAGTCTCGTTGGTCGTTTTTGAAACAAATTGAATTCATTTTGGATTTTCTTAGAGACGGGTTTCGAGAGTCGGACCAAGCGGGACATCTCTCTCTCTCTCTCTCTCTCTCTCTCTCTCTCCACCTCTCTTTTATCTTCTTCCTCATAAACCCTCATAAATCCACCTTGTGCCTCCATTATAAATAGAGATTAACCCCCAAACCCTAGCATAGTAGCACTCACTGCCACATCACAAAAACCTAGAAACCCTAAACCCTAAGTCTTCTCTCTCGTTTTGAATTCAAGGAAGAAAACCCTCACCTCATTCTCCTTTCCTCTGTCCCCAATCTTCGAACCTACCCTCAAATCCCTTCTTTTGTGTTTCCCTCAGCTCAAACACCACCATAAACACCTTTCATCTCTTCCCTTTGAAGTTCAGCTGCAAAGGAGCCACCACCGACGCCAAATCCAAGCAAAACAAAGTTGATGGATTCAGCCTCCGCCACAAGATTTATGTTGCCACCGCGAGGAAGAACTCAGGTGGTGCTCTGTTCGTCCTTGCTCGCGGTAATCCCTCGTTCTCCCCTTTCCTTGGTTCCTTTCCCTTCTAATCTTCATCAAAGTGAACCTTTACTAAGTCTTCTACCTTCCAAGGTTGAAAGCAAGTAGATCTAACATCGGGAAGTACAAAATCGAGCCCTATTCTCTTCCTTCCCCTGTTTTCCAAATGTAAGGTTCACCCCTCTCGTTCTTGCTCGTTTTGGTCTTAAAACTTTGTAAAAGGGGACTTTTACTCACCCTCTATCTTTTCTAGGCTCGATCGTTCCTTTTCCTTATCGATTTGAATCTCGGAGGACCACCATTGGAGCTTGAGAAGGTTCCTTTGAAGACCCTCGTTAATCCCTCTTCCACTCTCCCCCTTTGGTCCTCGTTGGAGTTATTTTGTGTTGTTTTGAGTCGGGATGAGTTATGCTTTGGTTTAAAATTGGTTTGGCACGGAAAGGGTTTGATTCAAGGCAAAAACGACAAACTTTCGAATCTCGCCATGGCATAACCATGGTCATCGCGGCGAGTGAGAGCAGAAGCTACTGGGGAGGAAGAAGGCCTTTAGCGGCTGCGAAGGCACTTTGTGCCGCTGCGAAAGTAACCTCTCGTAGTCAGCGAGAGTCTGTCTTCGCGGGGAGTCTGGGATGGATTTCGTCGAGGCGAGTGGCCATTTCTCTGCGGCGAAGCCTGCTCAGTAGCCTTGGACGAGGCTACTCCCTTGATCTCTCGAGTCCTTTGGTTGGTTTTTTGGGTTGAACCAACCTATGGCGGGTTTATTATTAATTGTCGATTTTGGAATATTGATTTTAAATATATTATTTTAAAGGATTATTTAATGATTTAAAATATGGTTTTAACGGAATTTGAAAAGTTTTTGGTCGTATGGATTGGAATGTTTCGGAGATGCTTTTGAAAGACTTTGTGTTTTCAAACCGAGATATTGGGATTCCTTTAACGATAACTTTGATTGATCAACTGGTCATAATGATTTGATAACGACCTTATATTAACTATACTTCATGGATCTTGTTTACCGGGCTGACCTAACTTGTCGGACTTTTGGACTCCTTTTAACCGGACACCTTTGGACTGTTTAGTTGAACTTGATCGGATTATTGGAATGTGATATGATTGGAACTGGACTTCGAGATTGAGATGGGACATATGAATAATGATGAATTATGAGAATTGAGATGAAATGGAAATCTTTGGATATCTCGGCTTTCGGATGTTTTCTCGTGTTTCGAAATGGTTCTGAAATGTTTGACTTATGGTATGGTTTTGGAAACACTTTCGAGTATGTGTTCTCTCTATGAGTAGTTAATGGAATTGTATCTTATCACATTCCTTTAACGATAACTTTGTTGACACTTAGATTTCCGCTACCTACTATTGCCTTGTTGTTCGGCTTTTTAGGCAAGTTCCCGCGCGAAGCTTACTCAGATTGATTCTCATATGGATGTAGTCACATGATATACTAGGTGTTGCATGTGCATAAGAGCATGATTCATGTAGTATCCTACTTAGACTTGCACACTTGAATGAGCATTCATTTACTCAATGTGTTTGGAAATAGAATGGTCGTTATCTGTGAAGTCCTAGAGTCTTTTCTAGGGTCATAGGATAGCTCAGCTCCATCGGGTTTGGCCTGAGTCTTTATTGTCATGAGATACGAGATGAGCTTGATTGTTTTATGAGCTTGACTTATATGAGCATGATGATTGATTATTGATGTGTGTATATATATATATATATATATATATATATATATATATATATATATATATATATATATATATATATATATATATATATATATATATATATATGATGGAATTGCTATGTTATAGAACCATATTGGCCAGGGACGTTTGCCCTAACGGGAAGGGGGCAGATGTAGGAGAAAGATATGCCACTTGGCATTCTTTGGGCCATTTACTGCACTTTCTACATATTATATATCCTGATAAGCATGACTTGTGTGTTTAAATTCCGTTCTGCACTAAACGCGTCTTTATTTAGGTATAGCGTATATGTGTGCCTACAGTGGGACCTAGCCACGTGTATGAGCCTCAGTCTGATCCCACATCATGTATTATATTTAGGTATGTTTGCATATTGATGTTTGCTTTATGCTTATATGACAGAGATATTGGTTGGACGATTTTCGATCGAGAGACTGATTCCTACCAGACTTGACTTCAATGTTTTATACACTCGTATTTCCGTATTTTGGTTTTGACCTGGCTCCGCCATGACAAGTTGTACCTTGATTTTAGTTTTGTATGATTTTCACTTAAAAATGAATTTGAGCGACTTAGTTGAATAGGACAGGTTTTGGGTAACCAACGACTTTTCGCTTGCTTGGGGTTCAAAACCCTCACTTTCAAGGACTAACTTTTGAGTTCTGAAACCTCGACCCGTACCTGTATTGCAAGATCCGAACGAAGGTATCCAACCTTCGAAACGTAACCCGAATATTTATATTTGGGCCGTTACACCCAAACTCGAATTGCAACCCAATTTCACACGAAACTCTAACTCAAATTCAAATTCTAACTCCCAAACGCAATTCGAATTCAGTCCATATTTAAGAATTTGATTTCCCCTAAACCCTAACCCCCAAATTCACAAACTATAACTTAAATTCAAATCTATCTAAATTCAAGTCCGCATCTATCTAAATTCCATACTCAAATCGAAAATCCCCAATGCGAAACCTCAATTTTCAGATTTTTGAAATTGGGAGGAGCGACGCCGGCTCCACCACGATGTTTAGATCATTGAAGGGTCAGCAGACTCCCGCAAGTGCAAAATGTCGTAGAAGTTAGAACTACAATCTCTGAACCCTTAATCCCAAAATCTAACCCCAATAATTCCAATTCTAAAAACCCCTAAATCTAAAATCCCTAACTTTCAAATTGTAGTTTTGGGAAGGTTACGTACCTCCAACATGATACATTCGCTCCGCCAACGAGAGAGCCTTTCTTCCGATCACCGAACAAAGTCGCTCTGAGCATGCTCCCAAGTTCCTTCACCCAATGTCATGATTCATGCCATCTCTCCTCAACGTAGTGCAAAGAAGAAGATGCATTCTAATTTTTATTTTCTATTAATTCTCTTTTTATTTAATAAAAAATTAATAGTGCAGTTAAAAAACAAACGGAAGGGCGCGAGACGAACTTTTTACAAAGTTCAGGGGTACCATGCGAATTAGGTGAAAGTATTATACACCCCGTGAAATACTCTTTACTTCAAGGGTACCCCTTGAAATTTCCGAAAAAAATAGGGCCCAAGAAGAACAACTTAGCAATAATTACCTCTTTAGCTTTAACATTTTGAAGTTATTGTAGAGTCATCAAAATACGATTGTTTATGTTAAAAATATGGTAAAAATAATTCAAATAATCTGAACTTTAACGGGGTGAGCGGAAAACACCACCAACTTTTCAATGTTACAAAAATAACCTAGTCTTTGTAAGGTGTGCAAGCGCTCCCATCGACCCAAATTTTGTCCAAATGAACCGCTGATTTTATTTTATTGAGGGTGATGTGGCTGCTGACCTGTCACTCTAAATAATTAAATCAAATCATGAACAGGAACAATACTGGAGAAGATTCGACTAAAAACCTAGAGAAGATAGAATTTGAGAAGGCAGTCATAATTTAACGATTGAAGATGACGACACTTTGGAGAAGACAACTAGCCATAATCTAACGATTAAAGACGACGACAAAGATAGAATACATACTGAAGCCACCGACTGGCTCTAACAAGACCGGAGAACACTAATGGCAACGGAGATGGGTCCGTAGGCGTTTGAAAATGGCGATGAGGGCTCGATTCGAAGCAAGAGGTATCCTCTTAATTGTGTTTTCTCCTTCTTCTTTTTTTGAAAGAATTCGTATGAGATTACACAACCGTTTGTTGTCCAATTTAAAGTAGCTTTACCCCAATTATAAACTTCAAGTATTGAGATTTTTTTTTTTTCGATTTGAATTGGTGAAAGTAAAAAGCATTGACATTAGAAAGAAGGGAAGATGTGATTGCAAGGGATATTTTTTGTTTGTTTATTGTTGTAGGCTTGTAGGTAGGCTGAAGCTTGCCAACAATGTAAGGAAGGTTAAATTCTCTACCGTTCTTGAAAGTTTGAAAGTTTTGGGGATTGACTAAGTCAACAATCAAACCAACTATCAAGTCTTTAATTAGGTAATGAGATAAATATTGCTAAAAAAAGGTAATGAGATAAAGAAAAACTCCATGGAAGACTCTTAAGAGTTGATTGTACTTCAATTGTAGGATGTTGAGATGAATAAAAAAAATTGAAGCAACACTCATGACCCTATTGACCTATCCTAGCCAAATCTTGTAGAAAAGAAAAAATTGCAGGTTGTTGAGTTGGTTTTGGTTTTGCATTTTGCATCATCTATTTGAGTGGCTATTATATAGGACTATTTTTGGATGCTCACTCAAAGTAGTTTGTTGGTGGTGTGAATGACCTGTTGAAGCACATTTTACATCTATTAATTTGAATGTTGCAATCTTCTGGCTCGTGAATAGTGGAATCGGTCGATGTCGTCCATCCACCGGCAAGCGAACTCGACAACTGATGCAATAGCCCAATGGGCATTATCTTTAGATTCGCCCTTTGAGGAATATGTTTCTTGTCTAGATGATCTAAGACCTGTTATGGGAACCTCTTATAATGTAATTATGGTTTAATTTTTGCTAATAAAACTACGGGAGTTATCTCATCTTGCAGACCAAAAAAAAAACTTGAATCGAGTGAATCAGAATGAGAGATAAAGTGTAAGAGGAATAATTAATGTAATAAGTATGAAATATATTCTTCTAAGCCTATTAGCTTAAAGGGTAGATCAATGTGCATACATACATAGATGCAAGTTCAAATACCGCATAGGCTTTTCTCAAATCAATTGAAAGTTACAACTGATTTTATGCTAGATTATTTGATGTCAACGACTGAGTTTTGTTTTTGTTCATAAAAATCCCAAATCCATAAATTTCATAAGTGATTGCTTCAGATTATAAAAGAGTCAAAGAACTTGAAGGTTTATGACAACAAAAATCCTAAAATACACCTAGCTTGTACCATGACAACTAATTGTACTTTTAGTTTCATATCATTTTGACTCATAAATAACCAACTAGCACTCCTAAAATATACCTTGCATAAGGCAAAAAATAAAGAAGTCAACTTTCCTGGTTCTCTACAAATATATAACTAATTGTACTTGGAAATCAACTGTCCTAATTGGGAGGATGTTCAAGCTTGTGATGCTTGATTAGGTGGTCCAAGTGTTGTGATACCTGGCTGTAAAATTGACGATCTATACATTAGCATGAAATAATGGTATTTTGAAACTAGAAAATATAGTAAAACCATTCACTTACATTAATGTAAATTCCTTGATATCCTCTAAAGAAAACTTTGTAGTCTCAGACATGGTTATTGTTGGAGTTTTTCTAGGCCTACCTCTTGATCTGTTGGGTTGGTTGGTCATGTTCATCGATTGTTCACTTTCTCTCTTAGGAGGTTGTCAATCCTTTCGTGGTCTTCCTCTCGGTCTCACCTATGAAGGAAAGTATGTACTCAATTTTTATTAAGGAGCTAAAATATATTTATAAACTAAGCAAAAGTGAATGCGAAAGTTATACTTCTATGGGAGCTGCTTCAAGTATTGTCATCTTGTCCTTTTGAGGACATGTCCTCTTGTTATGATTCTTTCCCTTGCAAAGTTGACAAGTCATTTCGGTCCCATGTCTAGACAACTTTCCTATCTTATCAAACCTCTCATGAGCTTGCTTCCTTCTATTTTTCTTTGGCCTTCCTAAACTAACCTTACTTGATGAAGAATCTAATGCATAGTCTACTTCTTCCCAATGCTTCTCCCCTTTTACTGGCTTGATGGACCATCTAGGTTCTTTCCTATATTGTTTCGAATACTCTTTTGCTAACCACTTTGCCTTCACCTAAATATTCTCAAAATCGTGTCTATTGCATGTGTGATCAAGGGTCATTGATTGACAATAAAATTTTCCCTCTTATCATCCCATGAAGCATATATCTTCCATATGCAGCCTTGGTTGCACTTAGCTGCCAGCTTATTGTTCTTTTCACTCTTGTATCATCTAATGTTATAGCCTGCAACTACAACATACCTTATAACTTGCCTCTTCAATATTTGAGGTGATGCAAACTGCATACCAACTCTCCAAGCAAGACTTTTCAATTTAGCATCACTTAAATTTTAAAATGCCACATTATCCTTCGTTGAATCAATCTCATCCTCCTCCTCTATGGTTGGTAATGCATAAAGATTTTATGAATTTTCACTATCACTTGCGTGTTGTTCAACATGTGCAGATAGGTAAGAAGGTCCAACACTCTCAAATTTAGTGCTCATCCCCCTCAATTTCTGTTTACTTGCTATCCATTCATCATCACTATCACTTGAAGATCCTCCACTATTACAACTATCTTTTTCACTCTCTGTACCATCACATGTCCCTTCACTTTCACTAGACTCATCCTCTCTGTTCAAAATAAGCTTAGATGGAGGCCTACTAATTTTCAATTTCATCTTTTCCGGGAGAGTAGTATAAGCAAGATTATAATCTTCCATTTTTCACCTCAATAAGACAATAAACATCAAAACATAATGATATTGTTACTTTAGTCTCAATCATAACCTCATGACCAATATAACCAAACCCTAGTTTCCATCATATGTCAAGAAAGAAAAAAACGTTAGTATCAAATAAATGCAAATAAAAATACACATTTTGTTTACCTACTTGGTTTGTTTTCCTCTCCCTCCTACTTAGCCAATTTCCCCTCACTTTTTCTCCATTGAACTATTTCGCCTCTTTGCGATCGTTCTTTGTAATTTCCCTTCTCTCTTGTTCGTTCCCAAGTAATCATATGAAGTATATTCTTTTTTTTAATAATATTTGTTATTTTATTTTAATAATCACATTTAATTATTTAGAGTGACATGTCAGCAACCACATCACCCTTAATAAAATAAAATCGGTGGTCCATTTGGACAAAATTTGGGTCGATGGTAGCATTTGCACAAGTTTTACAAAGACTGGGTTATTTTTGTAACATTGGAAAGTTGGTGGTGTTTTCCGCTCACCCCGTTAAAGTTCAGATTATTTGAATTATTTTTACCTAAAAATATTGACAAACCTGAAATTGACCCGATTTGACTCGAAACCGGGTCAAATTCGAGTTCGAGTTAACCCGGATATACCTAAAACCTGTTTTACCCAAAACCCAAAATGACCCGATCCGAACCCGGCTCAAATGACCTAATTGACAAGTCTAGTTCTAAGGAATTGGAAATTTTCCAATTTTTCAGACCAATAGTTTATTGATTTGAAAAACTTGAAAAATGAAATAATCAATAAAAATAAATAAATAATTAAAAATTTTGAATTGTTTGACCCGCTCTTAACCTTTTTGACCTGTTTCTTCTGATCTTTGTTGATCCATATTTTTTAGTGATATTATTTCTTTCGTGCGGTTGTGTTTAGTTTAAGATGAAAATGTAGTCTCGGGCACTATATTGATCGAGTTGATCATAACAATGTTCGTGGTTTCCGAAGATTTTTCATCTATGTGAAGTGAACGTCGTTGATCAACACTTCCCAAAGAGACATTTATTTCCGTTGTTGAGTTCTTGCTTCCGTCTCCCCAACGTTGAGACATTGCAACAGTTTTTTGGCTCTCTCATGTTCTCGACATTCGCGGTTTTTCCTTGATCTTTCTTGACTTTCATTACATAGTTCTATTTTGGTTGCGGTCATTTGTATTTGAGGTCGTTCCTTCTTTTTTATTTTGTATAGTTTTTTTAATAATGGTTGGCCCGTCGGTCATTTTCCTCCAACCTCTCAATTTATGTGATATTTCCCGTATTTGAAATCCTTACCTTATTAAACAAAAAAAATAAAAAATCCAGAGACGACGTCGTTTATTCTGCATTGCGCGTTTACATTTTATAGCCAAACGGAGGCGGCCAGGCTCAAGGAACCGACACAAAACGCCTTCTCCTCCCCCGCGAAACGTGAAGTGCAGAGACCGGAACAATTCAAAAAGGCGGGGCCCACCCCCCATTTTCAACCCTCTCGTCCCTAATTTCTTCCACAACACCAAATCAACCCTCTCTCGCTTTCTCCTTCCCCAATTCTCTGAAATTCCTAACCCTAATGTTTCGATCCGTCATCGCCAGATCTCCCGACACCAGATCTGTACCGGTTTCACTGCCGTAGCTCCGACGAATCTTCCGCCTACTTTTTCTTCTGGTATCTCTCTCGCTCTGCATTCTTACTGTTTCAAGCTCCAATTTGATCCACAATTTACGTTTCCTTCGCTTTCAATTTCATACTCTAGCTTGTTTATGGTTTGATTTCCAAACGTCATTCAAATCTGGAGTTGGACTTTCTTAATTATTGTACGCCTTGCCATTTTTGATTCTGCAGATTGTTTGTTGTTGTAGACAACGGTACAAAAATGCAGCGTACACCAGCAACGATTGAGGAGCAATTGATTTTGAAGGCAGTTAGGGATGAGTGTCCATGGGAGAATCTGCCAAAACGGCTTCAGTCCGTGCTTTCTTCCAAAGAAGAATGGCATCGAAGGTTTGTTGGAAAGAAAATCTTGTTGCTTGTTAATGATATGTTTAGTCAGCTTTCTTTCTTGTCAATGCTAGTGGCTAGGTTTCACCTGTAGCAACTAACGTTAATTATGCATAATGTAGCTCACAGATTACTGTTTTTTTTTTTAATCTTTCCATGTAAGCTCTAGTATATTTTGCAGAATTGGCTATTTTCACATGATATCTGATGCATGGGTGTAAATGCTCATGGTTAACACATTGGCAGTGGAAACTGGAAAGTAGATATGATGACAAGGAATAAAAAGCTAGCGGAAGTTGGATGATGAACAAACCAAATGAATGCCACCTGAAATTGGCTTTTGAGCTGTGAGCCTAATGTCATCAAGCATCGAACCAATATGCATGAACTTCTTATACATAAATTATGGATCACTATAGTAGACATTGTAGAGTTTTGGCACTGTTGGGGCTTGGGGTGGGGGTGATACTGTGTGGGCATGTGGCATGGGCTAAGGCACTAATAAGTAATAAATCGATATTTGTTTGGGAAATTTGATATGTAATATGTGGCGTGACTATCTTTTATAATTTTTTTAAAATATTTGTGGTTTGGTTAAATTTTAGTGCTCGTTTGGTTGAAATTTATGAAAAAGGAAATAGAAACGGAATTAAGATGATATATTTTGAATAAAGCGTCAATAGGTACTTGTTTAAGTGCTTGCCTTTTGTGGTTCTAGAGGGTGAGAGATTGTTTCCCTCATTTTGAAACCCCATGTCTAAATAGGGGGAATGGAAAGATTAAAATTAATGATTGATGCATAATTATTCAAAAGCGGACTAAATTCGTTTCCATAATCTTGAACCAAACAAGCCCTTAATTATGAGCTGATTGGCTATTCTGCATATTCCTCAAGAAGCTTACGATGTGATTATTTTTTGGCAAAATTGTCTTTGACATAGCCTAGATAACTAAGATAAGTCGATTTTTTTAGAAGCAATCTGGATAGGAGCTTCGTAGAAGCTTGCTGATGGCGGTTTATAGTAGCTATTTAGTTGATGACTTATTGGGGAAAGGCTTTTTCCATGTCACAATTTGGAAATTAGGTGTTAGCTTAATAAGCTTATAGCTGATGGCAGTATTTAGCTGATGAGTTAATGTATCGATTGTTCTTTCTAGTGGGTTGAGTTAGTGTTTTGTATAAAGTGTTTGGTAAAATTCGCTAAGAGTTGTAACTTTCAAGGCTAGTATATATTAATCCTATTTCATTGAAAACTTAAAAACTTCTCATTGGTTTTAGTTTTTGAAATCGTATATCACTGATACTATTTCAATAATGAGCTAGTTTTAGAAATTATTTTTAATGCATTGACTTTTTTATTTTCCTATAGAACTTAAATAGATTTCCATTCATAAATGCTGCACAATTCAACCTTAATATTTATGAAAAAATTACACTTATTGTGAGCCCTCGTTGAGTAATACTAACATACAATAAAGGGTTTGAAGAGAGGGGATAGCTTTTTTTTTTTTTTCCTGTGAATTACAGTCTCAATCAACAATCTGCTAATAAAAATGTTAAGTCCTGGATAGTTTTAGACAGTGGCTTACGTGCTAATAAAAGAAGATAAACTTTAAGCGAGTTTTAAAAGGGCCAAACACTTAAACAAGCCCTCCCAAATCTCTCTTTGTCAAGTGTCCTGATAGAAGGTGTTTGACTGGCTTACAAAATGGGTGGATCACATTTTTAGAGTCTGCTAGTTTTTGATACTCTATTCTCTCTCTCTCTCTCTCTCAACATAGGTATGTTATGGATGCTAATATGCATTGCAGTTTCATAATTTGTGGAAGTAACCTGCATTGCTTCAGGTGTTCTCCTAATTCAGCAGCTTGATTAGAAAAAACGTGTCATTGTGATCTGTGTAGGATAATTGACCATTGTATCAAGAAAAGACTCCTATGGAACAATTGTTTTGCCCGCAAAGTAGTCAAAGAAGGTGAATATTATGAGGAGATGATGCGATACTTGCGAAGAAATCTTGCAGTAAGTGTCATGCATTTAGTATTTCGTTGAATGCATTATTGAGGATCGAATTCCCCCTTTTTCCCTTAATGTTAACTGAATTGTTTATACAATGGTTATTAATTACCTGTTTTAGGAAAACTGGCATATAAGCAGCAATTTTGACTGATTAATTTGTAAATGGTTTTGAGGTTTCAATCTTTTGATTTAGATTACATGAAGTTCATAATTTACTACACTTGAATGACATGTAATAGCATCAGTAAGCACAATCATGATATTTACACTTAAAAAGATTCTTTAAATTATTTTCATACTTAAAAAAGAATCCCCCCCCCCCCCCCCCCCCCCCCCCCTGCGAATGTTATAAAAATAATTACAATAACACGAAAACCAAACGGAGAAAGGTAAAAAAATACAATCATGATATTGAAAAGAATGTTATAAAAATAAATAAGGTAGACATAAGCATTAAATAACCAAATGGAGAAAGGTAAACACAATATCACGAAAAAACCCTGAATATTGCAAAAAAAAAAAAGCGGGAGCAAGGGTAAAGAAGGATAGGAGAAACTGAAGGAACGCTAAAGGACGAAGGATACGCCTCAGGTCACCCATTACTAGCCCTCTCCAACATCGATAGCACTCCTCCACTCGTTCCTATCTCATGCTAACTCTTCGGTGATGTCTAAGACGGCAAGGTCCTATTTGACCTCCCTCCAAATCTTCTTCGACCTCCCTCTCGCACGCCTCACCCTCTAGATAGCGAGGTAATCGCACCTACGCACTTCCGCGTTTGGATCTCTTATTCGCACATGACCAAACCACCGAAGCCTCGACTCACTCATCTTGTCCTTAATATTAATCACTCCTACCTTTCCACGAATAACCTCATTCTTGGTTCTGTCTCATTTCATGTGCCAACACATCCAGCGAACCATTCCCATTTTTGCTACCATGAGTCTTTCTTCCTGCACTATTAGCGATTCTGAGAGAGAATATCTCTAAGTGCATTATAAAGGGAGAAACCTAGAATAAATACAAGAGAGTAAGGAAGTCTAAGGGTTACATCCGAAAGCACAAGGAGTAATTGCATCTAATATCTAGAAAACATAATAATTATATCTAAAAGTAGACTAGGGATGCTTTTAGTCCGCCTAACACAACTTACAAGAAAAGTAACACTATCATATTTCCAACATGCACCCTTGTGATTGCCCAACACTGCCCCGTACAATAAAGCTGGCCTCACTATCATTCTGTAAAGATTACCTTTAAGTAATGCACTAAAACCACCTAAATGAAAATTTCCTTCTGTTTTTATCAGTACTTCTTAGATTTTAATTGTTACTGCTAGAATTCTGAAAATGTTTCTGCTGAGTTTTTTTCCAAGTTAGATATTCTACTTATTAACACACGACCACAGCTTATTGAAAATTTCTTTGGAGCCTTGTACAGTTCTTTAGGGTGTTAATGATTTTACAGTGGTGCTCATCCTTTCATATTGCCATTCTTTTAAAGTTGTTCACTTGTTGGAACTTTGCTTGCAGCTGTTCCCTTATCATCTTGCAGAATATGTTTGCCGTGTCATGAGAGTCTCCCCTTTCCGATATTACTGTGATATTTTATTTGAGGTGATGAAGAATGGTAATAGGCCCCTCTTTCTATATATATATTTTAAAATTTAACTCATTTACATATCTTGTTGTTTTTAGATGGCTAAATTACGACTACATTCTTTTCCTGCTATTTATGTACTGGTGTTATTTGCTTAAAACAAGAACAACTAGTATCATTTGTTTGCAACTTCTAAAAGACAAGTAGATTAAGGTGTCCACTGGTTCGTGGTTTTAGAGTTTGTGTTTATGGTGCATCATGCATGTTATTACTTGACAGCCAATTCATGGGTGTAGACATAACTGTAAAAAACCTTGTAGCTTCCCATCAAGCAAAATATTTCCTACTAGTAGTAGTGTTTCTTCTTCTGTTAATTGTACTTGTGTACTTTGGTTTCGATGAGCAATGGTAAAAGGAAGAAGCTGATGAATAGAAATCCTTCATTCCATTTTAACTGTTGGAATCTTTTTATTTTCGGAGCTGGCACGAAATGCTTTTGATTGAACACTGTACTACTTTACTGTCTTATTTATTTGGGTTTAATTTTATTCTTCTTTTTTAACTGAATTTGCTGTGTTCTTGTGATATCTTTTGTGGTACTATGTGAAGTTTATTTTTGGTTACAATGAGAAGTTCATCTTTATGGTATAAATATGTTTTGTTATTCTAAATCCTATATTCTTTTTGCAGAACAACCATATGACAGTATTCCGAATTTTAGTGCAGCAGATGCTTTAAGGATAACAGGGATCGGAAGAAATGAGTTCATTGATATCATGAATAAATGTAGATCAAAGGTAACAATGAATGGAGATGGTCGACTTTCATTTTCTGGATTGAATTTTAATGAACTAGTCAAACTACTCTCAGTCTGAAATGATTAGGGGAGTGGTTGCATTATGAAGGTGGTCAACTCGTCCTACACTTGTTTTCCCAACAACTATCTGCACCTTTACTGACACAACTTGCATTTGGATATGGCAAGTAGATAGTCTGCATCATTATGATCCTTGAGGGTTATTATTTAGGGCATTACGGCTTACAAATATGATCAGCAATATAGCAAATTAGCAATGGTATTTGCTATTACCTATAGAATTAGTCTTATTTCTCCCGTCCTTGAAACAAATTATGCTGTTGCCCCATACTTCATTGTTTTTTTTAACTTGTATCTCTATAGAGCTGTGAATCAATATGCTTTGAATTCCTTAGTTTAAGATTTGTCTAACAATGCAATACTGCTGTTGATACCAAACTATGCAACTTGTATATTGTAATATCTGTGTTATATTATAAACAACAGAGGATGTTACCTGTGAGCTATGTCCTATGTATCTGCAAATATGACCCAAATGCAAAATGATTCCATACAAAATCCAATTGTAACTCTACCACCATGTATACATCACTTGAAATCACCATATACACTTCAAAGTTCTTCTTTTGGTCATGAATGTCAACACTGACGAGATGGTAAGAGCTTGAATTTCATTCTTGGGGTTTAGTTGATATGTTTCTGCAGTTAAAACATCTTCAAGGTAGCATTAATGAATCATTATATGAGTTTTCTAGGTTTAGTAGCTCCATTGATAACTTATTTCTATGAGATGTTTAATCCTCTGATTTCTTCAACTTTTGACATTTGGCATTTCTTCATCTAAACTGCATTCGTTGTAAACTGCATTAGTCGAAGTATTCATTCTCATAGCATTTGACATTTAGCAATCTGGTAATTGAACTTTTCAAAAGAGATTCACTTTAGTTCATTATTCGTTACTGTTTTCATCAGAACAAAAACCTAAAATCATAATCACTGAAGCAACCACTTTCGAAGTAACATAAAGCAATGACTTAAATGGGAGAGTTGGAGTTGAAAAGATCTTAATTGTTTCTCAATTCTGATTATGTTTGTCTGCTTGTATATGTTTTTTTTTCCTTATTCCATCATGTATGTTCTGGTTCATACTGATTAGTGTATATTGGAACTGAATGTTTATTTAATTTTCTGGAGTTCAGAAAATCATGTGGAAAATCAACAAGTCAATTGCAAAAGAGCTTTTACCAACACAGCCAGCCAATTTTCCTATTGAACCTTGGTGGGCAGTTTGCCTGGTTAATTTGTCCCTTGAAGAATTTAAGGCAAGGAACTGTTATTATGTTATCTTTTTTGTCTTTCATTTTGCTTGTTATGGGTCTTTTGGAAACACCTTCGTGACCTGGTCGCGAATGGGTGCGTACGCCTCAACCCCGAGACCCTGCTCATGCGGGATATACTAGGCATTATTGTTGGGGTTGTATTATTTAAAATATAATAGTGTGCACATTTTCTCTGTTCACATAATAGTTTGGTCTGCCTTGAACCTTTAACTTTTACTTTTTCAGAAACTTTCAGAAGACGAAATGACAATGATTGATAAAGTTTGCAAGGAGGAAGCCAATTCGTATATTCTTTTTGATCCTGAAATCATAAAGGGGCTTTATCGTCGGGGCTTAATCTATTTTGACGTTCCTGTTTACCCAGATGACCGAATCAAAGGTAATTATCCTGAAATCATGAAGCATTTAGAAGGATGGAACTTATCTGTTTCCATTTCTTGAACGTGGCACTAGCTCCATTTGTCAGGGACCAGGGTTCCTGTTGTTTTATGCTGGTGTTGACTATATTGCATTTTTGCTGAATAAATGAAGCTTTACTTGTAGTCTGTTGAAGCTCCTTTTCTTTAAAAAGAAATTCTATGCCTACTATGTATAGATTTCATTTTGAAATAGCTTGATTTTTAGCTATATCCTATACATGGTCAAGGGAATAAATGTTATAAAGTTATCCAACAAGTAGGTGTTTTGAAGATTCAGGGTAACTCAATTTTTTAACCCTGCTTATCGTTTCGAATTCCTCCCTTCAACAAATTCCTTCCATGTTTTCCCTGACATTTAAAAATCAGTATTCTATTATCTGCAACATCTTCAGCTCTATTACTACTACTACTACTACTTTTTTGTAGGTATGTCTGCTTCTATTGGTAAGAAGCCCCTTGTTCACTGGCCTCCCAAAGTTTAGTTGCTAAAATTTCATTTCTGTGCCGGGTCTATCGGAAACACTCTCTCCACTTGTTCGGGGAAAGAGTGCGTACATCCTGGCCCCCCGACCCTGCTTTTCTGCGGGATATACTGGGTTGGGGTTGGGGTTGGGGTTGGGGTTGGGGCTGGGGCTGGGGCTGGGGCTGGGGCTGTTGTTGTCGTCATCGTTGTCTCTCTTTCGCATTTTACAATATTAATTATGCCATTTAAGTGAAGAAACCCCTTGTTCACTGGCCTCCCAAAGTTTAGTTGCTACAATTTCATTTCTTTTCTTGCTTTCGCATTTTACAATGTTAATTATGCCATTTCAGTGAGAAACCCCTTGTTCACTGGCCTCCCAAAGTTTAGTTGCTACAATTTCATTTCTTTTCTTGCTTTTGCATTTTACAATGTTAATTATGCCATTTCAGTGGAACGTCATATGGAATAATAGTTATTTTATTTAAAAGAAAATTGGTAAAATATTGTAGTAATTTTAAACTGATTTTTTTGGTAGTTCTATAACAAGTACATAAAGGCTGTAGTAATGTTTTGATTATCTTGGAAAAGCTTAATTGATGCTAATTTTTACCTGATGAACAATAACTTATGTTAAGGAATCATGCACAGGAGGATTTTACAAGGAAACTCTAAGCAAAGAGAGAATTCAGGAAGAAAAGACAACTAAAAAAGTAGGTTCTAAATACTAGACAGACTAGCAAAACTCGCAAGATCAGTATGAAAAAAAGCAAAGTTTCACTCTTCAATTATGAATATATTCAGCCATATTTTTCAGTGACATTTTTGCGTGTATTGCATATGCAATTTAAGCAGTGTTTTTGTTAGTGTTGAGCGTTTTAGCTCGTGAAGTGGTGTTTGGTGCACTAGTGTTTAGCTTTTCAACTATCGTTTGAAGTAGTATTTTGATACGAATCCCCATTAAAATTTTATTATGTTTTAATTAGTATATTCACTTTCCTGCAGAAATTAGTTAGTTAACTTTGTTTCCCATCCCACTTTCCTAGTTTTTAGGCACATCTCCCACTTCTCCCATGCTGTTTTCCTTTTCCTGCATTTTAATTAATTAGTTTTAGGAGTTAGTTATTTAGGTTTTCTATTATAAAAGGAGGAGAACTGCATCTTGTAAGGGCAGACTGGATTATGATGAATTGAACACAAATTTGGAGATTCTCCACCAATTTCCTGGTGCAAGATACTTGCAATCAGTGGTTTTCCTAGGAGCGATCCTAGTGGTTTCTACCATTTGGTATCAGAGCCATCGATCCGATGGTGACTACCCATTCCGCTATCATTCCACAAAACACCAATCATCAAAACACCCAACCACCAGCCACTACAAATGGAGATTAGGGAAGAAGCATTCCTGTTCATCCGCAGTTGGATAGAAGAAGCAAGAGAATTGTTGTTGTTCCGGATTGAAGATGGGGAGAGCAGACCCAAGTTTCCTGGGAGCAAATTGGAGTTCGAATTAAGGCATTTGGAGAACTGCTGGGAAGCAGTAATGGAGGAGATCCAAGAGGAAGAAGACGGGGATGAAAAAGAAAAAGAAATCAGCGAAATGGTTAGCCTCAAGGCCAGTGTAGAGACTTTGTCGTCTGAGGTGGAGGATTTTTTGAAGAAGGATAAGGAGTCGTCGACTAAGGCAGTCAAAGCTGCTGCAGTGGTCATAGAGGAGGAAAATACTACTGCAGCAGAAGAGGAGATGAAGCCGGCAGCAATAGATGGGATGAAGATTGCTGCAGTGACAGAAGAGGTTGTGAAGGCTGCTGTAGTGTCAGAAGAAGAGGACATTGAGGCTGCCAGAGTGACTGCAGAAGAAGCTGAAGGTATTGTGGACAAGGAAATGGAGGCTGCTGAATTGACAGCAGAATCAGCGCAAACAAAAATCCTACAAATGCCCAATAATCCTTCAAACCTGCCAGATCATTCATTCCCATCTGGATTTACTTCTCCCTCTACCTCCCTACAACCACAAACCAACCTTCACCCTCTGCGAACCCAAAGTCCCATCTCCAGCCCCCAAACCAGCAACCCTCAACAGGGTAGGAGCCCTCAACCGATCTGCAACATCCCAATGTTGTCTATGCTGGAGACCATTGTGCATCCCATGAAGTCCTCTCTTGGCCCAGAAGGCGATGCAATAGGTGCGGTCACATAGACAGGAGGAAAGGGGCTGACGTTTCGCCTTGAGGGCAAGGCGATTTTTCTGGGAGGATGCATTGATACGAATCCCCATTATAACTTTATTATGTTTTAATTAGTATATTCACTTTCCTGCAGAAATTAGTTAGTTAACTTTGTTTCCCATCCCACTTTCCTAGTTTTTAGGCACATCTCCCACTTCTCCCATACTGTTTTCCTTTTCCTGCATTTTAATTAATTAGTTTTAGGATTTAGTTATTTAGGTTTTCTATTATAAAAGGAGGAGAACTGCATCTTGTAAGGGCAGACTGGATTATGATGAATTGAACACAAATTTGGAGATTCTTCACCAATTTCCTGGTGTAAGATACTTGCAATCAGTGGTTTTCCTAGGAGCGATCCTAGTGGTTTCTACCATATTTTTCCACAGGTATGAAAAGAAGTGGTTAAAACTGGTACTGCTTGTCCTATCACTACCACTACTGCAACATTAGAGAATAACCACATGTAATGCCCATTTGAAGCCATCAGCATTGAGCTGTTTAGTGAGAACATGCAAGATCTGGGAGCAAGCAGTTCAAAAGTTCCAATTCCAAAAGATTCTAAAGCTGTAGCAGCAAGAGTGATGAAATTTAAAGAACAACATACAACTCCTGGTCTAGCCTCTCGAGAAAGAATCCATTTTAGACTATTGAAAGCAGATCAGCTGTTTTTCTGATCCTTAGGATATGCCATGTTTTCCACTTTTCTCTTACCAGGATTTCTTTTGAGTTGCTGCCTGTAAAAGCCTTTGAGTTTTTATTTTATTTTATGCATTTTAGTGAATCCTGGTCCTCTGTTTGTCATACTGTCACCTTTTGTCAATATATTTTATTTATTTGTAAAAAGGAAACAATAGGAGGATTGATTTCTTCTAAACTTTGTATGTATTTTTCTTTTGGTGCATATATCGCATTGCTGTTATGTCCCTGGTCTGGGGCTTAGTGAATCCTGATCCTCTGTTTGTCATACTGTCACCTTTTGTCAATATATTTTATTTATTTGTAAAAAGGAAACAATAGGAGGATTGATTTCTTCTAAACTTTGTATGTATTTTTCTTTTGGTGCATATATCGCATTGCTGTTATGTCCCTGATCTGGGGCTCAGTTTCCAGACTGGAAGGCTTTGTTTCTAACAGGGAGCAGTCCTATGAAGATCCCATTGAGGAGTAAGGGAGATTCTTTCACACCCTCTCTTCAGTTATCGTTTTTATTTTGTTTTGGTAAATGCTTTTTTCTCATGTAACGAGAGTGATGTTTTTGATCAGATTCTTTTCTTGTCAATGCTTAGGTTGCTTTATGCGATGTTTGTTGTAGCAAGTGAGAATGCCACTGTCGCTGAACTTGCGGGTACGTTGCAGGCTGATGTTTCTCCACTGCTGGCTGCTGCATCTTTTGCTTGTCGGTTGGGATGGGCTGAGAAATTTATTGACCCAGCATCTGTTCTTCATGATTCAAGTGGAAATGGATCTCTTCTTAGTGATGACGATGAGGGTTCTCAGGCCAGTGCAGGCTCTGCAAATTTGTCCAATGATGGAAACAGTGCTCAAGAATTTACTGGGAAGGAAAGCAATCATGCTCGTGTTGCTTTTATTGTTGACGCTAACATTACTTCGTACCTTATGATGGGGTCTGTTTCACCAGGTCCGATTTCATGCCTTTTTCCTTGTTTAACAGATACCTGTTGTTTGTTTGAATATTTTCTAGCCTTACTTTTCATTTTTTGTTATCATTACTGTTAGAAGTGAGCCTCTCTAAGCACTGCGGTGACCAAGAAATGCGATAGTTCTGTTCATTGGATAAAATCTGTCTCCTAATTTAAACTCAATATTCTAAAATTATTATAGAATGGATATAGGACATTAATTAAAATGGTAAATTAATATCTGATACTAGGAAAATGATTAGGGGATTATTGCTTGTACACTACGAACAACATCTTTAGTTTGGGTCACTAATGCATGTATAGTTAACGTCTTTTTCACTCCTATCTGTGCAATTGATTGTAAAGGGGGAGTTGATTTCTTTGCTTGTAAAGGTAGTCTCTTGAAGCTAAGCTTTCAATTCTGGAAGTTGGTAGCTTAATCGCATGAACAAAATCTCAATAGGATGTGCTGTGTTGAAAATGAAATTGTGTTATTGGATTCAGACGCTTTGTTCTCCTATTATTCCACAATGCGTTGCTTGGGCTTGGACTGTTCCACAATCCTCCTGTCTTTTAAATAGTATGTGTTCCATCTCGACTGAGCCTTCTCAAAATTTTAGTAGGCAAGAGTCTCTTCCCTGGAGCTGCTTTAAATCAGATTTCAAGGTTCAAAATCTCCAATCCACCTTTTCTCTTAGGTCTGCATGCTTATTCATCTCACCAAGTCCTCATTTGGTATGAAAAGGCTATACATTATAAGCTCTTTATTAGCACAAATAAGTAACTTATGAACACAAATAAGCTCCTTATGACCTTCAAAGCAATCAACACATCACACTAAATGAAGCCTAAGGCCTTTTCCCTTGGTATACATCTGATGTTAGGAGTGTCTGTATATATACTTCACTGGACCGATGACCATTTTTCATAGTATGGAAATTGAGTCTACAAAGATTGTGTTCCAATAATTACTGTTTTCATCAACTATAGGGTCTCAGCACAAGAAAGCATTCTACTTGTCCAATTTGTAATACTACCATTTACCTTTGTAGTGATAGAACTCTGCTGCTGGTGTCTACTTACCTTGTGAATTGAAGGTACTCCCAGCTATTTTCTTGGTAGTTCATCTGTCATCTCTATACATGTACCAAAACCGATGCATAACGTCCTATGTGGCGAGTTGTGGTTGATTCTAGGAAAAGAGTTATGAAAAAATGCATCAAAGGGAATTATTGGGTAGTGGTTCATGAAAATTGTGCGAGGGGTTGAGTTAATAGAAAGAGAAGAAAAATGCATCAAAGGGAATTGAGTGGCTGTGGAAAGGAATAGTAGGAGTTGTGAAAAAATTTCCCCTTGTTTTCCTTTTGATAAAATTGATTCCTCATGTTTTTTTACAAGACTTCATATTGAGGCTTTCTTTATTATATACATAGGTTTTAGAGATGGAATCATACCATAATTCACTATAGCTTTCCAACCAGAGCTAAGGACCTGTTTGGTATAGTGTAATATATAGGTATATAGATAAAGTAAAGGGTTGTTGGGGGGGGGGGGGGGGGGGGGGGATTGGTGGGTTGGGGTGTGGTTGTTAAAGAAGGGCTCTCTTATTTCGTGAGTTCAGAGGAAGGGATGGATTTTATTACCCCATGCCCAGAATGATAGAAACCACTAGGAGCAAGGATCTCACTCGTAGGGAAAACCACTCAAGCAAGAATCTCACAAGAGGAAATTGGTGGAGAATCTCCAAATATGTATTCAATTCAATAATTCAAGTCTGATTACAAGCTCTAGCTGATTCTCCTTTTATAATGGAAAATCAGTAACTAACTCCTAATTAATACTCCCTCCGTCCCAAAATTTAAGTTGTTTTAGGATTTTGCACAAGTTTTAATAAAACTCTCATCCCTCAATCAACATCATCATTCCACTAACTTTTTCATAATTTTTTTTTTAATATCCACTACATTTTTTAACCAATCAAAATCTTTAAAAAAAAGTCAACAATACACAAATCGATACAAATGATTACTATCGCCTACCTAGAAAACCTAAAATGACATCTATTTTGATATAAGAATAAAGACCTAAAACGACATAAATTTCGAGACGTAGGGAGTATGTAGTAATAATAAAACTTAATCCTAAATTCAGCAAATGTCTAGATAGTGGAGAACATGGAGACCATGGCTAAAAACTAGGAAGTGGGGATGGAAAACTAACTAAACTCTGCAGGAAAGGGAAGATATTAAATAAAACATGATAGAACTATACTGGTTCGTATCAATGCATCCTCGATAAATCGCCTTGTCCTCAAGGCGAAACTTCAGTCTGGTCTACGGGACACCCCTTATTGCATCTCCCTCTGGGCCAACAGATGATTTTATTGGATGCTCAGAATCAGTGACCTTCGCATAGACGATATGGGAGTTCGCAGATCTGTTGAGAGGTCCTATCCTGCTGAGGGCAGCTGTTTTGGGGGCTGGAGATGGGACTTTGGGTTTGCAGATAGTGAAGACTGGTTTGTGGTTGTAGGAAGGGAGATGGAGAAGGCAATGCAGCTTGGTAAGAGTGGGCAGGTGAGTTTATAGGATCGTTAGGTACCTTTGGGATTTTTGTTTTTGAAAATTCTGCGGTCAATTCAGCAACCTCCATTTTATTTTCTACAGCACCTTCTTTAATTTCTTCTTCCGCAACCTCCTCAATTTCATCTTCTGCAGCCTCTACAAAGACCTCAATTGCTTCTTCTAATGTCACAACAGCAGGCTCCTCCTCTGCTGTCATTGCAGCAGCCTTCAGAGGCTCCTCCTTTGCTGTCACTGCAGCAACCTTCATCCCCTTTTCTGCGGCCGACTTCATCTCCTCTTCTGCTGTAGTATTATTTTCCTCCTATATGACAACTGCAGCAGCTTTGACTGCCTTAGTTGAGGACTCCTTTACCTTAAAAAATTCTCCACCTCAGATGACCAAGCCTCAACACCGGCCTTGAGGCTAACCAGTTCGCTGATTTGTTTTTCTTTGTCTTCCCCGTCTTCTTCAAACTGGATCTCCTCCATTACTTCTTCCTAGCAGTTCTCGAAATGCCGCAATTCGAGCTCCAGTTTGCTCCTAGGAAACTTGGGTATGCTCTCACCATCTTCAATCCAGGAAAAGAACTGTTAGATTTCTAAATTGAAATCGTAGCAACGGAAACAAGAAATCTTGGGAGGATCTTGAGGAAGAACAAAGAGAAGTTTAAGATCTTCATATTGTCTTGTCATATTATTCAAGGAGAAAACAACTATTGAAAGACAAGAGATGACCTTTGAAGCTTACAAGAGAAGCTACAAAGTCTGAAAAAGTGAAAAGTAAAGCTACAAAAGATATAATATTAGAAAAAACAGCCAATGAAATATAAACCTACGGCTAGAAAATTAAAACTAAAGCAACACAGTAAATGCAATAACCAACTAACTTGTGACATAAAGTAAAACCAATTTATCCAACAAGAACGATTCCCTTGCTTCTTCTATCCAAATGCTGATGAACAGGAACACTTCTTCCCTTCTGTCCATTGTAGCGGGTAATGGGTGGGTGTTTTGATGATTGGTGTTTTGTGGATTGATTGCGGAATGGGTAGTCACCATCATATTGATGGCTCTAATACCAAAATGATAGAAACCACTTGGAGCAAGGATCTCACTCCTAGGAAAACAACTGAAGTAAGAATCTCGCAAGAGGAAATTGGTGGAGAATCTCCAAATATGTATTCAATTCAATAATTCAAGTCTGATTACAAGCTCTAGTTGATTCTCTGTTTATAATGGAAAACCAGTAACTAACCGTTGATTAATAATAATAAAACTTAATCCTAAATGTCTAGATAGTGGAGAACAGGGAGACTATTGCTAAAAACAAGGAAGTGGGGATGGGAAACTAACTAAATTCTGCAGGAAAGTGAAGATATTAAATAAAACTTGATAAAATCATACTGGGGTCCGTATCACAAAATGGCCATTGAAATGGAGGGAACGAATGAGCGAAGGGTTTGAGTTAAAATAATGATTAATGAATTATAATTTTAAAATGTACTAAATTCATTCCTTTCCCTAGCATTGTGACTACTGTGTCCATTATCCCTTAATCTGGGGGTGTGGTAAGCAGTTGAAGCAATATGAAAATGATCAACTTGATCCCTTCCACATACCATTCTACCTCACCTATTCACAGTGAACAAAAAACTTGGGAAACAGGTTATATTTTGGTCAAAGATTTGGTGTTGTGTTACAATTAGGCAGCTGGATTTTCTTTGAAATTCAAATAAATAAGTTCATTTTTTCTTGTCTTGCTAAAGTTTATATTGCTTTTGACGTTCAATGATAAACTATTAAGATAGGCTTGTCTCTATTTAACCTTTTGGATTTCCTTAGCCTTGGGCAATTGACTATTATGTTGCTTTTAACTAGGACATGTTTTCTATTTCAATTCAGGCTTAAAATCCCATGCTGTAACGCTATATGAAGCTGGAAAGTTGGGTCATGCTAGCATTGCTGATTTATGCAAGGATCTAATGACATTAGAGGGTGCTAAGTTTGAGGGAGAGCTTCAGGAATTTGCAAATCATGCATCTAGTCTCCGCTGTGTCCTGCTCTGTCTTCTGTCAGGTGGAGCTTCTGTGAAAGCGGTACAAGATGAATCTTCCAATAAGATTTCCAATACATCTGTACAAAATGACGAGGTCATAGCTGTATATGATGAGGCTGATAAGTCAGTGCACTCAGGTTTAAAAAAGAGTGATCCCAATGGTGGAGATGCAGGTACTGCTACGGATGCAATAGAAAGTGATAGCCGAACCAGTTCTGGATTGCATGAAGACAGTGCTGTTGATGCAGAACCTTCTGTTGGAGATGTAGACAGGGAGCTAGATTCTGAAACCCTGGCCATTGATGCTCATAACAGCAGGAAGAACTCAGAATCAGACCTTAAGCTGAAACATGATGGAGAAATGGTGGATCCATTAGATTCAGAAGCTGAAAAAAAAGATGCACGGAGAAAAAGAATTTATCGTGTTGATATTCTTCGATGTGAGAGTCTAGCCACCCTTGCACCAGCGACTTTAGAACGTTTACTGAACCGTGACTATCATATTGTTCTCTCTATGATTCCACTTCCTTCATCATCTATTTTGCCTGGAGCTACTGGGCCAGTTCATTTAGGCCCTCCTACACACTCATCCATGACACCTTGGATGAAGTTGGTGCTATATACAGCTACATACAGTGGGCCACTGTCTGTTGTTTTAATGAAAGGCCAATGTTTACGTCTACTTCCTGCACCATTGGCTGGCTGTGAAAAGGCCCTCATTTGGTCATGGGATGGAGCTTCTTCTGGAGGGTTGGGCGGCAAGTTTGAGGGAAATTTAGTAAGCGGGGGCATACTTCTTCACTGTGTTAACTCACTTCTCAGACACTCGGCTGTACTTGTGCAGCCCCTGAGCAAGGAAGATCTGGATAGATCTGGAAGAGCAATTACTGTTGATGTTCCACTTCCTTTGAGGAACTCTGATGGTTCTATTGTGAATGTAGGTGAAGAGTTGGGGCTTGGATTGGTGGAAAGTACAAAACTGAATACCCTGTTATCAGATTTGGCCAGTATGATAGATCTGTGGAATATTGGTTATATCCGTTTGATAAGACTTTGCTCCGAGAGAAACTCGGACAGCTTTTCTTCTGACGAGGACAGATATATATGGGTCCCACTGAGTGTAGAATTTGGTATTCCGCTTTTCAGTCCAAAATTATGCAGAAACATATGCAATAGGATTATCTCCTCTCAACTGCTCCAAACAGAGTCTTTTTCTCAACATCATGAAGCAATGCATGGGTTAAGGAAAAGGTTACGGGATATGTGTGCTGAGTACCATGCTACTGGTCCTTGTGCAAAACTTCTATATCAGCAGGAGAAGTCAAAGGAGTCATTCAAACATCAAATGACTTATGCAAGTGGGAGGTGGAACCCTCTTGTGGATCCTTCTTCACCCATATCCGTGGGTCCAGGCGATTACCAGAGAAAAAAACTTGCAATGCGACAGCGGTCCTGCAGAGAAATTCTGAGCTTTGATGGAAGCATTCTTAGGTTGGTTTTTGTTAATTTTCTTCTTGTCTTTGCTGATCGATGGTTTGCTGTGATGCGTGTGTTTTTAATGGACTCAAGCTTCTTTCTGCCAAGTGTGAGCAGCAGAAACATCCCTTGTGTTATTGATTTTAAACCATTGTGGTGCACACCTCTTCTTTATGTTATAAAGCACTTGCTGTCCTTTTCAAGTGGCAACATTTTAGGTTATGCATAATGAACCATGACATTGCCATGTTATTGCTTTTCAGTAACCCCAGAGCTTTTGTGTAGATTAGAGTGATTTTGTTGTATTTATTGTCATTGCGTTGTGTTTCTTTGATCTTCTAAGTGTTTTTTTATTTGCTGATTTGATTGCTCTTTGCAGGTCATATGCTTTGTCCCCTGCTTATGAGTCTGATTTGAGGTCCATTGATGAAACACTTCCAGTTACCACACCAAAACCTGAATCAGATGAAGTTGATAGTAAAGAAGTCGTCCTACCAGGAGTAAATCTCATATATGACGGTTCAGAGTTGCATCCATTTGACATATGTGCTTGTCTGCAGGCTCGCCAACCAGTCTCCTTGGTTGCAGAGGCCTCAGCTGCATCTGAAGTGTTCGCAGTTAAATAGCCTCTGCAATCTGCTCATCAAAGTTTTGTGTTTATATGTGATTTTTTTCACAGTTCTGATTACACACTTCACTTGGCAATGACAATCTTCACCCCCCCTCTTCCATCTCAAGGCTTTTAATTATCTGATTGCTCCGAGCAATTCAAGGTAAGAGGCAGCTCCTGCTTTCAGATTCATGCTTCCTTTTCTTGTATTGTTCTGGCAATTCTCCGTAGTTTGCTCTGCTGGGTAGCGCAGTGGTGGTTACTAAAGCTGATGAATATGATCTGTACCATATAAATTTGTGTATATATGTTTGATGTTTAGACTGAAATATAAGACACATATGGTAGAGTTGCGACGGATTGTTGGGAGACACATGACCTGTACCGACTGCATGCTTTATGAATATCCAAATTCTGCCTTTGAGAAAGTTGCTCCATAGTGGTTCTCTTTGGTTGATTTTTCTTATAAAAATTCAGTACTAACATTTCTCATCTCTTGTGCCTCCCTGCTTGCAGATGGTGCTCAGGCTCGTTGCTTCGAAGAAGGCCTTGCAATTCGAAGCGTAAGTTATCAACGACGACGACAAATTTGACCAACTGGAAATTTGGCAAGTTAATGTCTTCCATGGAACGTTGTAAGATAAAGTTGTAGGATTCATTTTGGGTCTCTCTGCGTTCGATTAGCCACTATATGTTTTTCTTAAGAGGCAATTCTATACCCTAGCTTTTTAGCCCGATCAGGCAAATATTAGTCACTATATATTTTTCTTAAGAGGCAAGTATGATAGTTAAAAATTAAAATAAGCAAATATTACATTTATTGATTGATTAAAATGCCAAGGTTTTTGGCTTTCACGTTGATGATTTCAATTTTTGCTGCTTCCTACAAATTGTGTGTTTGGATTCTAATAGTATTATATTCCTAATGCAAATAGATAAGGTGGTGTTTGGTTAACACAATTTTGAAGGTGTTAGATTAAGGAGGTGTTCTTTCATAAAAAAAAGTAAGAGTGTGTTTGGATTTCATGATGTATTAATTATAATGTAAGTAATTTATCTCGATTTATGTGATTATTTGGTAAAATTACTATTGTATCTTTTTTTAATGAGATTTTTAGTTATATAATAAAAACTCACATAAATCGAGCAATAATACTTATATTATAATTATAATGCAATGGAATTCAAACACACCCAAAGCTTTGAAATTCTCCTTTAGTTCAATTCGCAAGGGATACATTCAAATTTCTACTACACGCTCATGGAGCCTTGCGTTGTGTTAAGAATAGGTTGGTTCATGAGCTAAGATTCGATGTAAGTGTAAGGGTGTTCAGGTTTATCTTATTTGGTAATGTGTACAACCGTATGTGTATATAGGGTTGTTATTGGAGCCAATTGAGTCGATCAACTCAAGGTCAATGGACAATCATTTGTCACACTAAAAAAACTTTTACTGCATTTAATCTATGTATAGTGATTAAAATTTTAATGCATCTATAAATTTTAATCAAGATGTTAAACCAACATTTAAAAAAAAAAAAAAACAAAAGCATGTAAAGTAGAAACTAATAAAAGTTTAATTACACTAAAGTGACGCATCTAACCCAAGTGAGTAATACTCCGTAGATTATATACAACTATACAAGGACGATACACCAATTCATCATTGGTATGTTAGTAGTTTAAAAATCCCATATCAATATCAATACTATAATACTAAAGGAGAAGTCGCCTAACCCATGTGGCGACTTCTCCTTTAAAGTAGGGCATTAATTTTTTTTATCACCCATCTTTATCACTTTGTAATCTCAATCTATTGCATTCTTATGTAAACAACTAACTGACCGATCAACTACATGTATGAAATCACACAACTCCAATCAATCAATTAATTAATTTATAATTGCAGATTGTGGTATATATCAAAACAACTCAAGAAGATATATTGTAAGGATTTTGATCTCTGAAGAATGTGAATGGAGGTATATCCTTAGGCAAGGTAATAGGGTGGCCCATTGTTTAGCTAATATATTATACTAAAGGAGAAGTCGTCTTATTCATGTAGCGTCTTCTTCTTTAATATAGGTTTGTTAACCAATCCTGAATTACTAATTTGTGATTTGGTGTGTTTTGATCTTATCTATTAAGATTTGTTTGGTTGTTACATAACCAATATTCATTTTTTTATAGGGAAAATCAATATTTTGTTATTATTTTTTCAACTATAAAAGATTTTTTTTAAGAAAATACTTCAATAACTAGGATATTGCTAAAAAAACTAGATATGATTTTCTTGATTCGGATATGATTATCGTAACTAAAACATTTTGAAAAGGGTATTTATCTATGGCAAAACTAATTAAAATAAACCAACCTTTGGAGGGGTGTTAAAAAAATATCCCAACCTTTCAATAGTAAGAAAAATAACCCGACCTTTGGGGGAGATGGTAACAAAATATCCCAATTGTTTTTACGACTATAAATATGAGCAAAAATTATGACATATAATTGACGAAATTAAGATTTTGGTTAATTTTGAATGATATTGACTTATTTTAATGAGAATAAGATCATTTTACCAATTTTATGTCATTGTTTTGACTCAATTTATGGTCTAAAAAATGACTCGGGATATTTTGTTAACATCTCCTCGAAAGGTCGGGTTATTTTTCTTACAGTTGAAAGGTGGGGATATTTTTTTAACACCCCTCCAAAAGTTAAGTTATTTTAATTAGTTTCACCTTTATCTATTAATTCTTTTTTTTTTGGCCTAATGGATATCTATCTATTAATTGGTATAGGTTATTTAACCCAGTCTCAATTTTGATATCGTGTTTAATTTCTTCACTCAACAAAATGACATTGCTTCTTCCCATCGTTCTCTTGCATTTTACTATTAGATTTCTATTTTGCTTTGCTTTGTTTTGTTTTTGTTATTTTGATTTTAATATTGTTCTGCAACTTTGATTAAGCTTTGCCTTCAAAATATTTGCTTGGTAGAGTTATCATTCAGTTCTCATAAATTTGATTTTGTTTGTAATTTTTAGGTGTTTTACACAACTTTTGTTGATTGTGCTCCTAATCAACGATTTCGGTTGATTGTCCTCCATATCACGAAATGAAGATAGGTAATTATTACATCATTCTACTTTACGTACATGACTATTTATTTCCTCACCTTCGTAATTTCAATTGTCTAACAATACTGCTTTTTTTTACTATCGTTATCATCAAATTCATGTGCTAATTTGAATTTTTCTTTTAATTTCTATGAGTCTTCTATTGATAATTTTCATATTAAATTTCAACATCGATTGTATGATAAAAAAGATTTGTGATCCATTTAATTAAGCAATTTCTAGTGATATATAATGTTAATTAAAGTTTAAGGATTATATATATAGAGAGATGGCGAACACAATATTAGAGTAGAGGAACGCCCGCACAAGGTGCGGGGGTCTGAAATTAATAATCGAGTGATTTGAGTATATTTTGCATCTATAACAAAAAAAACGAAAAACGAAAAAAGAAAGATCCAGTGAAAATGCGATATTTTGTCACAAGAAAGGCGACAAACAAATAAATACTTGCAAGGTAACGCTGAACCGTTCACGTGGCAGTCATGGCGATCGTCTTTCGAAACACTCGCTTCTTCCCAAATCCCGTCACTCTCTCGCTACCTCTCTCCTTCTATAGAAATACCCGCTCCACCTCCATCCCTCCATTTCCATCTCTCCGATCTCCATTTTCATGGATGCCTTGCTCTCACCGCACACCGCGCTGACAATGCTCCACTCACCGATTCGCAATTCCGCCTCCAAGATCCCGCTTTTCTCCTTCACGTCGCTCTCTCCTCGCTCGTCCACGGCGTCTCATCATTTGCGGTATCTGAAACCTACCTCTTCCTATCTGTTGTAATTCAATCCCGTATAATGACGGTTGCTAGCTTTGATTTGCATCAACGTGGTTGATTAGTTGATTGATTTGTTTCGGTTGCTGTTTGATTGACTGATTAATAGGTTCGTATCAGGAAATAGAGGCTCATCAGGCGGCTATGGTGCTCAATTGAGTAAGGCATGTGAGCAAGTGTTTAATTGGAGTTCTCTTGAAGCTCTTCTCTCTCCCTATGGTTTCCGTGTTCTCTTGAAAGTTGACGACCTTTTTCACGTAGGTTAGATAACCAGTAGCGCTAAGACTCCAAGTATCCGCGCCGTTGCTACAACCAGTGCTAAACCGGATCTTCGCATGGTACTTAGTACTTCTTTCATTTCGTGTTTCCCAATTGCAACATAGCATTGCTGGAATCTGTATGAGAATTGAGAACTATCAGAAAAGGGAAGTTTTCTGCAGGATATTGTCAATTATTTTCTCACAAGTGCCAGACGAGAATATTGAATTGTTCTGATTATTATGTTTGATGTTTGAAATTCTGATTACATCTCAATAGAGTATCGGTGCATAATACTTTTGTGAAAATTTGTAAAAGCTGCCTTCTCTTTTATCCAAAAGGCCCCAGGACAAGCATCTCCATTGGGAGTTTCCGAAGTTGAGAATGGAATAAACTTCGCCATTTTTTCACAGCATGCAACTGATGTAACGCTCTGCTTGTCAATTCCTGGCAGGTAATAATTGGTTTATGATCTCAATTGATGGGATAATATTGTGGTGTTTTGCATGCTTCAGTAGCATGGGTGAAAAATGATTTGCTTCTAGTAACACAACACTTCATATTTACCAATTCACCACAAACACCACTACTAATGCAATTGATCTACAAAATTAAATACATCACTACAAATTAAAAAATCATAACTGTTAAATTTCTGTAAACCCAATATCTTTAAGCGTTTGTTGTCATAATCCACATTTATATTTATTATTATTATTATATATTTTTTAATGAGCCATCTTTTTAAAAAAAAATATGGAAAGCAAAACCACCTTATATAATGCATGTCACTGTTTCTCTGAATGTGATAGCACTTTTAACTGAAAATCTACCAACTTTCTCCTCCTAAAACAATGATGCACAAAGAACATCTTAAAGCTTCTTTAGCTTATGCATTTTCCCCCCTGTAAGCAGTATACTTTGTGTATGCATTTTCCTAATTACTGGTCAGTTAAAGTCCACTTCTCTGCAATTAAAATGCTATTTCCTGATTGCTATAGGGAAGAATGTGATCGAGAGGATGGTCAAATGATAGAATTGGTGTTAGACCCTAAAGTAAACAAGACTGGAAATATATGGCATATATGTATCGAGGTATCCTTTGCTTAAGTATTTTTTGTGCTTCTTTGTTTTCCACCTTATGGTTTATGAATATCACTATGAAAGCCAAACAGACCCTCTTGATTCTTTCTAAAGCTTTGATAGTGAAAAAAAGGGGGAGGGGTGAAAATGAAATTTGAGTAGTCTTTGACAATTTTCATTAATTTTACTTAGGCCACTAGGATACACCCGGGTTTTTCTCTCTCTACATGTATGTATGCCTACTCTCTTCCCAGAACCAGAATTTTTCGCTAATGCATTCATGGCAAACTTTTGGAGTATATAATTACATATTTACTCTTGGAGCTTAGTTTTAAGAAGTGTGGTATAGAGGTATCAAGACTAGTTATCAGAACTTCAGAAGTAGCCAAGTAGGTTGAGGGGAATTGAAGCAATAAGTAGAAGAAAATGCTCTTCTCTTCGTTGGCCTTCTCTCAAATGTTCATGCTAGAGGAAGGTTTAATTGTGTGTGTGAACAATATGCTTCGACAGCATACCTTTAGCCTACATTCTTTTTCTTAAGTCATGTAATTTAAGTGATGATAATATTTTTATGTTAATATCTGCAGGATGATCTACCTCGTAGCAGTGTTCTTTATGGCTATCACATGAATGGTCCTCGAGATTGGAAGCAAGGTCATCGATTTGACAATAGTATTGTTCTCATCGATCCTTATGCAAAACTTGTAGAAGGTCGCCGGTTTTTTGGAGATAAAGCTGAAGCACTATCTGGATTCCTAGGGACCTATGACTTTGATAGCCCATCGTTTGATTGGGGTGAAGAATATACACTTCCAAATATACATGAGGTAAATCATGGCAAATCTTTTTGATACTGCAATGTGTTTTGCTGAACAGAGCACACTTGCAGGCTGGGTGCTTGCTTTTTCAGATGTTCTTACTAAGGCCTCGACTTTTGTCTAGTTTTACAATGCTTTTTTTATAGCACTTCCAGTTTCCCCTTACATTTGATCTTTTTGAGACATTATATTTGTCTTTTGCTTTGGCAGAAAGATCTTGTCATATATGAAATGAATGTCCGTGCCTTCACCATGGATGCATCTAGTGGCCTGGGTCCTGATGTACGTGGTAGCTATCTGGGGCTCATTGAGAAGGTCTTTACATTTTTCCTTTTAACTTCATTACAACAATTTGTGGATATTGTGGTTATTCTTAAAGGTTTGTCATATGTGATGATGAATTTCTTCTTTTATAGATTCCACATCTCTTAGAGCTTGGTGTAAATGCAGTGGAGTTACTTCCGGTCTTTGAATATGATGAAATGGAGTTTCAAAGGCATCCCAATCCTAGAGACCACATGGTTAGCACTGACTTCACTTTGTTCAATGTTGTAGTTTGCTTTTCCTCTCTGTTAGCTTGAGTTTGGATTAAGTGTAAACCAAAAGAAAAAATTGAGCTTGGAGTACTTACCTTTGAGTGGGAATGTCTCTTCCAATTCGGAAATATTTTCAGCACTTTTTTTTTTTTTGAAAATTTGCAAGGACCATAAAATATTTTGGCAAAGAGCCTCTTCTCATTAGAATGCTGATACTCCTGAGAAAATAAGGTATTGGAGTTTAGGGGATATTATAAATGACATGCTTTGGATAGAAATGATAAAAGCACATTTTTATTGTTTGCTTTTAAGGTGTTATAATGTAACTCCTTGAGTTCATTTGCTTCTAATCCTCAGTTGGCTCACATTATTTTTTTCCCTTCACATTCATCATCCAACTTTGACATTGAATAAATGATTTTAACTTTCAACTGCTTGGTTTGTTAAGGTTAATACTTGGGGCTATTCAACGATAAACTTCTTTGCTCCTATGAGTCGTTATGCAAGTGCTGGTGGAGGGCCTATTAATGCTTCACTAGAGTTCAAGAAGATGGTTAAAGCATTGCATGATGCAGGAATTGAGGTTTCTTATGTCTCCCCTAAAACATTATTGCTCTCTGATTGAAACTTACTCTAAATCCTGATACGTGACTAGTAATGTCACTTTAGATTTTATGGAGTTCCCAGTACTATAATGCTGCTTTCACTTTTATAGGTTATCTTGGATGTTGTATATAATCATACTAATGAGGCTGATGATGAATTCCCATACCCCACATCATTTCGAGGAATTGATAATAAGGTATTCTATTAAAAAGTGATTTTATTGTATCTTAATGGCATCATGATTGTGTTCTCTTTCTTGCTTTCTTCCTTACTTTGGCCTCAGGATGACACTTTAACATTTGTTTGCAGGTTTATTATATGGTGGATGATAATGGCAAATTGTTGAATTTCGGTGGATGTGGTAAATCACTTTTTAATCCAATTTTTAATGTCTGTAGTTTGCACTGCATTTTGGCCCAAGATATAGCATTAATACTACATGTGTGTATAAAAACATGTCATTTTCGATTCAAGCACAAATTTTAAGGAAACCAACAAATATACTATTATTCTCTGATTTATTACAATACTTTTTTACTTTCTTGAAATTCACAACAATCCATCAATAATCACAAGGGCGTTTCCTTAAAGTAACAACCAAATACCTAAAATTACATGTTTTGCCAAACAAAAATCCAAGGCTAAAACATGTTTTTGGGGATGGAGTATTTCTTTTCATACTAAAAAATGTATGATACGTGAATGAGACAAACATCCAATTATGTTGCCACTTGGCTTTTGACTTTTCTCTGTTCTTCTCTACTTTCTACAAGCAGACTTTAGCAAGAAAGGACCTGAAAAAAGTTACTATAGTACAATATTATACATATTGCATTCTTTGTTAAAAAATATTCATACATCGTTTACTGTAATCAAACATAAGAAGTCCAAGTCACATTAGAGCAGTTGCTATTCTCTATCCTTCAAAACTATTTCGCCTTGCCAGATGCGTGCAAAGTGTTCCGAGGATATAATATAATCCTTGACACATCCCTTTGTTCTCCTGATTTATTAGGTCTAGAATTTTATCCATGTACATCAATTGATTTTCATGAACTTAACTGTTATCCAAAAATGATGATTGACTTATCCATTTGGGCATCTAATCCAAGTGTACAGAGAGCTAAGTCAGTAGAATAATTGCACCAGAATTGCCATATAAGTGTATAACTAATGCTGATCTTTTTCCTTGCAACATGGGAGCCCCTATTTAAGCTATCAATTAGTTTTCTTCTGAACCCATATTTTTTGTTCATCATTAGCAAGGCAGGCCAGCATAAAGTATATCATGTATTGCTGTTTTGGGTAACCAAGATCCAAGGGTAGTGCATGCAGGGCATACTCGTTACTTGTGTCTTTCCTGACTCTTTCCTCTAAGATTTGTGGAATTTCTATGAATGATCTTAACTATGCCAATGTCCTAGCAAAAGGTATCCATAAAAGATTCAATTTAATTGAGGATGTAATTTGTAGCTTTACTATATCAACGTTCAAGTGGGTTTCAAATATAGCATGTTTATTTATTTAAATTTCCCTGAATGTAATTGCATATTTAAGGCCAATATTCTTGTTCGGCTGTTGTAAGAGCATGCAATCGCACAAGCTGTTAGTAGTGAGAAGTTGCCAGATAATGCCATGTTGTGGGCTGAGAAGCAAATTCATTCCATTCCTACAATACTTAGTTCCACTTTTTGTTCGTTGAGGGAATATTTTGATTGTTCCACCTTCTATATTCAGGTAATACATTAAATTGCAATCACCCCGTGGTAATGGACCTTGTTCTTGACAGTTTGAGACACTGGTAAGCAAATAAATACTCTTTATTTTATTGTATTTATAGATCAAATATTCACGCAGAAGTTTTTGGGAAAAATATCATGATTTCAATGCTTATTCAAATCCTTCTTCCTTGTTCTGTTCCCTCTACTGTTCAGGCAGGATGACTCTTTCCCATTTCTGGCACTGAAAAGCTTTTCTGTATAACATGTGGAACTGTTTAGTATAATTAGATTTCAGAGCATATACAGTAGCATATATATCCTAAATGTTGGAAGAAGAATGTAGTGGAAGTAATTGAAGGTTGAGTTAGCCGATTAGTTCATCACAAGAAAAAGTTTGAACATTCCAACATGGGGGGTGGATGTGAAAAATTATATACTTCAGTATGATTTTTCTCAGCCACCTCCATAACCGAGAAGATTTATATCGAGTAAGATTTGTTTCCTTTATCTAATCCCTCTAATTGTTCCATTAGTAGCATCTATTGAAGCCACACATGATGTTTAAAGTAGATTTCCTTTTTCACTGATCTCTGATGGATTAGGCAATTCTTTAAGAAGGTTAAATGAGATAAGAAACACGTCTTTTCTTTTCTTGTGTAATTATTATGTTTTTTATCATTACAACTGTGAAACCTTTTTTTAGTTTCTAGTCTGTAACATTTGTACTTTTTTTTTCTTTCTTTATGGTAGCTTATGGGTCAAAGAGTACCTCATGGCTGAAACTGTTATGGTATTAAATTATTAATAGTGGGAGGAGGGTATACTATTATTAAAATATTTCGTATTATTATTTTTCAGGGTGTTTATGTATTGACTTAATATATCCTCAAGTATGGCATTACAAGAAAAAAAATCCAAAAGGGTTGGAGTTTGATAGCTTATAAAGAAAGTTACATCTTAAAAAAAGTTGGCAATATTTTTATTTTTTTTGGCGACAGCCGACAAGTCAAAACTTAAGATGAAGTAGTTGTAATGGAAATACAACATCAAAAAAGGTTTGCATTTTGTATATGTTCCCTGGTGTGCCACTGGCAACATCTACAGTAAGTGTATTAGCAGTAATGATATATTTACTCATAGAAAAATGTGAAGCACACCTTAGTTCTGGTTATATATAATTATTTATATATTTTTCCCATCATTAATCAATTCTGAACCTCCATCTTGTTATTTCATATGTAACTTGTGATGTTCATGTTAGTTTTAATCTCTGTTAACTTAAGGGTCAACGAGTACCATGTAGACGGATTTCGGTTCGACCTAGCTAGTGTTCTTTGTCGAGGAACTGATGGTTCACCTCTTAGTTCTCCACCTCTTATAAAGGTATAATCTATTTATTTATTTATTTATTTATTGCTGGAACTGTATTCATGTCTTCTTTTGTATAGTTTATGCATGCATGCTCAAGTTTGTATGTAAGTGGTGAGGTTTTCAGCTTTTAATAGTTTAGATTAAATATTATCTGAGAATTTCACATGCTATGTAGTAAGATCGTATGATTCATAATATTCATTAAAAAGATCTTTGCAATTTGGATTGCGGGGGATCTGGCTCTCCCCAGACCCTACTTTTGTAGCTATTTGATTCAAGTAGGTTCTGTTTTTTTTACACTAATTTCTAAAATATATTCTTGATATTTCCTCTTGTTGCAATATGGATTGAAGGTTTTAGGTCTCTCAGGATAAACTAGCTGGATAAATGTGTTACTTTGCATAATTGTTATTTCCAGTCTGTGCGTTTGAAGGAAACTATTGTTTCTCCTTTGTACCAAATGAGTTCTTATCGTCTATATTATGGAGATTAGTGATTCTCTTAATTGTATATTAAATTTCTTCTGGTGTCTTTTAATTGGAGATTAGTAGAATGCTTATAGGCCATTCTCTCGTTTTCTTTTAGAGAGTTAAAACTTTAAAAGTATGTTATTGAATGGCTTCAAATGTAATTTCTAAGTTGTTTGATGTTAAATGCTCTTCTATCCTTAGAACATGGAAATGGTGAGGCGGCTCCACCATGTAGAATGGAGTTGCCTTTTTCCCTCACAAACATATGAATTCTTGAAAAAAAAAAACTGGGGTGGGATGAGGCGGGCTTCTATAGGAGGGGCAGATCTAAATGTCAAAATATTGTTTGTCAGTTAGGATCTTATCAACTCCACCCCAAAATTGCCCCATCGACTCCATTCGATCCCATCCCTAAAGTTGATAACTACTTTGAGGATCGATTGAGTGCTGTAGATCAGTAATATTCACTGCGAGATTTAAAAATAATTGACCCAAAGAATGTAATCTCTGTTTTTCTCACCTATTTCTGTGATGTTTTCTCGTCTAATTCGTGACCATTAACATCTTGGTGCCGATATTCTTTTCAGTTTTGATGTTTAATCCTGATTTTGACCTGCCCTGATTTGGACCTGTTAGAGCTTATACTAAAGTGATAAAGTAATATGGTCAAATTAGTCTTTTTGATTAAGTATCAATTTGCTATGTGATCGAGCAGGCTATTGCAAAAGACACTGCTCTGTCTCGGTGTAAAATTATTGCAGAACCATGGGATTGTGGAGGGCTTTATCTGGTTGGAGGTTTTCCAAATTGGGACAGGTGATTTGTCTTAATCCATCATGTTCCCTGACTTGCAAGGATGCAAATATGCAACATTTGAATATTAAAAGTGATGGGTCAAATAATCCAATCCCTTCAGTTCTGTCTGTTCAATGCCAATGGTTTTTTGCTTTGCTAGTATATTATCTGAAAATTGGCGTGCGGTGTCTCTGTACAATGCTAATATTAGAATGATGCCTATTAAAAAAGATAATATTTCGTAATAAACGTGTATTAAAGTTGACAACCTTAGAAATGCACAGTTTGAGGCTCCCTCAGATTTTGAAAGAGCCTTACAACTCACTGTTGCACTGTCTTTCAAATACAGGTGGGCTGAATGGAATGGGAGATATCGTGACGATTTACGAAGATTTATGAAGGTGGTTTCTTTTTACTCTTTATACTTTTGTAAGTCTAAAGTTTGGGTATTTTACCAAGGAAATACTCAAAAGTAAAGATATTCCCTATCTTGATCTTTGCTAGATATCACCAAGAATTTTACAAGAATATTTATTGCAGTTAGCTTCCTAATCCTTTTCATCTTGGATCCTATGATCTAGGGAAGAATTTGGAAATATAATGGACACACCTTACACACTCCTCATGATTCACACACAGTTGTCATCTATATCTTGCTCTGTTGCTAGTCCCATTTTATATCATTTTCCTTTTAAGATTTGTTCTCCCTTTCATGTCGTCTAATTCAATTCAGTTTCTGGGGTGATTTTAGTTTTTTCTTAGAGCATTGCTAACTTTTCAAAAGTAGCAATTTGGACCAACGTGGGTACAGCACTACAATATCATTTTATGTAACATGACAATCAACTTCCAGTGGAACCACATGATTAATTTAGTCTGTGAGGCTAGTGCAAACTGTGCAATGTTGATAAAAAAAAAATTAATTTATAGAATTTAGAATGGTTTGTTTTACTGGAATGGAGAATATTTTGTTACTTTCTAATTTATAGGCATGTCAAACCAATTTCTGTGGTACATTGTAGGGTGATTCTGGAATGAAGGGGAGTTTCGCTACCCGTGTTTCGGGATCTGCAGACCTATACAAGGTATGGTATATTTAGCAGTTAGCGCTAACTTTATCTTACTTTTACCCCAGTGTGCCTGCAATTTGTTAAATTAAAGCGGACAAATTGATAATATCTTGTGCCACTGCCTTATCTACCTGAAGCTCTTTTACCTTGCAGATCACATTAAAAATGAGTCTGTTTTTTCATCTTTCAAATAAATATTGGCAGCTGCACTTCAATAAGATTATATATTTATACTTTGGACTATATTCGGTCCTCAACCTCTAATGTTATGCATCATTTCACTTTCCGATGCTTGAATCTGACTTGTTGCTCAGCTTGAGCTGAATCTTCAAATCTGAAACTCATTCCTACCTTACTTTAAGAATCTTGAACTGTTTTCCAATTTCATCATAGCTTATTTTTTTAACTGCTCATCAGGGGCTTTTGCCCTTCATCACAGTAGCAACATGGAATTTATATCAGAACAGTTATTTCCTTTAATTTTCTGTTTCAATGCAGGTGAATAATAGGAAACCATATCACAGCATCAACTTTGTTATTGCACATGATGGATTTACACTATGCGATCTTGTATCATATAATTTCAAGGTATGATTTGAGTTTGATATATTTAGCGTTTAGATGGAGCTTGGAATCTTAGTATTCGATAAATTGAAATATCATCCAATGAACTGAATGAAGTGACTCCACATCCTTTTCAAATGTGCTCTATATACTTCTGTTTTGTAATATATGCATCTAACCTGAACCCCTTTTTTTTTTGTAGCACAATGAGGAAAATGGAGAATGTGGCAGAGATGGATGCAATGATAATTTTTCCTGGAATTGTGGCTTTGAAGGTTGGCTTCAAGTTTGGCAACTTCACCTTTTGTTTGTTAGCTTCTTCATCACTACATTATGTAAAAGGGAGTAAATAATGGCTACCTGATTGCAGATTTGCAGTTCTCTTTTCTAAAATTTAATTTTATTTCCTTTAATTGTGCAGGAGAAACTGCAGATGTAAACATCAAGAAACTACGTGTAAAGCAGATGAAAAACTTCCATCTAGCATTGATGATGTCTCAGGTAACTACTGTATGTTTTCTCTGCTGTATGTTTGCCTATGCAGATTGTTTAACCATTTTAAACTTGTCTTTGTGCACACTTATTTTTCTTAAAGAAAAGTGCCTTAGAGATCTATTCTTATTTTCTTTCACCAGGGCAATCCAATGATGCTAATGGGCGATGAGTATGGACATACTCGATTTGGAAACAATAACAGTTATGGACACGATACTGCTATTAATCATTTTCAGTGGGACGAGGTAGTGAGAATGCAACATCAGTTCCTTTTTAAAGGCTTTCTTTTTATAATATGTACTGATACCAATACCTTTTGTTTGATTTGAAGTTGATGGCAAAAAAAGATGATCACTTTAGGTTTTTCTCTGAAATCATAAAGTTTCGGCAGACACGTAATGTCTTTAGACCGGGCAAGTTCCTCGATAAGGTAATAAACAGCTGAATTTATGAGTTGTAATATCAATGCTGGTTTGCTAATAACTTTTGCAGGAGTCTGATGAGACTCATTTTGGGGGGATGAGAGGTTCATACCATCCTTTCACAAGAGCTTGAGTTTTTTGTTTGAGAGGAAGAGTAATTAACATGATAAAACTGAGTTGGCTTTGCTTCTTAATCCAACTTGGTTACTCTAATTCAGTATGTAAGTGAACATTTGAAATTATAGATTGAATCTTATAGCAATGTTCCTCTTATGCATGAAAATTGGCAGTTTTCTTGTGTTAATTTGATTTTTTTTGTGCATGGAAAATATATAATTGGAAACCAAACATTCTCCTTTCCGCCCCCCCCCCCCCTCCCCCTCCCCCTATTATCAGCAACCTGACAATTAATGCAGTAGTTCATATGCTGGTTTGTATGATAGACAAAATTCTATCATGACAGATGTGCAGAGCTGATTTGGCTAATTGAAGACATTATTTGCTATGCTTATATTGTTCAGTCCCTTAACCCATGTAGTGTTTTTCCTGTTCAGGGTAGTGTGACTTGGCATGAAGATAACTGGGAAAATCTTGAAAGCAAATTCCTGGCTTTTACGTAAGTGAAAACTGATATATTGTAATGCAAGTTATAGTTTGTAACTTGTGCCATAATGATGTTTGGTCATTTTTATTGATTGTCCCTTTTAAAATTGCTCTCAATGACCTATTTTACACCATGAAAACAAGTTATGCATTGGTGAGATTGGACCCAACCTTTTCAGCCCCAAATTTGAGTGGATATGGACAGTTCTGGTAAATTTACAATGTCCAAACTCCAACCCCTCATCCGCTGGTATATATAGTGTTTTGAAGCCCTGGCCGGTCGGCCAGAAACCAGATTTGATCATCTAAAAACTTGTCCCATGTCCTGAAAAAGAGCCATTGCCAACTTTGTTCAGTCCATAGAGAATAGATAATTGCAGTTCATTATGTGGCCAATCTGCAATTTGAATCTATTGATATTCATGAAACAATATCTGTCTCATTCTTCTACTGACTGATAATTCACAAGGATTCTCCTCCAGAATCATGTTGGCAAGAAGTTGCCCTATGTGTAATCAGAAAGAGCCTGTGTTGAAAGTTATGCAGACATGATAGCAGCAAAAGAAATACTAGTTTGACATTAATTCAATAATTCATGTGTTCTAATTTGACCTACTGTTTGATATATGCAGCCTCCATGATCAGGATGGAAGAGATGTCTATTTGGCATTCAATGCTCATGATTTCTTTGTCGAAGCTTATTTACCTCCACCGCCGAGTAATATGCAATGGTCTCGAGTGGTTAGTCTTCTTTCAAATGTCAACTCTTGTTTACAGTAATTTATTGATTTACAATTTACATCTCAGAGTGGGTTCATATTTTATATCTGATCTTAAGATGCAATTTAGAATTCCATCTGATTGTTGATTGATGGCTGTCACTTTTATGAGTACTTTTCTTTAAATTTCTATTATTAAAAAGATAATGTTTTTTAACACGAAAAATGAATTTTCAATAATTAGCATTTACAGTAGCATTTTCAATTAGGAAATTTTGCTTCCTACTGATTCTGCTTCGTCCAGTTCTTACTTTAATATGCTCTAGTCATTTGTATGCTAAACTAGGTACCTTCCTTGGTTTTAGCTTGTGGTGACACCTTAATGCTAATCTGATCTCTACCCATCTTCATTTTCCCTAATTGAATGTTAAAACTCATCTAGTATTTGAAAAATCGTAAAACGGCAGGGGCTTTGATTCTTCTGTTTTCCTGACCTTAGAATGCAGTGTGCACAAAGTTTTAAGCATAGTGTTGTCAAATTGGACGTAAGCCACTTGAATATTTGGGTGATGAGGTTTTATTAGATTAAGTAGATGTTTATGAGATGTTCATGTGCTAAAATAAGGTAATGCTACCACTTTGTTTCAGGTTGATACGAATCTTGTAGCCCCAAACGATATAGTCCCTGAAGGGGTCCCAGGCATGAAGGGTGCGTACAACATCGCTCCCTATTCTTCAATCATGCTTGAAGCCAAGCCACCATCTGGGGCCAAATAGAACCTTGCACGAGGGAGGCAATATAGGATGTATGTACGCTTGTGTGACAAGTCCTTGATCACAAACATACAAGCAAGTCAAAGATGCAAAGGTTCAACCTCTGGACCTAGGTGAAACCTGATAACGGATGAGTATATGGCGCTTCGAATGAATAAGATTAAGATTATGCATTGCATCCCACTTCTGGAAGCGGAATTATGTAGTTGGCTCCAGTGTACAATATTCGGCATCGATAACTCGTGTAAGCAAAATAAGATGCAGCATAACCATAAACTGAATCCTCAGCTCCTAGCTTTTACAATGGTGATCTTTGATCTACCTTGTTTTTTGGCTGCTTTTTTTTTTTTTTGGTTTCAACACACCCTTTGTATTAAAGTTTGTTTTGGTTCCCATAAAGTACAAGTACCAAATTAGAAATTCAATGAAAATAAGCATGATAAAAATATTCATGAATCATAAGTACATTCTTCTCATCCTTCTCTATATTCTTTCTCCAACTCATTTTGTATATCAATAAATTATATTTAGTAGAGTTTAGTCGGGCTATTTTATTTTGCTATTTAAAGTGTACTGCAATACTGTAATGATTATCATAAAAGCTACTCCCTCCTTTCTTTGACTTTTGATACGTTTTTGTAAAAACTAAAAATTATGCTCCTAAAATATCAATTTTTTACGTATTGGATTATCGATTTGTCTATTGTGTGTCCTAATAGCATAGAGGATAAGAATAAAAGAAAATATGTGAACTTTATAATCTAATTTAACAACAACTACCCATTATTTATTGTTATAATCTAATTTAAAAATGGTTAAATCGAGTGTATTTAGAAAACCCGTTGTACTATTATAATACATTACCCTTTGGTAGGTACAATGATGATACATTGCACATGGATCACTCTAAAATTTGCTCTAGGTGAGCACTGTTCTCTATTTGACCCCAACTATATGCACCCTCAATCCCACGGTAAGTACTAAATACTAGTATAGTTATAGGGCTGACGCGATTTTTTTTTTAAAAAAAAATTAACATTATAACAAATTACTTATTATAAAATAAAATGTTACTATAAAATTAGAAAGATTGAGTTGATAAAGTAATAAATGTATTTTAAAAATCATAAAATGTAGGTGGTTAAGACTAGGGTGGCTCATCCGGGTCAACCCGATCCGACCAGACCCGAACATTCCGGGTGAAGGTCAACCCGAAGGCTCGAGATTTTAAAAAATGTGACAAGCCACCCGACCCGAACCCGAGATTTATAATTCCGGGTTTTCCAGGTCGGGTGACGGGTTCACCCGAAAACCCGAGTTTTAAAATTTTGTTAATTGTTACAAAATTAAAATATTTAAAATTAAATAAAAGGATTTTTTTTTAAAAAAATTTTATTCGCAAATTAGTTACTCCGTAGTCTCCCTATTAACTCTTCTAATCTATTGTAAAAAGGATTCTACCAAAAAAAAAATCTACTGTAAAAAGGATTTCAAAAAAAAAAAGATCCAAAGTGCATATCTATCTATCTATTATTAATTATTAATATTACTAATTCTGCTAGCATTTTACAAACGTGTCACGCCCACAATTAAAGTTGAATTTTTTTATTAAAATGAGATTTTCTTATTGGTCAATATTATTATGGAAACTTTAAAATATTTGTTTTCTATTTTAAATATGATTTGAATTCATTCCTTTTTTTTTGGTTATATTGTCGTAAATATTGGGATATGTTTCCATTTTTTTTTCCGATTGCAATATTCTCATAATTCGTCTACATATATTGAACTTAAATTTGAATCTTGGTATATTTTATTTTTGGAAATTTATACTCTACATAGACCCATATCTAATTGTCAGTTTATAAAATGCTATGGAGTATAAATTAACTTTCATACATGTTCATATTTTCTCACCAACCATGCAAGTATTTCATTTTTAAATAAATTAATCAAAGATGTACTCGGATTACCTGCATTCATTATCTTAACGGATTGAATTCATTTAAATATTTGTTTATTATATCACATTTATCCCAATCATGTTAAAATTTACTACTCTCTTTTCATTTAGCTAAATATGTTGTATAATATCCATTCACGCTTTGTTAGGATGGTAAAAATTATATAAAATATTATTTTTTCAAATTTTTTATAAATTAATTTCTATAATAGGTAATCTATTAATAATATTAATTCTACTATTATTTTGCTGATGTGTCACGCTCACAATTAAACTTGAATTTTTTATTCAAATGGTATTTTCTTATTGGTCAATATTATTGCTGAAATTTTAAAATATCTGTTTTCTATTTTAAATATATTTGTTTCCTATTTTTATACTAAACTATTATTTAATTTGATATGTTGTATGTCAATTTGTGATCTATTTTAATCGTCTACGTACATTGAACATTCGTCAAGTCTTGAGTGATTTTATTCTTGGATATTGAAATTGTTGATTTATCATATTTAACCGATTGCAATATTCCCCACATTGTCTACATACGACGAACATGTAATAATCAATTTGTAAATATATTCGATTTCAAAAATTAATTATAAAAATGAATTAGAGCCAAAAAAAGTTTTTTTTTTTATAATTTAATTATTTTAGACATCTTAAATGACTATCGAAAATTAAATAATATTTTAAGACTCACAAGCATTACTAATGCTTATTTTACATCTTGGATGAGACTTCTTAGATCACTTTTCTACCTTTGAGGATTTTTTTTTTACCATCTTACCTTTATTTTCACTATTTATTTCTCTCTATTTCTAACCATCTTTCTCATGAAAATAATGAATAAGTTATGTACATCTACATAGCTTCAAAATTATTCACACAATCACGTGCTTATGATTTTTTAATATTTGTACGGGAGCTTATATTTTACTTTTTAGATCTATGCTAATGATAATAATTATATATTTATTTAAAATTATATTAGGTGGTGTGTTTGAGTATTATGACTACTTTACCTTATTAAATCATTTTCAAAATTTGTATCGTATCTCTTTCCAACTAATTTATAAATTATAAAAAAATACTTTATACATATTTTTGTTGTAAACACGTATATATTAATATAGTATTATATAGATATATAAAATGATGTTCAAATTAAAATGGATCAAGCTCCCGTGCCTTCAAGGCACGGGTATTACACTAGTATTACATAAACGTAGTCTCTAGTCTCTACTCAGTGAAGCATGGCTACGTTTCGTATGGAACATGCAACTGGTTGCTAGAGCGCACACAAAGAAATTTTTTTTTTTTTTAAATCCGGGTCAACAGGTCAGACCCCGAGACCCGCCGGGTCTGACCCCGACCCGCCCGTTGACCTGGGATTTCTTAAAATTCGACCCGAGACCCGACCCCTGAAGGTCTCGGGTCAACCCCGACCCCGTGTTTTCCGGGTCGGGTCGGGTGGGGTTTCTGGGTCGGGTCCATTTTGAGCCACTCTAGTTAAGACACCTGAGCAAAATGTTTCTCATTTAATAGTTAGCTATTGATGAAGGGTTTATTTCAAACAAATAAATTTATAAGATCGAAACCCCACTATAGTATAGTAGGGTCAAGTTCGTCCGCAGGGAGAAAGTCAGTGACTCAATTCTAGTTACCAAAGAGCAAGAAATAGCAAGAAGAGATGGAAAATTATAGAATTTTGGGGGTTTGTGGGTTGCTGGAATTTTTAAGAAAAATCAATAATAATAAAAGTCTAGGGCATAGGGATCACCAGAACGATAATCATACAATACAAGCATCGCAATGAATCAAGTAAAAATCATGTTTTTATCTGTTAAATAGGTCAACTTGCATCAACCCTAGCAAAGCAATCAATTTATTTTCACAAATTAATAAACTTTACTAACAATCTTAATTAGGTTATCAAACTTTCGTTTCAAAATCCTAATTACTATCCAATTCACAATTCAATCTTTCAATTCAATTGCAAAGGGAATTTCCCCAATTTTCATTGAGTACTTAAGCACATAAGATAGATAAAACCAATCAATTCATAGCAAAATTGCAAGCATAACTATCGTTGGAATCACCCCAACCCTAGAAAAGGCGACTACTCACGCATAAACAGGGTAGACATTGCAAAATTCATGAAATAAATAAAAATAAGAAATTTAAATTGCATAAAAAACTGAGAATAATGTCAACAAAGCGTCCCAAAAGCCTCACAAAACGTTCTCCAACTTTCGCCGAAGAAATCGCTTCAAAAAGCTCTCAAATCCGCTCACAAACGCTCTCCAAACGTGTGCTGAGAATTCTAAACTTGTGCTGAAAAAGAGGTGGGAAGAGAGAGCTCTCCAAACCCTAAAAATCTTATTTATACTTAATAGCCCATAAACTAAATTAGGAAATAACAAATATATGAATTTTCTCTAAAGTCTATCTAAGGAAAAAGGTAAAAATAATCAAATCCGGTTAAATAAGATCCGCTGGGAACCATACCGAAGCGGGTGACCTCGGTACCGACCCCCCTTAGGGTCGGTATGACACACTGTTGCTTTTTCTTGCTTCGCACTTCCAGATTGAGCCTCGGTACCGACCCCCCTTAGGGTCGGTATGACGGTAATCCATCTCGGACTTAGGGAAACGCCCGTATCTCCTTCGTTATAACTCCGATTGCTTCTGTTTTTTTTCCTATGCGCTCTAAATTCTCTTCCGCTTCTTTTCAATGTTGAAAGTTTCTTCAAAAACAGCTCCCAAAATTCTGTAAAACACACAAAAGCTAGTGAAGACATCTATTTCTCATGAAATATGAAAACACGTGCAAAAGACACTAAACCCAATGCAAAACTCTATGAAAATGACTTAAATTAATGATAAAACATATGGAAAAATATGAGTAAAAACATGCACATCAGCTATAGATATAGATAAATTGTTAAAAATGTGTGAAATTTCAATGGTTGATAGTTTATGTAAATTAAGTTGATTGGTTAAAGATCCTAGAACTAAGGTAGTTATGACATATAAGCAAACAATTCTTATTTAATACTTAGATATAGATATAAATATAAATATATATTTTAATACCGATGTATATTATATATTAATTGAATGTTTGAAATTGAACCAATTGATTATAAAATGTAGAATATGTTAAGGAATAACAAAACCTATTATAATTTGATTGGTTAAAAATTCAATGATCAAATATTTTGAATTGAACTCATTAATTAGAAAATGTGTATATTTATAAATTTCTTAAAAATTTAAAGTTTTGAATTAAACCTATTGATTAAAAAATGTTTAAAATTAAATAATGAAAAAGGCGGAAAAAGAAAAAAAATTGTGAAAGATGTAACACATAGACGAAAACTCTTCTATTTTAAGAGTTTATAGATATAGATATAGATATGGATATAGATAATTAAAAAAATGTTTAAAATAATGACAAAGGGAAAAAGGAAATAAAATTGTAAAAGATGATTGGTCGAGAAGAAGAGGGTTAAGATAGATGTAACACATAGACGAAAACTCTTTTGTTTTAAGTGTTTATATAGAAATAGATATAGATTGATTAAAAAAATGTTTCAAATAATAAAAAAGGGGAAAAGGAAAAAAATATAAAAAATGATTGATTGAAAAGGAGATGATTAAGATGTAAACACATATACAAAACTCTTCCGTATTAAGAGTTTATATAGATATAGATTAAAAAATATTTAAAATTAAATAATGAAAAAGGAGAAAAAAGAAAAAAAATTGTGAAAGATGATTGGTTGAAAAGGAGAGGATTAAGGTAGATGTAACACATAAACAAAAATTCTTTTGTTTTAAGAGTTTATATATATATATATATATATATATATATATATATATATGATTAAAAAAAAGTTTAAAACAATGACAAAGGGAAAAAAGAAGAAATTGTAAAAGATGATCGGTGGAAAAGGAAAGGATTAAGGTAGATGTAACACATAGAATTACATGAAAGCAAAGACCACATGAAAGACGGGTTATATGGCTTTGAAGCTTGACATGGCCAACGCGTACGATCGGGTGAAATGGAGCTTTCTCAAGCTCTATTTGAGGCGGTTTGGTTTCGCTGAAAGATGGATGCAATTGGTGTTGAAATGTGTGACGTCAATCTCTTTCTCGATGCTTTTTTAGGGATATTCGACGCGGAGGTTCAGGCTGACAAGGGGATTGAGACAAGACAATCATCTCTCCCCTTATCTCTTACTGTACTGAGGCTCTGTTGGGGTTGTTATGCAAGAAAGAACGGGAAGGAAAATTGAGAGGCATTACCACCGCCAAAGGGGGCCCTTCGGTATCACATCTCTTCTTTGTTGATGACAATGTCCTATTTGCGAAGACTACTTGTTAACTGGGCATGAAAATCGTTGATATTCTTCGAGAATACGGAGTAGCTTTAAGACAATAGGTCAACTTTGCAAACTCGGAATTGTCTTTCAGTAGGAATGTTTGTGATAGCCAACGGGTGGCAATCTAAGATATTATTGGAATAAGGGAGGTAGATAAACATGAGCGCTACTTAGGGATGCCGACAATTATGGGTAGGTAAAAAAAGATAATCTTCAATCAAGTAAATGAGCGTGTTTTGAAAAGGCTACAAGGGTGGAAGGAGAAGACTCTAACATAAGCAGGGAAGGAGATGCTGATAAAGTCAGTAACTCGAGTCATACTGATATATATCATGTCTTGTTTTCTGTTACCGAAAGGGGTATACAGGGAGTTAGAAAGCCTGATGTGTAAGTTCTGGTGGGTGGGGGGGGGGGGGGGGAGAAGGGTGCATTGGATGAGTTGAAAGAGGATGAATAGACCCACAAGCCAGGATGGAATGTGGTTTAGGGACATGGAGATTTTTAATCTTTCATTGTTAGCCCGACAAGGGTGAAGGATGATTTGGAATGAGGAGTCTCTCCTATATCGGCTATTGAAAGCACGCTATTTCCTGTCTAGTGATTTTATGAAAGCGCGTCATTTCCCATCTAGTAATTTTATGGAAGCTACATTTGTGGTATAACTCAAGCTACATTTGGAAATGGGGTAGACGTCCGGGCGTGGAAGGATCAATGGATTCCCAAGCCCATGAGCTTCAAGTTGCTACTAAACATTACGTTGCCAGACGATGATTTGAGGGTGTCAGACCTCACTAGCTGGAATAAGAGAACATGGGACAGGGAGATGGTAAGGCAAATTTTTATGTCTTATGATGCGAAAGTGGTGCTGAACATGAGGTTGGTGGATCCTGTGGTTAAGGATGAGAGACTATGGCATTATTCGAGGAGTGTACTGGCACACAACCCTCATCACCAGCCCAACATAACCAAGGAGAGTCTAAAGAAGAGGCCCAATGCCAAGGAGAGAAATCAACCCATGATGATAACAAGGAGAAAGCCTAGGAAGCTTCCTACGAATTAGCTGTCATATTTGTCTTCACTCCATGAAATGTGATATATATCGATCTGTAATTGCCGTTTGATCAATTAATGATACAGTACAATTCTTGCACTCACAATGGGGCCTCACACTCCACTATGGTATCAGAGCCGGTAAAGGCTAATGCCTGAAACCCACAATTTCCATTTTTTTTCAAATTACCCAAATTTCTCAAAAGGAACCTCCTTTCTCCATGGCTGATCAAACCCTAGCAGAAACCCTATCCTAGCTTCAATCTTCGATGTCCCAAGTTACCATCAACCCTCATTTCTCCCTTCCCAACTTCCATAATCTAAACACAATTAAACTTTCCCCTACCAATTTCCACACATGGCAACGTCAAATCACTCCCTATTTGAGATCTCAACGCCTCATCGGTTTTGTCGACGGTTCACTCCCCTGCCCTCCGATCAATGCCAACAACACCAGCGAGTTTGACAACTGGGTCGCCAAGGACCAACTCGTTGTTGCGATTCTGTCTGCATCTCTCACTGAGCCTATCATGGTCCAAATTTTGGACTGTGACTCATCCAAACAGATCTGGGATCACCTACATAGCCTCTACGCTGCCAGATCAAGTGCCCACATCGTCCAATCCAGGCTTCAACTTGCGAGTCTGAAGAAAGGTGATGAAAACGTGATCGATTACTTCAATAAGGCGAAGACTCTCCTCCATCAGATTCAAGCCGCTGGAGAACCAATCTCAGATAACGAGTTCGTCGCTCATGTCTTGGCCGGGCTTGGAAGCGACTTCGATGCCATTGTGACTACGCCGTCCACTCAACCCGTTCTCCATTATATGCTACTCCAAGAGGCGAGAATAGTCAGGAATCAATCTATCCTCTCTGAAAACACTCAAGTATCCCTCAACAACACCTCCTCTGATGTCACGCCTGAAATCAATTTCACCAGTACAAGAGGCCGAGGGAGAGGACGTGGTGACTCTTACTCACGAGGAGGTGGCCGAGACAACCGAGGGGGCAGATCGTTCAAAGGTCGAGGCTTCCAAACCTTCACAGGCGCACCGGACAATCGCCTAATTTGTCAACTATGTGACAAACGTGGCCACGTCGCTTCTCCCCGTTGGAGCAGATTCGACCATTCTTTTCAAACCCCTCCTCCTCGAAGCTTTCAGAAAAATCAAACAACCTCGAATTGGTACCCTGATACAGGCGCAACCCATCACTACACTCCAGATATCTCTAACTCGAGACTCGACAGGATTCCATATGAAGGCAGTGATTCAATCTCCCTCGGTGACGGTTCCTCTATTCCGATTCAAAACTACGGTTCCACTTCCTTTTCTACCTCTTCTTGTTTCTTTCATCTTTCCAATCTCCTTCACTCACCTCTATTAACAAAAAATCTCATTTCAGTAAGACAATTCTGTGTTGATAATAATGTCTACTTTCAATTTCACAAAAAAAATTCTTGTGAAGGATTGCGTGACAGACACACAGCTTCTCAAGGGCACCGTGGATGAAAGCAGGTTGTATGTCATTCCAGTTGCCACACAATTATGTTCCTTACCACAACACCATCTCACCGTTACAGCTACATCACTTACTTCCTCGCCGTCAGTCTGGCATTATCGTTTAGGGCACCCTTCCCAAGTAATAACCAAGTGGGTGGTAACCACTTACCATTTGTCTAGCCCAACTCATCATTTAGGCCCTTTTCCTTGTGTTTCTTGTTCATAGGCTAAGGCTCATGCCTTGCCACATTTTGCTAGTTACTCTAGATCTACCTATGTGCTTGAATTTTTATTTCTAGATATTTGGGGTTCCTCCCACACTTCTACTATCAATGGTAATAAATACTTCTTATCAATTGTTGATGATATCTCCAAATTTACTTGGCTCTTTCCGTTTGAAACCAAAAATCAAGTCTTCCCTATTATTTCGGTCTTTATACCACTTGTTACAAATTTATTTGGCCACAATATAACCTCCATTCAAACGGATAATGGGATCGAATTTAAACCCTTAAGCCCTATTCTTGCTAAATTGGATATTTCGCATCGGCTTACTTGTCCTTATTCTCATGAACAAAACGGCTTCGTTGAGTCTCTCTGACAGGCCTAAGGTCGTTATGCCAAATCAAAGTAAATTCCTAAGGTGCAAACTATAACAAGTATAGTAGGTAAGTTAGGGTCGAACCCACAGGGAAACAGAATCAATTGTAAGAGCAAGTATTATTACCCTAAAGTAACCAATTCAAGGGGGAGTTTTGTATGTAAACGATAGTGACCGAACAAGTTGCAATAAGAGGTTGCGAATATATGATGGAAAAGTATCACACCAAGTAATTATCCGCACAACAATTGAGATGGTTCATCATCGCATTCTATGAGTCTCAAGTTCTAATGTCCAGTAATTGTTCTCAATTCAGATCGTGTAATAGCTTTTAGTCCTACCAGTCCTAAAAGCACTTATCACCAAATTACAAGGGAAAACCTTCACCGAATAATAAAGCGATAGCATTCAAACATGAATTATAATGAGATACAAGCGATTCTAACAACCCGTTAAAATAGCCTGTAATCGAATCTCCTTCACAATCTACCACAAGCAACCTGCGTATGATGATTGTGTTTGCTACAATGAATCTACAACCCCAAACCTGGAATTGGAAACCCTAGCAATATGACTAGTATCGATAAACCTAGGTGATCAATCCAGATTAACCAATAATAAGCAATCAAGCAATAAGCTCAGGAGATCGAAACAATTAACAAAGGACGAACAAGAGTAGAATACTCACAACCAAATCAATCGAAGGCTTCAAAGAACCAAGTGTAACAAAGGAGAGTTAGTTCTCCATAGGGTTTGTGAGATGAAGAAGGGGGAAAATACGTCTCTGGAAAATAACCTAATGGATCCCAACTAAAAACTTCCCCCTTTAGAAATAATATAACCTAATTAAAGGGTTTTAAAATCCCGTAAAAATATAATATTAAAAACTAATAAGATAGGGGAAAATCGGATAAGAATCCGTCTCTAGGGACTGACGCGGGCGTGTTGGAGAGTGGCGCGGCCGCGTCAGTGAGTGTCTTGCTACTTCTCTCTGAGGCAACGACGCAGGTACTCCCTCCTAGCAGCGCGGGCGCGTCAGTAGCAGCGCGGGCGCGCCAGCTCACCAGATTCCAGCTGCTTCCGAATTTCTTCACTTCAACTCTTCTATAACTTGCATGATCCTATGATTTCTTCAACTTCTTCAACAGGTTCCGAATCGCCAGGTTCATACAAATATCTCTCACAATGACATGTAAATGATGACAAAAACTACTAAATGCGCTATAGAATATATCGCATATCAAATTCCCCCATACTTAAACCTTTACTCGTCCCGAGTAAGCATAGAAGCTAAGCCTACTCTCGCCATAAATCTCAAAGGTTCACAGACAGTAAAAGAAAAATGAACACCAAGTACTAGTAGTTTCCACCATCTCAACAATCAGCACAAAAGACAATCAAAATAGGAAATGAGATTTACAATTATATCTCAACCATCTACACCTTATAGCTCCCAGTGGCTTACCCGAAAACCTCCTTATCACTCCACTTCTTATGTCGCCTTCGCCAAGAGATCAATCCTAAACACTCAAAGTAAACGCTCATCTTGCCAAGGCGCCCTTTTAGGGTTTTCACCAAGCCACTCATTTTTTTTTTCTTTTCAAAGATGGTACTCACATAAACATTCTCACTTCCCTCAAGTCTCATATTGCCAAAGCCTAAGGCTCGCCAGACTACCTGCTTTTTGCCTGAGTTGCCCTTTCGGGTTTTCAACTCATCCCAGGATTTTGATTGCCTCTTTTCAATTTTTTTTTTTTTTTAACAAATACAAGTGCAGAATCTGTACAGAAATAATGCGGAAATGAATATGTACAAGATATGTAAATCCTGTCCCTCCCCCATACTTGAATGAAGCATTGTCCTCAATGTGAAAGAAGACAGAAATAAGTAGGGAGAAAGGAAACAAAAGGACTCACTAAGGAGGGGGATAGTGGCGAGAGTAATCCTCTCGCATGCGGCGAAGCTCTTCCCTCATACCTCTGAACTCGCCAAAGCCTTCTAGGATGTCGGCCTGCTGGTGGAGAATCTGGTTCTGCACTCTATCTTGGTTTTGAACCATCGTCGTCAAACTCCCTACGTCTTGGCGCAGAAGGCCAATCTGGTCAACCAGGTAGCCCCACTGGTGAGGCTGCTGATGAGCATCTTGAAAAGCTTGTGGGGGCCAAGGGGCCCACTGATGTGAATCCTGCTGGCTCTGATATGTCGGGTGAGAATCCCAACCGTGAGACGGGGTATGATAAGCAGGTACCTCCTGCTGTGGGTTCTGCGCGACACCCTGAGTATCTGTCTGAACAAAAGCCTGCGGAGCCACAGGCGCATCCTCAATCGTGGCAGCTCCAGCTATGCCACTACTGCTACCGACTTCTAGGCGACGCCGTCTACCCAGAACTGATGTCGGAAAATAATCAGCCTCAATATACCAATCAGTCCAAGTCTCAGACCAAGGAAGGGGCTTAGGGAGCCTGAACTGATGCTCTTTCTTCTTGCCGGTACACCAAATGGTTCCCCCATCCGGTGCAGTGTCAAGCATCAAACACCTCCGCAGATACTCCTCTGTGTAGGTCCTTGCTATGACCTGCTCCTCCAGCTCTTGCAAACCACCTGGCTCAACGCCTGCAGCAATGGCTACCCGAGTAATAAGTCCGCCTTGGACCATTTCTGGTCCAGCGGCACTGCGATCCCTTCTGACCCTGTCGAGCCCATCGAAGAAGAGCCTAAGCCAGTCAGGCGTATAATTTGCAGTAGGCACAGCGCTGTAAGCAAACCTCAGGTGTGTCATGGAGAGCTTGGTATCTGTGGTCAGCCCATAATATGTCCCAGCGACGATCTTGCATAACATACGGAAGACAGGATGAGTAATCCTGCTGTTGTACTCGTTACTGGTTAAGAATTCCTCTCCAGATACCGCTCTAAAGAATGCAACGAGGTCTGTGTCGGTCGTGGCTGTCACCCATCCATCAGTTGGGGCTCTAGTGATCCCCAAAGCAGCTCGCAACCTTGCTGTAGAAATCCTGTAGGTAGTGCCATTGAACCTGAAAGAAACCCCTCTAATTCTGTTCTCCCCAAGGGACAGCTGATATGTCGCAAGGAACTGCTTGCACAGTTCTGGGTATCCTACAGCTCTCAACTCCAAAAAATCACCAATACCAGCGTGAGCTAAACACTTCTGCATACAATCTAGCATCTGAAGTCTCTGAAGGGTCTCTCTATGCAGATATTTTGTAGAACTGACATAGTTTACCTTATTATAAATAGCCCACTCCTCTTCAGACAAATCTAACTCTTCATCAGATCGACTCACCTCTTCCTCCGATGAACTCATAATCGACAGATAATAAGACTAGATCCGAATCGAAATAAGGACAGCGGAAAGAACTCACAAAGAACAGACGAGGCTCGGCTCAGAAGGCCGACGCGGGCGCGTTGGAGAGTGGCGCGGCCGCGTTGGAGAGTGGCGCGACCGGAATACGGCGCGGGTGCGTTGGAGAGTGGCGTGGCCGCGTCGGTGGTGTCAGCCGCTTGGTTCGTAACTCTGACAGGCGCGAGCGCGTTGGAGAGATGGCGCGGCCGCGTCGGCGATTTTTGCAGACTCGAAAATCGTCGGAAGTGGTTGTCGAAGCGGAGCTTCCGGGATTCACCGGGAGGGTCTTCAGTGCTCGCGCCGGCGGCTGAGTGTGGCGGGGTGGTGTGAGTGTGAGTGTGGCGCAGGGGAGTGAGATGGAGTGGGGGTGTGGGGTAGATTGGGTGTGAGAGGAGAGGATGTGGGGAAGGGTAGGGTTTTGGTTGTATTTGAGGGATGGTGATGGGGGAGTGATGATGGGGCTTGAAAATGGCAGGCTGGCCCGAAGCGGGTTTTCCAACCCGTGGTCTTTTTTTTTTTTTTTGACAGAAAATTAACACTGCGGAAGCAGTGGGTCCGAAATGCGGATGCAATTCGTCACCAGAAACTCCTTCTTTATTACCTACAAGTTAGAATAAAATCGAGTTAAGGGAAAGAATGCAATACCTTGGGTTGCCTCCCAAGCAGCGCCTTTGTTTCATGTCGCTGGCTCGACTAAGCCTTTTTGATTATTCTAACTCTGCATTTGGCTCCTCCAAAACTAACTCATCCATAGCCTCCTTTGGGAACCCTTCATAGTATGTCTTAAGCCTTTGACCATTTACCTTGAACTTCTTGTGGCTATTTGGGTCATATAACTCTACAGCTCCATGTGGGAAAACTTCAGCAACAATGTATGGTCCCCCCCACTTTGACCTGAGCTTCCCAGCGAAGAGTTTCAGGCGAGACTGAAAAAGTAGGACTTTGTCACCAGCTTTAAAGTCCTTCCTATGGATGTGCTTGTCATGCCATGACTTGGTCTTCGCCTTGTAAATTGCAGCATTATCATAGGCGTCCAAGCGTAACTCCTCGAGCTCGCCTAACTGTAGCTTCCTGTGTTCTCCAACCCCGTCACTCTGCATATTGCATTGTTTCACTGCCCACCAAGCCTTGTGCTCCAGCTCAACAGGAAGATGACATGCCTTACCATAGACAAGTCTGAAAGGAGACATCCCAATTGGAGTTTTGTAAGCAGTGCGATAAGCCCACAATGCATCATCAAGTCTCAAACTCCAATCCTTCCTGTTAGGATTTACAGTCTTCTCGAGAATGGCTTTGATCTCTCTATTGGACACCTCTGCTTGGCCATTCGTCTGTGGATGGTATGCGGTGGAAACTCTATGTGTGACATGATATTTCTTCAGCACGGCAGTCACAGTTTTGTTGCAGAAATGGGTACCCCTGTCACTAATCAGCGCTCTAGGAATTCCATGCCTGGCAAAAATATTGCTTTTCAAGAACCCTGCCACAACTTTAGAGTCATCAGTTCTGGTGGCCTTCGCTTCCACCCACTTGGAAACGTAGTCCACCGCAAGTAAAATATACAAGTTCCCACAAGAACTAGGAAAAGGTCCCATAAAGTCAATGCCCCAAACATCAAAGATTTCGCAAAAAATCATCGATGATTGTTGCATTTCATTCCTTTGAGAGATATTCCCCATTCTTTGACACCTATCACATGCCTTGCAGAAAGAATAAGCATCTTTAAAAATATATGGCCAATAAAATCCAGACTCAAGCACTTTTCTAGTAGTTTTATTGGCACCAAAATGTCCCCCACATGCTTGAGAATGACAGAATTCAAGAACAGATCGTACCTCATTATCTGGAAGACAACGACGAATTACCTGATCAGCGCAATGATTCCAAAGGTATGGGTCATCCCAAACATAGTGGTTTGCTTCTCTTCGAATCTTCTCCGTTTGAGCCTTGGTGTGATCCGGGGGAAATTCCCCACAAACTAAGTAGTTCACAATGTCCCTGTACTAAGGGTTTACAGAATGAAGTCCTAGAACGGACTGAGATGGGCTGAGAATTAATAGCGTGGGCGCGTCAGGGAATGGCGCGGGCGCGCCAGTATCCAGCGCGGGCACGTCAGGGATCGACGCGGGCGCGCCAGACTCCAGCGTGCTTTTGTGCTCGATTTTGCACAATGTGTCATCCGGAAACGTGCCTAAGATGGGTTTCTGTGACTCCGGCTTGTCCTCCTCATTCACCAATCTGCTTAAGTGGTCAGCCACCAAATTCTCCGCTCCTTTCTTGTCTTTAATCTCCACATCAAATTCGCTGAGCAACATGACCCATCGAATTAATCGTGGCTTTGTCTCCTTCTTTGTCATCAAGTAGCGGAGGGCTGCGTGATCTGTGTAGATAATCACTTTGACCCCAAGCAGATACTGTCGAAACTTCTCAAGTGCAAACACCACAGCTAGCATTTCTTTCTCAGTGGTGGAGTAGTTGCGCTGCGCTCCATTCAGAGTCATGGAAGCATAATGGATCACATGAGAGGCTCTTCCCTCTTTTTGGCCTAGCACTGCTCCCACTGCATAGTCGCTCGCATCACACATGATCTCAAATGGGCGAGACCAATCTGGTGCCTGAATGATTGGTGCAGTAGTGAGGCGTCCTTTCAGCGAGTCGAACGCCTCTTTACACTCTTGTGTGAGTACAAAGGTCACATCTTTCTTTAGAAGCTCGCACAAGGGTGAGGATACCTTCGAAAAATCCTTGATAAACCTGCGATAAAAACCTGCATGGCCTAGGAAAGAACGAACTTCGCGCACATTAGTAGGATAAGGCAAAGATTGAATTACATCAATCTTCGCCTTATCGACCTCAATACCCTTTGCAGAGACTATGTGGCCTAAAACAATTCCCTGTTCTACCATAAAATGACACTTTTCAGAGTTCAAAACCAGATTAGTTTCAACACATCTTTTTAACACTAGTGTCAAATGGCTCAAACAAGTATCAAAGCTATCCCCATGTACTGTGAAATCATCCATGAATACTTCAATGAAATTTTCAATGTATTCAGAGAAGATACTAACCATACATCGTTGAAATGTCCCGGGTGCGTTACATAGTCCAAATGGCATTCTGCGATATGCAAAATATCCAAATGGCCACCTGAAAATATCCAGAATATCCATCCAAAAAGCAATAATAGGGGCGCCCAGCAAGGCGTTCTAGCATCTGATCAATAAAGGGGAGGGGGAAGTGATCCTTCCTGGTTACTGTATTCAGCTTGCGATAGTCTATGCATACCCTCCAACCTGTTTGTGTTCTGGTAGGGACCAACTCACCTTGTTGATTCTCCACGACTGTAATACCTCCTTTCTTAGGGACAACCTGTGTAGGACTTACCCATTGACTGTCAGAAATTGGGAAAATCATGTCTGCGGACAGCAATTTTAGCATTTCCTTCTTCACCACATCCATCATGGGAGGATTGAGCCTTCTCTGTGGTTGGCGTGATGGCTTAGCTCCATCCTCCAGCAGAATCCTGTGCATGCATGTAGATGGGCTAATCCCCTTGATGTCAGCGATGGTCCACCCCAGCGCAGTTTTGTATTTCTTCAGAACCTCCACTAACCTTTCTTTCTGCTCTGCTGAAAGCTTACTTGACACAATAACTGGTAAAGTGTCATCAACTCCTAGGAAAGCATACTTGAGATGACTAGGGAGTTGTTTGAGTTCAATTTCAGGTGCCTGCACAATAGATGGAACAAGCACTTTGCTTGGAGTCAGTAGATTGGGGCCAATGCCCAAAAGAGTAGAGAGCTTACCTTCTACATCCATCTGGGCTACTAATTCCTGCATGTTAGATGTAATTGAAAAATCTGTATAGGACCTGTCAATAGCATTCTCAATAATTGACTGCAACTCATCTTCCCTAGAAATATCAAATAGATCTTGAGCTAATGGTTCAATCACATCAATAGAGCACAGAGAATGGTCATCAACAGGATGTTTCATAGCCTTGTATAAATCGAATTCAACATTTTCTCCATCAAATTCCATTGTTAGTGTCTCAGAGACACAATCAATTTTTGTCCTAGCTGTTTTAATGAAAGGTCTACCTAATAAAATAGGCGCATCATGCTTATCATGTTCCATATCCAGGACAAAGAAATCTGCAGGAAAAATCAGTTTATCGACCATGACCAAAACGTCTTCTACTACTCTTTTAGGGTATTTATTAGACCTGTCAGCTAGTTGCACAATTACTCCAGTTTCATGCAAAGGTCCTAAATCTAGCGATTTGTAAAGTGAGTAGGGAAGCACATTTATGGAAGCACCCAAATCAAGCATAGCTCTATCAAATTTTACATCTCCAATGACACAAGGGATAGTAACCATACCTGGATCAGTGCACTTTTTCGGCATTTTCCTCTGAAACATAGCGGAGACTTGCTCACTTACTTTCACTTTCTTTTTACCTTTCAGCTTCTGATTTCTCTTCACCGTGCAAAGCTCCTTCAAGAACTTGGCGTACTTGGGCACAGTTTTTATCATTTTCAGCAGAGGAATGTTCACCTGGCATTTGCTAAATGTCTCGAAAAGCTCTGAATCATCGATTATCCTCCTCTCTTTGAGTGCCTCAGGGAACGGAGGTTTTGGTTTCTCCGACCCGAGAGGGGGAAAATCCGGTCGTACATATGTATCGACATAGGGCTCGGATTCAGGCGAGATCGGACTCGGCGCGGGCGCGCCAGTGTCCAGCGCGGGCGCGCCAGTGTTGGGCGTGGCCACGTCAGAGACCTGCGTGCTTTCCTTCTCATCTTCCCGACTTTTCAGCTCTTTTCCATTCTGAAGAGTTATAGCACTGACGTTTTCCTTTGGATTGACCACCGTTTGAGATGGTAGACCCCCTGACGTCTTTGCCTCTATTCTCGTGATTGCTTCAGCCATTTGCCCCATTTGTTTCTGTATATCTTTTATGCTCGATTCAGTTGTCTGAACATGCGCAGTAAAGTGCTGTGTCAGGGTATTGAGCATGGACTCAGTAGAGGGAGCGTTACCCTGCTGCCTCTGATTGTAGGGAGGTGGCTGTTGCTGTTGTGATTGGTTTGGTGGATCCCTCCATCTGAAATTTGGGTGATCCCGCCACCCTGGGTTGTAGGAGTTTGAGTAGGGGTCATGTCTGGGTCTCTGAGGTCCATTTCCACCTATAGCACTTACTTCAGCGGTGTCTTCCTGGAGTGTAGGACATGCATCAGTTGGGTGGAAGTTATCATTGCAGATCCCACAAGCCTTGAGTTGTTGAGGAGTCCCTTGTAGAGTGAGCCTCCTAACCATATCCTTCAATTCAGCAATATCTTTGGCTTGGTTAGAGTCTACCGAGTTGACTCCTTTCTTTCTGGTGGATTTCCCAAAATTTCTAGTCCCCTCAGCCATTTCCTGAATCTTCTCCATGGCTCCCTCTGGCGTGGCATTCAGAATATTTCCTCCGCAGGCGGCATTAATCATCCTTCTATCAGATTCCAGCAATCCCCCATAGATGTATAGGACTAGGTCCTTCGTGCTGTAGCCATGGAAGGGGCAATTAGCGCAAAGCTTCTTGAACCTTTCATTGTAATCATAGAGGGTTTCATCATCTTCCTGCTCTATATTGCTGATTGCCTTCTTCAAGGTGTTCTCCTTCTTAGCAGGGAAGAATTTCTCCAGGAAGGCCTTGTGGAGCTTAGGCCAAGTATCGATGCTCCCTGTAGGAAGACTGTAGTACCAGTCATCCGCAGCATCGACCAGCGTGAACCCAAAAGCTCTCATCTTTATCTGTGCTTCATCTATATTGGTTGGTTTCATGCTCATGCACACATTATGAAACTTCCCCATGTGCTTGATGGGGTCTTCTCCAGCCAATCCATGGTATTTGGGTAGTTGATGAATCAGCCCAGACTTTAGCTCAAAATGGTTGTCATCCCCCAGAGCAGGGATTGTCACAGCAGGTGCCTGCTGTGTGATGTTTGATGCTGTCAGCTGTCGCAGCGTCTGATTTACATTTCCAGCCATTGGATCAGGTTGTTGGGAATGTTGGTGTTGTTCTCTAAGGCGGCAACGGCAACGACGCCAAATTTGACAAACAGGTAATAAGACAAACAAGAACAAAGATAATCCGTTTCCCCGGCAACGGCGCCAAATTTGACAGGCCTAAGGTCGTTATGCCAAATCAAAGTAAATTCCTAAGGTGCAAACTATAACAAGTATAGTAGGTAAGTTAGGGTCGAACCCACAGGGAAACAGAATCAATTGTAAGAGCAAGTATTATTACCCAAAAGTAACCAATTCAAGGGGGAGTTTTATGTGTAAACGATAGTGACCGAACAAGTTGCAATAAGAGGTTGCAAATATATGATGGAAAAGTATCACACCAGGTAATTATCCGCACAACAATTGAGATGGTTCATCATCGCATTCTATGAGTCTCAAGTTCTAATGTCCAGTAATTGTTCTCAATTCAGATCGTGTAATAGCTTTTAGTCCTACCAGTCCTAAAAGCACTTATCACCAAATTACAAGGGAAAACCTTCACCGAATAATAAAGCGATAGCATTCAAACATGAATTATAATGAGATACAAGCGATTCTAACAACCCGTTAAAATAGCCTGTAATCGAATCTCCTTCACAATCTACCACAAGCAACCTGCGTATGATGATTGTGTTTGCTACAATGAATCTACAACCCCAAACCTAGAATTGGAAACCCTAGCAATATGAATAGTATCGATAAACCTAGGTGATCAATCCAGATTAACCAATAATAAGCAATCAAGTAATAAGCTCAGGAGATCGAAACAATTAAAAAAGGACGAACAAGAGTAGAATACTCACAACCAAATCAATCGAAGGCTTCAAAGAACCAAGTGTAACAAAGGAGAGTTAGTTCTCCATAGGGTTTGTGAGATGAAGAAGGGGGAAAATACGTCTCTGGAAAATAACCTAATGGATCCCAACTAAAAACTGCCCCCTTCGGAAATAATATAACCTAATTAAAGGGTTTTAAAATCCCGTAAAAATATAATATTAAAAACTAATAAGATAGGGGAAAATCGGATAAGAATCCGTCTCCAGGGACTGACGCGGGCGCGTTGGAGAGTGGCGCGGCCGCGTCAGTGAGTGTCTTGCTACTTCTCTCTGAGGCAACGACGCAGGTACTCCCTCCTAGCAGCACGGGCGCGTCAGTAGCAGCGCGGGCGCGCCAGCTCACCAGATTCCAGCTGCTTCCGAATTTCTTCACTTCAACTCTTCTATAACTTGCATGATCCTATGATTTCTTCAACTTCTTCAACAGGTTCTGAATCGCCAGGTTCATACAAATATCTCTCACAATGACATGTAAATGATGACAAAAACTACTAAATGCGCTATAGAATATATCGCATATCACTCTCCATCGTCGCTTGATGGATATTGGCCTTACCCTTCTTAACCATGCCTCCCTACCATTGAAAATTTGGGATTATGCCTTTTAAACGGCCTCTTACCTCCTTAATCGCCTACCTTCACCGGTTCTTGATTTGGAGTCCCCCTTCTCCATTCTCTTTAACAAACCACCGGATTACAAGTTTTTAAAAGTATTTGGGTGCTTGTTCTTCCCTAACCTATGTCCTTACAATCGTTACAAATTAAGCCTACGTTCCACAACAACAATCTTCTTGGGATATAACCCCCATCACAAAGGCTACATTTGTTATGATTGGCAAGCCCCAAAAACATATATCTCAAGGGATGTTATTTTTCATGAGAAAGTGTTTCCCTTTGCCTTGGCATCTCATCCCACACAACCCTCTGTTCAGCCGACACAACAGACCCTTCTCCCACTATTTCATAATCCAACTCCACAAATTAATAATCCTTCTCCACAAAATAATAACCCATTACATGAGTCCAGCCCAACACCACAAAATAATAACCCTCCTCCTTAAATCCCTTCACCCCCGCCTTTTACATCTCATGCCTCACCTGCATCTTCGCCTCCACTTAACCCGATCCCGAACACACCCCCACAGAGTACTCACCCCATGGTCACTCGAGCAAAGAACAACATTGCCAAACCTCTTAACCGCTCCGATGGAACTATCCCCTGGCCATCTTGTTCTGTCACCATCGCAAAGGCTAATCCTATACCCGAAGAACCTTTAACCTTCACGAAGGCTGCCCAACATCATGAATGGTGTGAGGCCATGAACCACGAATTCCAAGCTCTTCTTGACACTCACACGTGGAGCCTCGTTCCATCCTTTCCCAATGCCAACGTTCTTGGCGTGAAATGGGTATTTAAAACCAAGCGACGATCAGATGGATCAATTGAGAGAAGGAAAGCGAGATTAGTAGGCAAGGGTTTTTACCAAATTGTCGGGGTTGATTTCAATGAAACATACAGTCCTGTGGTAAAACCATCCACAATTCGCCTATTGTTATCATTAGCAACCATGTATCGTTGGAGCACTCGCCAACTTAACATACAAAACGCATTCCTGCATGGTTCGCTTGAAGAAGATGTCTATGTCCGTCAACCCCCAGGTTTCGCCAATCCTTCCTTTCCCTCTCATATTTGTAAATTAAATCGATCACTCTATGGGCTAAAACAAGCACCCCGTGCTTGGTTTGCCCGACTAAGTGACTTTCTTATCTCAATTGGATTTCATCCCAGTCCTGCTGATGTCTCTCTGTTTTCCTACCGTTAAGGGAATGATCTTGCCTTCATATTGATCTATGTTGATGACTTGTTACTGATTACATCTAATCCAACCTTGTCCACTGCCTTTGTATCATGCCTATCTAAACAATTTCCAGTTCGAGATTTGGGTCCTGCAAACTACTTCTTAGGCATTGAAATCTCTCGGGATACCACTAGCTTCCATCTTTGTCAAACAAAGCACATCGATGATTTACTCAAACGAACAAGAATGCGGAATTCAAGGCCAATTTCTTCCCATGTGTCAAGCACCTTCGATGCCACTGCTCCTTCTGCACCATTTGAAGACACATATCTATACACGAGTACAGTCGGCAGCTTAAAGTATCTTCAGTTTACTCGACCTGATATCGCCTTTGCCGTAAGTAGGGTCGCCTAATTTATGCACGACCCATGTATATCTCACTAGCAAACAGTCAAATGATTGATGCGACATCTCAACAGCACTAGGACCCTTCAATTCCACATCTCTTCCACGCCTTCAAATGAGCTCTCAGCATTCTCCGACGCAGATTGGGGCTCAGACAGATCTGATAGAAGATCCATGGGAGCCTACTGCATATATCATGGCTCCAACCTAGTTTCTTGGTGCTCTAAGAAACAGAATACAGTCGCAAGATCTTCTACTGAAGCCGAGTATCGAGCTCTTGCACTAGCAACTTGTGAACTGATATGGCTCCAAAATGTTCTAGCCTCAGTCAAGGTCTTCCTTCCTCGACTTCCAACTCTATGGTGCGAAAATCTGGGAGCCACTTACTTGGCTGTAAATCCTGTTTTGCATCATCGAATCAATCATCTTTCAATGGACTATCACTTCGTCCGGGAAAGAGTTTCAAATGGATCCCTCAAAGTTGCTTTCATCTCTTCAAAGGATCAAATTGCAGATCTCCTCACCAAAGTCACAATCAACTGCTCTCTTTATTAAGAACCGATCCCATCTGTACCTCAAACAGATTGAAATACGAGGGGGGAGGGGGGTTTACTGGCACACAACCCTCATCACCAGCCCAACATAACCAAGGAGACTCCAAAGAAGAGGCCCAATGCCAAGGAGAGCAATAAGCCCATGACAATCACAAGGAGAAGGCCTTGTCTTCACTCCATTAAATGTGATTGATATATATATATATATATCGATCTGTAATTGCCGTTTGATCAATTAATGATACAGTACAATTCCAACATAACCAAGGAGACTCCAAAGAAGAGGCCCAATGCCAAGGAGAGCAATAAGCCCATGACGATCACAAGGAGAAGGCCTTGTCTTCACTCCATTAAATGTGATTGATATATATATATATATATATATATATATATATATATATATATATATATATATATATATATATATATATAGAGAGAGAGAGAGAGAGAGAGAGAGAGAGAGAGAGAGAGAGAGAGAGAGAGAGAGAGAGAGAGAGAGAGAGAGAGAGAGAGAGTAACTTGTGCACACCCCTTAGGGTGTACTTTGTGCACGATTTCTGGCCATTGATTCGGGGTAAATGGATGACTGAGATTAAAATGGTTTTTCTTTTTATTTTTAATTAAAAACAGGTGGGCCCGTCCGCAATTGATGAAAAAGGCTGGGCGTGAGCGTGTGTGGTTTGCCTTAATAAAACCCTAATCTCTAATTGCTCTTCTTCTTCAGTTTTTTTTTGGCCGCTTGATTCTTCTTCATTGTTTCATCCATGGAGGAGCCGAAGATAGCCAGGCAAGCGGTGGTGGGCCGAGGCGTTGGTTGTCGTCTTCTTCATTGTGTGGATCGACCAGGCGGAGCCGAGCGGGGACGGTGGTGTCGCGACAGTGTGAGGAACGACGACGACGGTAAAGGGCGAAAGGGACGGTGGCGGCGACGGTGGCTATTGTTCTTCGCCCAATCCGAACTGGATTTGGCCGGATCTGGTTGTTTTTTCCTCCTTCCCCTCAGATCTGGTAGCTTGTGCTCCGTCGTGGTTAGTTGGCGGTTCATTCTCCCCTGTTCCGACTCCCCTGTTCATTCTCCCTCTCATTCAATTCGACTCCCCTGTTCATTCTACCTCTCCTGTTTGATATCGGCGGTGAAGGGTCGTTGAGGCGGCGACGCGGAGGCATGGCGAGGCGATGCTAAGTGCTGTTTTCCTGGCAAGTCATGCCTGTAGTTGCGGTGTCGGTGGTGGCGGAGGGCGGTGGAGATGGCGGCGAAGAGGGAGGGATGTTGTGGAAGAGCTGGAGTTTGATTATTTGCAACAGAGAGCGAAGGATTGAGTTAGGTTGATTTTTGCTGTCTTCCACGAACGAGCCGAAATCTCCCCTGTTCAATCTGCTCGACACCCTCGCAGATCTAGGCCTCAAGAGGCAACCGATACCCACATGGTTATTCGTTAGTTATTCAAACATTCGTATCGATTTTTTCATCAATTATTCATTCATATGTGTCGAATTTTGGTTATTTGTGACAATGAGTTGATCAATTATTCGGTGAAATCTGATTTATTATTTGTCGGTATATTGAGTTTTTGGTTGGCATAAATATTATTCGGTGAAATGTGAAACATTATTCGGTTAAATATGAAGCATTATTCGTAAGTATTGTTTAGGGATTCGAGGTTTCTTTTATCTAGAATTGATGAAAACAAAACATTATTCGGTATAATATGACAAATTATTCAGTCGAATTGGTAACTTTTGATATGAACTAGATGAAAAAAAGATAATATAATATTATTCGGTAGCATGTGAAACATTATTCAGTAGAATCACCAAATTTTTAAAATGAACGAAATCGGGTGGATCCGAACAACAAATCACCCATAATTATTTATTTTTCACAAATATTTTATATATTTTTTATAAAAAAAAGACCAAAAATCCATTAGAAATTAAAAAAATTATTTGCAAAATAAAATAAAAATCAAAACGGACTCACATGCTCCCTCTACATTTAAAAAAAATGAAAACATTAATAATTTGATGGTCCCACAAAATTCACCCAAATTCAAAATTTGAAAATCAATTTCAATGTGGAGGGTGAAGACAGCACACTGTGTGTGAAGGTGGGTGTGTTTTTTTATGTGGGGCCACCTTTTTCATTTAACAAATAAAACAAAAATCTAATTAATTTTGGCCCTCCATCTTCTATCAATTAACGGAACAGATTCGTGCACAAGGTACACTTTAAGAGGTGTGCACTCTTGAACCAATCCCTATATATATATATTATAGAGCGATGAAACGACTATCAATAGACCTCTCATTCTCGAAGTGACGATCGTGAGATATTCTGTAAGAATATGTAGAAGATTAAAACCATCCCAAATGTGAAATCCTTTTTGTAGAGGGCTTGCAAAGAAATTCTCATGTGTAAGGAGAACTTATTCATGAGAAATGTGAATGAGAATGATTGGTGCGAGTTGTGTGGGTTGTGGGAGACAGGAATCCATGTGCTCTTTCAATGTGTGCAGGCGATGAAGTGTTGGTGGATGGAATCGAAGCTCAAAAGAGTTGTCCAGGGACGCTCGAAAGTAGGGGTGTTATTCGAGCCGAACGAGCGGAGCTTGGTATGTTCAAGCTTGGTTCATTTGTTAAACGAGCTCGAGCCGAGCCGAGTCCAAATTTTAAATGAGCTTTCCTTTTTGTTCAAGCTTGACTTGTTTTAATAAATGAACGAGCATGAGTCGAGTTTTTTTCGAACTTTAAGTAGTTCTACTTATTATAGCATATTAACTTAAAGGAAATTTTAGAAATTCCATTAAATTCGAGCTATTCAAGATTAAATCGAACGATCCGATCTTTCAACCGAGCATAAAATCATGTTCATGATTGACTTGTTTAGGTAAGTGAACAAGCTCGAGTCGAGCTTTTTTCGAGCCGATCCCGAGCCAAACTTGAGCTGTTCAGCTCATATAACAACCCTCCTCAAAAGTCCTAGATTGAATGGAGTATATACTGAAGTTTGGATGAATGATGAAGTTGAAAGGTGGATTTTAATGATGTGGGAGGTCAGGAAGGCTAGAAATTAATCATCGGGTCTTCGAGGGGGAAGTTGTGGAAACGAAGGTGGTGGTGGATAGAGCCCTCCTAGCGTGAGAAGGTTTCAAAAAGAAAACAACTCAATATAAAGAAAATTGAGGGAGATAGCTCCGCCGAGTCCAGTGGGATTGAGTAGGCTGACTCAAGGGTTTGTTAAGGTTAGTTGGGATGTGTTAGTGGACAACCAACATAGATGTGGAGTTGTAATAAACCATGTGCAGCTGCAACCAACAACAAGAACAAGCAAGGAAGAAGAAGAACCACCGGGGATCATGGTTCATAGTCACTCGGGCAACAGAGCCACGTCAGCAATCCGAGTGACTTGCTCAAAACTTAATCTAGGTCGTTCAATTAGTGGAGAAATGAACGCAGATTAAGCCTAGTGTTAGTTAGTTTTGTTTCTTCCCGCCCTTTTGTATATATGTCCACCGAAGGCACAATAATTTGGGATTAAGATCTCATGTAACAAAACTCTGATTTTTTGCCTTGAAAGAAATAAAACCATCCCCCATTGATGGTCCACATGCGAGCTCCAGTTCTTCGTTGATTTCTCTTCTTTTCATCGAATTATCACTGCTTCTGTTATGGTATCAGAGCGATGAGTGACGAATCCAACAGCAATGTTCGTCTTCACAATTCCATGGAAGAAACAGGGAGCCATGGGATCGATTCAAACAATGTCTTGTTTCTCCACCATTCGGATCATCCGAATTACTCTCTGGCGACTCAACTCCTCACCGATCGGAACTTCTATCACTGGAAGAAATCAGTGGAAGTGTCGCTTGATGCTAAGAACAAGCTGGATTTTGTTACTGGCGATTGCGCAAGGCCAGATCCAGGAGCACCGACGTATGCTCAATGGCGTTGCTGTGACAGGATGGTCACGGCTTGGCTCCTGCACTCAGTGGACAAGGAAATTGCGGAAACCTTGCTTTATTTTGGATCTGCAGCTGAGATCTGGCAGGATCTACACATGAGGTTTGCTTCCCCCCAATTGCACTTGAATTTTTCAAGTACAAAAGATCTTTTTACTCTAAATCAAGGAGGTTTATCAATCAGTGCTTATTTCACAAAGTTCAAACGACTTTGGGATGAGTATGTGGTACTAATTGAATCTCCTAGTTGTGAATCTTGTGGTGCTGTCACCAAGATTCCTCCATTTTTGGCTCAAGTGCAAGTTATTCAGTTTCTAGTTGGATTGAATGAATCGTATAGCTTGGCAAGAGCCAACATTCTGATGATGAAACCTTTGCCAAATGTGTCTGAGGTGTATCGTATTGTCTTTGCTGATGAAAAGCAGCGAGAGATCAAATCATCACCAGTTCTTGGCACAGACTCTACTGCTCTTGCCGCTTCACAGAGAAGTGCATCTAGTTCCCAAGGCAACAAGGGAAGCACTTCTCAATCTCAGCAACAATGGTCTTCTACAACCTCAAGGAATTCGTCTAGTTTCAGCAGCAATGGCAGACGCTCCAAGTACTACTGTGATCACTGTAAGAAGGAGGGCCACAGTATGGAACGCTGCTTCAAACTTCATGGATATCCCAGTGATAAGGATAATATTCAGAACAAGAATTTTTCTGCTAATAATTCATCAGTGAATCTGAATGAGGAAGGGAATAAGATGACGGATGATCAAGTTCCTACCCTCACTAAGGAGCAGTACAATCAGTTGATTGCTCTCCTGAGCAAGCAGAGCATCCAGGAACCAAATGTTGCTTATGGTATGATGGCAGGTAACGTTTTTAGTTTCTCTATTCATGGAATTGATCATTGCTGGATCATTGACAGTGGGGCTACACACCATATCACACCTCATTTTGAGCTTTTTCTTACCTCCACACCTGTGCCTAAAGCCAATTTTATTACCAAACCAGATGGATCACAATCTGCTATTGCCAATGTTGGCACCATTAGACTGAGTGATGAAATTTTACTAACCAATGTGCTTCATGTTCCTGACTTTGAGTATAATCTCTTGTCTGTTAGACGTCTTACCTTGGATCTCCACAAAAACATCCTTCTCACTTCCACTCATTGTTTCTTACTCCAGGGCCTTTCAACGAGCACTTTAACTCCTCTTGGTGAAGCACACAATGGTCTATACACCACCAACACATCCAAAGCTTTTGAACTTGTCTTTTAAGTCTCAATCTGACAGTATTAGGCAGCCTGTTGCCAATGCTTCATGTAATGTTTCTTTTCCAATTTGGCACTTGCGTTTAGGACATGTTCCATACTCTCAGATGCATTTGTTTCCCTTTATCAAAACTGTAAATTCAGGCTCTTTGCAGCCTTGCAATGTCTGTCCTCAAGCTAGACAGTGTCGCTGTACTTTTCCTACAAGTTCAATAAAGACTCATTTCCCTTTTCAAATGCTTCACGTGGATATATGGGGACCATATCAAACACATACTTATAATGGCAATCGCTTCTTCCTTACTGTGGTTGATGATTTTACTAGGACCACTTGGACACGCCTTCTCCCCCACAAAAGTAATGCCTTCCCAATATTACAGGCCTTCATTACCCTTATTGAAACCCAGTTCACAACTACTGTCCAAACCATTAGATCAGACAATGGTTCCGAATTCTGTAGTACAGAAGCCCTTACATTTTATCAGAAGAAGGGCATTGTTCACCAAAAATCATGTGTTGAGACTCCTCAGCAAAACGGGGTGGTGGAACGTAAGCACAAGCATTTACTCGAAACTGCTCGAGCCTTGTTTTTTCAGTCCAAAGTCCCTATGTCTTTCTGGGGTGAATGCATTCTTCATGCCACCTATTTGATCAATCGATTTCCCTTATCCTCCCTTCAATTTAAAACCCCCTTTGAAGCCTTACACAACAAATCACCCTCATATGATGACCTTCGTCCTTTTGGCTGTCTCAGCTTTGCTAGCACTATTCGTGCTCACCGCCACAAGTTTGATTCTAGAAGCATTACGTGTGCTTTCCTTGGGTTTGCACCAGGGGTCAAGGGTTACAAATTGCTTGATTTAGCCTCAAAAAAGGTCTTCATCTCCAGAGATGTTGTTTTTCATGAAATAACATTTCCTTTCCACACTTTACCCATCCACTACACCTCTACTCTCCCTTCCATTGTGCCTGACATTTTGCCTGAAACTGTTCCTAATCTCACCCCAACCCCCGTGTCCACTGATGGTTCCCCTACATCTGCATCTGAGAGTATTGAGGTCCATGATCACCCACCCCTAAGGCGATCCACCAGAGTCAGACAACCCCCTACTCATCTTCATGATTATGTGCTGTTATCTACCTTTCTCCATGACCAATTTCCTCTTTCTGGTGGATTTGCCCCCTCTTTTTTCTATGCTCCCTCTTTGCAATCCTCTTCTCCTATTACTGAACCCAGGACCTATGCCCAAGCTGTCAAGGATCCTCGATGGGTCAATGCCATGAACAAAGAAATTGAGGCATTGCGTGCCAATCATACATGGGATGAGGTTTCCCTTCCTGTGCACAAGAAGCCAGTGGGATGTCGTTGGGTTTATAAAATAAAGCTCAAAGCTGATGGCTCAATTGAGCGATTTAAGGCTCGGTTAGTGGCTAAGGGTTACACCCAAGAGTTTGGAATTGATTATGACGAAACGTTTTCCCCAGTTGTTCGCATGAATACCATCAGGGTATTAATTTCCCTCGCTGTTAGCAAGAAGTGGGCCTTGCATCAGCTCGATGTAAACAACGCTTTTCTCCACGGGGATCTGTTCGAAGAGGTATACATGATCATGCCTCCAGGTATCTCTAACAACTCAGGAAAGGTTTGTCGTCTTCGAAAGTCTCTATACGGGTTAAAGCAAGCTTCCCGACAGTGGTATTCTAAGCTTGCTTCCACCCTTCATGCTCTTGGTTTTGTGATGTCCAAGTATGATTCTTCTCTGTTCCTCAAAATCTCAGCCAATGAGATCACCCTGGTTGCTGTGTATGTCGATGACATACTTGTCACTGGGAATGCCCCGTCGACTGTGGATCATCTCAAGAGCACACTTGATTCATTGTTCAGCATCAAGGATCTAGGCCGAATGCATTTCTTCCTTGGCATGGAAATGGTTGACACTGTGGAAGGGCTGATCCTTCATCAACATAAGTTTGCTCATGAAATCCTTACTGATGCTGGTGCACTGGATATGGCATCTTGTGTCACCCCGTTACCTCTCAATTTCAAATTGGGATTGGATTCTGATGCCTTACCTCTCGCTTATCCTACCATGTTTAGGAGCCTTATTGGGAAGCTTAACTATTTGACGAATACTCGTCATGATTTGTCCTTTGCTGTTCAGTGTTTGAGTCAGTTTATGCAACATCCTAGAAAAAGCCATTTTGATGCTTTACTTCACCTGATTCGATATGTCAAAGGTACTTCTTTTTATGGTCTTCGATTCCAAGCTGGTTGCGACCTCACAGTTCAGGCTTTTTCAGACTCTGATTGGGCTTCTTGTCCAATCTCTCGAAGATCAGTTACCGGTTATGTTCTGATGATGGGTGCTAATCCGATATGTTGGAGATCTAAGAAACAGGCTACAGTTTCCAGAAGTTCCTCCGAAGCAAAATATAGAGCCATGTCTCATGCTGCTTCAGAGGTCACTTGGTTGGTTGGCTTGTTACAGGAGCTGGGTCTCAAAAACCTTACTCCGGTTACTTTACATTGTGACAATCGCTCAGCTTTACACATTGCTCGTAATCCCGTGTTTCACGAGAGAACGAAGCACATTGAAATCGATTGTCACTTTACGAGGGACAAGGTTCTTGAAGGTTTATTACAACTGTCTTTTCTCCCTACCTAGAATCAGTTAGCGGATGTCCTTACTAAAATCTTGCCCTCTGCTCAGTTGAAGGAGTTACTGGCCAAGCTGGGCATGTCCTTCAACCCTTCTCCAGCTTGCGGGGGGGGGGGGGGGGGGGGGGTAATAAACCATGTGCAGCTGCAACCAACAGCAAGAACAAGCAAGGAAGAAGAAGAACCACCAGGGATCATGGTTCATAGTCACTCGGGCAACAGAGCCACGTCAGCAATCCGAGTGACTTGCTCAAAACTTAATCTAGGTCGTTCAATTAGTGGAGAAATGAACGGAGATTAAGCCTAGTGTTAGTTAGTTTTGTTTCTTCCTACCCTTTTGTATATATGTCCACCGAAGGCACAATAATTTGGGATTAAGATCTCATGTAACAAAACTCTGATTTTTTGCCTTGAAAGAAATAAAATCATCCCCCATTGATGGTCCACATGCGAGCACCAGTTCTTCGTTGATTTCTCTTCTTTTCATCGAATTCTCACTGCTTCTGTTAAGTTGGGATGGTGTGTCGGGATGAGGACAAGTCACCCTGCTTGATAAGGGCCAAAAGGATCCAAATGACGGAGGACGTCGAACTCGCCGAAGCGGAGGGGCTGCTGTGGGCAATGAATCAATGTGTATAGGTTAGAATTTCACACGCCATTTTTTAGGGGGACTCTGCACCGTTGGTGGCCAAGCTCACATAAGGTGCAACAACTAAGGGGGGAGCTAGGACACATAATACAAGGGATCCAGAAGGTGATTAGCAATTTTGCTGACTGTAGGTAGATGTGAACGCGCATGACGACGAACAAAGTTTGAACTGGTTAGCCAAACTCAGGCCAGCGATAGATTATGTAATCAAATTTCAATCTTGTTTTCCCGAGGAGGTTGTGAAATTATTAACAGATGACTTGAACTAATTAAAGTTTTTTGTGGTTTCTTCTATAAAAAACTTACATCTAAAAATTCATCCATCATGGAACGGATATAGTATACAAAAGCTTAAGAGCATTTGCATCCATGAAATCCAATTCGGTTCCTTAATTCTCCTTTCTTTATCTTCTCTCCTTAGGAAACCCAACTTAACTTTTTACTCACATCCTTACAACCCATTTTTATTATAAATCAAATAATACTCTATCTGTTAATTAAAACTTTTCGTTTACTATTCATACACGTTTTCTTAGAATGATAAAAACTATATAAAATATTAATTTTTTACATTTGTTTGTATAAATTTATAATTAATAGTAATAAGTATGAAATTATTTTAAAACTTTATTTAAAAAGTAAATATTTTAAATAGTTTTTAACATATAAAAAAGCGTGCGTGAATAGTAAAACTTCAAGTTTTAATTAACGGAATAAGTATAAAATTAAAAATAGTCTCGTCGCTTACCCAAAATCCCTCTTTTTTTTTTTCCTACCCTCTCACTCATGTTCCCCACCATTCTTCCTTTTTTGAGTTTTTAAGGTTTCCTTAATAGTGAACTCATCACATCATTCCTTATATATCATTCCTCTATTATTTTATTAGTAAGTTCCTTATTTTTCTCCTTTAAAAACACTTCAATGTGGGTGCTCTAAGATTTTCTTTCCATTTTAAATTTTTTATTACGACCCGTGTGAAAAATGCTTTAGATAGGAGTATATTTTGACAGGAGTACATTCTTTTTTATATACTCCCTCCGATTTTTAATATAATGTATTTGACTTTTCTACACGTAGTTTAAGAAGCTAAAAACTATATAAAATATTGATTTTTTTAATTAAATTTTTTTACATTATAATACTTATTAATATTAAGTATTATAATGTAAAAAAATTTAATTAAAAAATCAATATTTTATATAGTTTTTAGCTCCTTAAACTACGTGTATAAAAGTCAAACGCCTTATATTTTCAATCGGAGAAAGTATAAAGTAAAAATTCGAGATCAGACAAACCCGATTCTCGAGAGGCCGATAAATCGACAGATGAAAACTGTCTAAACATACAATAAAAATAGAAAACGACGTTATGAAACGAGTAGAAATAACTTTACAATAAGATCGAACTACTCCCAAGTCCCAAGCGAACGACGACGAAGAATATTTGATTAAACAAAAAGGTAAAATAGATAAACGGGTAGATAACCATCCTACAGATGGATCTCAGCCGTCCGATGAGTATAATCTGGCGTCAGCACTGTCATGCGGTGGAATCAACGGTGAACGGTGCCGCCTATAACCAGGTGGAGCAGTAGAGCACTGAAGAATCCCCAAAACGGCGTCATTTTGGACGGACCTTCCCTCTTGCTCTTCCTTCCTGAGTTGTCACCTTATCATTAGCGGACTCCAAACGACAACTATTAACTGCTTTTAATTTCCCCTACTTTTTAAATAAATAAATAAAAATTTCCATAAAATAATTTCGAGCCTCCCAAAACCCTCTGTATATATTCTCCCAACCCCCATTTTCTCTCTCCCTCTCCCCCATCGCTCTCTCCCTCTCTAGCTGCACCTCCGGATCTCCGATCTCTCTCTCCGACTCTACAATGGCAGCCATGAGAGCGATGCTCTTCGCCGCGGTGTTCGCCTTCCTCGCGGTCTCCTCACTCGCTCAGTCTCCCACCGCCTCTCCCGCCGCCTCCCCGAAGAAATCGCCGACCGCTTCGCCGCCGACCGCTTCGCCGCCGACCTCAGTCGCCGCGCCTCCTACCACTACCTCGCCTCCTGCCGCCTCTCCCTCCACCAGCACTCCGCCTTCCTCGTCTCCAACCTCATCTCCTCCAGCTCCTCCCTCTTCCTCTCCTTCCGCCTCCCCTTCCGCCGGTAGCCCCGGCGTCGCGGCTTCTCCCGCCTCCATTGCCGCAAATCCGGCCGCTTCTCCCAGCTCCTCTAAGAACAGCGCCTCTGTTAGTGGATTGGCTCTCGGATCCTTCGCCATGGTGGCCGTAGCTTCGGTGATGTTGTTCTAGATCTGATCTACTACACTGATCTTTAGATTCTGTTTTTCAGTTATATTTTATTTTCCGAATTTTTTTGTTGTGTTGTTTAATTTATTCCGGTATGTCGTAGTCATAGATATTAGATTGTGATGTGGAATTGGATCTGATTGATTGTTTTTTTTTTTTTTTAATTTTTGGTGGTTGTTGATTATTATTTCCTTTTTCCATTTTCTACTTCCCATTGGAATGGATTCAATTTATTGGTATAGCGATGGAGCGAGAGAATCGATATAACTCGGAATTGTGATTGTTTAGGATAGTGACTTGCACATAAACTTGAAACCATGATGAACTGAAAATCTACAGCGATGTAACGATGAAGAAACTCAAATGACAGTAAACTGAAATCACGGGTCTCAAAAACCATTGCTGGAGAAAGTAAATCAAGACATGTGGTTTGGTTTGTACAACTGGGGATTTGGTTCTCAGCACTCAACCAGAGAGTGGGAAGTTAATGGGGTGCCGTGGGGTTGACTAGCTTAAGGCATGTTTGGGAGGAAACACAAACAAACACTCCTTTCTCCGTTCAAAATCACTGACATTAATTTTACAGTGATTTTGCAAGATCCTCGCTAAAATATTCTGTAAATTCTTGAAAATGCTACTCCTTTTTATTTGCAGATTTTAAGGCATGATTATGGGTTAAAAATGATACTGTAAATAAAAAGAAACCGAGTCTATGCACTCAAATCAAATCAAACATTCGGCTTAAATAAATTGTAAATGTAACAACTTTACCAACCTATTTACTTGCATTTCCTCATTTAAAAAACGTGTAATGAAGTTGTTAAATTTGAACTCATCTATATCTGTTAAATTTGAACTCATCTATATCTGGTAGAGAATTTACTGTTCTCAATAACCTACTAGTTCAGTACCCGTGCAGTGCACGGACTTTGCGTTCAAAATATATTGTGTATAATATCATTTATTATTTACAATATAAAAATATTAGTAATGTATGAATTAAAAAGTTAGCATTTTTTAATATATAAAATGATACAGAAAATCAAATGTTAAATAATAAGAAAATTAAAGCATTACAATCAAAGATATCGTTAATATAATTCCAATAAATATAATGACTTCAATCAAAATGCATGAATAAGAGAATATATGGAAAAACTGAAACTGACGAAATATTTGAGAAACAATTGACTCCAATTCTATCAATTTATCTATTATCTCTTTTAATTTTATCAGTTCATCTAAAGAAACTCCAATTCTATCAATTTATCTATTGTCTTTTTTAATTTTATTCCCTTTTCCACCATCCAAAAATATTAATATCCAATATATATTCGTAAGATTTAACTCATTAAAGCACAAAAATAAATTAAATATTACCCGGCAGATATTTAGAAAATATACCGTGCAACTAAATCTATAATATTTCAACTGATTGTTAAATTATAATTTCACTTTTAATTTATAAATTTTTAAAGATAAATAAGATAAGATAATTAAATTAACAGGTAAAGATAGTGATTAAGGTTATGATTCAATAAGTATCTAGACCAACCAACAACCAAATCTATAATATCTCAACTAATTTTTAAATTATTATTTCACTTTTAATTTATCAATTCAAAAATTTCACTTTGAATTTATAAATGTTTAATTAAAAATAAGATAAGAAAATTAAATTAATTGGTAAAGATAATTATTAAGGATGGAATCCCATAAATATCTAAATCAGCCAACAACCAAATCTATAATATCTCAAAATTAGGAAAAAAAAATTTGGAAAATGTTATAGCTTTCAATTCTTATGTCTTAAGAACACCTCAAAATTATAAAACAAATTGTATGAGATCAAGTGATGTCCATAAAAAAACATATATGGCTACTACTCATTTTTTATTATTATTATCGAAATTAAACATACCATACATTCATTACTCATCACAATCGTTCGACATCAACTTAACAAAATGTACACGAGTTCAAAAACAAAAAAGATCTAGCATTTGGGGTAAAAGAAACACTCCTCTACATTTCTTAATGAGTCACATGCACCATTTATTTCCCTCTTCATATGGCTCCATGTACAACTCATGAGCTTTTGAGTTAGCTCCTCAGTGCGCTTAATCACATTTCGGCCATAATCTAAAAATTGTTATTTTAATGGATTAAAAAATTAACTAATATAGATTGAATAGGCAATAGACTTTCGCCCATAATTTAATTGTTATTTACTTCCACATTTTGTTCATTCTTTATTGAATATAAGACATGTGGTTGATTAATCAAATGCAGAGAGAACTTCATCATTGAATATCAATATGGAGTAACTTTTATGGGGGAAATTTGAGATTTTACAACCAGCTATGATTTCTTGAAGATTTTTTTGTTTGATTTTTTTTCCGGATCAAGATATTTAATTTAATTAATCATTTGATTAACAATTAATGTGCTCTAATATTAAAGATGAATGAAAAAGAATGAATGGATATTGGCATTTTTTTTAATTAACTGAATTGATATATTTATCCAAATCATCCGAAGTATCTCCGTAAAATATTTTTAAATAAATCTAATATTATATTTTTAATTCTTATCCAATGAAGTTCGATGAGAATCTCAATAACAAAATAGATATGATTTGTTAAGATAAGATTTTATTTTATTTTGATCTTATCAAATGAATATCCAAACAAACAAATAAACAAACAAACAAATCTTATCCTAATTAATTTATTTGAAAGAAAAAAAAAATGTCACACTGGATTAGGTTGACCAGGAAGCGTCCAGAGATCGAAATCACCGGTTCCTAATTGAGCTTTCTCTTGATATCTGGTCACTTTAGTGAGACAATTGTCACACTGGATGAGGTTGCTCAGTGTGCATTGTTTGAAGATAATGGTCAATACTTATATAAAGTTGTTGAATTACTGCATTGATTCCAATTCGATTGAAGTTGGGCATGAGCTTCATGCTAGGATAGGTATAGTTGATAGGTTGCAGACGGTTTTTGGAGACGAAATTGGTGAATATGCATGCGAAATGCGGGTGGTTGTGTGATGCAGAAGGTGTTCGACGAAATGCAGACGGGGGGTAGCGCGATGCTCAAGTTCGAGACATCGTAAGAGAGGCTAAATGATCGTTCCAAATGGTGTATGCATTGGCCCAGTGCACTCCAAACCTCTCTAAGATCGACTGCTACAATTGCCTGCAAGTTTGCATGGTGGTCAGCTCAAGTTTGCATGGTGGTCAGGTTGGAATGTTAGAGGCAATCAGGAAAAATCACATATTCATTTAGACAAATGAAGAGAATGATGCAAAATCCGTTCACTAACCTCTTAGATTGAATACATTGCTCGTGAAAAGGAGATCCATTATTGGAATCTTGACAAAACCCTAAAATCAACAGTTTCAACATGCTAAGGAAAATAGGTATAATAATTGGTAGAAATAGAAGAAGATTAATTTGAAGTATAAACGACATGGTTAAAGAATAGAAAAGCATCACTTTATTCAATCACCTATTAAAGGGATTAAAATTAAAAAATCAAAGTAGAGGGAAGTAAGATTCCTAAAAAAAATCGAAGTTGAAGGAAGCAAGAATCCTCTTGGCTTTCAACGTATCATTTACATTGTTATGATGAATCTTTATCCTGCAATTACAAAACAAACACAACAAATTATCATAAAAAGAAGAAAAAATTGAGAGGAAGAAAAGAAAAACATAGATTATATAGAAAGAGATAGTGTGTGAAGGAAGCTAAAACCGTAAAAATCAAAATAGATAAATCCATAACTATTTATTTATATTACAAAAATAAATATTATTTTATTTTGATCTTATCTAGTGAATATCTAAATTAACTAACCGTAATATCCAGAATATCTAAACTTATTTCGTATTTATAGGAGATTAAAAGAAAATCCAAAAATTTCACAAAATGACATGTCATATTGTTGAAATTCTAAAACGTCACATATGACCAAAAATCGAGAAGAGGGGCCACATGTGTCATATACTTCTTCTTTAGTAAAATTGAAGTAGAAGGAAGCAAGAATCCACAGCCTCTTGACTTTCAACGTATATCATTTACATTGCTATGATGAATCTTTATCCTGCAATTACAAAACAAACACAACAAGCTTAAAAAGTCATATCATAAAAAGTTGAAAAAAATTGAGAGGAAGAAAAGAAAAACAAAGATTATATAGAGAGATAGTGAGTGGAGGAAGCTAAAACCCTAAAAGAAAAAATAAATAAATCCATAATTATTTATTTATATTGTAAAAATAAATATTATTTTATGTTGATGTTATCTAGTGAATATCTAAACCAACTAACCATAATATCCAGAATATCCAAACTGATTTCATATTTATAGGGAATTAAAAAAAAATCAAAAATTCCACAAAAATGACACATCATATTGCTCAAATTCAAAAACGCCACATATGACCGAAAATCGAGGAGAGATGCCACATGTGTCATGTACTTCTTCTTTAGTAATATTTATAGATATAGATTACAGATTATAGATATTGATTATATATTGATCAATTATATATATAATCTTCATTGTTATCATTGAAATGAGAATAATTGATTAAAAAGTAAATATATAATCAAATAATTACAAAGTAATTTATTAAATGGATCTATATCTTATCGTTATTTATATATTATCATACGAATCAAAACTACAAAAAAAAATTATACGATTTTATTCAAAAAACAATTTAATAAGAAAATCAATCGGTTAAGATTTAGAAAAAAAATGAATGAATCAACTACTTATTTAAAGAATTAATTTGATTTATAATAAATAATAATTTATTTAAATATAGAAAAATTCTACTTAAAATCATTAATTAATTAATTAATTAATTAATTAAAGAATTAATTTGTAACTTAAAATCCTACTTTAAAGGAGAAGCCGCCACATGGCTTAGGCGACTTCTCCTTTAGTATTATAACTAGCACAGTACCCGTGCGTGACGCACGGGATTTATAAAATAGATTATATTGTCATAATTTATTTACATTACATTTTAGATATATTATAATATTATAATGATATGAAAATGATAAAGCCAAATAATATTGATTTATTAAGACAATAATGCTTGTATTATTTCAGTCCTCACATGTTTTTATCGCAATTTTGGTTTTCAGTCCTCATATGTTTTTATTCAATATTGAAATACGCGGCTGATGACAAAGGTGCAAGATGGAATTCCTTACCGTTGGATCTCAATGAGATTATTTTTAGTAATTCATATGAATTATTCAAGTAATTGATTTGGTTTTAATAATTATTATATTTGATTCATTGTATAATGAAATTAAAGATGAAATTGTATAAATTATGGAACAATTGAATGGTTAAGGGATCTTGAAACTATATTTGATTCATATGAATTATGCAAACACCGTAAGACATATTTTAAAATTAATCTTTTCAAAAATGAATTTTATGATAAATTTGTTAAATCAATTTAATAATTAATTGGATTTATTTAAATTAATATTTGATTAATTTGAATTAATTATTTATGTGGTTTCATGTTTATCTTTAAAAATAAGGTGGGGCCACATTGAATAAAAATCCGCCACATAAGCCTCATTTAAGGATAATCCGCCATGTGTCCTCCTTTAACATTTGTTTTAGTATTATATTAGATATAGATTTTTGAAGACATTTTTTTTAATAAAAAAAATGAAGATTATCTATATATCTATATAAACTAGATTATATTCCCACCAAAAAAAAAACTAGATTATATTGTCAAACATAGCCGAGGTTCCCCAAGAACATAGCCTAAGTAATGACTAATAATAATAATGATAATAATAATAATAATAATAATAATAATAATAATAATAATAATAATAATAATAATAATAATAATAATAATAATAATAATAAGGAGGGTCTTACCATGTATCTGGTGGACTTTAAAAATGTTTTCAATATGTTACTGGTGGACTTTAAAAAAACTAGATTATATTCTTCATGCTATGAATCGCTTAGTTGAAGAGCGCGGTAATGAGAAGGGTCTTACCATGTTACTGGTGGACTTTAAAAATGCTTTCAATATGGTTGATCGAGAGGTTATGATTCGTGAAGTCCGGACCCATTGCCCTGCAATTTCTCGTTGGGTTGAATTTTGCTACTCCAATCCAGCTAGGTTGTACTATGGTGATCATACTTTTCGGTCTTGCCAGGGGGTGCAGCAAGGGGATCCTCTCGGCCCTTTACTTTTTGCCTTAGTTTTGCATCCATTGGTGCGCAAAATCCTCGTTTCAGGTGTGTTTTCAGGCTTGGTATTTGGATGACGGTACTATTGTTGGAGATACTCTGGTCATTGGGAAGGTTTTGCATATGATTATTGAAGACGAACCAAGTTATGGTCTACACCTCAATGTCGATAAAATTGAAATCTTTTGGACGAGAGAGGATCCGAGGAGTAGGCTGGTTGATGTTTTTCCACCTAATATTGTTAGGCCGCTGCATGGGGTTAAGCTCCTAGGTGGACCTGTCAATGTTAGTTCTGTGTTCAGTAGCGAGCTTGTGTTGAAGAGAGTGGACAAAACGATCGCACTTATGGATGCAATTGCTAAGATTGGTGACCCGCAATGTGAGTTGTTGTTGCTGCGTGCTTGTACCGGGGTCTCCAAACTTTATTTTGCTTTGCGCACTTGCCCACCTCGTGCCTTTGAGTCTGCTCAACTTCAGTTTGATCTAGCCCTTCGACGATCCCTAGAACGTATTATCACTGCTTCTGGGACGGGTTTTGGCAGTTGGCAGTGGAGGCTCTCAACGTTGCCTTTCAGGTTTGGGGGCCTCGGTGTTTATTCGGCAGGTGACGCCCTCTTTTATGCTTTTCTGGCTTCACGGTTGCAATCAGCTAGCCTGCAGATTAAGCTTCTCCAGCATACTGATGTCATAGTACCTGGCTATGCTTTCGATTACGTCGTGCATGTCTTTAATACAAATGTAGGGACTGATATTCTGAGTAATCCAAGTGAGATCGCTGCCCCCAAACTCATGAAGAAATTGACAGACATATATTTCACACAGATTACGAAAGATGCAGAGAATACCTTTTCCTTATCACCGCGTCAGATGGCTTTGTGGAGTTCTCAATGTCGAGATCAGGCTACTGATTGGCTTAGGGCTGTCCCTATCTCAGGGCTGGGTCAGACCATGAATGGTAAGGCGTATCGTTGTGTGCTTTGCTATCGATTAGGCATCCCTTTGTTTTCCATATCGGAGCCTTGTTCTGCTTGCTCCAGAGTATTTGAGGGGGACATTTTTGGAGATCGTGCTGTGTCGTGTGTTGGTATTGTGGGGATTAAGGGCGTGTTTGACAAGCGTAGATTAGGAGATTAAGGTAGATTAGGAGATTAAAAAAAAAACAAAAATCTCCTCGTGGACCGCGTGTGGTGTTTGGCGGAACAATGGAGATGGAGATTAAGGGTATTTCATTAGATGAAATTTGGCCAAAATTGAAATCTCCCAAGGGGAAGATTATGGAGATTTGGAGATGGAGATTCTCCAACTTTCACATTATTGCCCCCGTCTCTACACCTTTTCAGATCTCGAAGGGAGAACGACGATTTCTCGGACCCCATTCGCCGCCTCCTTGCTCCGAGCCGAAGATGATTTCTGGGACCCCTGTAGCACTCGGACAGTCGTCGAACTCCATTCCCTCCCGTCGAACTCCATTCGTCGTCGCCTCTCCGCTCCTCCCCATTCGCCGCCGTCGAACTCCATTCGTCGTCGCCTTGCTCCGAGACGAAGACAATTTCCCGGACCCCTGTAGCACCGGCCACGGACAGTCACACCAACGTCGCAATCCAGAGCACAAAGCTCTATTGCATCGCCATATCCCGATTCGAACCTGAATGGGTGGAATCGTGCGATTCCGGAGGTGGTAAGGGGGGGTTGCACCGGCTGCCTAGACGAAAGCCCCAATTTCGACTCCGGCACCCTTATTGCAGCACGCAGGCTGCCTAGACGACAACTCCAAACATGAATTTCGAACCCTAGATGGTTCATGTCACAAATTTCAAACCTTCGAATCCTAAATCAACCCACCTAATTCATGTCAATTTGAGGTCGAGTGGGGGTCACTGTAGCTGTCGCCGGCGAGAGCCTGTGAGGAGCGTTCGTCAGTGAGGAAGATCGAAAGGAGGACGACGAAGGGTGTTGCAGGTGCTGCCTCTCGAAATTGTGTAGGGAGCAATTCGATTTGGGGTATAGGGGTTTTTAATTTCAGGGGTAAATTTGTAATTGTTCACCAACTAATCCACAAACATCTTCTACTCACCAAACACCTTTACGAGATTTCTGGCCAAATAAATCTCCATCTCATACCATCTACAAAAATCCCATTAATCTACAAAATTTATCTCCATCTCCTAACATCTACAAAAATCTCATTAATCTACATAATCTCCATCTACTGTCAAACACGCCCTAAACATCGCCATAATGCTGTTCTTGACACTTTGGTGAATGTCTGTTTTCGTTCTGGGATCTCAGCTGGTAAAGAGGTTGATATTGGCCTGTGTGGGGGAGACGGGAAACCCCTTCGTCCTGCGGACATGCTCCTTTATGCGTGGGATGAAGGGCTGGATGTTTGTGTTGACTTGACAGGGTCATCCCCTTTGACACAATCTGAGATGGTTGATTTTGTTCCTGGACAGGTGGTGGTTGAGGCGGCTCGTCGAAAACGGGTCAAGTATCAAGATAAGTGTAGAGCCATTGGTTATGGGTTCTTACCCTTTTCTTTTTCTACATTGGGGGAACTTGAGGCAGACGCTATAGCCCTTCTAAAGAGGATCCAGAAATTCGCTCAAGCTCACGATATAGAAGCTCATAATGCAACTCATATTTTCACTAGGGTGGGGTTTTCTATTGCTAAAGGAGTGGGGGCCCAGATTGTCTCTTGGCTCCCCACTAATTCTTTGTAAACTCCTTTATTATTATTATTATATAATAATAATAATAATAATAATAATAATAATAATAATAATAATAATAAAATAATAATAGCTTTGTTTATTTGAAAGAAAAAAAGAAATAGATAAAGAAAATGGTAAGTTATGAGCTCGAGACGGGACTCACTAATAATTTACTGAAAAAGTAAAAAGCTTGGTTAGGGCTCATAAGCTGATGTGACAGTTAAAAAGTAACCAATGAGCTCGGGACATGGCTCAATGATAAATATGCTCTAAGGGTTCGTTTGGTTAGCAACTGAAAAACCCAGGAAGTAGATAAAATATATGTGTTTGGTTGGAGTTTTAGTCACAGGAAAACCCAGGAAGTTAAATTCTCGGGAATTTAAATTCCTCCATTTCAAGGGAATTTAACTTACCTACTTCCCCCTAGGTAAGTTCCAATTCCACCTTTTATAAAAAGAAATTTCCTATTTTCCTATTTTAATTCCTACCATTTAAAATCAAACCAAACATATTTTTAATTCTTAAAAAATGTGTCATAAAATCAAACGAATTACATCTTAGAACAGAGGTATTAAGAAGAACGTTCATTTTATTGTTGTTGAGAGAACTCAGAGAAGCACGTTCATCTTGAATTCTTGATAACTAATCTGGATCATTACACTACCTTGGGTTGTTTTAAATAAGTGGGCTAATTGGGCAATATATGCTCAATAAATGGGCCCATAAGTATGACATTGGGCTATCTATCAAGTATCAATGAGCTAATTGGATTTTTAACCTCGTTATCTAAAAATGAATCAATATTTTTTTTGGATAAAAAAAAGAATCAATATATTAAAACTAAAACTATTCTCTGTGGCTTAACCAAATGCTTAGAATCCATACCGGAAATTCACGATTCATGTTGTTGTGGGCCCCCAATAAAAAATGGAATCCGGAAACCCCTTTTCTCCCAAAGAGAACGCGCTAGCGCGTGACCTCTCTCTCCCAAACTTTTGTCATCAAGAACCCTAGAATCATCCGGCGATCGGACTGCTCGATCAAAATCCCTGCAAATTTTGCCTCGAAACCTCCCCAAAATCAAAAGCGGTGTGGTCATTTCAGATCTAAACCCCTTCCTCCTAACTCTAAGTCTCTTTTCTTCTGGATCTGGCACAAGATCTGGCTAATCCCTTGGGTTGGATTTTGCTTCCAATTGGGGGTTTTCGAGCGCATCGTCTGGCTTCAATCAAATCAATGGCGGAAAATAGCCATAATCATTGCTCCAATCATGGGTTCTTCCTCTCACGGCCCCCCTCTTGGCCGTCTGACGCAATTTGACGATTCCTCCTCCTTGTTGTGGTCTCCTCTGGGCGCTGAGTTGGTTTTGCTTGCTCCGCTTGTGGGTCAACGAGTTTGTAATCATCACCTGCTAGGTTCTCTGGATTCTTTGAGAGCTCACACGCTCTATGACAGGTACGCCATCTACTTCTCTACTCTCTCTTTCAAAATCCATTTGCTTCCTGGATCTGTGGCCTCAAATTTGCTTTTGTTTTCAAAATGCCATTATTTAAGGACCTTTGATCTTAAATTAAATGCTTCTCTCTCACCTACCTCTCCGCTCTCTTCTGCTGTTCTTCAACACCAAATTCCTTCTGTGCTCTACCTCTGGTTGTTTGTGTGGTACTGTACTGCTTTCATGGCTCCCAACCAAATTGATAAAGGGAAGGGAATCCTCTATGAGGATTCACCGACACCCAACAAAACCCAAACCAAAGGGAAACCTTCGGGTTACACCCATAAGAAATCCAAAACCAGCATTCCGAAACCACCAAGAAATGAGAAAGGGAAGGGGAAACTCGACATGGACTCTTTCTTCACCCTGTTACAACAATTCCAACCCCAATATCGATTTGAGACCAAAGCCAGGCTCTATGGAAGGGCCTTTGGTGCATCCATTGATTTCAAAAAAATGCAATCCAAACTCTCATTTGACTGGAAGGGTCTTTCTGGAGACCTGCAAATTGCGGAGTTGCCCAACCACTGATTTACTCTGTGTTTAGGAGGCTAGATTTACTCTGTGTTTGAGGTTAAATTTTGCGGACCTGCAAATTGCGGCCTTTGGTGCATCCATTGATTTACTCTGTGTTTGAGGTTAAATTTTCTGATCCAAATGATTTACTCTGTGTTTGGGAGGCTAGGCCTTTCCATGTATATGGTCAGCTTGTTATCCTTAGGCATTGGACTGATGCCTTTGACCCTTTTACTGAGAACACTTTAGCCATAGATATGTGGGTAAGGATCACTTCAATCCCTGAAGCTTACAAAAAGCCTACCGCTATTGCCATTATCCTTGAGTGTAATAAATTTGGAACCTTTATAAAGGCTGATCCCTCTGTTGATGCCAATGCTAGATATGCTAGGGTATGTGTCAATCTTGACCTTGCTGATTCTGTCCCAAACACTATCCTAATCCCTGTTAACAAAAATGAAGTGTTTGCTCACATCATCTGGTTCGAAGAGTTTCCTGAGGGGTGTGGAAACTGTGGGGGCTAAGATCATTTCTTCAACAACTGTCCCAACTTCATTCCCATACCAAAGAAATTCCAAGTCACCATAAAAAAACCGAGCCTCAAGAGCTTTAAACCTGAAATGTAGAGTGCTGAGGGAGATTGGGCTACCATTGGAAAGAAGGGAAAGATATTGAAGCTCCCCAACCCCATTTATGCCTTTGGCAAAAAGCCTTACCTTTCTGGTAGGGGAGGTGTGGCCATAGCTTTTGAAACCCTCTCATCTTCATCCAACTCTTCAATTGTCTCCAAATCACCACCTGGAAGTACCACCTTGCCTGAGGTTCCCACTGTCCCAGCTCCTTATGGTGGAGTTTCTTTCATTGCTGGCTGGGCAGTGCCTACTAATGGTAACCCTGTTCCAGCTCCTTCTGGTGGAAATTCTATCACTGTAGACTGGGCGTTGCCTACTACTCCTCCCTCCTTGGTAGCTCTTGCTGGTAACCCTGTTATTGCAGCTGGTTTCAGTGAGAGCTCGGGAGGGTAGAGCTGCCTGGCCCCTCTTCTGCTAGGACCCTCCCTATGGATATCCACTCTGGCTCTGACCCTCTACACCCAAGGGCAAGGCAACCTCTAATGATGAATCTATGGCAGTTGGTTATCCTCTCCCTGACCCCAACTTTTACAATGAGATTGGAGCTGAAATAGAATCTGAAATCCTCCCTTATCTCCTCTATGAGTTTGAGGAGGATGACATGCTTGGTGGTGATTATGAGGAGGGTGGCTACCTGCCTGATGCTCCTATGGAAGACCATAAGGATGAGCTAATGTCTGAGTCATCCTTTCACTCACTCCACTCCAACTCAACCTTCATGAAGATGCGCACAAGCTCTGATGCTCAATCTAAGGATTCTCTTACTTTTGGCTCTCTTAAAAGGAAAGTCGCGGGGGAGAGGATGATACAGCTAGCTTCATGCTGAAGAGGGGCAAAAACGCCAACTAGATCATATGTATTACAAGATTTTGCCAAGCAATGGGATACCTAGACCTTGCCCATGGGTCGGTTGTGATGAATGCACTCTATCCACATCACCTTTTGATTGTTTTCAAATGGCTTTTGCACAACTCTCAACCCCTATTTTTTGGCAAAATCTTGATTATGTTTATCCTACTTACTTTTGGCTATGTAACTTAGTTTGCTGTATGGACCCTAACTGGCTTGTACTTAGGCCTGATGCACTCTATTGTCGGCTTAGAACTGTAGCCTTCTTTGTGACTTTCTGGGAGACAGTTTATTATTCAATGATATGCCAACTTATATGCTATGAAATCTTAGAAGCTAATGATGATCACTGCTGTTTTAATATGCATTCCCTGGTTAACTACCTCAATTTATTTCTTCATCCTCATGAACTTTATGCTAGCATAAGTACTAACCTTGCTCGAGAGATTTCCTCTCTTGAGCACCAAAAACTTGAAAACTCTATGCAGGACAAACCCAAAGCATCAGGAATTCAACAAGGAAGAAATGATATCTCTTGGAAAATTATTACATCCATGAGCACTTGGTGTACCTCTACTGCTCGGTTCAAGCAGATAACAACTCCAATGGTCTCACCATCTTATCAAGATAATGACAGGAAGATATCTTCTCCTTTGATCCCTAGCCATGTTGGTTGTATTTAACAGATTCTTACAAATTATAGACTATTAATACCATGCAATTTTTCAACTATTTATCTTAACTCTTGGACTATGTACTTGGAATCTCTAGGATTATTTGTACTCAAAGAACATTATAAACTTATTAGCATAACAACTTATAGTTATCCTTTAGACAGAAACCGCCCCTGGTTTAAAAAGTATAAGAATGAAATACATTTGACAAACCAAAGTTTAACATTACAGCTGATTCAAAACCCTCTCATTAACCACTTTGTTTCGTGCTTGTGGTTATGTCCTGAGACTACACAACCGGATGGCCATTGCTTCCTTCTGTAATGCCACTAACTTAGAAACTACCCGTCTCCATAAAAAGGTTAAAAATGAAATTTAGTTTTTGGAACATTAGAGGTTTAGGTAAGAGAAATATCTAGACACATATCGAAGCCACCACTAAATCAGAACTTATCAAGGTCCTAATGCTAGCAGAAACAATGCTGCAAACTCCGCCTCCGGATAAATTGTGGCGAAAGCCAGGGTTCGACAAAATGCTCTTTTGCCCGTCTAAGGGCTTATCGGGGGGGGGGGGGGGGGGGGGGGCTCTATCTACTGTGGAAGGATTCCCAGTTTCAAAACGAAGTGTCTGTGCCTCTCCACATGAAAAAGAAAAATAGGCATTCTGGGAAACCCTTTCTGAATATATAAACCAAATCTCAGGGCCGCTTATTGTGCTGGGAGACATGAATGAAATACTGGAACCAGGTGATAAACTCGGGGGAGTACGCCCTTCTGCAACAAGATATAGCAGAATTCGGAACATAATAGTAAGCCACAATCTAGTTGATCCCCCAACCAAGGGTAATAGATTCACTTGGAGAAAAAAGCAACATGGGGAAAACAACATCTACGAAAAACTAGACCGCGCTCTTCTCAGTCACTCTTTATTACAACAATACCCAAACCTATACACAAAAAATCATGCTTTCGTAAAATCTAATCACGCACAGATCACCATTGATCTTATGGATAACCAAAGACCTAAATTACAACCTTTTAAATTTGAAATGGCCCGGACAACCAGAAAGGATTACGAAGCAATAGTACGGAATGCTTGGAGGACCAACCCGCCTGGGTCTCAACTCTTTAAATTAACAAAAAAACTACAAGAGGTAAAAAGAAAGAGCAAAATATGGAGCAAAGTAACCTTCAGAAACATTTTCCGCCAAATTAATCAATTAGAAACGGATATAACAAATTTACAACAATAACTCTGTATGGCCTACGATTACAACATAGATTGCAAGATCAAACGATTAACCACTAAACATACTTCGTTACTTGCCTATCAGCAAAAATATTGGGGACAAAGGGCAAAACGGAGCCATGTTAAATCCATAGACGCAAACAGTAAATATTTTCACAAAATTGCAACGGGACGTAGAAACAAAAACATTATTAAACAATTATAAACTGATGCAGGAATAACTCTGAATAATGAGAACGACCTAAGGGAACTAATAAAAAACAACTTTACTCTAAGATATACCCGCCCGCACAGACCACAAACAACAAGTGATCTTCTTACCCACCTAGAAAGTGAGATTTCAAATGATGACAATGAATGACTGATAAGACCTGTAACTAATTCAGAAATAAAGAGCGCAATATTTAGCCTAGAAAATGAAAAATCTCCGGGACCTGATGGATTTCTAGCAGGTTTTTTCAAAAAGTACTGGCATATTGTGGAACCTACTATAGTCAAAGCCGTAAAAAGTTTCTTCCTCAGTGGAAGAATTCTGAAGCAAATTAACCACACATTCATAGCCTTAATACCAAAAATAGACAATCCTACAACAACAACCCACTATAGCCCTATAAGCCTTTGCTCAACAACATACAAGATAATTTCCAAAGTTCTTGCGGCAAGGCTCAAGAAAGTTATCCCAAAGATTATCCATCCACTACAAAGCGCTTTTACTTCTGGAAGAGCAATCCAGGATAATATACTAATTGCAAATGAAATATTTCACTCGTTCTCCAAGAAAAAAGGATTCTTGGGATGGATGGAAGTAAAACTAGACATGGAAAAAGCTTTTGACATGGTAGATTGGGAATTCTTACTAATAACAATGAATAAATTGAGGTTCTCACCAAAATTCACAGACTGGGTTAAGGAATGCATAACCACGGTCTCCTACTCTGTACTTGTCAACAACGAGCCGACTGATCTATTTTACCCTAAGAGAGGCATTCGTCAAGGGGACCCTCTTTCTCCATATCTATTCTTGATCATATCTGAAGTCTTGGCCCGAAGTCTGCAATTGGAATCGGCCAAACCACGTAGCCACCTAGGGATACAGCTAACACGTAATGGAACCAGAATTCCTTTTTTAGCCTTTGCAGATGACATAGTCATCTTCACATCGGCTTCAAAGACAAGATGCGACCAAATTAACAACATACTAGCAGAATACTCTTCTATATCAGGCCAAAAGGTGAACAGACACAAATCCCACTTTCAAACATCACAAAATGTATCATCATCTCAAAAAAATCTTATCCACAATGAACTACAAATAAGTCATACGCCCAACCTTGGAAACTATCTGGGATGTCCAATCATTTCAGGTAGAACAACAAAAGAGGATTTTCAAGGATTACTACTTAACACAAAATCGCAACTGCAAAAATGGAAGGCGAACTTTCTTTCTCAAATAGGACGATGCACCCTAATTAAGTCAACGCTCTCAGCAAAACCATTGCACATAATGCAATGCTACATGCTACCCAAATCCATACATACAAAATTAGATAAAATTAATCGGAACTTTCTATGGAACAAGGGACCTAATCATAAACCCCTGATAAGCTGGTTTGAGGTCTGTAAATCTAAGGATAATGGAGGTCTGGGCCTCCGTAGTTCGGAAGACATGAACAAAGCTCTGAAATTAAAGCTACTATGGAAATTACTTGCAAAACCTACTAACCCATGGGTAAGGATAATCAAGGAAAAATACCCTAAACAAGAAGAAATACTAAATTACCGCAAAAAAGGAAACTCCTCGTGGCAGTGGACACAACTGATAAAGCTACTCCCACTCCTTAAAGAAGATCTTTGTTCGTCCGTTGGTGACGGATCGGCAATTAACAGCTGGAATGATATTTGGCTTGGTAAAACTCCACTAAACTCATTTATCTCCAACGACTCACAAATTGATGAAACAACCAAAGTAAATTACTACGTACGAAGTGACAAAATATGGGACCAACAAAAACTAAACACACTGCAACATATACTACCTAGCGAAGTTATAGATGCAATAAGAACCGCACCAATACCACAAAACATACATACAGACAGCCATTGATATGATCCACAACTTAAAAGCCCACAAAAATTATGATATTCGATGGGTCTGGGAACTTGATATGCCACCTAAAATAAAGTCCTTCCTATGGAAGATTCTCAGGAATGGGGTGCTCACCTCGGTTAGACCGGCCTCCCGTAGACTAGGAATACCAACAAATTGCCCGAATTGTGACTCCTGTTATGAAGATCCGCATCACCTTCTATGGGGATGAAATATTACAAAGGAAACATTATTATCAAGAGACCCAGATATATTCATGAAGATCTAGGATTGCTTTGAAGAGGACAAAGCATTACATGACACAATTAGAGACATAAGGGAAAAAATTGGAACTAAAAGCTTCACTAATCTGGCTTTCGATTGGTGGGGAATTTGGTACTACAGAAACAAAGCATTATTCGATAACATAAAACCAGATGTGAGACGTATATCATCCTTCATCAGCGAACAAAAATTCGTTTGGAAGACAGCCAAAATTGAAAACGACACTCCCATTAAAAATATACACAAACAAAAAGAAAGACCAAAACCCCACTCCAAAAGAAAGCGAACAAAGTGGGAACCTCCGCCCCTGGATATGTACAAACTAAACTTTGATGGAGCCCTGTCGCCAGATAACAATGGTACTTATGGGTTTATCATACGAGACCATAGGGGAATGCCAATCTGTGGGGGCTCTGGCCCCTCTCCTTTCCCCTCGGTTTGTGGTTGCGAAAGCCGTGGACTATGGAAAGGCCTTTTAGCCGCAAAGGACCTCAATATTACTAAATTGATAATAGAGGGAGACAATATCACCATCATCAAATGTCTGAAAGGTTTGGGGAAGCCTACTGGAAACTGTGAAATGATTGTCTCTAACAGTCTAGTCTTGCTGGACTTCTTCAGTTCTATTGAGATTCGTCATGTTTACCGGGAAGCAAATATGGTAGCAGATATATTAGCTCACATTAATTTCGCTTCCGATGGGTCTGTTTTACCTGACGATTCTCTACTGCGTAATTTCATCCGTAAGGATGCTCTTGGCGGATAGAACTCAGTTCTATAGCCAAATTTTTTCCGTTTAAAAAAAAAAATGCTTAGAATCCATATATCAAAAGCTAGGAGTATCCCTTCCCTATTTCAGGAGTTGGTGTCTCCATGTCAACCTGCAACACATTAATATTATACTACGTGGTCGGGAAACTAATCAAGTAGAACCTGATTTAGCGGTCCATATCATCCCGCATCATCCAATACTCCCTCTATTTCTGATAACTTCTTTCTCTCCCAACCCACATTCTTTCAGAGTGGTTACTTTTTAAGAAATGCTTCAAGGATGGAAATTGTCGCACAAACCCTAACACCATATCTCCAATCTCCAACCAGTTGACGGTCCTCAAGCTTGAGGGATTCCAGTCACTCCTTTGTCTTTGGTGCGAGAACCACCGATTTATCGTTTTTAATTTAGTTACTGGTCAAGAGGTATCAAGAAGCTACTCCTCGAGTTTTTGGCCTTCAAAGAGCCATCGTAGAGGTTCCCATCATTCGAAGAAAGCAACAGAGGTTGATTTATTGGGGCGATGGATGATTATCAAGTTATTAGATGGCTGGTCTCATCTCGTTCTTTACATGGTTGGTCTCATCTTGTTTGATTATGTCTTGATTTACCTATCCTTTTTCAAATTCGACTTGCGATAGAGGGACTGGATGGAAAAGAAGATGAAGGTAAGCTGGTTGGCAGTACCAAGCATCCGAAAGTTGATGAATATTTAAAAGAGATGAGCAAAAGGGGTGGTTTATTAATGGCTTGCCAAAAATCTCACACCTAATGCCGACAATAGTGCATAATCTTAATGTAATCAAAGGTATGTACTTTCACATTAGTTGTGTTAAATTCAGTGATTGTTAATGACTGTCATGATATTGTTATGTTATGTTTTGTATTTTGTTATTGGATACTTCTTTTGTGATAATATGGTGACTGAAATGACGTGCTTCTGAAATTCATAATGAAGATTTTTTGGTTGAATTTCAGAACTCCTTACGCCCAAGAGAAAGTTCGCATGGATACTGGGCCTCTAGGTTCAAATGTCAGGTGGTTTAGATCTGCAAGCAATGAGCCAAGATTCATTAACATGATTACTTTTTATAGTAAGGAGGATGCTCCTACTTTGGTTTCTATCCACGGTTATGACACATCTCAAGGCTTTTTCTACCGGAATTTCGACGCTCTTGCCAATCGTTTCAGGGTGATTGCAATAGATCAACTTGGGTAATCTCAAATTTTGTTACCCTTTCAAGTTCTTGGACATACTTATTACTTATGTGTCATTTGTTTCTCATAGATTAGTGGTTTTCTCATAGTATTTTTTTATTGTTCAACAATATGGTCATTGGATTTGAAAAGAATGCAGAGAAAGCAAACATCATAATGGTTGTAATGGTGCATTTGCTTTAATTTGTAAGTTGTTTATTATATTCCTGATTTTTCTTGAGGGATTTTGAGGCCTATTTGAATAAGCACTACACCATTAAGTCATTTTCTGTTGCGTTGACTAACTTCTATGTGCTTCCTTTTCAGATGGGTTGAATCAAGGAAACACATCTTAATTTGAAAGAGCACTAAAGATCAGATTTCCTTAATGATTGTTAACTGAATTTTCCTTGGCGTGATTGATAGAATCATATTATTCCTCTGGAAAAAGAAAAGAAGAGACATGTTGTCTCATGAAAAACGTTGGTTTATTTTTTGTTGGCCTCCTAGCTTCTATTCGGGACTTGGAATGTCGATACTTGATGGTTCCTTGAGATTCCTATCATTGATTTTGTATACCTCAAATGGTAGTTCAATTAGGTTTCTCGCTTACAAAATCCTGGTTTATAATGGTAGGGTACTAGGGTTTTTTTATGAAGTCTTGGGAAAGTTGAGATATTGGTATCTATTTTGTTCCTTTAGCAATATTTGGTTTAATGATCAGTTATATGTTATGTGCATCTTTTATGTGCTTCTTTTGTGCCTACTAATGAGAGGGTTTCTCGACCAAATAAATTAGTAGTCAAGACCCCTCTATAGAATAGTGGAATCAGGTTTGTCCCCAGGAGAGAAGTCGGCGGTTCTAGTTTAGTGTTTCGGGGTTCGGGAATAGAGGGAAAAGTTGTTGTCAACAAAGATGAAGCAGTCGATGTCGAGCGTTAGTTTGTAGAGGTTGATGTCGAGTACAGAAAAACGCATAACAATAACTTTTTGTTTGGCAAAGAAAGGTCGAAAGATGAAAGAATGAATAAAGAAGCGATGATCAGATATATCAAAAGTGGTTTCAACAATAATATAAAACGCTTCCAAGTTAGGGATCCACCACAACAATAACCATGCATGCAAATAACAAGAATTATGAAAGTTTATGTTTTTATCATCATAAGACAACTCTCGCAATCAACAAATAGATAAATACAGGCTCTGGCATAATGACCTATTTGTTTCTATCCTTTTCATAATTATGGTTTAATCGACTCTCGCAAACCAATCCTAATTACTATTCGAATTCACAATCAATTTCCTTTCGCTTCATAATCATAAACAAGGAATTTTCCTCTACTCTCGCAGCGGATTAAGCATGAGATAGAAGATAATAAACTCATAAGAAAACCATAAATTCAAGCATACTTACATGGCTATTGCCGGACTCACCTCAACCCTAGAAGTGGGACGACTACTCACTCCTCATCATGGCGAACATCATCATAAACATAAGAAATAACTTTGAATTGAAATAAAAGTGAGAATACAACCAAAGCCGTTTCCAATCCTCTCTCTCTCTCTCTCTCTCTCTCTCTCTCTCTCTCTCTCTCTCTCTCTCTCTCTCTCTCTCTCTCTCTCTCTCTCTCTCTCTCTCTCTCTCTCTCTCTCTCTCTCTAACTTGATTTGCTCAAGTGCTAATGGATGATTGAAACTATAGGCATAAAGTCTTTATTTATAAAACCCTAAACTTGCCTACTAAGTAAATAAACTCTATCTAAAATAGAAAAGATAAAACTTCCTAACTAAAATAAATATCCAAATAAAATTCCCTAGGGTAAATAGGAAAATAGCCATAAGGAAACAAATATCTAAGGAGGAAAAGATATATCAAATCGGGCTATAGCAATCCTCCTCGGATCCGGACTTATCCTCTTGATCTGCAGCAAATTTCAGTCGACATTGAGCAAAGCAGTCGACGTCGAGTGCCCTTCTAGAGTGGTCAATCTCGAGTGCTTGGTCGACTTGGAGGATGAATTTCGACCACTCCTTTCTCAATTCCAATAGCTTGGCTCTTCCATCCTTAGCCAAGTTTTGCATCTTCTTTAGTCGACGTCGAGCTCTCTTCAGCTCGTCTTCTTCTCTTCTTGCATTTGCTCCAAAATCGTTCCAAATCCTGCGAAATTAAACCAAACTTGTGTAGACCTCTATATCTTGTAAATAAGCATAAACTACACAAATTCTCAACTTTCCCAACCCAAAGTATAAAATATGAACAAGAACTGAAATAAAAGTAAGCACAAAACATGGTCAAAACTAGGCACATCATCTACCCACTATATTACATTCTCTTTCTTGATTTCAAACAAAAAAAATTATGTAATGCTTTTTCTAAGAGATGGCCAAATTTTTGACCACATTGCTCTACCAATGTATGACATGGCCAACTTTTTGCCACCAACAAATCTAAATAATCTTTGTTTTTGGGATTAGCTAATTCTTGGACTGCATATATTAAGTCAATTGTTTGCCATTTTTTCTTCAATCAATTGTTTGCGATTTTTGTTTATAACTTTAGGGAAATTTGCACATCTGTCATGGGTGTTTTAGTGAAAATAGGCTGAGGTTATTACTTTGTTTCATCCCAGCCCTCACTGCTTACTGCTACATAGAAGTAGCTCACACTTCGATTTCTACATTATGTTTGTGAAATTCTCTAATAAGTTTCTAAAGTCTATTTTCTTCTCTCACACAAGAAACCTATAGTTACTTGCTAAAACAATCGAAAAAGTGGAAGAAGAAAAAACCTATATTTGGTTTATAAATCTTAAAAATAAGTACATGTGACTATAAAATATTTTATCCCGCAACTATTCGGTTGAAGTATCCATTTGGTCACCATGGGATTGTAAGGCGGCGTATAATATATGAAAGCACAGGTGACTTATAAGCACATGTGCTATTTAGGTTCACTTGTCAGGCGACGTATAATATATGAAAGCTCGTCGCCTGAAATAATGCTAAGTAGCACAACCAACTACCCCATTTAATGTTGTGACTTGAGGCTACAAACATGTTACCAAATCCGTTGCCTAACAGAGTTCCAAAGAAGTGCAGCTAGCCAACTGGCCTATTTAATACTATATCATGGGGCGACGGAGATTGGACATAGTATGTTGCCGGAAGGGTGGGGTAGCTGGATGGTAGTTATTACTATTGAGTCAGGCAACCGATATACTCCTTAGTACATCTCCTGAATGTGTAATTCTGCACCGATGTGAGACTGGAGTATATAATGTTGATCAACACTAGAGGTTCACTTTCACGATGAGAGCAACAATGTTGTAAACTATCAACGACTTTCCTAGCTTGGGATGTTAACTGGAGTACCTACCAAGGGATATAAATCCTACCCTTTTTGCTTGGATGTTAATGTTGCAACGCATGAACAGGAAAGAATGGTTTACGATGGGAACCACAGATGGCTTGAACCAAACCACCCTTGGCGAACCGATGGTATGACGTTCAATGAAAATGCGAGGAAAGAAGACGACCTCATTCTTTGAGCGGGGAGCAAATTCTTGCACAAATCGATATGTATGAGATCCAACCCCCACGCTCTTCTTTCCTTCATTCCTTTCAGTTCTGTATATCTTAACAGGGGCGACCCCAGGGTATGGCATGCGTTGGCGGTCACCACACCCTTCAACCCACGCGCTCCCGAAGTTTGGAGAAAAAATTAGTTTACATATATATGGTATTGTTATAATAAGTAAAACTAGGATGAATAATGAATCAACTAATCTGCTCAGCTTAGTTGGTAAATAGGTAGAAAGGAAAATGAAATGAGACCAAAGGTGGGTGTTCGATCCCTACCAACTGACAGAGGATTTTCAGTCGCCTTAAATCCTATCAAATATAACCGACTAACCTAACTAATATAGTTTGGCAAGCACGGGTCGATCCCACAGAGAGTCTATGATTCGTATGCAAATCAGAGTGCGTCAACAAGAACAAGAAATAAAGGGGGGGGGGGGTTTGATGGTTTGAACTAACTAAGCAACAATAGTAAGCAAAACAATAAGTAAAACAGATTAAGTGAATGAATATGAGAGAATAGCTCAGGTCAATCAATCTCAGCAATCAGGTTTGTTCATTGATCATCGAAATCGAATAGATAACTTCCTCTTGAACACTTTGTTGTGGAAAGACTAGGTCTTTTGAATCCAATTCCTTATCGAAATTAGTTAACAGGACAACCAGACCCTGAAAACCCTAATTATCAAACAACCTTGAAACTATCAAGATTCAATTCAATAATCGATTTAGCTTAAAGGAAATCAACAAAGACAATCGACACGCACAACCAGTTATTGCACCAATTGCAAATCAATTCTTTATACAAATCCCTAAATCAACCACTTTCAGAGATTCATACTTTGCTACACAATAATATAGATAATTCAACCAGAAATTACCTATATCTAGCTATAAATTATCATGAAAAGACATCAGTGGATCAGACTAACGGAAATTCACGAAAACCCTAAACAATCTAAGCAAAGAATTGATAATATTCAACGAAGAGTATTAAGAACGGAAATCTCACAATGAAATAGAAAACCTGAAGCTTCGATTAATTTCCCCGAGCAAAGAGGATTAGTTGTTCATAATCGAGAAAATAGAAAAATTAGAAAGAAACTCCATACCACAAACTCTCTTCGATCCTCGTTCGAATGAAAACAAAAACCAAAAACACCCAGTACTAGACTCTACTGTTTGTCCACCCCTAACGTTTCATGTCCCCCTCAAATTAAAATTAAAAGAAACTAATTAACACAGCGTAACAGCTTTACGACACAAACTCGGGTGGCCATAGAACTCGGCCGAGTTTTCTTCCTCTTCACCCGAGTTCTTTTGAATCCACAAACTCGATTTCCTTCACAAAACTCGGCCGAGTTTCCTTACATTTTGGCCCGAGTTCTTGACAGTTCCACTTCTTTGCACCTACGTTCAGCTCCTCTCTTCAGCTCTGTTGCTCAAGGCTCCGATTTCCGTCTCATCTTCTGTCATTTACACAAGCTCAGCTCCACCTTTCCACAACCACCTGACATCATGCACAAAACTTGTAGATTCCGACTCTAATTGAAATATAATGAAAACATGAAAACTACTCTAAACTCATGCATTTTACCCTACCTAAACTCATCTAAATGCCTATATTAACACTACCTAAATGTGCATGATCACCAGCCTTCTTTTTTTAAAAAACTTTCACATCCCTTTTAAAAAAAGCTTCTCTATTCTCTGTTCAACTTGTTCAACCCTACATATTCAGACCGCAATTTCTATAATGTCTCTGAGAATCAGAAGACATTACAAAGTTGATGAGTTTACAATCCTAATATGCAAAAGTCTCGAATTTAACATGAGTGAATTTTGATAAGTTTACAATCCTAGATATGACAATGACTGGAATTTTCAATGAATGGCGAGAAACCACTACCATAGCAACCAAGTAAATGTAAGTTTACGTTTCTACAATCCACTGCTAAGATGAAAGTTGTAACTTAGGTAAAGGAATTTGTTGAAGGCCAATATCTCAGTACAAATTAGAAATTTCGCCCCACCTTTCAGAGGGTCCTGCGGCTGAAATACCCCAAAGTATTTTTGGGCATTTAAGTTTTTATGAAAATAAACAAATAAATTATCTTTATATTAAAATAGGTGAATTAAGTTAATGTTAACTTTTATTAGTTCACATAATATATATAACATAAAGTTTTAGAATAATTATATTATCCGGCATAAAATAAAAAGAATTGATTTAAATAAATAAAATATTTTCTCATTGTGAATATTTAACTTAGGTAATGTAAAGTAAATAAAAATCGGTACTATTATTTAAATAAATAAATAAATAATTTCACAAATGATATTTATATTATTTATGGGTAAATTAGTGAGTAACTAGATATATTTATATGATTTAGGTCTATGTACATATATTACGTTATATATTTTCATACTACCCGCATAATTTGTCAGCCCATTTCAAAGTGAGGTCGGCCCAATCTTCTACTCACTTCGGGAACAAAATTTGCACACGGAAGTGCAGATGGATTAGAATCTATCTTATTGTTAAGGATAACTAGCAATCTTTAACCAAATCTTTCAACCTTAAAATCCCTATTATCAAGGAATCAGATTAAGGTAAATTCCAGAGGACATTGCAAGCTTCACATTCATATCAAACGCCTGTCATATTTCTCTCCCAGTCATCCTCTTCATCAGCCCCAAACAACACATCGACATACACATCCACCATTCGATCCGATTGTGCTCGATCACAAATCTGACGATCCCAAGGCCAACGACCACCACTCACACGCTCTACAATCACCCAGTAGACAACCTTGGATGCCCCGACACGGCAGATCGCCGGAATGTGGCCGGAATCGCCCCTAGAAGTTTCTGCAGAACTGTGTTCGACAACCTCTCTATCGGGATACTCCACCACCACTACAGTGCTCCGACGTCTCTGATTTTAACATCAACGTGCTCTCTGCATCACCCTATATCGATTTCAACTTTTCCCTAACTCAGAAACATTTCGAGGAGCTCACACTACAGCCCCAACGTTGACTAGTGAGCAGATTTGTCTCTGTGCAGAAAAACGTGGTTCATGTACGTTTTTCTTTCTTTCCTTCAATCCAAGGGTTGTTATCTCATCAAAATCATTCCTTTTCAGATTCATACCATACCAAGGGATTGTAGACTTGAAATTGGACGCTTTCGAGTCTCGTTTGGATAAGATCCGCTCCGTTTATCGAAATTTGTCGAATTTCGATTAAGCACGCGATGCTATTCTAAACCTATATACTGCATTGGTACATTCTGCAGTCTATGTCGCTTCTGATATTGAGTGGGTACAGAATTGGGTGAACTTTCGAGAAAAGCTAGGGTAAGTTTTGTACTTTTTAAAAGTTACGGGGCCGTTTCCGTAATTTCTAAAAAGTTACTAATACCCTTTTTAAATTCTGTAAAATCTCAGGTCCAATATCAAATTATCCTCCTCAAGCACAAATAAGCATTTCGTCGGATTAAGGCAATTAGTTTGGTTCAATCAGTGCATTTCTGTAAATTTCGTGCATTTTCGCAATTATTGCTTTTTGTGTCCTTTATAAATTCCATGCTATGAGTTTGTGGTAAATATGCAAGTTAGTTCAGTTTGTCGCTATTTATCAACTCCTTAATCTCACATAGCATGTCAACTCGGGTGATTATAATTTGATCTTATGGTTTGAGAAAATTATATTAGATGCCTGAACTTCTTTAAAAGCATGATTTGTCCATTTTGTTCCTACATGCTAGTTAAGTATGGTATATTATTGGTTTTGAATATCCATGCTTGTCAGTTATATTATTTCGCGCACTTTATAGATCTAAAGTGTACATTATGCTTTTTGTGGTCACCTAGGATGTATTTGTGGATTGGTACTTATACCAGTTGTGTTATTATTGTTGTTGTTGTTGTTGTTGTTGTTGTTGTTGTTATTGTTATATGATGTGTCTTAAATAAGGGAAAAAAGGGTAAAGTCAGATCAAGTTTCGGTTATACCTTGCTCTATAAACGTCTCATGAAATGCCCCTTCGAAATTGCAAATATCTCGAATGGGTACATCTATCTAAGGGTAGTAGGTTATCCGCCCAGTATATGCAGCCGAGACCGGTATCACTTGTCCTAAATAAACGATAACGTTGTATATAATTGTGTTAGTACTACTATAGGTGACCCACTTTCAGTGACGTTATATCACATTTTTTTCGTACTCGGAATATGATTCCCTAGGATCTCCGGATCCGCATCCCATTCAAACACTCGGTCCTTTTGGATCATCCTTTTATTTTATTTTAATTTAGTCAAGCGAGTCAGGTTCCACATAAATATTTACGCACAATTTATATTTTAGTCTACAATCACCAATACCCTTTTATGGTCAATGGGTGGTAGGCGGAGTTTGGGACATTTTACTTTCTCCTACTTCCTAGTTGTGGGACATTTTACTTTCTGCTACTTGCTAGTCGTAAAAAGACTAACCGTCCTATTTTTCTTTCCTTGGACGGCTGGGGTCCCTGGTTTGCATACTATACCTCAGTCACTAATCCGCAGGTTTAGGTAAACGGTCTTGAGGTGCTGAAGAATAAAGAAGTCTAATATTTTTCTTCAAATTTTAGTGTTGTGTTTTAAGGTACTAATTCCTAAAATTTATTATGTTAAAAGTTATTTATTTCCGTTGTAATTCTTTTAACATTATTTCCGCTGCTATTATTCAAACTATTTAGATACTATATTTGGACCCGTTACTTTGTGTTACTTTATTTTAGATCATTGATTTTTATTTAAGTTTTCCGCTGATTTCATATTTATTATACATTTACTTTATATCATCTTGTTTTTGGGAGCATGGTTGCATGTCCCTATAAGCCTAAGGCGGTTACGAGGACGTTAAAGTCCGAGTAATTGCTGGTGCTGCAACATCTCTTCAGTGTTCTCAGAAGGGGTGTTACAGCGTATTATAGGGAGGAAATCGAGTTTAAAATATAATGAAATAGATCAAACCAGATTCGTGCCCACGCAAATGATTACAAGACCTCCTCCTGATGCAGCAGCGGGAAGTCAGGATCGATCCTCGAGGAAGGGTGTCAGCGTATCTCAGGTAGCGGAGGAATCTCACAGGCAGAAAATCAACCAAACAGATAGAAATAACATAGAAAAGCAGAAAAGAAACCAAAAGCAGCAACTTTGGCCGATATCGACCACTGTTACTCGATATCGAGTAAGAATATCGACCAACAGTACTTAAAATCGACTGACAACATAAAAAATAACACGAAGGCAAAATCCTAGTCGATATCGATAAGTACTACTCGATATCGACTAAATAAAATCGACAGAAGTTAACTCGAAATCGGCTGGACAGAAACTTGAAAACTTAGAATTTTGTGAAATAAATCAATGAACTAAAATACTTCCAAGATCAGGGTTTCAACACCACAACGATAACCATGTAAAATAACACATAAAGGCATAAAAGATCATGCTTTTCATCAAATAACTTTCGTTATTAACAAATAGGAATATAGATGCTTTTGCATAAACCCTAATTGTTACTAACCCTTTTCACATAATTAACCAAGTTGTATTAAGATCACTTTCGCTTCAATAATACAAACAAGGATCACCTTCAACTTTCGCAAAAGAATCATGTTCACAGGGATAGAAGACGAATTGCATAAAAAGATCAAACCTTTTCCGCATCACCTCACATGGCTACCGTCGGGCTCACCCCGACCCTAGAAGTTGGGTGAGTACTCGCTCTTCATCATGAATAAAGACATCAATAATAAAAGAGAATAACTTTGCATTAAAATAAAACTAAAGAAAGCTTACAACTGAACAAGCCAAATCCGCTCTCGCCTCTCCACCTTGCTCTCGCCACAAGCTCTCTCTCTACTTACTACCTCTTCTCCTTCTCTAGAATTGAATGAATAGAAATCATCCCCTAAGGCTTTATTTATAGGCTTCATTCCCTCTCTAATTAGGAAAGAAAACTATATCTAAATCTATATCTATCTATCTTTTATCTAAAGATTAAAACATGGAAATAAATAAATAAATCTAAAAGGAATTATATTTAAAGTAGGTAAATCCTCTTCCAACTTGATAGCACTTGATAGATCTTGATGGAATTTGCTCTTGAAAATATCTCCATCGGATGCGAGATAGAAACTTAACAAGAAGTCGGTTAAGCTCGGAATCGGTCACTGTTGCTCACTCGATATCGAGTAAGAAAACTAAATATCGACCAACATTTCCTCAGTTTCGGCTTAGCTACTCAACATCTGCCTCCAGGATGTTTGTCGACTTGAATGTTACTCGATATCGAGTTGGCTCCCTTGATACCGACTTGCATGTTTCAGCCCCATATTTCTTGACTCGATTCCAGGATATTGACTCGGTATGGCCAACTCGATATCGAATAGGAAATGTCGATATCGACCTTTGCTTTTCTTCCTTAGCCGATTTTTGGATTTCTGGGTGGAAATCGAGTGGATGACTCGATATCGAGTGAGTGTACTCGATATCGACCTGTGATTTTCGACTCGATTTTCTTGCTTTTCAGCTCTATTCGTCCTGGTTCCGCTGCTATTTGACCTCGGACTTTTGTAGTTGAGTTCGATCTTTTCCTCCTTTTAGAACTGCTGTAAATTGCTTCGATTTCTGCGCAATTAAACAGAAACTGGTGTAGATTCCATAATTTGGCAAATAAGCATAAACTACATAGATTCTGTACTATTCTAGCCCAAGTATATAAAATGCATGTAGAAAACGATATGAAAGTAACTATAAAACATGGCGAATTAGGCTCACAACAAACATCCCATACTTAAGCTTGCTTGTCCTCAAGCAATACTTTTAATTGTCATTTAGGGGAAGAAATCGAAACTCTCAACATCATAGATTCATTCTTGTATAACCCTGCAATCAATTACCATCCTCGAAAAGCTACTTACGTCACAAATCCATGCATGTGCAATTAAAAAGCAACATCTACTCACAAAAGGAGGGTTATGCAAAACGATTCATAAGTGACAAAGCATTAATAATCAAGAGGACTTTAATTTAAGTTCAATAAAGAAGTAGATTGGTAAAAGGCTAAAGGTGGGATATTTTTGGCCATGTGGTGCTTTAATCCGGGGAAATGGAGTATTTCCAAACTGAATTTCCACATTCCTTCTTTATAAGATTCATCACCTTTCACTCATTCGCTTAATGCTTTTTTCCAATATAATGTTTTTACCTCTCTAACCTCAGGACTGCATTCTCGCGAGTCGCAAACATGGGTGTCATGAATGACTCCGGATACTTAGTGCTTTGGACTCCCCACCTGTGTGTCCCATCTCGGCGAACTATTATCTCAGCGAGCAGGGTCGATCTACCTTCATCTCCTGAGGTGATCGGATTTTCTTTCACTCATTAAATTTTCCATATATTTCAAACAATTTCCCACCATACTCCATTAATGATATAACAACACAAACACCATAAGATAATCTCCATAATGTAACATGATTCTCAACATAATCCCCGGATGGAAATAAGGTAAAGAATGGGCACTATTTGGAACATGTGGAGCAAAATATGAAATAAGACTTAATATGGATTTTGTGATGCATAAGCATAGGTAAGGCTAAGGAATATAAACATATGAGCATTATATGGAAATATAAAGTCCTCCATCCTCTTATCATGCAACATGTCAAAAACAACTTCAAAATTTACCTCCTTTCAGGTTTTTTAAGAAAATATGCATTTCATTGTGACTTCCCTTTACTAGACAATTTCATGTTATATCTCTAATGAATCCAATTTTGCATCGTCGAGTTCAATATTAAACTTCCATGACATTAATCAAAAAATTTCAATGGGGGTCATTTTTTCAAACTTTGGAAAACATGCATGTAAGCACATAAAACAATAATGAATTCCAAAATAGCCATGTATAAGCAATTCAAGAAATAATGCACAAATAATGTCAAATAAAATCAAATATGCACAAAGTAAGCCCTTCTCCCACCCCATATTTAAACATTACAGTGTCCTCATTGTATAAAAAATAAGGGTAAAGAAAGAAACTCACTAGACAGGTGTGTTAATCGTCAGAATCTAGTGCTATGCTGCTGGGCCTAGTCCGATTTTAGCTTGCTTTTATCCCCATGGACCTGAAAAATGTAGAAGAGAAATACCCACAAACTAAAAGTTCAAAACAAAAAACAAAAGCAACAATGTCAAAAAAATCCCAAAAAATAAATGTTTATTTACAAGCTCTAGACTTTATAGTCGCTAGGCCGACTTTCTCCATTAAGCTCAAGGTGGCATTTGCAAGGCTCATGTAGCTTGGGCTTCAAATAGGACTCCATTTTTGTCCATCATCTGCAATCCTCCTGAATGGATCTTGTTCGCCGTGAAGGGCCCCATCTTCTTCTTGTTGAATTTGTTGGGAAACCAATGATCCTTTGATTTGGCAACATAGACTTTGTCACCAACTTCATACTCTTTGGGCTCATCATTGGAAATCCTACATAAGCGCACATACCAAGGCAAACCTCTCCCATGTATAGAAAGATCTTTAATTGAAATGGGAGAAGAAAGATCCATACCTTGGCTTACCTTTGCAGAATCAGATGTCGGAAGCTCCTGAGGGTCTGGTCGATTTCGAGTGTTGCTTCTCTTCAGGTGGAATATCAGTCGAATTCGAGGAGGATGGGTCGATTTTGTCAGGTCGATATCGAGTAAGGTCACACGATATCGAGTTGACTGGCTCAATATCGGCTGACTTATGCTCAACAGGAGGAATCGACTCGGCAGATGCAGGTCGATATCGACCAAAGGTGGTCGATATCGAGTCGGTTCCCTCGATATTCCTCTGCTCGATTTCTGGTGGGGCTGTCTCGGTATGGACTGGTCGTATCGACCTAGTGCACTCGATATCGAGTGGTTCAGTGGCTCTGTCGATTTCTCCTAGTCGATATTGACCCCATACTTAAGACCCGACAAAGCATCCGAAAAATAGTTAGTCAAAATCGACTTACCTGGGTCTATGTCGATTGGATTCTCTACTTCTTTGTTCAGGATGGCCATGATCTCTTCCACCTTGGCTTCCATATCCCTCTTTTCTAGCTCTTCGGGAGTCATATTTCTTACCTTAGGCTCCCTACAAGTAATGTAACCGGCTGATATAGACTTTACCTCTTCCATAGGACCTGTATGCCTTTTAGTTTTATTAAAGGAATACTCAATTACCTCATCGCTGATGTTGAAAGTGAGCACTCCCTACCTTACGCTTAGGTTGGCATCCACCGTCACCAAGAAGGACCTTCATAGAATAATTGGACAAGAAGGGTCCTCCGCCATATCAATAACTAGAAAATCAACAGGACCAAAGAACTTACCTACTTTTTACTGGCACATTGTCCACCATGCATGTTGGGATGACCACTGTGTTGTTCGCCATATAAAGCTTAGCATCCACAGGCTCTAGGGCACTTATCTTAATCTTGGACCATATTGACAAAGGCATTATACTTACACTAGCTCCAAGGTCACATAAAGCATTAAATTTGTATTGACCAAATCCAATGGTTATAACAAACTTACCTGGATCTGGCCTTTTCTCAAGAACGTCCATTTGACTGCACTTCTCTGCGATCTCAGCCATTGATCGCTTTTTGCTTAGGATCTCCTTGAGGAACTTGACATATGATGGAATTTCATTAAGAGCTTCTGTGAAGGGTATGGTGACATTGAGCCTCTGAAGCATCTTGATGAAGCGCTGTAATTTCTTCTCTGTTGGATCCTTTAAAGATTTTGTTGGGAAAGTCAGCTTTTTCTTCGTCGGAGGTGCTGAAGGCTGGTCGACGTCGAGTACAGGTTGGTCGACATCGAGTTGATGCTGGTCGATATCTTTTAGATCATGATATTGATTGTAATGTCCTCCTTGGGGTTTCCATTCATTGTTATAACATATATATATAGGTTACAAAGGTATTGGGCCTTAATGGGCTTTTGGCCCACTATACAATATTAAGACCTATGTAATCTATCAAACCCCCGCAGTCGAAACGGGAGGGGTCCTTACAGTGAGACTGGAACGAAAATCAATGAATAACTGTCGAGGTAAACCCTTGGTGAATATATCAGCGTACTGATAAGAGGACGGGACATGGAGAACGCGGACATGTCCAATGGCAACCTTGTCCCTTACAAAGTGGAGATCAAGCTCAATGTGCTTCGTGCGTTGATGCTGGACTAGGTTGCTAGCCAGGTAGACGGTGGAGACGTTGTCCGTATAGACCAGAGTGGCCTTCTGAAGGGGACAACGGAGCTCAAGGAGGAGGTTCCGGAGCCAAGAGCACTCGGACACAACGTTGGCAACACCCCTGTATTCGGCCTCAACGCTGGAGCGAGATACGACGAACTGACGCTTGGCAGACCATGACACAAGGGTGTCATTGAGGAAGACGCAGTACCCAGACGTGGAGCGACGTGTGTCAGGACAACCACCCCAATCTGCATCAGTGTAAGCAACAAGATCAAGCTTAGAGGAAGGAGTGATCGTGGTGCCGAGCTCAAGAGTGCCGCTGATGTACCAAATGATCCGCTTCAATGCCTGAAAGTGAGGTTCCCTAGGTGCATGCATGAACAAGCAGACCTGCTGAACGACGTAACTAATGTCGGGCCTGGTGAAAGTGAGATACTGAAGAGCACCAGCGAGGCTCCTGTACAATGCCGGGTCATCAACCAAAGGACCAGAATGAGCACTGAGCTTGTTGGATGTATCGACAGGGGTGGCAACTGGATTACAGTTGACCATCTTAGCTCGAGCAACAATCTCTGCAGCATACTTACTCTGTGAGAGAAACAGACCTGACGCATGACGCTGAACAACAACTCTTAAAAAATAAGACAACTGACCCAGATCAGACATGGCGAATTCCGCACGCAACTGCGAAATAATAGACGTCCGAAGAGCATCAGAAGAGGCGGTGAGAATGATGTCGTCGACATATAGCAACAGGAATGCCAAGTCTGAGCCTCGGCGATAGATAAACAGAGACGAATCGGAACGACTGCCAGTGAAACCCAAACGGAGCAGATGAGAGGCAAAACGCTGGAACCAAGCCCGCGGAGCCTGTTTCATACCATACAGAGAGCGCTTGAGGAGACAGACATGCTTCGGACGGTCAGCATCAGCAAACTCCGGCGGCTGAAACATGTAGACAGTCTCATTCAGATGGCCATGGAGAAATGCGTTCTTGACATCTAACTGATGGATGGCCCAGTTGCGCGACATAGCTAGACTCAGATCTACCGTTCACCACAAGACGGGCCTTATAGCGCTCCAAAGTCCCATCAGATCAGAACTTGTGACGAAAGAGCCACATACAACGAATGACGTTCGCCTCAGGAGGGCGAGGAACAAGAATCCAAGTACCATTCTTCGTAAGGGCCCTGTATTCGTCGAACATAGCCGCCTGCCAATTCGGGTCTTGGAGGGCTGTTTTGTGGGAGGTGGGAATGGGGGAGAGGGAGGTCTGGGTGGAGGCAGAGGGTGATTGGGTGTCAGGACGGATGGGAGCAAGAGGGGCTAAGCATGGGGATGAGGCGGCGGGCGCAGCAGAGCTGCGGGTAAGGGGTGCAGAGGCGGTGTAGGATGCGGCGGGCGCAGCATACCCTGCGGCGGGCGCCGCAAGTGGGTGATACGAGACGGGGAGGGATGCGGCGGGCGCATCATGTGTTGTGGCGGGCGCCGCCAGTAGGTGATGCGATGCTGGGGGCATGGGCAATTGATAGGTTGCGGGCGCAGCAGTGTGCGGCGCCCGCGGCATTGGTGTTTGGCGGGGGGACTGCTTTGCTAGGCTATGAGGTTGGATGGTGGGGCGATGGGTGGTAGTCATGGATACGATCTGACGGGGTCGGAAGACACCGGAGACGCTGCGGGTGTGTGGTCTGGTGGTGGTGGGTGGTGGGGGTGGGGGAGGGGAAGACGCAGGAGCACCGGGAGAGCTCTTGGGAAGAATGAGCTGGCGAGCGATGGTATAGGGTAGTGGAAGGGAGAATGTTGAGGAGATAACATGTGGTAGATAAGGCGTGAGGCCAATAGGGAAGGGGAATAGATGCGTGGAAGAGGAGAGAGCGCATCATGTTGGTAATGGTTCTGATGATTCTTTCTGCCTTGCCATTCTACTGAGAAGTATAGGGGCAAGACAAGCGATAGGAGATCCCATTTGCGGAAAAGAAGGAGTGAAAGTCTTTGTTGTCAAATTCACGGCCATTGTCACATTGGAAACATTTGATGGACATGTGAAACTGTGTTTTGATGTAGGTATGGAATCTGGCAAAGATAGGAAACACTTGGGACTTGAAATGCAACGGGAAGACCCATAAGTAATGAGTGTAATCATCAAGAAACAAAAGGTAGTACTTGTGACCCTCCTTCCTAGGCACGGGAGAGGTCCAAATGTCGTTGTGAATGATATCAAAGGGAGCAAGGGTATAGGTCAAAGACCGTTGGAACGGCAGTCTGGCATGTTTGCCTAGTTGGCAGGAAGAGCATAAACCAGAGCGTGGGTCTTTAGTACAGGTGACAAGGTTCTGGGAACGGAGGACATCTAGAACGGCAGCGCTGGGATGGCCCAGGCGTGCATGCCAGAGGCTGGACGATGATGCCGAGAGGGCGACCGGACACGACTGACTAGACGCAGGAGGTGGTGTGACAGGGTTGAGCTCCCCGGTGCTGTTACATCTCATGCGAGTAACCCCCGTAGTAAGATCGTTCACAGAGAAACCATAGGGATCAAACGTAAGGGAAACGTTGTTGTCAGTAGTGAACCGACGGACAGAGATAAGGTTTTTGAAAATCAATGGGGCAATAAGGACATTGTTGAGGTGTAGTGGGTGGGTTGAGGTCTGTAATTTGGTGTGGCCAATTCACGAAGTAGCAAGACGACCACTATTTCCGACGATAATACAGTGGGCAGGGCCCTTAAATGAAATAGATGAGAGGTTACCTGAGGAGTTCGTCATGTGGGAGGTGGCACCGGTGTCCATGTACCAAGAAGGGTCTGAAGATGTCAGTTGCGTAGAGGAGAAGGCGTGATGCAGAGCTGACGGAACATAGCTTGGGTCAGGCGATGTCAGAGAGGCCTGAGGACCGGCATGTCGAAGGGTAGGATATTTTAGGCATTTTTTTTTAGAAAAATAAGGGGGAGGTTTCTGTAATTTCTATAAAATCAAGGGGAAGGTTTATGTAATTTCGATAAAAGAAATCAAAATCACTATTTCTCCCAGGAACTTGCGTACAGAGGAAGAAGGAGACACAGGCGAGGGCGAAGCGTCTTGATGCGAAGGCAGAGGAGGATGAGGACAGGGCTCGGAGCGACACCGGTGGTAGCGAGCGAGGTTGTTGCCGGAGAGAGCCGTGGGTGTGGTGGTTGGCGAGAGCCGTGGGTGTGGTGGCCGGCGTGGGGAACAGCGTGAGCGAGACAGGAGAGGCGAGGAAAAAGGAAGGAAGAGGTTGTGGTGTTCGGGTGTACTAGGCCGACGGCGAGGAGAGAGAGACGAGAGGAAAGCGGCGAGAGGTGGCCGAGGCTGGGGAGCGGCGAGGAGAGAGAGAGGGAGGCGAGGAGAGAGAGAAGTGGCGGCTAGGGTTTAGAGAAAAAAATTTAGGGTCTTTGGATCTTAGGCTGTGATACCATGTTAGATCATGAGATTGATTGTAATGTCCTCCTTGGGGTTTCCATTCATTGTTATAACATATATATATATATAGGTTACAAAGGTATTGGACCTTAATGGGCTTTTAGCCCACTATACAATGGTCGACTTCGGCTTGGGTGCAGAGTTCTGGTCGACATCAAGGAGGGACTGGTCGATGTCGAGTAAGTTTTGGTCGATATCGACTGGCTTGCTCGATGTCGAGTGGTTTGCTGTGTCCTTCTCCTCTATATTCTGATCGGTTGTTTGCATCTGTCACCCACTTCTTAGATTCATTGTTGCTACTTGCCCTGCAGATTTGCCCTTAGGATTGGGCTTAGAAGATCCAAGGAGCGTACCTGATTGTCTGGGAACACCTGCTGCTAGCTGGCCAATCTGTGTGTCAATCGATTTCCTACAGACATCGATTTCTCCAAGACTAGCGTTGATACCAAGTATCTGAGTGTAGACGGAATTGAAGGAATGCTTGGTGTCTGAATGGTTCCTCCGCATTTCCTCAAGGATGGTCTGTAGGTCATCATTCTTCTGGTCCCTTTCCAGATGTCCTAGAGCTCGGTATGGCGGGGGGTTCCTAGGGGCACCTTGGTTCCAATGTGGTTGCTGAAACCTTTGGTCCCCCATATAGAGACTGGGACCCCCTGCGTAAGCTACCTCTTCGTGGGTTTCTGCCATCCTGACTTCCTCTGTGTGTGGGCACTCAATAGTGGTGTGCCGCTGTGAGCCGCATTTGATGCAGGACTGGTTGATAGAAAGATACTTGACTTGTTTGAGGAGCTTGCAATTCTGATCTCTGTAGTACAGCTCCTTGACATCTGGGTCAATTTCCTTAGAAGGCTCATAGACAGGCATGGATGGGGCAGGCCTGGCATAGGCATTCTCATCATAGTTTGTCGGAGTCCTATACTTATTGTCGTAGTTGGTAAGCTTGTCGAGGGTAGCCCATGCGTCAGCTGGTGGCATTGTCAGATACTCATAATGAATATACTGGTTGATCCTATCCTTAGCGGCCAGATCAAGAGAATTGAAGAAGATCTCCTGAACGACATAGGGTGGTTGTCCATGTGTAAGGCAGGATCGTAGTAGATCCTTATATCGTTCCCATGCTTTTGCTAACGGCTCCCCAGGCTTCTGTTTGAAAGCTGTAATTTTCTGGCGGAGGAGCGCTGTCTTGGCAGGAGGAAAGAATTTGTTGAGAAATTCCTGCCTTACTTCAGCCCATGTGGTGAGGGATCGTGGAGGGAGACCTTCAAGCCACTTAAATGCTGGACCGGCTAGAGACCATCGAAAAGCTTTCATCTTGACATATTCCAGAGTAGTACCTTTAGCAAGAGTATAGCACATGTCAGAAAAATTGGTAATATGTTCAAGAGGGCATTTATTAAATCTTCCATAGTAGACATTATTTTTAATCTCGATCAGGAAAGGAGTGCGAAATTCAAAATTATTTTCAGGGATTAGAATGGCCGATTCAGGCACGACAAGAGTCGGGTGCATGTACTCCTCTGCAGTAGTAGGGTATTGGGAAAGCTCAGCTTCCACCTGCCTCCTTCGCTCTGCTTCCTGCGTAGTGCGTGCTCTCTCAGCGGTGAAAGCAGTATCATTGGCTTCTAACTCATCTCGAAGCCTCTATATCAGTTGTTCTTGCGTTTTTGCGGCTGCCATGGCTCTTTTTAATTTAGCGTGGACGTGTATAAGGCGTTCCGGGTCGTCCAAGGTGTCAAACTTAGGTTGTTGACCAGAACGGCGCATTCACTGCAAAATCAAAACTTAAAGAAAAAGTGAGATCTAACTACCTAAGGCGTGAATGATTTTTTCCCCGGCAACGACGCCAATTTGTTGTAGGGAGTAAATCGAGTTTAAAATATAGTGAAATAGATCAAACCAGATTCGTGCCCACGCAAAGGATTACAAGACCTCCTCCTGATGCAGCAGCGGGAAGTCAGGATCGATCCTCGAGGAAGCTGGTCAGCGGATCTCAGGTATCGGAGGAATCTCACAGGCAGAAAATCAACCAGACAGACAGAAATAACACAGAAAAGTTGAAAAGAAACGAAAAGTTGCAGCTTTGATCAATATCGACCACTGTTACTCGATATCGAGTAAGAATATCGACCAATAGTACTCAAAATCGATTGAAAACAGAAAAATAACAACTCAAAATCGATTGAAAACAGAAAAATAACACGAAGGCAAAATCCTTGTCGATATCAACAAGTACTACTCGATATCGACTAAATAAAATCGACAGAAGTTAACTCAAAATCGGCTGGACAGAAACTTGAAAACTTGGAACTTTGTGAAATAAATCAATGAACTAAAATACTTCCAAGATCAAGGTTTAAACACCACAACTATAACCATGTAAAATAACACATAAAGACATAAAAGATCATGCTTTTCATCAAATAACTTTCGTTATTAACAAATAGGAATATAGAGGCTTTCGCATAAACCCTAATTGTCACTAACCCTTTTCACATAATTAACCCAAGTTGTATTAAGATCACTTTTGCTTCAATAAAACAAACAAGGATCACCTTCAACTTTCGCAAAATAATCATGTTCACAGGGATAGAAGACGAATTGCACAAAAAGATCAAACCTTTTCCGCATCACCTCACATGGCTACCGTCGGGCTCACCCCGACCCTAGAAGTTGGGTGACTACTTGCTCTTCGTCATGAATAAAGACATCAATAATAAAAGGAAATAACTTTGCATTAAAATAAAACTAAAGAAAGCTTACAACCGAACAAGCTAAATCCGTTCTCGCCTCTCCACCTTGCTCTCGCCACAAGCTCTCTCTCTCTCTCTCTCTTCTTACTACCTCTTCTCCTTCTTTAGAATTGAATGAATAGAAATCAACCCCTAAGGCTTTATTTATAGGCTTCATTCCCTCTCTAATTAGGAAAGAAAACTATATCTAAATCTATATCTATCTATCTTTTATCTAAAGATTAAAACATGGAAATAAATAAATAAATCTAAAAGGAATTATATTTAAAGTAGGTAAATCCTCTTCCAACTTGATAGCACTTGATAGATCTTGATGGAATTTGCTCTTGAAAATATCTCCATCGGATTCGGGATAGAAACTTAACAAAAAGTCTGTTAAGCTCGGAATCGGCCACTGTTGCGCACTCGATATCGAGTAAGGCAACTCGATATCGACCAACATTTTCTCAGTTTCAGCTTAGCTACTCAATATCGGCCTCCATGATGCTTGTCGACTTGAATGTTACTTGATATCGAGTTGGCTCCCTCGATATCGACTTGCATGTTTCAGCCCCAGATTTCTTGACTCGATTCCAGGATATTGACTCGGTATGGCCAACTCGATATCGAATAGGACATGTTGATATCGACCTTTGCTTTTCTTCCTTAGCCGATTTTTGGATTTCTGTGTGGAAATCGAGTGGATGATTAGATATCGAGTGAGTGTACTCGATATCGACCTGTGATTTTCGACTCGATTTTCTTGCTTTTCACCTTGATTCGTCCTGGTTCCGCTGCTCCTTGACCTCGGACTTCTGTAGTTGACTTCGAGCTTTTCCTCCTTTCTTAGAACTGCTGTAAATTGCTTCGATTTCTGCGCAATTAAACAGAAACTGGTGTAGATTCCATAATTTGGCAAATAAGCATAAACTATATAGATTATGTACTATTCTAGCCAAAATGTATAGAATGCATGCAGAAAACGATATAAAAGTAACTATAAAACATGGCGAATTAGGCTCACAACACAGCGGCCGCTACTGAATCTTAGTATGTACCCATCTGTTGCAATAGGATCAACTTCCCCGCCCTCAGCTCGCACCCCACTTTTAAGGCCCCATTGTTAAGGAGAAGCATCCAACGAGATTCCTACATGCAACCATAGAAGCTTATGGAATGTGTCCGAATGTGAAGGATTGAGTGGTAATTTATGGTCCTTTTTGTTCTTTAATAACTTTTCTGTTTTACTTTATTTTAGTTTATTTATGGCCCTTGTGGCATCTTTTTGATACTTTATTTTTAGTTTAATTTATTTTAGTTTAAAGAAATTAAGTTCATTGTTTTTAATTTATATGTTAGTTTAAAGAAATTTATGTCTTGTTACTTTATAGGATTAAAGTTTAGTTATAAACTAGTATAAATTTTGTTCATAGTTTAGTTTATAAAGTTTTAACTTTATGGATTTTATTTTAATTCACCATGTAACCGAATGAAATTTACCTTTCCATTAAAAATATAGTTTCACTCGATAAATTAAAGGATCGTGTTGAGGAGATCCACCAAGCTCAAGAAAGAGATGCCACCGAGCCAAGCCAAAGAGAACCCATCCCCGTCAAACAATATACATCCATCCTCTTGGAATGCCTTGGGGAACGAAGGGAAACAAAAGTCTGAGGTATTTCTTATTACTTCACTATTTCATATTGATGTCCATATTTTTAGTTCTATTTTACATTATATTTTCATCTCATTTGAGTTCTTTTTATTAGCTTTTGTATTAGGAAAGTACGGAAAATATGTAGTTATACTTAGTACTGCAAGATATGGAGTCTACATAAGCTTTGGTGTGATTTTCAGGTATTTGAATATGATTTAGAGGAGTTTGGACGCACTTTAGAGCTTAATGGAAAACCATGGAGGCATAGGAGAAGCTAAGCAAGAGCAAAACGTGCTGCAGTGGGAGAAAAGCCTTATTTTTAGCATTCATCACTTCGATTCAAGTTTTGAAAACTTCATGAGAGTTGTAGTCCTCGAAAATAGTTTTCCAACACATATTCATATGTGTAAATTGGACGAACAAGGACTCAGGAAAGTGCGTTTGAAGACAGAGTCGAAAAGCTGGAGGAAAACAGAATTTAATGCATTTCTAAAAGAGCCTCGACGTCGAACCTAACGCGGATCTGGTGGAAGTTTCAGCGGGAAGAGTTTTTGGGTTGTTTTGGGCTTTTTAATTAGGGTTTCTATCTAATTTCTTTTGAGATCTTTTACTAATGGTCAGTAGTTAGATAAACTTAGATAGATTATATCTTTCCTTAGATTTATTATATCTTTCTCTAGATAGATTTAGATAGAACTTATTTTATTCCTAAGATAAATTCTCTTTCCTTGGGGGTTAAGTCTTAGTTTTATCTATAAAATAAAGCCTAATAGAGGCTAGAGAAGACACACAATACACGGCTGAACTGATAATGAGTTTAGGGCAAGAGAGTTTGGAGTTTTGTTTAACGGTTTTGAGGTTATTTTATGTAATTTCATATTATATTTTATTCAATTATGAGTATGTTTTCTATAGCTATATGTGAGTAGTTCCCCTTCTTCTAGGGTCGAGGTGAGCCCGACAATAGTCATGTATGTAAGCTTGAATCTATGATGTTTTTATGAGTTTATCATCATCTATCTTGTGCTTAAATCCTTTGTGAAGGTTGAGGACAATTCCATGTTTATGATTATGAAGTGAAATTGGATTTAATTATGAATTTGGATAGTAATGAAGAAAAATCTTTGACGAAAGTAAAAGGAATCTAATTAAGAAAAAGGTAGAACGGATAGGTTTTATGCGAAAACCTCTATTGTCTATTTGTGAAGTATGCGAAAGCTATATTTTGATGATAAAAACATGTGTTGACTCCACCTTGATGAATATATGTGATATATTTTTGTAGGGATGATGGAAGACAAATAAGGTAGTATTTTATGAAAATATCAATTATATTATTTAGTTCTTTTATTTGATTTGATTTATTATGCGGGTATATCTACTTAAAATCAGATTTGGTTCAAAAGATTTATTTGATTTCTTTAAATCTGATTTTTAGAGATTTGTTATTTGTTTTGAATATATGCTTATTTATGTGCTTTATTTTTAATAACAAATATTTAAAAAATAAAGTTGCTGAGATTTTGATTTTGAATTGGATAAGATTTGTTTTATTTAAAAGGTGGAGTTAAAATCATATTTTGTTATTGGATTTATCTAAATCCTTTTTTATTAAATTGCTTTTAGATTTGTTTGAAAAGTGGTTATCTAGATATTTGTTTGAGATTAACATGTGTAGATTTTAAGCTACATACGGCAAGATTTTTTCAGAACACATGCACCTATTTTCTGGGGGGAATGGAATTCAAACGGGCTGATTTTGCGGATGAGCTAGTGGAGATTTCAAATTCAAACAGGCTGATTTTTTGTGCAACCAAAAATCAGATTTTGTGGAATTTATTCAAAATCAAATCGGCTTAAATTCAAGCTAAAATCTGGGATTTCCAACAACAACAATTCAGCCCCTGAACCTATAAAAGACGAGAGCAAGTGGTGAAGAAAACAACAACACAAGCACATCCTTCAAGCAAGCACTTCAAAGCCAAAGCGATCATCTTGAAGCTTATTTATTCTCTTTCTCTCCCTCATTGTAATTGCTTTTATTTCTAGTTGAGAGAGAAGAAAAAATCTAAGCGTTATAGGATAAATCATTCTCGTTTTACTAAGAGTATCCCTATACTCAAACGTATGGTTAGGGCTATTATTTCACGAGAGCTTGGGTTGACTAGATTTAGTAGCAGGTGAGGCTATAAGAGAAGGGTTGTTCTTCTAAATTGTATCTAGGACTCTAAAGGATCTGAGTTGACTAGATAGAAGCGGGTGAGGCTTCGAGAGTTTGGAAGAAGGAAAGATCTTCTCGGTTGTATCTAGGATCCATAAGAAGTGAAATAATAGTTGTTTGAATCCTACGGGTTGGAAAACCCTAGGGGGGGGGGGACGTAGGCCAAGTTGTGCCGAACCTCGTTAACAATTCTCGTGTTCATCTATTTAATTTGTGTACTTACGCTTATTTGTACTGTCTTAGCATCAGCAAAACGAAGTTTTGTTTCAAGACCTTGGAAGTCCAGTTCAAGACCTTGAGATACAGTTTAGAAGCCTTGAACTTGCCATTGCAGCAAGTCTTGCGAAAATCTTCCATACTCTATTCAACCCCCCCTTCTAGAGTATTTGTCTTATTATTAAACATTAAGTACTCGATTCTTCAACATGATCTTTGTTCTATGATTCCTGTGTGGTTCATGCATGGTTATTGTTGTGGTTATTCATCGACCTTGGAAGTCTCTTTCATATTGTTTACAACCCTAAATTCTTTACTTTTTGTTCTATGTTACTGTTGGAAACCAATAACTCACTCGATATTCACCCCTTCTCTCGAACATCCCCTCGATATCGACTACACTAGTCGATACCGACACCTTTTCTACCAATTTTTGTGTGTTGTTAAGATCTCACAGGAACCCTAAACCACATCGGCTTGACAAGTGGACATAGTGGTCGATACAGAGCAATTCTTGTAATGATTTCCTATATTCGAAGAGTGAAACTACTCTAAAAAGTGTTGATCTCCCTCCCGTGGAACGATCCCGACTTCCGCTATCTACATAGTGGGGATTGAGATATTTTTTTATGGTTGATTTCCCATCGCAACACATACACTATTAATGGTATGCAGATTTCATAAAATGGAAGGAGGGGGGGGGGGGGGTAAGCATGAGTTGATACCATAGAGAATCAAGTTATTCCTAAGTAGTGTCTATTGAACAATTAGTAGAAAAGGGGGGGGGGGTTATGCGATTGAGATTAGAAAGAAAACAAAATAAAATATAAATAAATTGATGCAAATCAATTCAGAGAAAATCGTTACATTTACAACTATCCATTTTATTTAGTTAAGTTGATCATTGTAACTTCTACTTGTCCTTTTAGGTTTGCTATGAATGTCCTTGTTCCGACCTAATTTAGTCTCTAGTCCAAAAAGTCCCAGAAACCCTTATTTCTTGAGCAGTTCCGAAAGGAGGGTTTAACCCAATCAATAGCTTTATGTTCATAGATTAGCTAAGGTATATGCAATCCCTAAAGAAGGATTTCTCACACATTCAACTTCCTACATATCCAATTAGTTCAACGAGCCCTAAAGGGATAAGTTTGCTACTTGGGTTAAGGTTCGCTATGAGAAATCTACAAAACCCTAGCAATTGAATTAATTCTAACTAGTTGGCCAAACAAGATAGAATAGAACAATTAATATTTAAGCGTACAGAAGTTGAAACAGTCAATATAGGAAAGAAGAACAAGATTCAGAAACTCACAACTCAATTCGAATAAAGCTTTAAATTGCAGGTTGAACTTAGAGAGTTTAGTCGCACATGATGAATGAAAGCTCTCTAATTAAACTAAATTGTCTTGGATGCTTAAAAAACCCTAGGCTAAGAGTCCTTGAATAGTGCAAATAAATCGTGTCTAAGGATAAAAGATAGGATAATAATAGATTAGGATAGATTAATCTAAATCCGCGTAAAATCTAGACGTGTCTTGATGATGTCATCCGCGACGATCGCCGTAACATTGCTGCGGTTACCACCAATATCTTATGGGCCCCCTCTTTGTTGTGAGCTGAATCTGCCATGTTTTACAGTAACTTTTATATCGATTTCTACATACATTTCATTCATTTGGGCTAAGATAGTACATAATCTATGTAATTTATGTTTATTTGTCAAATTATGGAATCTACACCAGTTTCTGTTTAATTTCGCAGAATTCGAGGCAAATTACAGCAGTTCTGAGAAAGGCCAGAAAAGCTCGAAAATCAATTACAGAAGTCCAAGGTCAAGAAGCAGCGGAACCAATCAAATCAAGCTTGAAGCCCGAGTTTACTCGATCTAGAGTACTGCTACTCGACCTCGACGAAGCTGTCCGAGAACAACCTTGTCGACCAAGAGCAGAGTCGAGAAGCCAAGGACGGAGACGCCGGGACGACCCTACTCGATCTCGAGGAGATCTAGTCGAGATCGAGGACGGCCCAGCGCCTGTCCGAGTCCATGCCGAGGAGGAGTCCTCGACCACACCAGGCAGACATCCTCGATGAAACACCCAACTCGACCTCGAGTTGCCTAGTCGAGATCGAGGAGCCAAGGAGCCCAGATCCGAGCCTGTCGAGTAGAGCCACCCGAGAAAGCCGAGCCACCATAGTCGACAAACCATGGTACTCGATATCGAGTACTCTTGTCGATATCGAGTAGCCCAGTTTCTGGAAACGCGTCGTCGTGAGCTGTCCGAGTCGAGTTGGAGTTACTTGGGCACAAAGGAAGTCGAGTTGGCTGAGATTCTATCCGATTTGATCAAGTCTATCTATGGAAGAGAAGTTCTACCTACATTGGAGATATTTTGCAAACTTTAGATATAGTTTCCTTTAAAGATTTATTTTCCTTAAGCAATTTATTTATCTTTAAACTTTTAAGTAGATATAGATAGATGATTCTATCCTTGATTAGCAAGGAATAGAAGGCTATAAATAAAGCCCTAGGGGCTGGTTTTTCATTCATTCAATTTCAGTCAGAGACAAGTAGTTCCACAGAAAAGTTTTAGGAATTCGAAAGGGTTTTGGCATTCTGCGAAAGTTGATTGCTGGGATTGTAAAGGCTTTGAATATAGTTTAATGCAAGTTTCTTTTTATACATCAATGTATGCGATTGCGATGAAGCGTGAGTAGTCCACCCACTTATGGGGCTGGGGTGAGCCCGACGGTGGCCATGTAAGGTGGTGCGGTAAAGGTCAGATCTTGTTATGCAATTCGTCTTCTATCCCTATTAGCATGATTCTTTTGCGAGAGTTGAAGGTGATCCTTGTTTGTGTTATTGAAGCGAAAGTGATCTTAATGCAACTTGGATTAATTATGTGAAAAAGGTTAGTAACAATTAGGGTTTATGTGAAAGCCTCTATATGCCTATTTGTTAGTAACGAAAGTTATTTTGATGGAAAGCATGATCTTTTGTGCCTTTATGTGTTACTTTGCATGGTTATCGTTGTGGTGTTGATACCCTGGCTTTGGAAGTTCTTTATTATATTGATTTATTTCGTTGGAATTCTGAGTTTTGGGTTTGAGAATTTGCGTTTTAAAGTTACTGTTTTTCTTGTCGATATAGAGGAGTTGTGGTCGATATCGAGTAGCCCTTACTCGATATCGAGTAGAACTTGTCGAGATCGAGTTGTCTGTTCGGTTTCTGTTTTCTGTTGTCGACTTGTCTGTAGTCGATATCGAGGACTGTTGCTCGATATCGAGTAACTTCTGTGTCCCCGCTTTAGTTTATGCTTTTGTTTGTTATTTTCTGTTTTATTTCCGTCTTTCTTTGTTTCTGTGTTTCTGTTGCTTTTCTGTGAGATTTACAGCTGCCTAGGATCCGCTGACACGCTTCCTCGTGGATTCGATCCTGACTTTCTCTTACTGCATTGGAGGAGTCTTGTATTTATTTGCGTGGGCCTAAATCTGGTTTGATTTATTTTATTATATTTCATATTTGATTTCCTCCCATCAACACTCTTCGCTGCGATCGCCGCCATTTCCCGTGTGCTAGCAACAGATTCTCTCTTCTTCTCTCCTTCTTTCTTTCTTCTTCTAGCTTGGTCCTCCTCGAACCTAATCATTCCTTAGCTTCAAAGCTTAGCGACCTCTTCCCGTAAGATCTTTAAAGTCATGAAATCACCATAAACTCACCAAATCCGATTGTCCTCAATAATGCAATTTCTAACTATAATGAATGCAATATAAAACTAAACTTATCTAAATATGCATTATTAACATTACTGATGTGAGTTCATAGTCTGTAAAGGCCCGGATTTTTAAATCCAAATTCTCGGAAAAAGAAATTAAAAATGAATTTAAATCGGGTTATTTAAAATCTCTTAAAATGAATTCCGGCATATGATTATTTTAAATGGACTTTCATTCAGATTTATTTTCGCTTTCGCTTGCTAAAATTTGAAAGTATAATATAATTTTATTATTATTTGATTCAGTCGAGAATTCGATTTAAATTTGAAGTTGTAAGCTTTATATCTTTTGAGTCGGGTTAAAGTCGAGTGAGCGGGTTTCGGGATTTATTTTATTATATTCTATTTCTTTTCCGGGTATTTTACTTAGGATCATATTCCTTATGTCTTTCACCTCAAATGTCTCGGTCTTTTATCCCTATTTCAATTTTAAAGTTGTTATCAATTATGACATGATTTGTATAAGGGTCATTTTGGTGTTTGGATAATTAGAGAAAATTTGGACCACTTTTAACCCTTGGTTGAGCCGGACAAAAGCACCCCCTCTATCTGCTATTTCTTTTCCCCCTACTCTGTGTCTTTATGTACTGGAAAGAAACCAAATACCCCTTTTATTTCTTCAATTCTGGCAAGGAAAGGGACAACACCATCTCCTCTTTGAAGACAAAGCTTTCTCCACCTCCCCTCCTCTGCTTGTTTCAATTATCCGAGCCCTCCCCTTTCACTGTTTTGTTCCTAAGGCCTCCCTGTCCTTTTGATTTCCGCTCAACGCAACACCCACATCTTGAGGTCCCCTCCGACGCCTCCAGAAGAGAGTCGCAGCTGTCCGAGGAGCAACGCCGAGCCGAGAACGGAGCCTTCGAGCGAGTTCCGCCTCCGACGATCCCCATTCCTCCTCTCCGCATCCGTTCACTGCGAGCCACCCACCGGAGCTTACTCGCGTTCCCCTCGACGTCCCCGCGCAGCCAGTAGTGGCCCGACCGCCGAGCCGCCACCTTCTCCTCTCCTTCCCCTGACGTTCCCGTTTCCGATTCGGTAAGAGTTCTCCCTCCCCTGTTTCACTCAAGCAAGGTCGATCCCGTTTCTTTCTTTCGTTTCTGATCCCTTCACCCTTAAAGGTGCTCCTTTACACCTTCCTCCTTCCTCCCAGGCCAGTCGACGCCGATTCCCCACCGTCGGAGCCCAGGTCCGCCTCGGAGCATCCCCGGAGTCGGATCTCTCGAAGTTTCGGTGAGCCTTCTTTCCTCTCTCCTCTCTCCCCGCGTTTGAATTGGATCATGTGGGTCTTGGTCGGAATCTATACTCGGTCAGTTTGGGTGTGTTTTGGGCCGGAGAGGGAGTTGCCGGCGGGGTCTCCTCCTCCTTCTCCTTCCTTCTTTCTTCCGTTGAACTGGGCAGAGGTTAGAGGAGGGTTCGGTTCGGTTCATGTGTTTTATTTGAATAAAAGAAAACCGGTTCATTTAAACCAGATTTAAATTGGTTGAGTTTTGGGGCTTTGGATCCGGATTTGGGAAAAGAGAGATGGGCTTGGGTTGATTTATTTACACTACAAAAAAAAATTAATTTTGCCACGCCAGCTAGCTTCGGCAAGCCTTTGCCGTGGCAATTAATACCCTTTTGCCACGGTAGGCATTGCATCTGGAAAAAAACAAGGACATTAGCAACGGGGTGAATTTGCCGTGGCTATTAGGTCGATTTTGCCACCCCTAGTAGCAACGACAAGGTTTACCGTGGCTTGTGTGTGTGTGTGTGTGTGTGTGTGTGTGTGTGTGTGTGTGTGTGTGTGTTACATTGTATTCATTATTTTAATTATAAATTCAAGTACCAATAAATTTAAAACATAAAATTAATAAATATTTTATAATATTTTATCCATTTATTTATTTTAAATTTTAAAGATATTTCTTAAAATATAAACGTAATAAAATTTTAAAAAATAATTTATAATATAAAAATCAATATATTTTGACCTTAATTTATACATTTTTAATAGATAAAAAATATGATATTATTAAAGCAAAATATAATCTAAAAACTTAAAAGTATGAAAGTAATATATAATCTAAAAACTTAAAATTAATATATTTTCTATCGTATTTTATCTATTTATTTATTAAATTAAATTATCATATTATGAATATTTAACATAAAAATAATATGTTTTCCATATTATGTTATATATTTTGTTAATGATATCACTAATATATGTAAAAATAAAATTTAATAAAATTTTTAAAATATATTAAAATTTAAATAAATTTACACTTCTAAAAATAAATAACTTTATACCTCATCTACTTAGACAAACATAATTATATTATTATTAAAACTGTAAATAAATTCATTTCTTTTAGTATGTTTGGCAGTATTTTTTCGCCCAAAATATAATTTGACAGGTTTATTTGACGGAAAATTTTTCCGCCCAATTTTTCACCCAAAATTTGTAAGTCCCTCCTAAATTTAAGTAGGGCGGAATTACTTTTCTCCAGACCTCAGAGCTCCCCCGTTTCACTCCAATTTTGAGACCCCTTCTCTCTCCACCTCCCATGGCACCTTCTTTTGGTTTCTCCTGTTGCCCAACATCTATCCATGGCGCCTCCTCGAAAAAGTCTTCCCTTGGTGAGGACGACAGGCTCCCTTGCTCCCTCGCTTGCTCAGTCGCTCGCTCGAAGGGCTTGAAGACGATGACGACAGTTGTTGGCGAGGCGACCACTGGAACGACCGGGACCAAGAACGACGGTAAGTACTCCTCCTTACTCTCTGCTTCTACTTCATTGTTGAATAAGAGCGACAGTCTTCTTTCCTCCCTGCTCCGATTTTGTCAGAGCAATTTCACGCTTTTGCTTGAAATTGATTTAGGGTTCCTAATTTAGGGTTTAGCCTACATCGCCATCTTTTAAGATACGCCAATCTCTGAGGCATATTGAAGGGTTTGGGCTCGAATACTCTCAGGCGGAGTGGGTGAAATCGAAGGCCACGGGTAATATCCGATGGTGCTTTTTGAAAGAACAGAGATTTGGAGCTTTTGCTAACTGAAGAACAAACAGGTTCCCTCTATTTCTTTCCCCCTATTGTCTTTAATTTAGGCTGATTTTGACGATTTGGGTTCCGAAATTTAACTAGGGCGGAATGAGTGTACTTAGTAGACCAAGAACGTAACTAGAACTGACCTGAAATGTTTTAGCTAATTTGGTTCAGTTTGTTATGTGTTTTGAGTCAATTTTCTTTTATGCTGAAACACAATGTTTCTTGTTTGTGCAGATATGTTCACGACAATTCTGACCTATTTCACAATTTTATATCTAGGTACAAATAAAATTTCTTGCCGAGGAGATGCAGTCAATCAGTAAAGGGCTGGACAAAGTTCTCCAAGAACTTTCTTCTTCAGAAAATGATGGGTATGAGGGGTTCTGCTTCAAGGAGATTTCAAGTGGATGAGGTTAGGTGCTCAAAGTAATGTTACTTAAATTACTGTACTCTTGAGCTGCTGAGTGTGAGAGGTTCTTCTTCAAGCAGATTTCTTGTTTGTTAAACATATATTCTGCTAGGGGTACTAGACTTTCCACTTCGCTTTCTTCATATTATTATTCTTCAAGCATATTTCTTGCTTTTATGATTGATGTCAGATAAAGCAAATGGGGTATTCAATTTCCATATGCATCTTCATCTTTTTCTTATATGAGATGAGATTCAATGTACTATTATGAATACCCAAGCTAAATATTTATGGTTTAATTAATGGGTCGAAGATTCGAGTTGAAGTTGAATTTGAAAAATGGATTTTATTTTGAAATTATTTTTATGAAAAATACTTTTAAACTCTATAAAATATCTTGGTGTTTGTTTCATGATCATTTTATTTATTTCTCTTCACAATAATTTTATACTTCAATTTTTTTCCTTAATTTTAATACCCACTTGATAAACCACTTTTAGGTCTATCTGCTGGCATGAAAATGATATCTTATTGTGGCTTGGAACTCAAGAGCTTTTCTCTGAAATTAGAGAGCTGAAATGCTATGCTGTTTATGACAAAAATGGTGCGTCTAGTGTAAGTTTTTTTTTACATGAGTCTTCTAAGATTCTAATGATTACTATCCTATTTAGATGCTTATGTTGTTTTTATTCAAGCTTCATCTATATATTTTTGGTCCAATTACCAAGTTTGGGTGCTTGAACATGCTAGCTTCTTCATGGGTGTTGAGTTTATCTGGCTGCATACTAATTAAAAGTATTTGATACTTATCTCACCTCTCTGCAAAACACCTTCATGGACTGAATAGTTGTACAATACGGTCTTTGCTTTATGCCTTCAATGTTATTCAAGTACTTGTATCACTTGTATCTAAGAAATTTTAGACTGATGAGTTGTTTCATGATGTAGGTAATGTCAAAGTTGCTTTATTTTTATGGCATGTGTGATTTGCTCAAGGAGTGCCTGTTGAAGAGGTAATGCTGATTTAAATTATTGAGTGTTTCCTTCTTTTTCCCAAAGTAATCATTCTTTCTTCTTCCCTCTCCTTACCCTTTTAATCCTCTTTCTTTATTTTTTTTTTCCATAAATTAATTACCCATTTATGCAATTTCATCATGAACCACGACATTTACCTCGAGCATTGTCCTCAATTTGCGCTATGTTGTTCAGTTCGTGTATGTTACTCTCTCTTGTATGCCGCTAATCAGGACATTCCATTTCCCAAACAAAATGTAATGCATTCCAGCAACTTTTAATTCAAATTAAAAAAAATTGTATCTTTTATAGTAGCTTTTTTTGCCTTTGCCCTCTTCCTTTAATCTTACTTTGCTTTGGTAGGCAAGTAATAGCTGTATTTGGTGCTGAGGTTCTGTTTATTGATGAGAGTTCAGCTTATGGATTTGGAAGGGATGAAATGGACAAGGCAGCTAAACAAATTAATGAGGTTAATTGTCTTAGAATGGATCCCACCAGAACCTTTCATATTTCTCACGTTGTAAGAGTAATTTAAATCCTTTTTGTTTGTTATTAAATGATTGCTCTTGAACTTAATCTGTGAGATTTTGCACTTGCATTGGCTTTATGAAACTAGGCTTAATTGTTTCTGAACATGTCTGCTGATTACTCTTGAACTTGTTAAATTACTCTTATAACGTGATAAATCCCATCTAATTCCCTTTGAATCCTTTTTGTTGGTTCTTAAATGATTATATTGTGCACTTGTGCTTCATTTTTTTTAATGAATCTTCATTCATTTTTATTTCTTTTCTTTTCCTTGTGTAGGTATTTATGTGGTGATCAAGCCTGTTTTTTCAAGGATGAAATTCACCTTGATCTGAAGCATTCAAAGACTGGTTAACCGTTGCTATGGCTAGTGCAGGCGAGGACCTTAATGCATCTTAGGTATAAGTGGCATGATTTTCTCTTCCTCTCTCGTGTTTACCTTTGCTTCTTCCAGCTTTTGATTGTAACATGTCTTTGCTCTGATTTCTTGTCTGTGCAGTTCTATATCATGCTAAAGGAAGGTCTTGACTACCTTGATGGAAAACAAACGTAAGTATGAAGTGATATGTTGCCACCACCTCTTAGGTCTTCCAGTTAAGAGATTTACTCCTTATTACCGTATAATTTATAAAATATTATGGGTGGGAAATTTATACCGTGTCTTTTGTCAGAGGTTGCTTTGCCGTCGCTTAGCCGTGGCTAAATTAGTAGCCACGGCTGATTACCGTAGCCAGTATCATTTTGCCACCCCAGACTTGGCCACCCCTTGTTTCCCGTGGCTACTCTCGTGGCTAAATAAGTTTTGCCACCCCAGATTGGCTTTTTGCCACGGAAAATTGTCGATGCTAAATTGTTTTTTTTTAGTAGTGTTAAAAAGGGTGTTGTGTTAGGCCTTTTTCATGGGTTATTGTTGTTAATTGTTAGTTGTTATTTGTTAAGTGTTATGTTATATATATTATTATGATTTTGTGATTTTATATTTCTGAAAATTATTATACACTATGAAAGGATACTATTTGTGTTATGTATTATGTGATATTTTAAATAGCTAATTTTAGGAATTCTAAAATGAATTATTGGCTTTGTTTTACTAATAGGAATTGAAAATAGGGTTTAGCTATGGTATTGCATTTTGGTTAAGTATTACGTGGAAAATTATTTAAAAAGGGTTATCAAGTTACCCGGAATTATCTCTTAAAGGATCGGTTGTCTTGAAAACCAAAATGCCGGAATATTTTTATGAATAAGATTTTGGGTTGACTTATAAAATTTGTTACTTCCTCTTGAATTTGGCCAAGTATGATTTGAGAGATTGTTTTAAAAATGAGTTGACTTAACTTGAGATTTAAGAGTTTGGAAAACTTCGGGAAATGAGTTTGGAAACATTGTTGGTAAGATTTATCGATGGGTTTGATTGGAAATGAAATGATTTTGGTTGATGTTGATCATATCGGAAAGGTTTTGGAAAACGGTTTCACTATCGGTTGGTTTTGAGTATGTTGAGAACTGGGAGTTTGTGTGTATGAATGATGGACCGGTAGCTTATGGAAATGGCTTGATGATAGGTGTGTATTGCGGTTGGATTGCTTTGGACTTGCATTTGGGCCCTTACTTGTGTTATCTTGCTGTTCTGCATCTTCAGGTAAGTTCCCTAGGGGGCTTACTCAGGTTGGACATTCATGCTTGTCGTTGCATTTTATGTTAGGTGTTGCATATGCATAAAAGAATGCCATGTAGTATCCTGTTTAGGTTGCACTAATTGAATGAGCATCTGCTTACTTTATGCGTTTGAAATAGAACGGCCGTTATCTGTGATAGTCCTAGAGTCTTTGCTAGGGTCATAGGGTAGCCCAGCCTCATTGGGTACCCTGAGTCATGCGTGCGGGTTAGGCATGCGTGCCGCCCGATTATGATGGAATGCATTCACGAGCTGGCCAGTCTCCGCCCTATCGGAAGGGGGTGGAGGTAGGAGAGGGATATGCCACTTGGCATTGTCTTGGGCCCTTTACAGTATTTTACACATTATTATAACTAGGAGCATGCTAGTGTGTGTGACTTTCGTACTGCATTAGAGCATCTTTATTAGGTATAGCACATACTATGTGGCCTCAGCGAGGACTGCCGGTCCCGCATGAGTGGCTCGATCTGACTCCTTTCCCCGTTCTTTTTTTTAAGGTATCTTCTGCAGATTTTGAGTGCTCAATGTCTATATGACGGGGTTTCCTTTTGGCGAATCAAAGAACCTGGCTAATTCTCTAACTTGGTGTAAATGGTAATTACCCACCCATGATTTGGTTTTGACCGGCTCTGCCGTGACACTTGTATCTTTACTTTGCTTCCGCTTTACTTTCGTTTGAAATGGATTCCGCGGCATAGTCTTAGGACAGGTTAAGGGTACCCAACGACCCTTCGTGACTTTTAAGGTTTGAAACCCCTCTTTCTACTAATAATAAAATGAGTTTGAAACCTCGACCCGTACCTGGATTGCAAGATCTGAACAAGGGGTTTTATCCCTTGAAACGTAACCCGGAAATCATAATTCTGGGCCGTTACATAGTCTGTGTGATGTCGGCCTGATGTAATAGCCTTCTAGAAGTCTTAGCTTATAGCTCAAGTTTATGTTCAATTAGTATAAATAAGACTCATATGTAATAAGAAAGAAAATTGGGCCGAATTCAGTTCAATAGCACAACGGTGCATCTCTCATCTCTTTCCTCTCATCATGGTTTCAGAGCGGCGTTCGATCACGCTCGGTTCTCTCTGATATGTGCTCGGTTGCTTCTCTTTCCAGAGATCTAAAGTTGTAGTTCGTTCTCCTCACCAGATCTGTGTAGCTCTTCTCTTCTTCAGCTTGACCATGGCCACGAATTCTCCACCAAACTCTCCAGGCTCTGTCACAACCGAGCGTCGTCATGGATCGCAAATCACCATGACTGACTTGCATAACCCTCTATTCATTCATCCCTCAGATAACTTGACAAGAGGAAAACCTGTCGTTGTTCTTGCCAAAGAATACTCAAACTCACAACTATTATAGTGTGTAAGCAAGAGGTCGATGCACAAGGAAATCTATTCAATTCGAGTGTCAATTCTAATCATTAGTAAGAATATGGGGGGGGGGGGGGGGGGTTGGTGTGACAAAGATCCGCCTTTTATCAAAGCGGAAGCAAGCAAACAAAGGAAATTGTGTTGTAGAATGTAGTGGAGAGAAATAGGTTCACCTAAAATTTATCACTTCGATTGATGAATTCGATCCTTGTTTCAGCCTCTAGTTCTTGTCTTTTCCTATCAATGTCCTTGTCCAGATCTTAGGTAAATTACTAGTCCTACGAGTCCTAGCAACCCTTATCTCTAAATAACCCTAACACGGTTAAGATTCAACCTAGAGATAGCATTAAGATTATGAATTAACCAAGGTACACATAATATCAAGCTACGAGTCGATATTCAACATGTATTCAACTTCCTACACATCCAATTAGTCTTACGAGTCCGTAAGGGGTATGATCGCCACTTGGGTTAAGGTTCGCTACGAGGAATCTGCAAAACCCTAGCAGTTGAATGAATCTACTCTAACTAGTTGATCAGGCCAGAGAGAATAAAACACATTCAAGTAATTAAGCACAAAGAAGTCAAAACATTGCAATAGGAATAAGAACTAGATTAAGAAACTCACAATTCAACAATCAAAGATCCAAACTGTAGGCGAAACCTTGAGAGTTTAGTTGCTCATCCGGAACGGCGCTCTCAACAATGGAATAATGTGCATAAGGTTAATGAAAATAATAACTAGAAAAACCTTAAATAGTCTTTAGAAAGTCGGCCAAATAACTTAATAAAAACCCTAAGTAAAGTCCAATCTTGAATCGGCGTTTCTGTGAAGGCCGCGGGGCAGCCACCACAGACCGCGGGGCGGCCAGGTGATCAGCGAAATCATTCGACAGTGCTTCGAGCCGCGGGGCAGCTAGCTTGGCCGCGGGGCGGCTTTTACTGTTCACAGTAATTTTTCCGTTTCGAATTTGGTCTTGATGTCAACATAAAAGTTATAGATCTCGGAAAAAGATTTCCAACGCATGGTCATAATAGTTAATCGGACCACCGAGGCCTCCAGAAAATGCGAAACAAGTTCAGCATGTCTGTCGACAACTTCTGTTGACTTGTTCTTCACTTAGGCTCTCTAACTTCGATTCCGCTCCCGGGCTCTTAACTTTTCCTCCTCCTCTTCACTCTTCCTTCATCCATGAGCCTCCTCATTCCTAGTCGGATCCACATATACCTGAAATAATCCATAAAAGCGTGTAGATTCCGATTCCACCAACAACACAAGTATAAATGCAAATCTAGCTTAAACTATGCATTATGCACATCTAAATCATGCTAAATGCATCCTAATATGTCTACCTAAATGCATGCTATCATAACTCTAATATGAATCTATGCTCCATTCAACTAGTTGGTGAAAATTACCGTAGATGGAGTAGATCATCCACTAAAGCTTTTTCTGTCAAAAAAAAATTATGGCTTATCAATGGATCCTTAGCTTGATCTGCTGAAAATGCTCTTCAATGGGATCGATGTAATGATATGGTGTGCTCTTGGTTGCATAATACTGTGTCTAAGGATATTTATAATACAATTGATGAATATGATATGGCTAGGGAGATGTGGCTTGATCTAGAGGAAAGTTATGGTCAGAGGAATGGACCTCTTGTGTTTGAAATCACTCGAGCAATTCAGGAGGATTCATATCTGACTGAATATTTTACAAAGCTCATGGGGCTTTGGCGCCGACAGTCTATGTTTCTCCCTGCAATCAAGTGCAAGTGAGGGAAGTGTGAGTGTGACTTGCATAAACAAGAAGCAGATGCCGATCTAGAGAACAAACTCATGAAGTTTCTCATGGGGCTTCATGAGAGATATGATGGAGCTCGTCGTCAGATCCTTATGACCACTCCTCTTCCAACTCCTAGTACTGCACTCCTTGCTTCTTTAGAGCGATCAGGGGCGCAAACCTTCAAACAAGAAGAGTACCAAGGCTGTTGATGCCACTACTGCTTTTCTGGCCAAGCAAGATGATGCCAGATCTACGAGGACTGTTCTTGCTCCAAAAAAAGAAGAGGATAAACCTCGCCGAGCTAAGTGTAGTCACTTCTCGGGTAATCATCGAATTGAGACATGTTGAGAGCTGATCGATTACCCCAGTTGGCACTCCTAGAGCAAGTATAAGCCTCAAGTATCACAGTCTAAGGGCTTAGAGCCGTCTAAGAAATCTGGCTCCGCTAGCTCAGGCCCCAAGGCTAATGCAATCAATTCTTCTCATGAGTTTCTTCAATCTGGAAGCTCTTCAAGCTTGTTTGTGGATAATCAGAAGTTGCTTGGCTCCATCATCTATCTTCTTCGTCAGGCAGACAACTCGTCGCATGAGTCTCACCTTGCAGGTAAGTTTTGTTTCAATGTTGCTCTCTCTAGCAGATTGTGGATCATGGATAGTGCAATTATGGATCACATGACATCCGATTGGTCTCTTCTCTCAGATCCAATCCCAATCTCTTCTCTATCTGTCATCAACTTTGCTGATGGTAGTGTTTGTCCAATTACACACATTGTATCTATGCATTTGCCTAATCTCACTCTTCACAATGTCCTTTTTGTACCTACCTTTCACTTCAATTTACTATCTCTTCCTAAGCTTGTTCGAGACCACATATTTCATGTTGATATTGACTATGATTTATGTGTTGTCCAGGACCAAGCAAGGACGAGAACGATTGCGTTTGGTAGATATCTGAAGGGCATGTTCTACATGGATCCATCAACCAACGAGGAGGTTCCAAGTGATCTTGAGCTGGCTCCTTCTCATAGCCTTACTACTATGTTTTCCTTACTTTTATTTCTTCCCACATAAAAATCCAATGTGTCAAACACTACTGCCTTGTGGCACTTACGTCTTGGGCATCCTCTCATTGTTAAGTTGAGACATTTTTCTTCAATTGCAAATAATATTGACTCCAGTTTTGATCATGATTGCACTATGTGTCCAATGGCTAAGCAAACTCGTTGTCCATTCCTTGCTAGCACTTCCACTGCTGACCATATCTTTGAGCTGCTTCATTGCGATGTTTTGGGTCCCTATGACACCCCCATTAGAGAAGGATTTCGATTCTTTCTAACGGTGGTGGATGATAAGAGTCGAAGTGTGTGGGCGTTTCTGCTCAAACACAAGAGTGAGGTGCCATTTGAACTACAGAGGTTTATACTGCTTGTCCAAACGCAGTTCAATTCCAAAGTCAAACATATTCGATCTGATCAAGGCACTGAGTTTCATAACACTCAGCTGCTCTCGTTTTTGCAGTCTAATGGCATCATCCTTCAGTCTTCTTGTGCCTTTACACCTCAGCAAAACAGACGGGTTGACCCTCGCCATCGATATATACTTGAGATGGCCCGTGCCTTCATGATTCAGGCCAATCTACCTGTTCATTTTTGGGGGGACAGCATACTTACCAGTTGCCCGCATGATCACAGTTTGTGCTCTCTTAGCCATTGTAGCTGCTCAAAAGTGGCCTTTATTTCCGATGGATGTCACCAACGCCTTCCTTCATGGCGACTTAGAGGAGGAGGTGTACATGACGCTGCCCCCGACCTATTCCTTTCTAAAGAAGTTGCAAGCTTCTAAACAGGGGGAGGTTACTGTTGGTTGCCCTCATGGGGAGATTTTTGATGAGGCCAACATTTCGTCCTCAGTATGTAAACTGGAGAAATCGTTATACGGACTGAAACAAACGTCTCGGCAGTGGTTTGCCAAATGATGTGAGTTCATAGTCTGTGTGATGTCAGCCTGATGTAATAGCCTTCTAGAAGTCTTAGCTTATAGCTCAAGTTTATGTTCTATTAGTATAAATAAGACTCATATGTAATATGAAAGAAAATTTGGCCGAATTCAGTTGAATAGCACAGTGGTGCATCTCTCATCTCCTTCCTCTCATCAATTACATATATGAAAGCTATCAGGGCTCTTGGTATTTTAAATGATTGTTTTTGAAAGTCGCCTGAAGTGTCCAACGAAAAAAAAACCCATTTCAGTCGACGGACTGGATCCGTCGCCTGAACTGTAAATGTGCATAGTGTTCTTAATTCTCAATAGAATACACATTTTTAAATGTATGCTTAATATCTTACATATAAACTCGTGTTTTATACACACAATCGTTAACCTCTTAAAAAAACACATACACCAAATAGTTTTACAGTTTTACCCAAATCCATGCTTAGGAAACGTGAGAATGAATTAAAGACTAAAAATATTTTAAGTGTGGTTGGTGGGGGTTGGAGAAGAAAAAAGATACTACAGTAGTGTAAAATGTGTAATGACTAATGACCCTTCATTGTCTATTGATTAATTTTTGCATTTCTTTTATTTTCTTGTTGAAAATAAAAGAAAGACTTGTTGAAAAACAAAGACTTGTTATATTGGTTGGGTAGCCTCTCTTATTCGAACATGCGTTCTTGACTTGTAAAGTTGCACTAGCTTCATCTTCAAGTGAATGTGCATGTTGATCCACAAAAGACACAACATAGCTTCATAAATTTATATACTCTCTCCGTCCTAAAATACATTGTCTTTTAACATTTTGTACAAGTTTTAATAAAATACCTTACTTTTAAAAAAACATCATCATTGCACTAACTTTTTCATAAATTTTATTATTTTTTAACACCCACTACACATTTTAACCAATCAAATTATTTTAAAAAGTCAACAACACACAAACCAATACAAATCATTACAACTTTTTACCTAGAAACCCTAAAAGCCCATCTATTGTTGGATAAAAATTTACATCTAAAAACCCATATATTGTTGGATGGAGGGAGTATAACCTTACATTATACATATATGCCATCTACACGTTAGACAAATGTAACAAACTAGTAAAATGGTGAGTCATAAACTTTGAAATGATAATAAAAAATGTAAAAGTTATAATAGAAATTTACAGAAAACCACCCGTTAAATATACCCTTTTACACTTAATCACCCGTTAAATACAAAATTACATAAAACCACCCATTAAATGGGTTTTGTTTTCAAATCACCACCCACCACATATTTCCATTAGAATTTCATTAAATATAACATATTTTAATATTTTATACTTAAAATTTAAAGTTTAAGCTTGAATATATTTAAATTATATTTATGGTAGAGATAAAAAAAATTATATTAATATATTAGGGGGGAAAAGCGTGTAAAAAAATTTAAAATCATTTGGATGGCGGAGTTTCTAAATGTGGAAAATATTATTTAATTTTATTTAAAAATTCAAACAAACTTTAATAAAGATACATTATATAAAAAAATATTTTTAAGAAAAATATATTTAAGCCTGGAAAATATTTTTTAAACAAATATTTAGATATTTTTTTTCATTTTTAGTATAGTGTAGGGGTTTACAAATATGAAAGTAAAATGAGACATTAATTATTATTATAAAAAATATTATTAAATTTAAACAATGCTAATAACTTATAAACTTATTTTAATTTTGATTAAAAAGAAATCTATAAAATATAACCATTTTTTGGAATAAAATAGAACAAATTTGTTCATATATACATCAATTTTTAAAAAAAATATTTTTAAAAAATTTAGTCAAATAGATTTTTAAATCTATTTGAGATTTTAATTTAAATATAAAACTTAAAATATGGTAATATCATATATATTTGACAAACTCTAATAGAAATATGTGGTGGGTGGTGATTTGAAAACAAAACCCATTTAATGGGTGGTTTTCTGTAATTTTGTATTTAACGGGTGGTTAAATGTAAAAGGCTATATTTAGCGGGTGGTTTTCTGTAAATTTCCCAAGTTATAAAGATTAACCATCTAAAAAGGCAACCCTCATAATTATTAAATCCATTTTTTCTTAAATACGTAACTAAAGTGTAATTTTATAGGCAAACCTTTTCACTTAAATACTTTGAGGGAAAAAAAAAACAAGATTTGGATGCACTTTTAACCATTTTTATGGTGAGCATATCCGTCTGTCGACTTGTCAACATTTCGATCTACCATGTTTGTGCAGTATTTCAAATTGTTTCGTTATAAAAAAAATTTAGGGTGAGTAGAGCATATTAATTGCATTATATGCAAACTCTTTATTCAATTAAGAGAAAATATAAGTAATAAATTACATAAAATTAACAGTGCTTAAACATGCTTGATACTGTACAAATATAAACAGATGATTTGCATGAATATACCAATTCATATCCAAGTTTGCAAAAATAATCTTGGGACTGAAAATTTGCAATGGGATGACAAAAGGTTATTTTTGCAAATTGTTGTCAACCGGTTGCAGGTTACCCCTTTGCACAAACCGGGAAAAGGTGAGAGGGGGTGGGACCCTTGTCGAAATTATAGAGGAGTGAGTGTAATAATTTGGGAAAAAAAACAATTAAAATATGATGGCCTGAAGAGTGACTGGCGGCGGCTAGGAGAGAGGGTGAGAGGGGTTGGAGTGACTTGCATTTAATGCACTTGGAGAGAGAGGATTCACTTTTCACAAAGAAAAGTTTCCGCCAAGGAAAATTGGAGGGAAATTACATGTGGGGAGTGCAGCGATTTTCAGATGGAGTATAAAGGGAGATGATGGAGGTCGCCAGGTGGAGCAAAAAGTGCAAAACAACTGATTCTTCTCCATGGCTGCCATTAACGTCTGGTTGGAAGAATAAAACCCAAAAATTCAGTTATTAGCCAGGCAAAGGGATATCCTAGTCATCAACGGAATATATGTAGACATACACAGGGACACATGTGGCTATTGCGTACAATATACATCAACGAAAATGGGTAAGTATAGTTTTTGTTTTGTATTTACAGTAATGGATTCTCCCCATCCTTCGCTAAGCTCCAACCGATACTTAGAGGACCATCGTAACCTCTTTATGTCGCAGGGGAGAAAGGAGTAGTCTTACTTACTCTCGTTTGCAATGGTCGATGGGAGCATCTCGGAAGGGGATGGGATTATGAAGGTCAAAATTCCCACAAAATAATGCTCATAGAGGAGACAATGTCGTTTGGGTCCATTAGGAGCAAGATAATGGAGAAGCTCGCGGTTGACCCGAGGTGCTACGAGTTGGAGTTGAAATATTTACTCGATACGAAGAAGGAGGGATGCTATCCGATTCAAGTGGATGTGTCGTGCGTCAACATACCTGAAAACAAGTTTGTAGAAAGTGAGGAAGTATGTGCTGGAGCACACATGTGGCATTAATGTTAGTTACAATCACGATCGACAGGCAACATCCGAGCTTATTGGGAAGAGCCTTGTATCATTGTGTGGTGGGATGCCGCATCTGTTGGGTATGTTGACGAAGGTATTATTTTGGTAGTATGCGTGTCAATCAGGGAAACTTCGGGACTTTGGTCGTTTCTTTTGTGCATAACTTTGCGTTCGGTGTCACATATGTACGGGGTTTTTTACTAACTAGCAAGTGTAATATTTTCCCTAGCCAATCTCTTGAATTACTAAGCCGATAACTGGGAATCCCTTACCACATTTTACATATCTCAAAAACTGTCAACCGTAAGAAAACCGACAATTACCCCCAAACATAATGCGTAATAGGGAAACATTAGCCACAACCATTTAAAATAAATATAACCAAGTAGACAGCCAGAACATATGTAGTCAAAAGCACAAGGTTCGAAAGGTGGAAATGCTTACAACTGTTTTCAAGTCAACATTTCCTAACCAACATCAGTCCACATATCGTTCACTACAAAATAACATCAGTTGATGACATCATCCATCAAGTGTCGACCTCCGCTAAGGGAGTACGAGTTGGGGTGGGAGGAGGAAGGGGACACCTAACGACGATTTGAGTTGCTAGGACGTACATGTATGCGTCGATGAAGCCGTCGTCGACGTCGGAAAAGTCTGTTACGCCTTCCGCATGCAATTCGATGAACCTCAGCACGTAGGGCCCACAATCTCCCCTGTGAACAGAACCCAAAGTGAGTAACAGAAGTATGAAATCGCCGAAAGGAAGATGAATAGCAAAGAAGAAGCAAGGGCTTACACTTGCCCCTGTTGGGGGACATTCTCCACTCGGGTCAGCTTCATGGGGTGGTGGCCTTGTCGGCAAAGAGGAGGGTGAGTGTTGGGTGAGCAGCGAGGAATTAATGGATCAGAGCTGAGCAATACGACACATTGGATCCGATCTTCACAATGCCCCCGAGCCTGCTGTCCTTGAGCATTTGCCAATCAGCTGCAGATAGGCCATCATCCATTCCTTTCAGCACGCCCATCTTCGAGAACTGGTTCGACCTCCCTCTAAAATATTTTGTCAGAGGAAGGGCTAGAGTCGTCTGCACAAATATCACAAGAGAGTAACGAAGTTGACATCACGAACACAAAAAAATAACGCCCCTAATCTGTCTCATAAGTGATAACAGTTGATACCTTCTTGCTCGACGGCGTCGCGACCTTTTTTCCTTTCCCTTTTGTCATTGTGTCGTTAATCTGTCATTCAGATAACACCCATTTCAGCAATAATCCTTGCCAGTACATACGAATGCATAACCAGTTAAAATAATGATTCTGTCAGAAATTTTAACCTTATCCAAATGACAACACCACACAAATGTTTGGAAAAACCATCAACAATTGAATATGATTGCTTTAAGAATCATATGTTGTTTTTGTTATTCAATATACAAGACTAACGAAAAAACAATCAACATATTACAACACCACACAATTGGTTTCAGGATCTTCGTTTTTGTTATTCAATATACAAGAGTAACAAAACTCAAAGAACTTCATATCATAAGAATCATATGCTGTTTTTGAGGTTCAATTGTTACATACCTCACCATTGATCTCATTTTATGCTACAAAATGCTAAATGTTGGATGTTTCTAGTATAAGTGTTTTCAAGGTTGTCTAAGTTGATGCCCGGACTTATTGATTGTTATATATATGGATTTTGTTATGGGTTGAATGTTTCATTATGAAGTTGCTGACTGAATCCCCCATTCCCTCTTTCGCATGCCTACATGCACACCATTATTCTAATGCAAGCTTATCCAAACAAAGCATAAAGAGCTTTTATGGATTATCGGTCAATAAACCAAGCTTTCGAAGCCAAGCTCTATTTTGTTGGTCATTCTACTGTCTCTATCATGCCTTTTTTATCCCACTTATTGATTCTTCAACCATTTACCAATCCTATTAGTTTCCCCTACTTTCCAAAATCGAAGTCAACCCAGATTTTCCTATACCTAGTCATTCAATCATTTCCCCTATCCACAAGAACGACTCCGCTCGCCATTGACGAGTTATCACATTCCCAATTTCATTCTTTCACGGGGCTTGTCTAACCATTTCTACCCTATTTGGACCTTCAATTTCATCCCCAACTTATCATCAATGGCAAATCTCCACCCATATCCCCAATCCGCCCACTACACATACAGTTAGGGTTTCCTCTTCCCAAATTTCCAACCCCATTCACCCATTTCTTCCAACCGACCTCAAATCGAATTTACATGCATTGAAACCCCCTGACTTCCATTAAAGGAGAAAGTTTTGAGATAGAGAATAGGAGATTACCACTCTTCAATGGAGGACTGCGCACTAGGGGTATTGTTTCTCTCCAATTTCGGGTCGTCCCTCCCTTCAATGGTGGTTCCCCCCCCCCCCCCCACCCCTCTTTCTCTCGGTGTCGGCGTCGAAGCAACCCTCTCTCTCTCTCTTTCTCTCTCTCTCTCTCTCTCTCTCTCGTTTCTGGCGTCGCAACAGTTGATCTCTCCAAGCTATGTCAATGGCAGTTTCCCCCTCCAAGGCTTTTGAATTTCTACTTTCACAAATTGTGAGAGATGACCGTGATGTGACTTCTTCTTCTTACTCGTCTCAATTTTCTCTTTCCAATTACCCGCAGTACCGGATTCCCTCAACCAGTTACTTTTGCAAATATATGGACCTTTCTGACATTTCTACAAATTGAACCGGGGGCAAGTTATTTTTGCAATGGACCGGCTCAGTTATTCAAATAATTTTCTCAAACTCCTTTCCAGTACAAATTGCAAAAAGTTTTGCTTAATGTAAGCACCAAAAACAATTATTCAAATAATTGTGTAAGCACTTTCAGAGTTTCAGGTAGATAATCAATACTAGCTTGAAAGACAAATATATGATTTTGAAAGGGAAATTTGGGAAAAGGTTTCTTATTCGTCCAACCAAAAACTAAAAACAAATATAAATACAAAAAGAATTCAATAAGATGCAAATCAAACGTGTACAGCAATTCAAGATCGAGCCTTTTTATCTAGATTCAAGGCAAATCGAGACCTACTCCGACTCAACAATCTCACACTCAAACACAGATCCAAAAATCCTCATCTCCAATCTCCCATGGTTGCCAGGAGAGATGCGTTCACACAGACAGCTCTTCCCTACAAACGATTCGGTTTGCCCGGATAATCTCTGCCTCGACCCGGATTGCCCTTACGGCGATTGCTCTCCATATCCGGATCCTCCGGCTACTTCTTTGCTCCCACCTCCTCATCCAACTACTTCCGATCATTCCTTCCAGCTTTCCCCTCTGTTAATCGTAGCGATCGCATTGATTTCCGCCCTCGTCGTTCTGGTTTCTTACTATTTCATCGCTGTGAGGAGGCGCACACCACCTGCTCGACAAAATGCCTCTGAGGAAAATGGCCAGATTGGGGGCGAATTCGATGATGATGAGCGCCAGGTTGACCACCATATTTGGCTGATCAACACGGTGGGTCTCCAGCAATCGGTTATCAGCGCGATCACGGTGGTGAAGTACAGGCGGGGAGATGGGCTGATCGAGGGGACGGATTGCTCGGTGTGCCTTTCGGAGTTTCGGGAGGGTGAGACTTTGAGGCTGCTTCCCAAGTGCAGCCATGCTTTCCATGTTGGCTGCATTGATACTTGGCTTCGATCCCACACCAACTGTCCTATGTGCAGAGCCTATATCGTAGTCTCCGGTAACGCAGAACCTTCTCGTGCCTCGAGTGACCGGGACTTTGGCAATTTGAGGCGGAATGAGCTAGCCCAGATTACTGATCCGGAGATCAGTGAGATTGATTTAGCCAACAATGACGATGAAAATCAAGAGGTTGTGTCGGGAAGAGCAAACTGTATCGACATTTTGGCTGGTGATCTTAGTGAACAGAATAAGGCGGAGATGAGTTTCGAACATGGGACGAAACTGGTTAGGAGATGTTTGTCAATGGGTTATATAAACCTTTGTGCTTTGACAGTACTGGGAGATCGACACGAACACTGGCGTTCAGGTAACCGGGTTTCAATGAGGAGATCTCATTCTTCTGGCGCAAGGCTACATGATAGAGCCTGCTAACAAGTTTTAAAAGCAAGGATTGGTACAAAAATCGATGGCATTTTCTTGGCAACTCGTTCAAGTTTCGAGAAACGAAAACGGGAATGGAATAGTTAGAGATCTGTACAGGGAAAACTAGTGAAATGAGTTGCCTGCCTATTACCAATTAGCAACCGGGCTATGTCGATGGCTGTTGTTGTGAAATTTTTGTGTAATCATTTAACTGTATATAATTTGGGGCTAAGTCTTAGCAACCATGAGTTCTGCAGATCACCAAGAAGCAAGAGCCTTGTTCATCTTCTTGTACATCCCTTAATGAGCAGCTGATTCGATAATGATCAATTCGATTCATAAATACTCTGCCGAATTCAGTCTTTTCTGTTCTTCAATCGTTTCAGCTAGAATGTACAGTTATATCATGAATCAAAGAATGAGTTGCGTCTCTTTCTTCTTCTAGGTTTTTCTATACCACAGGGAGGGTGATAGAGCTCTTGAATTCATGTCGTTGAGGCATTATAGTCTGCCAATACTGAATTTGGAAGTCTTGGCCCTTCTATCTTCCATCTTGAAGCTACTTTTTGTTGGAGATAATTCATACGGAGTATTTTCATATATTAATGGGCTTCTGGGTTAATCTTGAAAGCCCGTTAATGATGTGGTTTGTTGAGGCTTATTCCTTTTGGCCCATATTAAAGAGACGCAACCGGAAGCTTGTAGATGATTAAGGATGTGTTTGGCAACATAAGTAGCGTTTTGGAGCTTTTTGTTTTAATATTATATAGTTTTAAATTAAATAAAATTAACATTATTAGTTAATTAGCGTTTTGGAATTGAATTTCCACCAGCTACCCACCCCAGATTTTCAGAGCTTTTCTTTTTATATACACAAATCTCCTCTTTTATCAGCTGGTTTTATCAGCTATCCATTCAGCTAAGGATACCATACACAATACTATCTTAATTTAATATATTTTATACAATAAACCATTCAGCTTCAGCTACTCATTCAGCTACTAAAAAAACATTTTAGCAGCGGCTCTTTACCGTGGCTTTATCTGAATGACAGATTAACGACACAATGACAAAAGGGAAAGGAAAAAAGGTCGCGACGCCGTCGAGCAAGAAGGTATCAACTGTTATCACTTATGAGACAGATTAGGGGCGTTATTTTTTTGTGTTCGTGATATCAACTTCGTTACTCTCTTGTGATATTTGTGCAGACGACTCTAGCCCTTCCTCCGACAAAATATTTTGGAGGGAGGTCGAACCAGTTCTCGAAGATGGGCGTGCTGAAAGGAATGGACGATGGCCTATCTGCAGCTGATTGGCAAATGCTCAAGGACAGCAGGCTCTGGGGCATTGTGAAGATCGGATCCAATATGTTAAGGTGATAGGGTACAGGGTCTGCCTGCGATGGACAATCCTGACAAGGGTAAAATGTCAGGTGACAAAGGAATATGTTCAGGTGACAGGGTTCAGGGTCTGGAAGTGATAGAGTTGGGTGACACGGATACCTCTTCGAGTGACACGGGACCTGGTTTGAATGTGATATGCCTTAGCAGCGAGGAAGAGGATGATGATGGGCTAACCCCCACGAAAGAGTTTTGGAGCTCGTTCGAGGCCGAAGATTATGAAGTGAAGCTCGAAGAAGATTGGGATGACTTGGAATCCAACGGTGTGGAGGAGGACACGAGTATGAGGGAGTTGGTGGAGGAGAAAGTCGAGGAAGAGTTGATGAGGAAACTTGAAAATTTTAAGCCTAGGACTAGCATCTTCCCACCTACGATTCGGATAATTGACGCTATGATGGATAGAGCAACGACTCGTACCCAGGAACCACGACGCAACATTACTCAACTTTCGGAGGGACAAATATTCGCATCGAAGGCTGAGGTGCCGACTTGCCTTCTCTGGAATGCGGTGGAGAATTGCTTCGAGTTTACGGCGAAGAGGTCTACAACAAAGGTGATAGTCGTGGTATGTGTGGGGACCCAAAGTGCACATGGACGTGTAGGGCCTCGCCTTACCGTCGCGCCACTATGTGGAGTATCCACAATTATGTCCAGGAGAACACATGTGGGATCAACGTGAACCACAACCATAACCGACATGCTACGTCTGATATGATTGGCCGGAACCTCGTGTCCAAGTAAGTTGGACGATAGTTGTGAATACTGTATTCCTTGTCACATGTTAATATTTCACTTGTCACCTATCGTTTTTGTGCAGGAGAAAGTAACTGGGCCTATAACTTGTAGGTTCACCGACACTTAGAAGAACCTCGTTCCCGACCAAGTGCAGGCACTGACGAAGTCTGACTACGGCATCACGTGCAGCTACTGGAATGCCCAAAGGGCACGATTGGCGGCGAGAGAGGTCCATCATGGGACCGATGAAGACAGTTACCGAGATATTATTCCATACTTGCACGTTCTGGAGCAGACTAACCCCGGGACATATACTAGGGTAGAGATGGACTCCTCTCAAAGATTCAAGTACGCCTTTGTTAGCTTTGGGGTATGGCGCAAGGCAATCCCCCACCTTCGAAAGGTAAGCCCTGTGTCACCTGTTTATTTGTACATGTCAACCAGAAGGATAGACCATGTCACAAATCCAACATTTATCGATGTGCATGTGCAGGTAATTTTAGTGGATGAGAGTTTCCTCAAAGGTAAGTTCAGGGGTACACTTCTGTTTGCCATATCCCAAGATGCAGACCACAAAGTGTACTCGATCGCATTTGCGATTGTCGATGGGGAGAATCACGGGTCATGGGGCTTCTTCTTCAGGAACATAGTACATGGGGAGGACACACTGGACCTCATGTTTGTATCTGATCGCTATCTGAGCATCGTCCAAGGTATTAGGGACCACTGGGTGTTTGCAAAGCAAGGGTTCTGCATTTGACATCTATTTCAGAATGCTAGGTGCAAGTACAAGGGTGTGACAGGACTCCTGGATTTGTTCTTCTCAATGGCAAAGGCGTACACGAGGGCGGCATTCGACAAGTTGTTGTTTATATTCTGCGCACAGTCCACCCCGGTGGGACAATACGTGAAAGAGGCTGGTTTCCAGAATTGGGCCCGAGCGTTCTTCGTGGGGGCTCGCTACAACATATTGACAACGAACAACTCCGAGTGTCTTAACTCTGTCTTCTCGGAGCCACGCGACCTACCAATCATTGCGCTGATTGATGCCATCATCAAAACCACCCCCACGTGCTTTTACAAGCGACGGGAAGAAATCAGCGTAAATGGTTTGAAGGTCAGCAAATTTTTTGATGATTCTCTGAAGAAGAACTACGCGATGTCAATTTGCTTGGTTGTCATAGCGCTCAGGCCACACGAGTTCACTGTCTGCAAAGGTTTCTCCTCCTGGGTTGTCAACTTGAGTGCACGTACCTTCACATGCAAGCGATTCGACATAGACCAGTTTCCATGCACACATGCCATGGCCGCTGCCAAGTTCCGAGGGATCAATTTCTACACTCTCGTCAATGAATTCTACAAAGTCGCAGCATGGAAGGCGTGTTACACGGATGTGCTATACCCACTCCCTCCAAGATCGGAATGGAGGATTCCCCCTGGCATGTGACATCGGCGGCCTGGTCGGCCCAAGACATCCAGGTACCCATCCCGGGGAGAGATTCCCTGCGGGAAGCGTTGCCGTTCGTAGTTGTGTTACTCTGCTGGTGGTCCAACGGCTTACGCTTACCTCATAAGCTGGGTTTTATTTTTCATTTTCAATTTTTGGGATCAGTGGTTGGACCATTTTGATAGGTATGTGGTTAAGAACTTCGTAATACTTTTGTGGTTAGTAAGTAGGTTGGTGTAATTAGGTTGGTGTAATTTTGGGTAACTAGGTTGGGGAACGGGGTAAGTGGGTTTGGAGTCCCCTTTGGGTCCATGCATATTTCACAAACTTCAGGTATTGGGCGTTGTAGTTCGCTCAGGAAACTTTTTATGGATTCAAAGTTACTTATTCTGTAAATCGTATATGACATCGGTATAAATTTCACATGTCTCCTGTTATATTTCACCTGCCACCTGTTATAATTCACGTGTCATGTTTTGAATACCCGTAACTCCTGTCACGTGCACATTTCACAAACTTCACGTATTGGGCATCTATATGAATTTCACAAACTTCACGTATTGTCGTTGTAGGTTGGTGTAATTTTGGGTAAGTAGGTTGGTTTAATACTTCAGGTATTTTGTGGATGCACAGTTACTTATTCTGTAAATCCTACATGGCATCAATATCAATTTCACATGTCGTCTATTATTATTCTTGTGCCACCTGTCATAATTAATGTGTCAACTTTTACCCGTGTCACGTGTTTATATGCCCGTGTCACCTATAATGTATTAGGTGTCACAATTATTTTCACACGTACAAAATCGAAGCAAGTACGTGTAAGGTCATTGCATCCACGTGCTTGCAATTTTGCCCAACTGAATTATCTAACCCCTGTCATCTGTTTAAATCCTCGTGTCACCTTGATTGAAACTCATTGCTGGTTTTCACCTGAATTATCTAACTTGTTGCTTTGTGTATATGCATCGAGTCAATTACACACCCTAAAAGGTCATACATAAACGGTCATAATCAAGTAAGTACAATAAGTACGAAGTCCTACTTCCAGCATTCATGTCCAACCACAAAATAATTGTCAGCCCCTAAGACCACCCGCAACCATAAGGTTACCTCTTATCTAATTTTTTTTTCCCCTCCCCCTATAATATTTTGACACCTCATTTATTTATTCTTTTAAATAATTTTCCACTTTATCAACCTCTTTCTTTAAGGTTTTCATATTTTTACTCCATAACCATGAGTTTAACTTATTCTCCTCTTTTCCCCATTTATTTATACCCATTATATGATTTCCACCAATCATAATATTATTAGTTAAATAAAAAAATATAAAAATAAATAAAGCATCATGCTTTTGCACATGGTCCAAGACACTTCTTACCTCTACACACTAAGGTAACCCCTTTCCTCTCTTTACCTTAAGGTTTTGCCTACAACCATGGGATTACCTTTTAGCAACCTTAAGGTGAATAAAACCCATGGTTGCTCATGCTCTAATTCAACTATTCAAGGTAATTGTATCGAAACAACCAACGGACAAGTTTAAGAGCAACATTATTCACAAAAAATGACAACAATTCACTTCCATAAGTACACCCCAACGACAATCAGATTATGCGTCCACCGAGTCGACCATGGAAGATGGAAGCCGCTAGCATCTGTCTGTACGCCCCAATAAACGTGTCATCCGGGCCATCGAAGGTGGAGGAGCTCCATGAATCTAATCGTGTAAGGCCCACAGTCACCACTGCAATGACGAAGATTTTGTCAAAAGTAAGAGAGGAAGAGTTATCATCCAGTGAAATGAAATACAAGCGTCGCACCCAACATACCTGAGCTTGTTCTGCGAAAGGCGCTTGTCGTGGTGTAGGCCAAACGACATTGGCACCTTCGACGTATACACCGCCTTCAACTCAGGGTGTGCATCCATGATGATGGGGACGAGGTGGGTAACATGCATCAGTAGGGGTTGGAGTTGGCGGTCTGTCACACAGTGCACATCACAGTCATACAGCTTCACCTGCTACTCCTTCAGATCAAGCGCGAGGGCAACCCAATGTTTGCCCCTCAGGTCAAGGGGTTGGAGGACGAGGTCCACGTCTGCCCATGGACGGGCCATGGGCGCCGGGGATCGGCCATCGAAGTATGAGAGGACTCTTCCACTTGCCTCATACCCCCCGACGCCTGAGTTGCACTCTTTCCACTCCCTCTCCAGATAGGTGGAGAAGTAGGAGTCCAAGACGACGACTCGACGACCAATGTCGTCACCCCTCTCCGCGACTGCTTTACGCAGCAGGAAGCATGACTTATCGAAGTGCTGCGACAAGTTAACCCCCATTACAACCCAACACATAGTCCAAGTGCAACCCAAATGCGTATGCAAGGCGAATCATAATCAAATGCAAAAACTACAATATACCAGCTTCGTACCTCTGAGTCGATCCAAAGTCGGGGCGTCTGGAGGGAGGTAAAGAACTCTTTCGGTAGGTCCCTGCTGCAGCCCGTTGACCGCTTCTCAGCGTCCGCACTATAGGCGTGGAATTAATCAATGAGTAACTTTGTCGTATAATTAAATGAAGATTGAAATGAGATGATGGGTTACCTTGCGAGCCACCCCTATAGGCCCTCGTAGTCGGCCGCATAAACTAGTCTCATGGCTACGGCGTCAGCGGGAACGACGACGTCCTTCACTTTAGAGGTCCACGGTTTCTTCGCCGGTTGGTCCACATCCACTGTATCATCCTTCTTCGTCTTCTTGGACGCCTTTCTCTCAAATACCTGGTCGACGGTTGAAGAGATCAACCTCTGAATTCCCAAATTTTTTTCCCATGCCACCGAACATAACAACCCATGTCACCTAGATAACATCCCCATGCCACAATGGAAAAGATAAAGGATGAATGAAACGGGCCATAAAGAGCGTACCTTGCTATATTCTCCTTGACGGGGCTTCTCCACAGCTTCAGTACGAGTCACCGTAACGACATCACCACCTTCCACCGGGAAAATAAACGACTTAAACAAATTTCCATTTAGGGGTCCAAGAAGTGTTTTCAATTAAGTTCAATGTCAGAGTTGCTTATCTTATCCTCGTCTTCTTGTTCAGGCTCCCCACCGGCTACTTTTGAACTCTCTGTAACCCCTTGGACATGTTCGGCCTTACAAAAAAATTCAACCCTTTCAGTTAATGCGCATATATCTTGTCGCACAATATAAAACACCATGCCACTCTACATAATTATCCATGTCATCATCAATTCATAACGGCATTGTCAACTTCCACATCAACATAACACAAGACCTTACCTTATCCCATTCTTGCCGGCTCGGGCTCTTTCAGCACCAGTCCCCTTTGCTACATCAACATCAACAACCTGCAAAACCGATCTACAAGTTAAATGGATTCCAATATGACTATCTTGTTGCTATGAAGTGACGCAGGCCACTGGACCTAACCTTAGTAACTTTTTCTTGTTCAACCTTCCCAACATCTTATGTTTTAGTCTGGGTAACGTCATGCACTTGAACGTGGAAAACAAAAACATTCTTGTAAGTGAACCCCCTGAATCCCGTGTCACACAACAGATCGCAAAACATGTCATCCAAAAATAAACTTACCTCATCCTTCTCCTTTCGTGACCCCGATACGTTGTCATCAACATCGCTTTTTCCAACTTTCTCACCAACGATGTCATCCGCGTACGTCTCACCCAAAAGTCCGTGTCCAGATCCATCTTTCTCTTTCTCAACATCTCCAACCTTGTTTTCAATATCCCTTACTCTTTCTTCCTTGCCTCTTCCTATCCATTTACCATCCTGCGGTTCATGGACCGTCTCCTCCAACACTTTTAGCGGCACACAATAACTTTTTACAATCAATCCTACATACTGAGTTCAACAAACCAGATCACAAAACCACAATCAGTTATTCAGAATGTATATATTTCCCGTGTCACCTACTATATGTCCCATGTCATTAGTCTATTTACCCCATTCACTTAACTTATTCAGATTATGAAGAAAATAATGCGAAAGAATAAAGTACCTTCTCATCCATCTTCTCCAAGGTATCCATCATCTTCTCGAGTGTCTTCACCACGTTATCCCTCGCACCGTCCGTCTCCTCAGCTCGTGCACTGGTTCTTGCTGGGGGGGGGGGGGGGGGTGTCAATAGGAGCATCGTAATGGTGCGCCAACGGCCACACAATGTCATCAAAAAGGGGGTCAGACTCCCCATCCCGATGGTTGCACTCATCCAACATTAACAGCTCGCCCTTCCCCGGCAGTAGCACTGGGTTCTCAGTAACTGTCATGACTTGCTCCCCCTCCGGGTCCATGCATTTGACAATGTTGTCATACAAAAGGTTGTCTTTGTTGGCGAACCACCTCGTGCACCGAGGGATCGACTTATGGGACAGCTTGTTCGCAAACATGGCGCCGAAGTCCGGAATGGATTCATATAGCCAAATCTGCAAGCCATCTGTAATCCATTTAGAAACCTACACTACATAATGAAGTAAAGTAGCATGAGGGTGGTAGATAAGGTTACCTCAAAGGCCATCGGATAGCCCATCAGCCCGTATCCAATGTGGTCGTTGCTCTTAGGATCGGGCTTCAAGTCAGCCAACCGGCGCTCAACGACACCGGAGAGCGAGTTATGTGTGGTCTCGTAAATAAGCCTATCCAATGGGTATGCCAGGAAGCGTTCGACATTCTCTATGAGCCTGACAATCCACCCCTGCAAAGGCTTCCTCTTCCCCCCCCCCCCCCCCCCCCAACAGCACTGCCTCCACGATGAAGAGGAGAACGAGCTTGAATCTCTTCCTTGCACTCGGCTCCTTCAGTAGACAACTCTTCAAGGCGAACTCAAGCTCGCCCACCTTCATGTTGTCCGTTTCGAAGAAGTCCTTCACAACTTTGTTGTCCTCCTCCATCACCATACGCTTCACTCGGCCACACTGGAGCCCCGTGACAATGGCAAACTCCTTCATCGAGAAACGCCGCAGCTTCCCCTGAATCATATACTAGTTGGGACGAGAATTGGCACCGGTTCGCCAGCTGGATGATCCCGCAAAACTGGCTGTCCAGCAGCTTATCTCAATCATAGGGGTCGACGTAGTTGTCGATGTTAGCAAGCATCGATAAACTCGACCCTTGGTTTACCCGTGCCCGAAAGTGTTTTTCTTCCGGGACACAGTAATGGGGCTCCCGTTGTTTGTCACTCTTTGCATTTTTTGTCCGAACCATTTGTCTCCTGCAATTTAAGAGCAACAATCAGTTTTCCAAATATTTGATATTCCATGTCACACAGTTTCTAAACCCATGTCACCAATATCAGACAGTTTCTAAACCCATGACATCATACATTCCACATCAACACCCGAAATCTCAATTTCAAACTAATGGAAATGCGTTTACCATACCTAATAGCAATCGAATTCCACACCCAATGTCACCCAATTCCAGTTTCAGATTCTAAGCCCCTGTCACCCAAATTCCATACCCATGTCACCCCCTTTCTCTTTCCCACACCAGATTTTGAAATCAAACACATCTAAAACCTCAATCCTTCTTCTTCAATCAACCCCCTAATCGTCCCCATTCCCAATTTTGACTCCCCCCATTGCCATCCTCTTCGACCTTCCTAAACCCTAACCGACGGTTTGCCCTATTCATACCCCAAAACCGCCCTCCTCTTCCTTCAATCACAACCACCATTGTCACCCCTCCACAACCCATCAATCAACCCATCTTTGACATTCAAATAACCCACCCTACACCTTGGATTCGAAGAAACCGGACAACCCAAGTGAAATGGAAAGGGGGCGTACCTTTAGAGTTTTCGGAAAGTGTTCTTCTCTTCTTTGACAGTTCCCGGCCGGCGATCATCGCAGTGGTGAGGTGTGATGGACGGCGTCTCTTCTTCCTCCCCCTTTCGAACGGTTTTTTTTTTCAAATGGAGAGATGGAGTGCCGGTTGGAGAGAGAGAGAGGGTGTGGTGATGATAGCCCCCGGGCTGTCATCACCACAAGGGGTGAGGTGACGGACACTTTTGTGCAAAAAAATGGAAAAGGGTCTATTTTTGCAATTTTTCCCACCCTTGTGCTATTTTTGCAGGTTTGGCAAAAAAATTGGTCTATCTATGACCATTTTGCCTAATTAAAACGCCCTTTAAAAGTATTTCTAAATCCTTTATGAAATAATTCCAACCCGCTTTATTTGATTAAACCAACCCTTTCTAAATCTCTGAAAATATTATTTTATCTTTTAAATCCTCATATAATATTATATAATACTTTAAATACCATTAATTAGTTAAATAAAAAGACGAATAAACTTGACCCAACCCGAACCAGACCCATTTAATTAATCCCCAACTGATTTACTATTAAAATAAAATCTGTAAACTAGGAGGGGCCCCACATGAGCCACGTTGGCTCCCTCATCTTCTTCCCGAATTCGAAAGGTGAAGTCCCGCATGCGCCATGGCGTCGCTCGACCTTGCTTCTCCTGGCGACCGGAGTGCCTCCTCCCAGCCTCCCTCTTCGTCCTCGCCGTCTCCAGTCTCGCCTTGATCTCCCACTCAACCGGGCTCACCCAGCTCGCAGCTCGCTCTCAACACTCGCTCGTGTTCTCACCTCTCGCGCTCATCTCACACCCTCTCTACCTTGCTCTCCAGCTGCAGGAGCTCTCGAGCTCACCCGACTTCCCATACTCAGCTCTCGCACACCCCCGACTAATCCAAGCATCGAAAAAAAGAATGAAGTCGAACGAGAAAGAAAAGAAGGCTTGGAAGCTCACCGACGTGTTCACGATTTCGGAGCGCTCGATCGGAGTTCTGGGCATCATCGGAGTCTTGCGATGGTTCGTCGGACCTGCGTTGGACATGGGTGAGTGTGGTGACGAAATCGAGGGTGGTTTGGATCAGAAACTGAGGAGAACGGCTTACCGGAAGGCAAAGTGCGCTCGAACCGAGGAAGGGGCTTCGATGGCGGCGCTAGGGAGTTTCTGGGTGGTGTCGGGGCGGTGGTGGACGTCGAATGGGTGGCTCGGCCTGCTACTGTTCCTGCTCGTCGAAGAACTCAGAGGTGGAGGTTGGTGATGTCGTGAACGGAGGTGGCGTGATGGTGAGGAGACGTGGAGATGGTGAAGTTGTGGTGGTGGTGATGAAAGTGACAATGGTGATGGTATGACACTACCAAAAACACAGGAAATAGCCACGATTAAAAAGCCACGGATAGGCCACGAATGATCGTGGCTAAACGGTTTAGCGACGGGCATAGCCACGAATTTTACATTCGTCGCCATTCGTGGCTATATGCCTGGTCGCTAAATGTCAGATTTCCAACATCTGTGGCTAATTAATAGCCATGATCTGACAAGTTCTTGGCTATGTATGTGCCCAGTTCAGAATCGTGTAATTCGTGGTTGTAGCGATGAAATTAGCCACGGTCTATGTCGTGGCTGATTTCGTGTCTTGGCACCACGTGTGGAATGTCTGGCGTCTTTCGTGGCAATGATTGTGGCCAATTAGGTGGCTAAGTTCGTGGCTTTTTTTTGGATATGTTCGTGGCTACTCCCATGGCTATTCCCGTGACGGTATTCGTGGCTAAGTTCGTGACTTTATTGCTGGCTATGCCCGTGGCTATACTCGTGATCTTGTTCATTCTATGAGCTAGGAAATAAATTTAATATAATTTTACAAATCTGTCACACAAACACATACAAAATACAACCATAAATTACACCATTCAAAACACATCTAAAACACAGTTAAAAGTTCAACAATACAACAAGTCTCAACATGCACGAATATGACAAGGACACCCAATAAAAGCACGGATTCAATCTAGAACACAAGACACCCAAATGAGATGTCGGAGCACCTACATAACAAAAGTGAGACAACATACCTTTCTACAACCACCGCCTTCTTCTTGTCCCATACACAATGATAACTTCTTGTAGCATGATGCCAATGCAAGCCTTGGAAACTTGCGCTTGTAGTCTTCATCATATTCGGTCTACCTCTCAAGAGTCCTTCAAATCAAAGGTGTACCTAATCTCTTATTACCTATCCATAAACAAATACAAACATCAAACACATTTTAGATTACTCCAGATAAATATGTTCAATCACACTTAAGATGTACAAGCATAAACAAATATAAAGATAAAACACATTTCAGACTATGCCATATACAAACATAAACAAATAAGATGTACCTAATCTCTTATTGTTCATGTCCACATCTAAGAACACCCTACGAGTGATTTCCGGCTCCTTTTCAATATAATCTTCTTGCACCTGAGCATAAAACACATTTCAGTCTGCATTTTGTCCATCGGTGGAAATTACATCAAACTAATCCATGTCCAGAAGTAATAAACAAAATCCGTATTTTACTTTTGTAATCCTGGAGACCTGTGTATCATCATTGTGTAACAAAATTCCAGCCCAAGCTTACCATTGCTACTACTTGCAGTAAGTTTAGTGCTTAATCCTGGAGACCTGTTCAACATGAGTAAGTGTAACTTCAAAACTATAGAAATGTGTTTGTTCAAATTTATCTAGGAATAAATCATGCCTTACGTCCTCTTTCAAAATTCCAGCCCAAGCTTACCACTAAAAGCCTTTATTAACTTGAAAGTAAAAAAACAGAACATAAAACAAAAGATAGAAAATGAAAAATTTACAGAATGGAAAATTTAAAAAACATAAAACAAATAATTAAACAAACAAATGAACAAAAACCCCAATTCATATTCCACACCTAAAATCTCAAATTTTAATCTACCAAATCCGTTTCAATTCTCCAAAATAATACAACATTTCAACAAAATCAATTTAATAAAGTGTATAAACGTTTTCAAGTATCAAATTGAATGAAGAATTGAAAAAAAAAAAAAAACTTAGACCTAAAATAATGGAACTTACAATATTGTTGCCGGCTAGTCTCGCCCTTACCCGGAGAAGAAACACACAACAGTGCGGCCCAGCGGCACTATCCCGGAGACGCCCTCGTCGGAGCCTGAGTCGGAGTCGGGTCGGGGATGCCTCGCCTGTTGGTCTCAAGTATCGACAGGCCGGGGATGCCTCGCTTGGAGCCTGAGTCGGAGTCGGGTCGGGGACGCCTCGAGTGCTAGTCTCGCCCTTTCTCCGTCCCTTCTCCTTCTGTGCGCTCCCTCCGGTGGTGGTTTCATGGTTTGTCGGCGTTCTTCTCGGTTTGAGGAAGACAAGAGAAGATGTGATATGGGGAGGAAGAGAGATCTGTAATTTTTGGGCGAGAGAGACAAAGATTGAAGAGAGAGCGGCTAGAGAGGAGGACAGAACGTGTGAAATGAGGCGGTACCCAAAGACCCAAAATGAATTAGGGTTGTTCCCAATTTAATAGAGCGGGAAATTTACCGCTCAATATTCATTTGGGCGGAAAAAAAATTTCGACACTGGGCATGTATTACTTTTTTATTTTTCATTCACAATTTACATCTAGAAAATAAAATCATCAATACAAATAAAAATATAATATATTTTAAATAACAAAATAATGGTACAAATAATAATAGTATAATATAATAGTTATTGTTATTATTAAAAACAAAAATTAAAAAATATATATTAAATAATAAAATAATAATGACAATAATAATAAGAATCATATTCATAATAATAACGTTAATATAGGGTTTTATACAAGGTTAATATAACGCCGTATTCAAGAATTATTAGGCACTTATATTAGGCTTCTTCAAAACATACTCTTATAATAATATTCTAATAAGAATTTATTAGTTAATATAAAGTATTATTAAACATTTATTCTTTACTTATATGACATTTTCTCAAAACATACTCTTATAGTATTCTAATAAGAATTTAGTGGTTGAAATAAGGTTTTATTAGACATTATTCGTTACTTATATGAAATTTCCTAAAAACATACTCTTATAGTATTCTAATAAGAATCTAGTGGTTAAAATAAGGTTTTATTAGACATTATTCGTTACTTATATGAGATTTCCTCAAAACATACTCTTATAGTATATTCTAATAAGTATTTATTAGTTAATATAAGGTTTTATTAAACATTTGTTAGTTACTTATGTGAGTTATCCTCAAAACATACTCTTACATTATTCTAATAGGAATTTAATAGTTGAAATAAGGTTTTATTAAACATTTATTAGTTACTTATATGAGTTTTCCTCAAAACATACTCTTATAGCGTTTTAATAAGAATTTAGTAGTTAAAATAAGATTTTATTAAACATTTACTTGTTAATTATATGAGTTTTCCTCAAAACATACTCTTATAGTATTCTAATAAGAATTTATTAGTTAATATCAGGTTTTATTAAACATTTATTCGTTAATTATATGAGTTTTCCTCAAAACATACTCTTGAAGTATAAGGTTTTGTTAAACATTTATTCGTTAATTATATGAGTTTTCCTCAAAATATACTTTTATAGTATTCTAATAAGAATTTATTAGTTAATATAAGGTTTTATCAAACATTTGCTAGTTACTTATATGTGTTTTTTCCTCAAAACATACTCTTATAGTATTTTAATAAGAATTTAGTGATCAATATAATGTTTTATTAAACATTTATTCATTAGTTATATGAGTTTTCCTAAAACAAAATACTCTTATAATATTCTAATAAGAATTTAGTAGTTAAAATAGGGTTTTATTAAACATTTATTTGTTACTTATATTAGTTTAATTCCTCAAAACATACACTTATAGTATTATAATAAGAATTTAATGGTTAAAATAAGGTTTTATTAGACATTATTCGTTACTTATATGAGTTTTCCTCAAAACATACTCTTATATTATTCTAATAAGAATTTATTAGTTAATATAATGTTTTATTAAACATTTGTTAGTTACTTATATGAGTTTGCCTCAAAACATACTCTTGTATTATTCTAGTAAGAATTATTAGTTAATATAAGGTTTTATTAAACATTTGTTAGTTACTTATGTGAGTTTTCCTCAAAACATACTCTTACAGTATTCTAATAGGAATTTAGTATTTGAAATAAGGTTTTATTAAACATTTATTAGTTACTTATATGGGTTTTCCTCAAAGCATACTCTTATAGTGTTTTAATAAGAATTTAGTAGTTAAAATAATATTTTATTAAAGGTTTATTTGTTAATTATATGAATTTTCCTCAAAACATACTCTTATATTATTCTAGTAAGAATTTATTAGTTAATATAAGGTTTTATTAAATATTTGTTAGTTACTTATGTGAGTTTTCCTCAAAACATACTCTTATTGTATTCTAATAGAAATTTAATAGTTGAAATAAGGTTTTATTAAACATTTATTTGTTATTTATATGAGTTTTCTTCAAAACATACTCTCATAGTATTTTAATTAGAATTTAGTAGTTAAAATAATATTTTATTAAACATTTATTTGTTAATTATATGAGTTTTCCTCAAAACACACACTTATAATATTCTTATAACATTTTCTTAGATAATATGAGGTTTTATACAACAATCATTAGCTACTTATATGATTTCCCTCAAAACATATTATTATTCCACACTCATTATCTACTTACATTATTTTCCATCAAAACACACACTTATAGTATTCTTATAACATTTTATTAGATAATATGTGGGTTTATTCCACAATCATTAGTTACTTATATGATTTTTTTTCTCAAGATAAACTCTCATAATATTCTCATATAAATTTATTAGTTAATATAAGGTTTTATTCAATGATTATTAGTTACTTATATGATTTTTTCCCTCAAAACACATTTTATTTAACAATTATTAGTTTTGTTTATGTTCTATTATTTATTTAGATATAAATACATATACCATTAATGGGCATGTTGGCAGAAATTATAGCCATATTTGAGCCCATAATAAATGAAAGTCTATTAGAAATTAAAGTGTGTCATTTGAGGTTATTGTAAATAGCCACGGCATTAGCTACAGATATGACCGTGTCTATTAATTGGACTCTTTAATATGCCGAGAGCTATTAATTGGGCTTCCATATTCATTGGGCTTTGACTACCACTAACGGGTTGACCGCCTTTACAATAACCTGTGTGAAAATTATTATTTGCTTTAATTTGTGTGAAAATTTACCCAAATTCGGATACATCACCGGACAATGGGCATGACCATATTAGCGTCGAATCCAGCCACGGATATTCCAACAGTGGCTAAATTCGTGGCTATTGGCCACGAAATTAGGTCATGATTGCCAATTATCGCTTCTTCTTAGCCACATGTACATCCATGATATTTTTTCGTGGGCTTAATGGCGTCGAAATCAGCCACGAATATTGCAATAGTGGCTAAAGACGTGGCTAACAACCTTGAATTAAGCTACGGTATTCATGATCGTGGCTAATAATTGTTGTTGCATGAGGATGGTCAAGTATGAAATAAATATAGAATAAAGATCAGACTGACTTCCCTGTCTCAGCAAATAAATACAAGACTTCCTCCCATTGTAGTAGAAGGTTGTCAGGATCGAATCCACGAGGAAGCACGTCAGCAGTTCTTAGGTAGCAACAGATCTCACAGACAAGCAACAGAAAGACAGAAATAAAAGCAGAAAAGACAAAGCAAAACAGAAACAAAAGCGAAAGAAAGTAAAGAACAAAGCAAGACAACAGACATACTCAATCTCGACAACAGCCTACTCGAGATCGACAACGGACAGCAGAAACAGAAGCTGAAAAATCGACAACAAAAGCAGAAACTCTACTCGACCTAGACAAGACCGTACTCGAGATCGACTAAGGCCTACTCGATCTCGACGAGCTCCTCCTCTGTATCGACTGGAAAGACAGAAAACTTAAATTGCAAATTTCGAACCCAAAACTCAGATTTCTGACAAAATAAATTCAATATATAAAAGACTTCCAAGGCCAGGGTATCAACACCACAACGATAACCATGCAAAGTAACACATAAAGGCATAAAAGATCATGCTTTCCATCAAAATAACTTTCGTTACTAACAAATAGGCATATAGAGGCTTTCGTATAAACCCTAATTGTTACTAACCCTTTTCACATAAGTAACCCAAGTTGCATTAAGATTACTTTCACTTCAATAATACAAACAAGGATCACCTTCAACTCTCGCAAAAGAATCATGCTCATAGGAATAGAAGACGAATTGCATAAAAAGATCTGACCTTTACCGCATCACCTCACATGGCCACCGTCGGGCTCACCCCAGCCCCAGAAGTGGGTGGACTACTCACGCCTCATCGCAATAGCAGACATTGATTGATGAAAAGAAACTTGCATTAAACTATATTCAAAGCCTTTACAATTCCGGCAATCAACTTTCGCAGAATGCCAAAACCCTAAAAACTTTAGAACTCCTAAAACTTCTCTGTGGAACTACTTGTCTCTCTCTGAAATTGAATGAATGAAAAACCAGCCCCTAGGGCTTTATTTATAGCCTTCTATTCCTTGCTATTCAAGGATAGAATCTTCTATCTATATCTAAAATTATATCTAAAACTTTAAAAGATAAATAAAAGTAACAAGGGAATTAAATCTTTAAAGGGAAATAATAAATCTAAAGTCTTCCATGGATAGATCTTCCTTCTTCATGATCAATGTTGATAGATTTGGATAGAATCGGCAATCTTCGCACCCAAGCAATCCCAAGTCGAGTAGAATTGGTCAAACCGAGTAACGCGGCTCTGGAGGTCTACTCGATCTCGACAAAGGTCTAGTCGATCTCGAGTAGGGTTATGGTCGACTGGCTCGGCTCGGGTAGATCTGCTCGACATGGCTCGGATCTAGGCTCCTGGGTGTCGTCGATCTCGACTAGGGCTCCTCGAGATCGACTAGGGGTGTGGTCGAAGACGGCTCTCTGGTGATGTCGAGGACTCCTCCTCGGCATGGACTCGGACTAGAGCATGGTGGCTCCTCGATCTCGACAAGGCCTCCTCGAGATCGAGTAGGGTTGCTCAGCACCTTCGTCCTCGGCTTCTCGATCAGCTCCTCTTCTCGACTCCGGATGTGGCGTCTAGGCTTAGTCGATCTCGACTAGTGGTACTCGAGATCGAGTAGGGTTCCGGAGTCAGGTTGCCTTGGACTTGGTTTCCTCGACCAGGCTTTGTCGACCAAGTCTGCTCGGGCTCTCCACTCGAGATCGATTAAGGTGTACTCGACATAGAGTAGCTCTGGCTTCAGCTCGGTTTGTCCTGGTTCTGTACTCTCGGATTCTGGACTTCTGTAGTTGTTTTCCGAGCTTTTCTGACCTTCCTTAAAATTGCTGTAAAACGTCTCGAATTCTGTGAATTTAAACAGAAACTGGTGTAGATTCCATAATTTGGCAAATAAACATAAACTACATAGATTCTGTACTATCTTGGCCCAAATGAATGAAATGTATGCAGAAATTGACATAAAAGTTACTGTAACACATAGCAGATTCAGCTTACAACAATAATCATGACATTTTGGTAGGGGTGGGCACAAATCCCACAAATCCTGTCCCGTCCCGATCCCGGTGGGATTTAGAGAAAAAAATTTCAATCCCGTCCCGATCCCGTCCCACAAAAATTACGCGGGACGGGACGCGGGACGGAGAGTTCGAATCCCGCAAATCCCGTCCCGTCCCGCATATATATAAAATTATATATATTAATTAAAATTAATAAAAATATATTTGTATTATACCTTAACATTTATTTAAACCCAAAATTTAAAATTTAAAATAATAATAAAAACACTAAAAATATACTCGTATAAGAAAGGACTTATTGATTATTTTTATGTAATGGGATTTTCATTCTTTTCTAGTGATTCTTTGCTACTGTTGTGTATTTACATTCTTTGGATTCAATTGTTGCTACCATGATTTTGTATGTAATGGGACTATTAAGTTATAATGCGTGACATTAATTTGCACATTTTTCTTTGTTATTTTTTGTTTGTGTCTTATTCATTTTTTACGAGGGACAAATCCCGTCCCGTCTCGTGAGGGATAAGACCCGGCGGGATTTGGAAAAAAAATATTCAATCCCGTCCCGATCCCGTCCCGCAAAAAATACGCGGAACGGGACGCGGGATTACCCCAATCCCGTCCCGTCCCATGCCCACCCCTACATTTTGGACACGAATTTATGCCATTACCCCCAGCCACGGATTTAGCCACGAAAATTTTCACTCAACGCTTATTTAGCGACGACATGTCAGGTCGTGGCCATGTTCGTAGCTATCACCCCCAGCCACGTTGCTAAAAAATCCATTACCCCCAGCCACGTCGACGACATGTCAGCCACGAATTTATGCCATTACCCCCAGCCACGTTGCTAAAAAATCTGTGGCTATTTCCTTTTTTTTTTTGTAGTGTGAAAAGATGGGAAAGGTGGCGTTGGCGTGAAGATGATAGTGGAATTGATGGAGCCGAGAGAGCGGGAAGTGAAGGGGTGATGGCGAAGGTGTGCAGAAAGAAGGTGCAGAAGGAGTAATTGTGAAATGAAAGATGAAAGAAAGGGGAGGGTTGGGTTGTCAGACTAAGAGCATCCCCACTAATGGGTAACCCATTCGTCTCTCTCATCGTAATATTTTGACACTTCACTTTCCACTAACTCTACCATATTCTTTAAGAATTTCTAACTTTTAACCCACATCCATAAGTTTACCTCATTACTATTCTTTTTAGCTTTATTTATACCTCATCACATATTTTTAACCAATCAAAATTTAATCCACCTAATAAAGAATTATAAAACCCCACTTTTATCAGTTTTATAAAATAAAAAAGTGGATGAGGAGGGGATGTGATTACCCCTTCCTACTAAGGTACTCCCTTCCCGTTTTCATGATAGGATTGATCCCACATCAATGAGGAAGGGATAAGGGAGTTAGAAGGGAGGGAAAACCCATGAGGGTGGATGCTCTAAATAGGAGAGGGGTGAGGGAGGTTGAGTGTAAAGTTGGTTAATTAAAGCCAATACCCGATAATAAATCCTGAATACGCAAATTTCGACTCTCGAAATTAGTTTCCGAATGTTAGTTTCCCCGAATCCCGCTTTCTCAATCAATTAGATTTTTAAAGCCGAAAAATGATATCTCCATCCTAAACTATTTTTAAATACTCAAGGTGAAAGGACGGAAATTGTTCGTCAAATTTTATATTACGGTCGGAATCCGTTAAACGAGTTTTAAACTCAATTTAAATTCATTTTTAATTCTTTCTTTTCCAAAAAATTTATGATTTGAAATTCCGAGCCTTTACAAGAACGACCGTCAACTGTGAGTCATTAGAGTCTTTGCTAGGGTTGTAGGACAACCCAGCCCCATTGGGTTTGTCCTAATAGAGTCATATGAGAGCATGCGCATGATTTCATATTCTTATATATATATATATATAGGCTGGATCCGGTGTAAACACCTCTTACGGTGTAATTTGTTAACAAATCTGGAGCGTTGAATTAGGAAGATCAATAGTTGAGATTTGATGGAGATTTTGAAGGGCAAAATTATTCGTCTGAAACAACATGATTATTCATACATAAATCATACGAATAATTATGTTGCAACAAACGAATAATTTTCATGTGAAAAAACTATTCATACATACGAATAATTAATTTACGTTAAACAAATAATTATAGTGATACCTATGAATAATCAGTTTGTTTACAGTTTACACCCTAAGAGGTGTTTACATCGGATTCAGCCTCTCTCTCTCTCTCTCTCTCTCTCTCTCTCTCTCTCTCTCTCTCTCTCTCTGTGTGTGTGTGTGTATCACTATGGCGATGATCAATTTTCTAACCCCGATGTGGGCATAGATGACGATCCATTATACATCCAGCCCCATCCGAGGCATTCATACATCCGACCCCGATTGAGGCACATATATACCCCGCCCCGACTGACGCGTGAGTTGTCAGAGTCGGGACATGCCGCTTGACATTATGTGTGAGCCCATTTACTCATCATCATCATCATCATCATCATCATCATCATCATTATTATTATTATTATTATCATATGAACTGTCAGCATGCCTTGTCTGTTCAAGATTCAGTACTGCATTAGAAGCATTTTTATTAGGTATAGCACATACTATGTGGCCTTAGCGAGGATTGCCGGTCCCGCATGTGTGGCTTGACTTGACTCCTTTCCCCGTTCTTCTTTTAAAGATTTGTTGCAGATTTCTGAATTGTTCTGTGTTGCTTGATGGGGATGTCCTATGGTGTTATATGACCGAGAGGATGACTAGACTCCACTTTATACCTTTTGAGATTTCGTACTTTATCGTATTATTTTGGTTTTGACCCGGCTCTGCCATCACTATGTCTCGTACTTTATGTTTGCAAACTTTTCGAACCAAATCCGTTTTGCACGACTTAGACTTCTAGGACAGATTTCGGTTACAATGGACCAACACGAATTTTAGGGTTCCGAAATCCCTCATTTAAATATTAAAACTTTGTTTTGGAAACCTCAACTCGTACTTGTATTGCAAGATCCGAACGAAGGTATCCAACCTTTGAAGATAACTCAGATTTTATATTCGGGCCGTTACACACTGGTACTTTGAACCCGGGCGCTAGGATCAGCAGGTGCAAGACTCTTTTGCGGGCGCCATCTCCGCGTCCTTCGTGTTTTCTTCGTTTCTTCACTTGATTTCCTTATCTTCTTCTTGGATCTTCTTCTCTTTATCTCTAAGTCATCCTAAGTGTCTCCAGCAGCTTTAGGGCTCTAGCATCACCGTCTTGCACCACCTCTTCGAGCTCAGATTATTGAATCTACAAAATTAACATAGAAAAGTGTAGATTCCGAACTTCGAATATAAAATCATAAAGATTCGACTTAGCTATAGAACCATATCAAATGCAACATAAAGCTACACTAAAACTACCTAGAATACCTATACAAAATATGTATTATCAATATCCAAGACAAATAATATATCATACTTGACTAGCATGAAGTAACAAAATGAACACATCATGCTTTTTGATGAAGTTCGGGCATTTAATGTAATTTTCTCAAACTCGTAAGATCAAGTTATAATTGTAGAGTGTTCATGCTATGTGAGATTAAGAAGTTGATAAATACTCCCTCCGTCTCAAATTAAAAGTCGGTTTACCCCGAGGCACAAAGATTAAGACGTAATTAATGTTACGGTACAAATTTGCATTGTTATAAAAAAAATATAATGCAGTGGCGCCTAGAGAAAAGTGTAGAAGAATTTTATGCCACAATGAGTCAATGACTAACCTCTCACCTTCCACTACCCTCTCACCTTCCAAAACTACCATTTAAAAAAAATCAAATGGCTAAAACAACTAGCTTGTATTGGGCGTTAATTAATTTGTACTGGGCATGGGACTGATTTGTACTGGACGACAATTAATTTGGAACAATATAAAATGGCTAAAACGACTATGGAATTGACAAAAAACACAAAAGGCAAAAATTACGAAAAACACAAAAGCAACAAACAGATCTAACTTGCATATTTATCAAAATTACATAGTATGGAATTGACAAAAAACACAAAAGGCAAAAATTACGAAAAAGACACAAAATTTGCAAAAGAGCACTAATTTGACTAAAGCTACTTGCCTTAAGTTGACGAAATGGTTTAGAGAGGTTGAGGAGGATAGTTTGATATGTGACATGAGATTTTACAGAATTTTAAAAGGGTGTTAGTAATTTTTTAGAAATTACAGAACTTATCCTAAATTTTTCCCAAAGGAAACCCAATTCCTCACCCAGTTAATCTTGCGCAATAATGAATACAAGTATACAACTGCTTCAATATGAGATATTGGTTATTATAACATCGATTACCTAATATCGACACTTGATAAATCGCGATGAAGAGAGCATATCTTTCGCAAACGGGACTCGACAACGTCCAAATTTTGAATCTAATATCCCTTGGTATGATATGGATCTGAATACACAAGGATTTATGTGAGTTAAGATCCCCTAATTGACAGGAATTTCAAAGCAACACTCGAAAACAGAATTTCATGAAAGGCAAAAAACTGCTCACAAGTTAACTTCGTGGCAGTGGTTAGAGCGTCTTGAATTTTTTATGAGCAAGGTGTTACATTCTGGCGGGCCATATGACGTGGGGGGTCAAGCACGTCCGAGTGCAACATGCGCTAACCAAGCCGAGCACACAAGCCGAGTGGGGTTCCATCCTAAAACAAATTGGTGTTAGGTAGGATAGCCCACCGACTTATATGCAATTCTTGGATTTATCATCTAATCAATGTGGGATGTGCATATTTCACATCTTTCCACACACCTCCCTCAAGTGCAACTGTCTAGCCCCGCAATATATGCTTGTTGTACTTGACGACTTAAGCCTTAAGGCCTGCCAGCCCATTAGACCAGGATCCCGGATCGCACCGCTTTGATACCATGTTAAATTCCGGCGGGCCATATGACGTAGGGGGTCACGCACGTCCGAACGCACCATGCGCTAACCAAGCCGAGCACACAAGCCGAGTGGGGTTCCATCGGCTTGTATGCAAGGCTTGGATTTATCATCTAATCAATGTGGGATGTGCATATTTCACATCTTTCCACACCAGGAGAGAGTTCGAATCGACAGAGCATAATGCAGGGTGCATGAAGGAGTCAAAATCGTGGGCGAAAGAGCATTTTTAGTGGTGGTGGCAAAGCCCGACAGGGAGGTTGTCGATCACGCTTCTGTAGAAACTTACAAAAATGATTCTAAGCACTTTCCGATGAGCTTCTGTACCGGGGGGGGGGGTCAAAGTTTGTCTCCTGGATGTTGAATCAGCTCTGCGGTGGTGGTGGTTGTTGACTTGTTGGTCTTAGTGTCCTCGGAATTGTGGTCGAGCGCAAATAGGAGTGGCGAAGAACGTCCGTATTGTGGTGCCTCTATGATTGAATTTAGAGGTTGACTTGGGAAGATAGCATCTTACGGGAAGAAAAAAGGAGGTTGGGCCAGCTCATGCCTCTCATGTGCTGCTTGGACCGAATGGTTTCCGAGAAACAACGGATACGATTCGTGAAAAAAAAAGAATTTAAATTTAACATAAATTTCACAAGGTACCCCCGAGGTATCGCTTCATTCACGCGGTGACTAATTGTTTTACACCTTTCACGTGGTACCCCTGAGGTTTTGAATCCTTTCACCTCGTGCCCTTATACATATTTTTTAACAGATCTCGTTAGTTCGTTAATGGAAAATTAAAAAAAAAAAAATTGAATTAAAAAAGGGGGAAAGAAGACAAAAGTCGCGGTCGAAGTGTCGAACAAAAGAGAAGATCGAAGAGAAGAAGGGAGAGCTGCTTTTCGCCAGAGGTGCTAGTGGCCGGCGTCAGTGCTGATGGGGGTGCAGCTGCTCTGGTGCTTCATCTGGTTTCAATCCAATCCCAACCCTTTCTCACATCAATCACCAGCCCTCAATCTCCCCTTTCACCAGCCCTCTCAGTCCATCTCAATGGTGTGAAAAAGGGTTCGATAGGAGATGTGATGAGCAACAACCTTGATCTTCATCAAATCAACGAATCCATTATCTATTGTAGCTTGAATCCTCTTCGTCGACAAGTGCAGTTACATCCTCATCGTCTTTGTGCAACAAAACCCTAACTTCAAAACCGGAATCTCCTCTCCCCAACACCCAACAACAAAACCAGAGAAAGCGAAATACCCCACAAAAAAAAAGTGAATCAATTAAAGCAATGAACACAAAACACCTCTTTACCTATCCCTAGTTTCCCGTCCAACACTAATCTCTCTCCCATCGCCCATACCAAAACCTCTGCACCACGATCCCCCTCCCTCTCCGGCTACACCTCCTCCGCCTCTCCTCACCCAGTAAACAATCCATTAACAGCAACACCAACAACCTCAAAGACCTCCCAAACAACCAACAACAACTACTAAATCTGGAAACTCGACCCGAGACTGCACTCAGAACCGATCTACTAATTCCTCCTCTTCCTCTTTTCCACGCGGTGGAATTGCACACGGAGGATTGCAATTCTGAACTCTTCAACCGGGATGGATGAGATTTCTTCCTTCCTCACGAAGATTTTTCCGTTCTAGTTCGAATCTTGTGATCGATCGGGTTGGAGAGCGAGAGAAGGGGGAGGGGAAGAGAGGCACCGATCGATCTGGTTCACGAATCTCGCCCCTCTTCAGTCTTTTTTCCCCTCTTTTTTTCATTCAATTGATTTTTTTAATACAAACTTCACGGGGGATCGGTTAAAAAACAATGATAGGGGCACGAGGTGAAAAAATTTATAACCTCAGGGGCACCACGTGAAATATGTAAAACAGTTGGTCACCGCGTGAATTAAGTCATATCTCAGGGGTACCTCGTAAATTTTTTATAAATTTAATTAGCACCAATTTAACTAATTGTCCATCAATCAACTAATAAGAATATTGGTATATTATTTAAGAAAATTTGATTTATCTAACTTAAGTAAATTCATTTATTTTATTTTTCTTAGAATAATATAATTATTCTAAAACTTTATATTATATATTTTATGTGAACTAATACAAGTGAAATTCAACTTATATTTATTTATTTTCATTACAACTGAAAACCCACCACGCAATCGCCACATTTGGCATTGCCTTATACCCAGTTAGCTCGAATATTGTTGAAAATCGAGTCATTACTATTGATATTGAAATTACAGTAAAAAATCCTAGAAATATAGCTGTTAATTAATACAAGAGTTTCTTTTTACCACGTTTGATTCGATTAGAATATGATTTGTTATCTCATATAGTCATATGTGTAGTCACAAAAGACACCGCCGATAAGCAAAGAAATATGAGATTTTTGTAATCTATCTTTGACAAAAGGCTATCTCCAACAATGTTCCAAAGGAAGTGGCTAACCTTTGGAGGGACATCCATTTTTAAAATCGGGCGTTGAAAATTATTGTTTCGAAATCCATTCGGCATAGTGAAGTAGCAGTTTCGGTTTAAAACTAACCCGACGTACTGAGAGCCCAATAAAGTTTGTGTGTAATCGGATTGACAGGTAAATGGACCACACCAATATGATCAATCAATGCAGGCCAAGTAATTGAGATTGCATACGAGGGTGATCCCATTCATTATTAACTTGGAAGGAAATGGTTAACTTTCCACGTTAGTTGCTCCTCCATTAACGGTACGTAGCAATCCCTTGTTTGAAAGTTTATAGTGGTTAGCTCAGTAGCCGGACCAAAAATTGATAGTGTCGCCGTCGCCAACACACCAACACAAACCTTTTATTGAACATAGACACGGATTTAGGGGTGGGCTGGTCTTTACTGCAGCCCACCCCAATAATCCAGAATTTATTTAATAGGTGTAACAAAAATATCACAAATTCAGTGTAGTTTAGTTGGTTGAGTAGGTATGTTTAAGACATCCAGTATGGCAAATCACCATGGTTCAATTCCCACTACCTGCTCAGTGTTCATTTTTCCTCTTCCTTTGTGTTTTTTGTTTGGCCGCCCAGTGTTCAATTTTATCTTCGGTTTTTTTGCCTAGTTGTATAATATATACTCTGTATATTCATCTTTTTTTTTTTTCACTTCTTTAGGTTTCTTTTTTCTAGGTGTGTATATATATGTGATGTTAATAACTCTTAAAAATTTGTTTATTGTATATTGTATTTTTATTATTTTTTTCTAGGTGTGTATAAATATATGTTATATATATACATGTGATAATAGTAACTCTTAAAAAAAATTCATTGTATAAGGCGATTTCAGCCTATCTCGATTTTCATTCCTCGTTCCGCCTCTTCAGTGAAGAGGCATACGCTTGGACAATTGCCACGAGGAGCACCCCTTTTTCTTATAGCTGAAGATCTTAAACCTTTAAGGTACTTTTCAGTAATAATTATGACCCACACATTATTTAGCTCTACTATTATTTTCCATAACAATTTCATTTGCAACCAAATGTTCATTGTTTCAGCTTTATACAAGCATAGATCTATTGCTAACATATCCGCACAAATCTTGTCTCACCGGTCAGAAAGGTGGACGTTGTACTCTTATTCCAAAAGAACAAACAATAGATTTGATCAAGTTCATTAAGAATGGATGTAGGTAGCATGAAAGATTGCATAAGAAAGATATAAATTTGATTTAATAAGCACCTTGTGTCTTTATGCAGACAAAGTAGAGGCTTTCAATTTAGAAAACCGTTTTTTGGGTTTTTAACACTAATTGAGCAAAAGTATCAGAAATCAGACAAAGTAGAGTGGAGATATGTAAGACCGGTCAATGTAGTGTTGAAGGTATATTAATTTTGTCTCATCAAGCCAAAGCTATCAAAAATCGAACACACACAAGTGTAGACTAGAGTGGAGATAGACTAAGGACCCCCCTTCAACTATGCCATCGAGGACCCCATTTAGCCCCATATCAATTTATTCTCCTAGTTCCAGGCTTTCATAAAGTTGTATAAGCTATCCTTAATTACATCAACACTAAGTGTTGTGGCCTTCATTTCAGGTACTAGGCTGAAATGATGTGAAACATGGCACATGAAACATGCATCGCAAAATGGTGTGAAACTGCTTCCTTGGACACTGGTCTTGATCATGTTGAACCCTATTATTAAACATAATTCTCTTAAGGATGATTTTTTTTTAAAATATTCAAAAATAAATAAATATTTGTGGATAAATTCATAAAATTAAAATATTTACACAAATATTAAAAAATTGCAGAGAGGTAAGAGAAACGCGGTCTCAAACTGCGTTTCATTCATACGAAATGATGAAACGTTGCTTGAAATCGCGTTTTATAAATAATTTGAGGTAAAACGGGGTTTGAATGAAATTTGAGGTAAACCGCGTTTTATATTAATTTATATTTTTAAGTTAAGAAATTAAAAGGAAAAAGAAAGAGAATGAATGAAACGCGGCTTGGAGAGCACCATCAAATCCCAATCTCCCTCGCGCCGGAAGAGGAGGATGGAGGGATGAGGAGACGCCGGATCCGGTGGAAGGAGGCAAGGCCAGAGCCCGGAGGTTGCTGGGAAAGAGGAGAGAGGAGACAATTTTTTCGGGCAGCACCGATGCAACTCCGACCTCTCGAGCGCCACCGGAGGAGAAGAGAGGAAGCGAGTGTCGATCGGATCTGCAGCCTCGCCTTCCTCTTCGATCTGAGACGGCCTTCAATTGAAAGTAGGCGGTTTCGCGAGCCTCGCCACGAGGCGAGCTTTGATCGGAGATGAGCCGGAACAGTTGGGAGTTGGGCTCGAGGCATCCGCCGCTGACGAGGGCTTCGACGGCCTGATTCTGGTCCCGGGAGATCATGGCGGAGGGGGGCAAGGGAGGCGGCCTGATTGCTACTCCTTCCTAACGAGCTCCGGGCTCCGAATGCTTGGTTTCTCATCCTCCTCAGCCAGCGATATCCCTCACGCCGGAGCAGTGGACGAGGCTCCGGGCTCTGGCTCCTGGCTCCGTCTCCCATTCTCCTGGCTCCGAGCTCTCTGCCGGCCACCTCTCCTTCTCCTGCACTTTGCCCTTTTTTTAATAAAGTAAAATGCGAAAATAAGCCGCGTTTTATTAGTTTTTTTTTTCATTGCAAAATGATAAACACGCGGGCGCGTTTTATCCGATACGGATTATAAAACGCGATTTCAAGCCGCGTTTTTATAACAATTTTAAATTTGACCAAATTTTGCCAAGGGGAGATATAACCTACGAATAAAACGCGATTTGATACCGTGTTTCTCTGATCTCTTTGCAATTTTTGAATGTTTGTGTAAATATATTGATTTCGTAAATTTATCCGTAAATATTTATTTTTTATTGAATATTTTGAAAAAAAATTCCTTAAGGATAAAAGTATCACTTTACGGATAAGCTAAAAAATATCAACTTCATGGAATATAATTGATTTAATTATTTTAATTAATTACTTTAGAAATTAAATTAGTTTATCTAATTTAAGAGATATAATAACAAATTTAATAATTTCACCCATTTGAGGTATTGAAATTGATTTATATCTACTTCAAGAGATATGAATTCTATTGATTTAACACTTCAGAGTTCAAATTAATCTGTATCCAATTTAGGAGATATGAAAAACAATTGATTGATTCAACCACTTTGATGAAAATAACATTAATTTATCGGCTTCAGCAGATAAAAAATTTCAATTGTTTCAATTACTTCAGGAGTTGAAATAACATTATTAGTTAATTCACTCCAGGGGAATTACTTTTTTTTTTGAGCAATTCATGGTGATAACTTACCAATAACTTGGTCCATTTGCAAAAATGAAATAGAGGGCAGTTTTTCCTTGTAATAAAATAGAGGGCAGTTTGAAGAAATGGAGAATATATAAATTAATGTTTTTGGGGGTTTAACTTTTAAATGACCCTTTACATAGAAATTTACAAGGAAATTAGGGGTTTTTAAACTTTATCCAAATTTAATAAAATAATAAAAATAATATTATGATATTGTTATATTACTACATTATTTTATGCCATGCGATTTTTAAAATTTATAAATTGTCACATTCCCAAATTCGTAAGTTTTCGTTTTTCTATTCGTATAACATATTTATATCACTATCAAATTATCAGGCAGAAAACGATTGCTTCTGAGTTTGACTTTTCCTACATTTAATTTAATTAATTAACTCCACCTACAGGCCTAACCCAAGGTGGAAAATCAAATAACTAATGCATTAGTAATCATCTCGGACTAAAAATATAAAATAACATGCGTTAGTACGTGATGCTATGAGATTAATTAGAAAAAAAATTAAGGTGTTTGGGCGGTTTAATGATAAGGAGTCGGGGGATAATAGAAAGTTTTGGATTTGATATATGTAATCGTCCTTTATCTTGTGTGAAAAATTAAGGTTTAGATTGCTTCTTACCATCGGGCCTAGCAGGTACATAAATACTACTGAGTCTGTAAGTGAATACATTGTGGAAGGACAATGGTGGAAGGAGAAGCTTCTGTCAATTCTCCCAGAAAACGTGACAGAGGACATCATTAAAATACCCTTATCAATCCTCTCCATTACAGATAGACTGTACTGGTGGCCGGATAAAAAGAGCTAGTTCACAACATCGAGCGCCTACAATCTTATCACTAGTAGCCAAACTACAAACTCAGAGGACTACAACTGGATTTTGAAACTCGATGCCCCACCCAAAGTTAAAAATTTCTTATGGAAAATCAAACAACACAGACTACCCACATCCTCACGCTTATCCCTTAAGGGTATGGTTGTAACCACAACATGCGTTTTCTGCAATCACCATACGGAAGATGATATCCACCTATTTTTAGAATGTTCCATCAACAACTTCAAACGACAATTCTGCAGAGAAATTTTCGACAAAATTAACATGATAATATCTCAAACTAGATGTATGAACCAAGTATTACACTTACTTGGGACATCTCTATCAAAGGAAAATAAACAAAACATAATATTTAGAAGGTGGACCCTATGGTTTATTAGAAACCAAGTAATTTTCAGAAATGCCAGTACTCCGTCCAACGAGGGTTTAAAGAAATTAATTAGGGATAATATCGACAACTGGAAAAGAGCATGCTCAATGGACACGACAATCTTAGGGGTGGGCGAGTCGTTTCCCCTTAAAAAGGAGAAAAGGCAGACAAAAAATAATAAACAGAGGACTACTCGATGGAAGAAGCCTCCATGGGGAAAATACAAGTTAAATTTTGATGGATCTTTCATATCAACTAAAAAATGCTCGATAGGTTACATTATACGATATTGGTTGGGCAACCCAGTAAGTATAGGAGGAAAAGAGATCGGTGGCCAATCCCCACTAATGGCGGAAGCACTTGCCCTTAGATTGGGGGTGGAAAAGGCAAGAGAGCAACGGATCAACAACCTCATCATCGAAGGCGACTCTAAGATAATCATAGATTTCTTACGCACACAGACTAACTGTCCATGGGAAATAGAACTTATAATGTCCGACATACAATCCATTATTGCAGGGCTAACAATTTTCGGAGTTTCCCACATTCCCCGCATTGGTAACCAAGTAGCAGATAGGGTCGCACACCTTAGCTACTCTACGAGGGGAGCAAACTTATACAACGATACAGGTCTGTTAGACCTCATCCATCAGGATGCCTTCGGATAGAGCTTAGCTCATCCGAATCTTTACCTAATAACAAAAAATCGGGCCTAGCAGGTCGACGCAAGCCGGTTTACTTGGTACATGATTCTTGCCTGTTGGGTCTTCTATCCGGAGTTTATCACCAAAGGTGGGTTATCCTCGTTATAAAAATAAATAAATAGAAAAGGCAGTTTCCGATGGGGTGAATCTATGGTGAAGAGTGAGGGGGTTAATGGAAGGTCTCGAGTTCGATCACTGCCTTCACTTTTTCTCTTGGGTGAAAAATTAAGGTTCACCTTGCTTTTTGGACCAAATGAAATGTCAGTAAAATTTTATAAAAAAAACTATTAAAAAATATATTGAAATATTGTAGGGTCTTTGTTATGGAGAAATCTATGATCACCATTCAAAATATGCCATTGATCAAGCTAGAATACCTTCAACAAAGAAGAAACTCAGACACCAACTTGCATTGAATTGGAAGAAAAATATTATAGAAAGTTGTTTGTAGTTGTTGGGCTTGATGCATTTTATAACGGAATCAATCTTTCATAAATCACAATCAAGGCCCTATATTTACACATATTTACATAACATATACCATATGCTAGTACCCCCTCCCCCAAGATGGAGTTGGGGTATCAATAATACAGCTCCTAACTTGTTTGGAGAGGAACCAAACAAACACCCTGCAATCTTTGTGAGTGTGTATGTGATAGACTTAGACCCCATGCCTTACCGATGACCAACTGATGTTGAGAGTGTTTCCCTTTACCTTGAAAGATTCTGCAAGTGATTGGTTTTATTACCTACTCCCCGAAAACATTACTACTTGGGTTTAATTGAAGAAAACTTTCCTTCAAAAATACTTTCCTGCTACTCGCCTCAACAAACTCAAGAAGGAGCTATCTACACTAGTACAAAAATGGTTTTAGACAACACCTTGTAGACAACGGGGTCAACGATTTTTGAAATAATGTTGTCTATATTGGTAGAAATTAGAGTTTTTTGGGATGCACAACGGTTATTAGTTATAACCATTGTCTTTGTAATTGCAAAGACAACGTATATATAAAGAACCGTTGTCGTACATATAGAAGACACCTCAAAGAATACGGTTGACAGAACCGTTGTGTATGTACAATTGAAACCGTTGTCTTTGTAAGTACAAAGACAACGAATATACAAAGAACCGTTGTCATAGATATAGAGGACATATCAAATAATACGATTGATAGAACCTTTGTTTATGACCAATTAAAACCATTGTCATTGAAGTATTGATTCTCTCTTTAATATGTTTCGATCTCCCTTGCGATTATTGTTGATATTATTGTGATTGATCACCATGATAGTATCTTGCTAGGTTTTTGTTCTTTCATCATTGAATGAATTCCGCAGTAACAAGCTTAGGATTGTGAGAACCTTCGTTTGATCATGACTAAGTAGGGATTTCAACATATGTCTTAAACATCGGTTACCTTGCATACTTGGTGTTATTCATATGCCTAGATTCTTGGGAACTTGTGCTATCTTTATGTTAAATCTTTGTCCGTGCAAGGGTTACATGTCGTTGATCCGCAAAAGAAAACTCAAACCTATAGCAATAAGCAAGAGGTTGGCATAATAGGTTGCATATAGCTTAGTTAAGATAGCATAGCAAGTGGTCGGCATAATAGGTTGCATTATGCCTACCTAAATGCAAGGGTTTCTTTGATTCGATAAATTCGAATTTATTTTGATATGCCACGGCCGCAACATTTGACGTATGCGCTTCGTTTTGTTACGAAAACCCTAGTTTATGTTATTTTGTTTGGTGGCCGACTTAGACCCTTTATAAGGCCGATTATTGTTAGTTTTTAAGAACTTCTATTCTATTCCACGTTCTATCAGATAATTTGGAGAGAGAGCGATGTTCGCCATGGGCGGCTAAACTCTCTTCATTCTACTTGAATTTGAAGCTTTATTTGTATTGATTGTGAGTTTCTAAATCTTGTTCCTTATTTCCTATATTGAATGCTTCAACTTCTTTGTGCTTGATTGTTTATTGTTTTGTTCTATCTTGTCTGGCCAACTAGTTAGATCAATTCAATTGCTAGGGTTTTGTAGATTCCTGATTGCAAACCTTAACCCAAGTAGCAAACTTATCCCTTTAAGGCTGATTGAACTAATTGGATGGGTAGGAAGTTGGATGTGTTGTTAAATCCCTCGTTAGGGACTGCAAATACCTTGGTTAATCTCTAAATTTAAAGCTATCAATTGGGTTAAATCCTTCTTTAGGGATTGTTCGATTGATAAGGGTTTTTATGACTTATTGGACTAGTAACTATATTAGGTCGGGACAAGGCATTCATAGGAAGACTAAAAGGACAAGAGGAAGTTACAATATCAATTCAACCAAATAAAGTGGATAGTTGTAGGTAGAGCGATCTTCTCTAAATTGTTTTGCATTATTTGTTTTTTTTTTTGTTTTTTTTTTTCAATCTCAATCAACCAAAACCCCCCTTTCTACTAATTGGTAAATACGCATTGTTGAGAAATACTTGATTCTATGTGGGATCGACCTCTTACTTACTTGCTATACTAGTTCTAGTTTGTAGGTTTGAGTTTTATTTTGATACGGTTTACACGACTAAAAATCGTTCACTAAATTAGCCAAATTGCACCAAATTCCTCAACAATGGCGCCAATTTGATGGACGGTTTTTAGTCGTGTAAACCATATCAAAATAAATTCGAACTTACTAACTAATGTAGTGTGATAAGTACGAGTCGATCCCACAGAGAATCAAGTTATTCCAAGTTAAGTTTATTTACCAATTAATAGGAAATGGGGGGTTTTGATTGATTGAAATAAGAAAGAAAATAAAATAAACTATAAACAAATTAATGCAAAGCAATTTAGAGAAAATCGTTCTACCTACAACTATCCACTTTATTTGGTTGAATTGATATTGTAACTTCCTCTTGTTCTTTTAGGTTTTCTATGAATGCCCTTGTCCCGACCTATTATATTTACTAGTCCAACCAATCCTAGAAACTTTTATCAATCGAATAGTCCCTAAAGAAGGATTTAACCCAATTGATAGCTTTAAATTCAGAGATTAACCAAGGTATTTGTAGTCCCGGCCCTAAAGTGGGATTTAACAACACATCCAACTTTCTACCCATCCAATTAGTTCAATCAGCCCTAAAGTGATAAGTTTGCTACTTGGGTTAAGGTTCGCAATCGGGAATCAACAAAACCCTAGCAATTGAATTGATCTAACTAGTTGGCCAAACAAGATAGAACAAAACAATAAACAATCAAGCACAAAGAAGTTGAAGCATTCAATATAGGAAATAAGGAACAAGATTCAGAAACTCACAATCAATCCAAATAAAGCTTCAAATTGCAAGTAGAACGAAGCGATTTTAGCCCCTCATGGTGAACATCGATCTCTTTCCAAATTGTCTGATAGAACGTGGAATAGAATAGAAGGCGTCTAAAAACAACATAAACTCGGCCTTATAATAACTCCAAGTCGGTCATGAAAGAAAATAATAACAATTAGGGTTTTCTTAAAACAAAACGTAGCGTCTAGCGCTGACGACCAATGCTGTGGCCGCGACATACATGTTGCGGCCGCGGTATCAACAACTTTCTCCATGCCCACAGCGTCCTCACTGGCGGCGGCCGCGGCACGCATGCTGCGGCCGCGTCATATTGTCTTTCATGGAAAATCTATTTCGAATTTCATCTTGTTGTCAACAAAAAGGTTGTAGTGCTCTGAAAGAGGTTTCCAATGCATGGTCATAATAGTCGATCGGACAACTGAGGCCTCCAGAAAGTGCAAAACAAGTTTAGCATGTTTGACGACAACTTCTGCAGACTTATTCTTCGTTTAGGTTCACTTCTTCTTCTCAGGACCTCTTTAGATCTTCATTTAACATTCTTCGATCAACTAAACTTCCTCATCTTAATGCATCATCAACCCATTTCTCCTTCTTGGATCCATAGGTACCTGAAATAATCAATAAAAACGTGTAGATTCCGACTCCACCAACATAGAGAGCACATTAAATATGCAAATTCTACTTAAATAATGCATGATATGCATCTTAACTAAGTTAAATGCAACCTATTATGCCTACCTAAATGCATGCTATCAAACTCCCCCACACTTAAGCTTTTGATTGTCCTCAAGCAATGAAAAACAAATATAGAATTAATCATCTCACAGATAAGATCTTCATGCTATAATTTTAGAAAAACAACATCAAGCAATAAGATCCATGAATAAGAGAACAAATATCCTAGCAAATATATGAGCGATCCAATAGTAAAAGCAAATTTAATCCAACCTCACTGGGATAATGTATTTCACTCAAGCTCTCGTGTGTTTAGTCTTTAAAGTCCAACTCTCAACTCAATCCAAAATGCTCTATACACCGTGAAAGTTATCACTTGCAAACAACATCATGAAGACTTTTATAGGGTTGTAATGGGGCTTTGGTAGGAACATAAGGCATGAGAAATATTTAGGCTTGTGGTGCTAAAAAATCCTGGAAAAAGGAACAACAACCAACCAGAACAACACCAAAAACTTACATACTTAACAAACCATTCCAATAACATAAACTCCAATACACATCAATAAGCACTCTTCGATTTCAATAGCCATACAACTTATGCAATTTTTCCATTTGGATGATGACTTCTTTTCTTTTCTTTTATGCTTACTTTTGCCTCTAGGTGAATTTTATCCTCCCTAGGTCCAAGCTTACTAGACTTTTACTCCTAAGTGAATTTTATCCTCCTTAGGCCCCTAGTAATAAGTCATCTCTATTATGCAAGAAGGGTTACCTTATTTCAGCTATGCCTCTCACAATGCACAACCATACATACATCATCTCCACTCAAATCAACTCCAACATATAAAATTTTCACCAATTCTCCTCCTAATTCCCGGATGAGGTGAGGCTAATCATTGGCTATATATATTTTTGTAGAGCTATAAAAAAAAAGGCTTTAAGGCTCAGATGGGCTTCAAGCAAAGGATAATGTAAAGGGTAGATAAGGTATAATATAGCTAAAGAAAACATGCCTCAATCATTTGAAATTCACAAGCAACAAACATGTGCAATACGGTCATGAAAAAGAAGCATATGAAAAGTATAATCACACAATAAAAACAAAAGGGAATAATATGTAAAGTCTCTATAAGGCCAAAACGAATTCACAAAGGGTTATGTTTTTTTGCTAGATTTCAATTAAAACCTCAACTATGAACCATACTTGCTCAATTATATTCTCAAATCCTGCTCCAAAAATCATTTTCAAGCAATTCAATCAAGTCATGGGATTTACGCAATAAGATCATAAAAATAAATTAGAGGACAAACTAAACCAAGATGGATATCTTTAATAACACCTAAATGCAATGCATGATATTTTTGTGATTTTTTAATGTGATATATGAGTAAAAATAAATATGAAGACATAAATAAACATGATATGGAAACTCTATCTATATGCAATCCCTCCCCCACACTTAAACCTTTCATTGTCCTCAATGAAACATAAAAGACAACAAAAACACAAAAATATAGAGGAAGAGATGAATGAAATACTCACAATGTGGTGGACGAATAGGCTCATGGACTTTCATAGACAACCAAATGGTTCGACTGGACTTTGCGGCGGCCGCTGCCTCAGCTGATTTCGGTGACTTTTCCTGAAAAGTTAGTCCATCCAAAAACTAAAAACAACTATCTAATGCCTAATGAAAAACCTAATTTATTGAAAAGAAAACTAGCTAAAGAGGAATTGAAATAACTAAATTAGAAAACTTATCTCAGGTTGCCTCCCGAGAAGTGCCTTTCTTTAATGTCATTGGCCTGACTTATTCTCAATCTCAAGATCTTAGCTATCAGACATCGTCAAAGCCCTCAGTAGCCTATCATATTCATGTGCACACATCTTACAAGGCACATCATAGCACAATAAATTGAAAGCATAAAATTTGGAACTCAAAAACCCTTTCAATCTATCAAAGAGTCTAGCATGACTCTCTGCAGAAGGAATATGATACCACCAACATAGTTCTGTTGGTGGGTTCTCAAAATAGAAATCAAAAGGATAAACATATACACCATTAACTTCAAAATTGAAAAAGTTTACCTTTATTACCTCTTGCGCGTCAGCTGATGGATCTAGACCTGGTTCATCAATGGGTGAGCTCAGAATGGATGTTGTAGATGGAGTAGGAGACACATCACATGTAACCTCATGCGTCGACTCATGAGATTCCAAATCAGGAAGCACTAGACCCTCTCCTCCATCATCGAAGACACTATCGTTGTCTGCAACCAATTCCTCCTCTTCTTCTTCGAAGCTCCTTTCTGTCTCACCTTTTGCACTTAGAATTTGAATGAGTTGGCTCATCTGATTCTCCAATTTTTTACAACGGCTCGTTTGTTCCTCCAATTTTCCGATTCGGCTCATTTTTCCTTCCTCTAACTGCTGCACCACTTGAGTAAGAGTGTGCAATGGATCCTCCAGGTGTCTGACATAGTCCTCTATCGGCGGAGAAGACGTAGCGAGCAAGACTTCTTGTGAAACATGGTAATCCAAATAACAGAAAAAATCCCACAACCCCGACAATCCTCCTAACCGTTTCAGGCCTCCGTTACTCATGTACTCAGCAAGCGCTCGCATCTCAACAGTTATTCCATCAATTATGCAAATAATCAAATCTCGGATGCTGAATTGATAACCCCGTGAACCAAGGTCGTCAACATACTCATGCAGTCTAGTAAAGTATTGGTGAAAGTTCTCACCTTCAAATTGCGCTAATCTCAACATCTTGAAAAAGTTAGTAGCAAGGGTGTTGTGAACCGTAAGATAGGTTCACAACAAAGTTAGATATATAAACAAAAATTAATAAATACACAAAACAAAGAAATAAACTTGATTCCCCGACAACGACGCCAATTTGATGGACGGTTTTTAGTCGCGTAAACCGTATCAAAATAAATTCGAACTTACTAACTAATGTAGTGTGATAAGTACGAGTCGATCCCACAGAGAATCAAGTTATTCCAAGTTAAGTTTATTTACCAATTAATAGGAAATTGGGGGTTTTGATTGATTGAAATAAGAAAGAAAATAAAATAAACTATAAACAAATTAATGCAAAGCAATTTAGAGAAAATCGTTCTACCTACAACTATCCACTTTATTTGGTTGAATTGATATTGTAACTTCCTCTTGTCCTTATAGGTTTTCTATGAATGCCCTTGTCCCGACCTATTATAGTTACTAGTCCAATCAGTCATAGAAACCCTTATCAACCAAACAGTCCCTAAAGAAGGATTTAACCCAATTGATAGCTTTAAATTCAGAGATTAACCAGGGTATTTGCAGTCCCGACCCTAAAAAGGGATTTAACAACACATCCAACTTCCTACCCATCCAATTAGTTCAATCATCCCTAAAGGGATAAGTTTGCTACTTGGGTTAAGGTTCGCAATCAGGAATCTACAAAACCCTAGCAATTGAATTGATCTAACTAGTTGGCCAGACAATATAGAACAAAACAATAAACAATCAAACACAAAGAAGTTGAAGCATTCAATATAGGAAATAAGGAACAAGATTCAGAAACTCACAATCAATCCAAATAAAGCTTCAAATTGCAAGTAGAACGAAGTGATTTTAGCCGCCCATGGCGAACATCGCTCTCTTTCCAAATTGTCTGATAGAACGTGGAATAGAATAAAAGTCGTCTAAAAACAACATAAACTCGGCCTTATAATAACTCCAAGTCGGCCATGAAAGAACGTAGCGTCTAGCGCTGGCGACCAATGCTGCTGCAGCAACATCAACAACTTTCTCCATGCCCGCAGCGCCCTCACTGGCGGCGGCCGCGGCACGCATGCTGCGGCCGCGGCATATTGTCTTTCACGGAAAATCGGTTTCGAATTTGATCTTGTTGTCAACAGTAAAGTTGTATCATTCTGAAAGAGGTTTCCAACGCATAGTCATAATAGTCGATCGGACAACTGAAGCCTCCAGAAACTGCAAAACAAGTTCAGTATGTTTGGCGATAACTTCTGTAGACTTGTTTTTCGTTTAGGTTCGCTTCTTCTTCTCAGGACCTCTTTAGATCTTCATTTAAGCTTCTTCGATCAACTAGACTTCCTCATCTTAATGCATCATCAACCCATTTCTCCTTCTCGGATCCACAGGTACCTGAAATAATCAATAAAAACGTGTAGATTCCGACTCCACCAACATAGAAAGAAAAATTAAATATGCAAATTCTACTTAAATAATGCATGATATGCATCTTAACTAAGCTAAATGCAACCTATTATGCCTACCTAAATGAATGCTATCAAAATAAATATTTTTCCGTACAAGGGAAAACCTGTCCTTGATCCGCCAAAGAAAACTCAAACCTATAGCAAGTATAGCAATAAGCAAGAGGTCGATCCATAGGGAAACTTATAATTCCAGTTTGATTTAAGTGTCAATCAAAGTAACCAATTTGGGGGGTTTTGTTTGTGAAAGTTCCGCCTTTTATCAAAGTGGAGTAAAGAAAGCAAAGTAAAGGAATTTGTTTTAGACAATTAGGAGAAATAATTCTACCTACAATTTTCCACTTTATTTGGATTGAAGCGATCCTTGTAATTTCTTCTCCTCCTATTATGTTTCTTATGAATGCCCTTGTCCGAACCTAATATAGTTACTAGTCCAATCAGTTCTAGAAACCCTTATCAATCGAACAGTCCCTAAAGAAGGATTTAACCCAATTGATAGCTTTAAGTTCAGAGATTAGCCAAGGTATTTGCAGTCCCTAAAGAGGGATTTAACATCACATCCAACTTCCTACTTGTTCAATTAGCTCAATTAGCGCTAAAGGAACAAGTTTGCCACTTAGGTTAAGGTTCACAATCAGGAATCTACAAAACCTTAGCAATTGAATTGATTCTAACTAGTTGCGCGGGCTAGATAGAATAAAAAAATAGACAATCAAGCACAAAGAAGTTGAAGCATTCAAATATAGGGAACAAGGAACGAGAATTAGAAACTCACAATCAATCCAAATAAAGCTTCAAATTGTAGAAAGAATAGATGAGTTTAGTTCCTCATGGAAGACATCGCTCAAAATCTCTAAAGTGTTTGATGAAAGAATAGAATAGAAGTGCTGGAAAAATAACTAAATTTGGCCTTAAATATCATCCAAAGTTGGCCATGAAATAAACAAATAGATCTAGGGTTTTAATTGTTCAAAACGCCGCGCACAACGCTGACGACCAATGCTGCGGCCGCGGCATATGCTGCGCCGCAGCACATGCTGCAACCTTATGCCCGCTGCAGCGGCCTCTGCTGCGGCCATGGGGTGATGTTTGCCGGTTCTTCTTGTCTTCCTTTGCGGGTATCTCCTCTTGTCTTGCATCTTTCCTTCCTTCCAATGTTTGTTGTGTTCCTCTTCGAGATATTGCATCTCCCAAATGTGTTCCGATTCAATCTGCAAGATAAACACAAATTTGCGCAGAATCCGAACTCTTCTTAGAACTTAAGAATACAGAGGTACGAGCCTATAGAACAGATCCTGTTCAAGTGTGGTCGTGAATCCGAACTCTTCTAAAATAATCACAAGATGCAATTTAGCAACAAAGTATGAAAGAAATGCAACCTAACTAAACTAAAAATTCCTATAATGCCTATCTAAGATATGCATTATCAAATTCCTCCAAACTTAACCTTTGCTTGTCCTCAAGCAATGATAGAATGAACATGAATCAATGTATCCCGCAGGAAATTCCTTCAAGTTTAACCTTTATCAAAAAGCAACATCATAGCAGGTGAAAACATAAACCAAGCAAACAAACGTCATAGCATGTATTATAGTGATCAAAGCTTAGAAGTAGACATTATCCAACCTCACCAGAAATATGTGTTTCACTCATGTGTTTAGGCTTTAAGATACAACTCTCAACTCAAACCAATCATGCACTAAGCTCATAGACATTGACCACCATATCACCAATTCTCTACCGAAATGTCATTACTTGCGGGACACAATAAGATAATAAAATGTGACATTTTTTTTCTATTTCTTTTGTTTTCCTTTCTTCTTCTTTTTTTCTTTTCCTTTTTTCTTGTCTTGGTGCTTTCCTTACGCGAGGCGCAAACATGGGTGTCATGAATGACCCTTGTCTATCAACACCTCAACCTACTAATATGAAGTTCACTTGAACATCTTTTGACGCAAGTTGCAAACATGGGTGTCATGAATGAACCTGATTACTCAATGATCAAGCTTCTTTCCTAGTGGATAGTTTTCAACACCTTTTTGTGCGAATCATACCCATGGGTGTCATGCATAGATCTGGTTACTAAGTGAATCAACCATTGCCACCTTATTCACTAAATATGTACAAATTCAAATAAAAGACTCAAAACATAACATAAACTCCGCAAGCAATCAAACATGTGCATCGATATTTAAAAATAGATATTGTAGTCAATGCCAAGAGGTAGCAACAGTAGGAGAGTAATTCACACAATTGAGCAAAAAGAATTCAAATAAGGCCAAACATTCTCACATGGTCATGTTTTTAGGACTTCAATCATACTTTAGCTCAATCATACATGCTCAATTATATTTGCTAGCTCATATTCCACAAAAATCAAATAAAGACAATAATCAAAACATCCAAAACTCCATGGGATTTTTATGAATCAGGCTTGAAATTTAAAATAGAGGACAAACTAAGCCAGATGAGTATTTGAATAACACATATGTATGCAATGTGTGCTCTATTTTTGGATTTTTCTCTGTTTTTTTAATTCCGAAAATGCAAAAAATAAATAATTTAAATTAGACAAAAAATAAACTTAGCAGAAATTAAATAAACTAACTATTACAGAACTTAAACATGTTGTGCAGAAATTTAAACATGGTCCTAGAAATGACAGAAATGACATAATATACATATAATTCTCCTCCCCCACACTTATAGTTTTCTGTGTCCTCACTGAAACAGTATAGACAACCAAAATAAAACATAAAAATTCAGGGTGAAGGAGGTAGAACTAACCACTCACTGAGGCGGCGGCTGGTATGGTGGCGACTGGTACGGCGAGATATGTGGGTACTACTGACGGAAGTAGTAAGCATACTCTCTCCACAACTCCTCCATGTGATAGTTTGTTTCACGCACATTGCGGTCCGTGTCGTGGAGAGTGAACTCGAAGGAGTCCTGGCGCAAGGACGTACGGTGGAACTCGGTGAGCATGTGGTCCCGCCAGGGGTCATCCTCAACAGAAGAGAAGCGAGGTCCCGAAGAAGAGCCAGCAGCGTGTTGTCCATCCCCCATTTGATAGTCCATCTGTGCAGGGGCATCCTCCTCAGCCTCGTCATCATCATCCTCATTATCATCCTCATCATCATTCTCTACCTGGACCGGATCAGCTGCGATGTATAGGGTGTTGTTGGAAGGGCCATAAGGTAGGACTCTTGGAAGGCTCAGTCGGTGCTCTCCATGCCTCCCCGACTTCCAAATCCAGCCCGCCACATGAGAGCCCTCAATCACGAAACCCCTCCGTAGCTGCTCCATTGTATAGGTGTACCCACCAGTCATGGGTGCACCGCATTGTTCAGGCTCCAGAAATTGGTAGGCTATGATGCTGATCATGCCTCCCAAACCAAACCTCCCTGACTTCTTCCCTTGAATCTTCAGGAAGCTGTCCACAATGATATCAACCCAGTCCAACGGACACTTTGTTCACGTCGCCTTGGCCGCTGAAAGACATGGCCAAGACCTTGTGAAATAGACGGAGGCATGGGTGGACGAAATTGTAGTTGTACTCTCCCTTGTGGACGTCAAATCTGGTTCTACTCGCCGCGAACCAGATATCATGGCGTTGCTGCTCTGTCGCTATGAAATACCAATCTGGGGTGGGTGCCCGAGAGATCCCAAAAAGCTGTCTCAGCTGGTCATATGAGAAAGTGTGAGGCTGATCCAGCAAGGTGAACCTAATCCTCGAGTTATCCACACGGTGCAACGTGGCCAGAAAGTCCCATGCCAGCTCAGGGTACGTGGGGGCGCCACAGTCTATATATCCCCCCAAACCGCTATGGCTAAGCATCCGCCTTGTAAAATCTAACATGGCCAATGTCTGTAAGGCAGTGATATGGAAAAACCTCGTCTGTACGAATCGTTTTGAATCGAAGCTCTTAAATATCTTCCTCTGTTCGTCAGACGCATTCCTCAATCGGCGCACCATTTTTTTATATCAAATCTCAGCAGTAGTATCAACCCCAAAAACTCCAAAATCCAACAACAAACTTCCAACACAACACAAGCTGATCAACAAAACTCAATACACCTCAAGCTAATAAACAAAATACACAACCAAACAGCCCACTAACACAACTATTTCTCAAGCAAATCCCCAAATTCCAATTCTTCAATCAACAAATCCCAAATTCACAATAACTCAATAACTCAAGTTTCCAACTTCAACCCACAACCAAGAACCAAACAATATCTCCACAACACTGAGAATATAGATCCCACACCCTAAACAAACAATCTCACCCTAATAATGAGAATCAATAAACCAAAACACTAACCCTTTTCGCAATGACCAAACGGCAAACTTCCCGGCGAGTAGACAGGCAACGGGCGCAACAAGGTCGCGGCAGCCGCCGCAGAGACTTCAACGGCTAAACTCTTCGGATCTGTTGCGATAGGTTGGATCCGGGGTGGGGGGAATGAGCTTCCGACTTCCGGCGTTGCTGAGGGTGCGAGAAGAGCAGGGGAGCAGGCTAAGAAGGACAGGAACGAGAGATCTTGGGAGCTGGCTATGGCGATTGAAGAAGAAGGAGAGGATGGGGTTATGGAGGATGACAATTGTGAAGTGTTGAGAATAGAGACGGCAAAGAGAGTGGAATGGAAGGTAGGGTTTGAAGGAGGTAAGAAATCCCGTGATCTATCTTTAATTTTATATTTTCTTTTTATTTTTCTGGGAAATTTGGGCACGGGTGTGAGAAGCGGCGGTCGCAGCAAGGATGCTGCGGCCGCTGGATTCGGGGTGTGCTGGGGGCTTGCTGTGGGGCGGCCGCCAGTGAGATGGCCTCTTATACTTCGTTTTTTTTATTACCACTACCTATGTCCACTAATCCTAAAGTACTTAACTAATGAAAACTACCTAAGAAATAATAAAGATGAGAAAGAAAGGAGAACTTACCTCGGGTTGCTTCCCGAGAAGCGCCTTTGTTTCAAGTCGTTGGCTCGACGTGATGGCCCTTGAGTAGCCTAGTCGGTTGGTTCAGCAAGCACAAACTCCTCTTCTTCATTATGTGAGATGTTCTGAAGGTACGACTTAACTCTATGACCATTGACCTTAAAGAGCTTATTAGACTTAGGGTCATAAAGTTCAATTGCTCCATGAGGGAATATCCTTGAGATGGTGTAGGGTCCTTCCCACCTTGATCTAAGCTTTCATGGAAAGAGTTTCAGACGTGATTGGTATAGGAGAACCTTGTCTCCTACATTGAGTTCCTTCCGCAGGATATGTTTGTCATGCCAAGCCCTTGTCTTCTCCTTGTAGATCATTGCATTATCATAGGTATCCAGACGCAATTCCTCCAGCTCTTGCAATTGAATTTTCCTGAATTCTCCCACTTCATTTATTGCCATATTGCAGTTCTTTACAGCCCAGTATGCCTTATGCTGAAGTTCCATAGGAAGATGACAAGCCTTCCCAAACACGATTCGATAAGGAGACATACCAATGAGAGTCTTATAGGCTGTCCGATAGGCCCAAAGAGCATCATTCAGCCTTAGACTCCAATCATTCTTATTAGGAGCCACTATTTCTCCAAAATGCTCTTAATCTCCCTATTCGATACTTCTGCTTGACCATTGGTCTGAGGATGATAAGCAGTGGACACTCTATGCGTGACATGATACCTCTTTAGCAGGGCAGTAATGGTCCTATTGCAGAAATGTGTCCCCCTGTCGCTGACTAGAGCTTTAGGTACCCCAAATCTTGTGAAAATTGTGTCTTTTAAGAATTCTGCAACTACTTTGGAATCATCAGTTCTGGTGGCCTTTGCCTCCACCCACTTGGAGACATAGTCCACCGCAAGCAAAATATAGACATTCCCAAAAGAACTAGGAAAGGGACCCATAAAATCAATACCCCAAACATCAAAAATTTCACAAAATATGATTTTAGTTTGTGGTATTTCATTTCGAGCTGATTTGTTCCCAATCCTTTGGCATCTATTGCAAGATTTATAGAAAGCATTAGCATCCCTAAATAAGTGAGGCCAAAAGAAACTTGCTTCTAACACTTTCCTAGCAGTCTTTTGAGGACCAAAGTGGCCTCCATATTCATGAGCATGACAAAAAGTAAAGACAGATTGTACCTCATTGTCCGGAAGACACCTCCTAATTACCCGATGAGCACAATGTTTCCAAAGGTAGGGGTCATCCCAAACATAGAAGTAAGATTCATGTCGAATCTTGTCCTTCTGAGCTTTTGTAAAGTTCGGTGGAAATTCTCCCGTGACCAAGAAATTCACCATATTGGCAAACCAAGGTCGAGGAGTATGGACACCCCTCAACAATTCAGGAATATCATAACTTACCTCGTCAGATAGGAGGGAAAAAGGTGAAACGGGGCCCTGAACAGGGCGCGGCGGGCGCAACATGTAAGCTGCGGGCGCATCATAATTGCTTGGCCGCGGCCGCAACACCCTCCGTTCTTGTGCTTTCCTGCAGCTTTGAAGAGAAGGTTTGAGTTATATAAAATAATGTATCGTCAGGGAACTCACCGTGAATGGGTCTTTGATCTTCCGGCTTGTCCTCTCCTTGGATAAATCTGTTGAGGTTGTCCGCACGAGGTCCACACCAAAAATCAGCACCAAAAACACACAAGAATCAATAAATTTCCCTGGCAACGGCGCCAAATTTGACGGATGGAAAACCTGTCGTTGATCCGCCAAAGAAAACTCAAACCTATAGCAAGTATAGCAATAAACAAGAGCTCGATCAATAGGGAAAGTTATAATTCCAGTTTGATTTAAGTGTCAATCAAAGGAACTAATTTGGGGTTTTTTTTTTTGTGAAAGTTCCGCATTTTATCAAAGCAGAGTAAAGAAAGCAAAGTAAAGGAATTTGTTTCAGACAATTAGGAGAAGTAATTATACCAACAATTTTCCACTTTATTTGGATTAAAGCAATCCTTGTAAGTTCTTCTCGTCCTATTAAGTTTCCTATGAAAGCCCTTGTCCCAACCTATTATAGTTACTAGTCCAATCAGTCCTAGAAACCCTTATCAATCGAACAGTCCCTAAAGAAGGATTTAACCAAATTGATAGCTTTAAGTTCAAAGATTAGCCAAGGTATTTGCAGTCCCTAAAGAGGGATTTAACAACACATCCAACTTCCTACTTGTTCAATTAGTTCAATCAGCCCTAAAGGAACAAGTTTGCCACTGATAGCATGCATTTAGTTAGGCATAATAGGTTGCATTTAGCTTAGTTAAGATTCATTTTATGGATGGATTAAGTACAAATTGCATATTTGCTCTCTATGTTAGTAGAGTCGGAATCTACACATTTTTATTGATTATTTCAGGTAATCGTGGATCCGATGATGAGACACGAGTTGTTAACACATTAGATGAGAATGTCTAGTTGATCGGAGAAGCTTACATGAAGATCTCAAGAGGTCCTAAGAAGAAGAAGCGGACCTAAACGAAGAACAAGTCTACAGAAGTTGTTGCCAGACATGCTGAACTTGTTTTGCACTTTCTAGAGGCCTCGGTTGTCCGATTTACTATTATGACCATGTGTTGGAAAGCCCTTTCAAAGAGCTACAATTTCCTGTTGACAAGAAGAGAAAATTTGAAAAAGATTTTCCGTGAAAGACAATATACAACGACCGAAGCATGCATGTCGCGGCCGCCGCCAGGGCCCGCTGCAGCGGGATATGGGAGAGCTGTCGATGCCACGGCCGCAACATCCATGCTGCGCCCGCAACATCCATGCTGCGCCCGCAACATTGGTCGTTAGTGTGTGTGCTCAGCGTTTTAAATAATTAAAAACCCTAGATCTTCTTTATTTGTTTTATGGCCGACTTTGGACGATTTATAAGGCCAAATTTAGTCATTTTTCCAGCACTTCTATTCTATTCATTCATCAGACACTTTAGAGGTTTTGAGCAATGTCTTCTATGATATGCATTATCAAGGGGTGTAAGGGATTAATTGTGCTCTTTGTGCTTTAATCTGTTTAAACTAAGACGGGAGGAATTCGTAAAGAGCACTTCAATTGGATTCAACGACCAATGATGCCAACCAATGTCGAGAATTTGTGGATAGAAACATCTTTTTTATCTATCATTTGCTTTTGTTTAGATTAGTTATTTTATTTACTTCTTTCCCATATTTTGCCTTTCAATTGATAAATACACAACTCTTGGAAATACTTGTTTCTCTATGGGATCGACCCCTTACTTACATCATATACTAGTTTGTTTGTTTGGGAATTATTTTGATAAGGGAAATCAATGACTTTCCCTCCGTCGATGAACAAGGTGACTATGCAAATTAATCAAACTCAACAGCCTAGACCCTGTGGTGTTTGTGGAGATCCAACTCATCCGAATGATAAGTGTCCTTTGATTCAAGAGGATGTCGCTGATTTAAATGCTATGGATTATGGACCTCATCGCAATTTTTGTAACAGTGGTTACAATAAGGGCTACAATGCGAATTATCAAAGTGGATTCAACGACAGGGGTTAGTATCAACAAGTTCCTTATCAAGAAAGAGGACAATTTGAGAATCATCAAAGAAACACTCAACAAGAGGATAAAGATGATACATTGAGGTTGTTGTAGGACAAGATGAGTGTTTAACAGAAGTTGTTGAGTCAAATGGCTAAGCATAGTGGAGAATTGAAAGCGAAAGATTCGGGGAATTTCGAAGTTGCCATCACAAGTGGTAGTTAATTCGAAGGAGAATGTAAGTGCCATGATCCTTAGAGGAGGAAAACAAGTGAATGTTCCCATTATGAATGTTGAAGAGATACCTAAGGAAGCGATTGATGTGGGTGATGAAAACAACACGAGCTCGGATTCAACTTCTGATGATGACGGCGCTTGCCACCCCCTCTAGGGTCTGATCCGAATTTTGACGTTCTAAAATCCCCGAGGAAATCTTCCAAGGAGTTGTCTTCTGAGGTTTCAAGACCTGCACCACCCTTTCCTCATGCCTTAAGACCTGATAGTAAGTGGGAAGATGAAAAAATCCTTTACGATACATTTGCTCATTGTGAGGTAAATATTCCACTTTTCAATTTGATTAAAAATGTGCCTCACTATGCGAAGTTTTTGAAAGAGCTATGCACAATGAAACTCAAACAAAGGATGTGAAGGAAGGAAAAGGTAAGTTTAAATAAAAATGTTTTTGCTTTTCTATAGAAAACATTGCCTGAAAAGTGTAACGGCCCGGGATTATGATTCCCGAGTTACGTTTCGAGGGATAAAACCCCTCGTTAGGATCTTGCGCTCCGAGTACAGGTTGAAGGTTTGAAACCGAAGATTTGTAGTTTAAAGCGGGACTTCGCACCCAAATCTTGAAGGTCCGTTGGAGTAAACTCATGTACCTGTCCTAAGTCTACAACGCGGAAAACCTTTTATCATGCAAAGGACATAAGTTCTGAAAACAATACAACCAGTGCCGCGGCAAGGCCGGGTCAAACAGAGTATAAGTAAGAAGAAATCCCAAAAAGTGTAAATCTGGTGAAGTCGGAGTTTTAAGCACTCGCTCTCCGCCGTACGAATGGACCCCTCCATACAACACGAATTCAAACAATGGAACGGGTACCTGAATCTAAAAAAAAAAGAGGGGGATCAAGGTCAATCATCAGGCCACTCATGCGCGTGTGTAAACACTCTCTGAGAGGCATATAATAAGCATCTTATCCCTAAGATGAAATGTGTAATGCAAGGCGGAAATTAAATCACATATATATACTAACAGTTTAATATAATGCAGGAAGCGATAAATGGATCAACACACCGAATGCCAAGTGGCATGTCCCTCTCCTACCTCCACCCCCTTCCGATAGGGCGGAGACTGGCCAGCTCGTGAATGCATTCCATAATAATCGGGCGGCACGCATGCCCAACCCGCCCCACAAGAAATAATAAAGCCCGCAGGCAGCTTTCATAATCATGCTCATAATAGAAGTAAAGGAAGTTCCATGACTCGATTGACTCAGGACAGGACCCGATGGGACTGGGTCGTCCTATGACCCTAGCAAAGACTCTAGTTACTTCACAGATAACGACCGTTCTCTTGCAAGGACATATAACAATCATATGATTTTCTTTTTAGCTCCTAAGCGTGATTCTAAGTCGTATGGTGCATGGACACTAGCCTACTATATAACACCCAGTGCATAGAGCCCCATCATGAGTAAGTTCAAAGAACTTACCTGAAGAAGCGCAGAATCCAAGCAATAAAAAAAAAGCAATTCCAAGCATATTAGAGTTCACCTAGAAGATAAGCAACATAATAAGTCTGAGTCTAACTTACACAAAGCATATCAAATCACACACATAAAATTCACATAAAACATATATAAGTTAACCATCCCATCATCAACAACATTAATGTCTCAATTCAATTTCTCATCTCATTTCATCATCTCATACCGTATTCAACATATATAATCCGCCATCTCATCAACTTAATATAACCTCCATATCATACATAGTCAAATTTGCATACTATCATTTTATACTCATACTTTTCATACGAATATATATCATCATCATCATAATTAACTAACCCTTAATCTCTTATATAATTCACCACAAGTCATACTATTAGTCACACATATCATGCCGTTAGTCAAACGATCGTTTTATCATGCTAGTTAGTCATCGAATAAGTTGGGTTCCCAAGTTAGTCCCAAATCCATTTCAAAATCCAAATTAAACTATTAAGAGTTCCGACCCTTAAAAATGCTCACAAAAATCCTTTTCCAATTTATTTATTAAATCACTTTCCGATCTTTCAAATTCTTTTCCAAATTCCTTTTAAATCTTCAATTCCAAAAATATATTTTAAACCCCCAATAATATGATATTTTATTTTAAATACTATTAAATACTTAAATAAGTAAACGGATAAACCCGAACCGCACTGAACCCGTTATATAATTCCCAACCGGTTAAATATACAACAAAGCAATGAGGTGGGCCATATGTGCTGACTGGGCAAGGGCCCACGCTGACTGGGCAGGGAGAGGGCCCGCCTTCATCTTCTTCCTCTTTCAATTTCGGATAATCGAATTGCTCCCGCCTGCGCCTGCGACCAGGGCCGTTCCATTATATTTTGAGGCCCTGTGCAACGTATATATTGAGGGTTTTTTGAACTAATTCAAAGGGACAAAATAATCCTCCAAATCCACTAACTAAAGAGATATTCTCGTAGATATAAAGTCATTACAAAGAATCATTAACAAAAACTAAACTTTTACCAGAGGAGATGATAATCTATCTAATGTAATACTACTACTTTCAAAAAATCCGATCTTCTAACACTCTTAGATGCAAAGTCATCTATTAAACTTTCATAGTCAAGATTTTCTAAAAACTCGTATTCAATTGAAATCAAAACCAAAGCATTTAACCTTTCTTGCATCATGGTCGATCGCAAGTAAGAGATAAAAAGTGAAAAATAACAAAAGAATATAGTTAGAATTTGTTATCATCTATCAAAATCCTTGAGGTTGAAGGAGCGATTGCAATGGTTAAATAAGTTGAATTCCATTATATTTCGATTATATAATAAAAAGTAAGAGATAATGTCCATGAGGTTGAAGGGACGATTGCAATGGTTAAATAAGTTGAATTGATTATCCTAAATTAGGGTTATTTTTATGGAGGTGGAATGGATTGTGTTGAATTTTTGTGAGCTTGTGACAAAAAAAAAAGGTTGTTGTAATTTTGTGGGGAAAAAAAATGGGAATGGGTTGTAATTTCCAAAAATTCCGACTGCTCCCACAAGGCTACTGCTGATGTCATTGGGCTGTAATTTCCAATGCTGAATTGGGTTGTAACGGACTGCTCCCACAAGTGATGTGTGTCTTGGAAAAAATAATGCAAACTGCTCCCAAGAAGATTCGAACTCAGTTCAATACGGAGTCAGGCGCATGCCTTTACCAGTTGATCTACCGCAGCGTCATGTTATCCATTGAAATTTATATATACATATATTATTATACCACCTATACGAGGCCCCTAAAATTTTGAAGCCCTGTGCGGTTGCACTTTCCGCACATGCCTCGGGCCGGCCCTGCCTGCGACGCTCGACGTCGGCCGCCTCTCGCGCTCCCGTCTGCTCACCTGCTCGCCCGGACTCGCCCAGACCGGACTCTCGCACCTCCCACGCCTGGTGTGGCTCACGCTCACATCTCACACATCACCCGCTCCTCGCACTCAATCTCGACTCGCACTCACGCATCGCCGGAGCTCTCGAGCTTGCCGGAGCTCTCGAGCACGCCCGATCAACCCGCACTCAGCTCACGCTCTCTTCCCGACCCATAAGCATCGATAAAAAGACTGAAAAAATGAATCGAAACGAGGATAAATTCGGAGCTCACCAAGATGGATTTTTCGGAACTTCGGAGCTCTCGATCGGAGTTCTGGGCGTCTTTGGATGATCGCGATGGCTCGTCGGGCCTGCACTAGACATGGGTGAGCGTGATGGTAGGGCTTGAGAGTGGTTTGGATCAGAAATGAAGGAGAACGGCTTACCGAAGCTGCGAAGCGCGCTCGAACAGAGGAAGTAGCTTCGGTGGCGGTTCCGGCGTCTCCTGGGCTGTGTCGGGGTGGCGGTGGACGTTGGTGGAGGTGCAGGCTAGTGTTGTTGCTATTGTTCTTCAGGATATAAGGAGGGACGAGGTGATCGACGGTTCTTGCCCTCGGCAAAAACAGAGGAGAAGGAAGCGGATACGGTGGTGGTTGACGACGGTGGTGGGGAGGCTGATGGCGGCGATGACTGAGGTGGTGTGGTGGTGATGAATAAGGAGATGAGGCTGAGGAGCTTTTAGTGTTGGTGGCGGCGGAACGAGATTAAGAGCGGGATGGTGTTGGTGTAGGGTGAAGGTGAAAGTGATGGAGTAGGGGACGGGGTGAAATAGGCAGGGATGAGTTCAGTTTCCGAATGTGAATCTGAAAGGTATGCTGAGGGTGGAGTGTAGATTTGGTTAAAAAAATACCCGGAATTAAATTTTGAATACGCGGATTTCGAATCCCGAAATTAGTTTCCGAATGTTAGTTTCTGCGACTCTCGCTCTCTCGATGAATTAGTTTGTTTTTAAATCGACAAGAATATCGCCAGCCGATAGTTATTTTGAATTTTCGAGGTAAGAGGATGGAAATTATTCGTCAAATTTTATATTCCGGTCGGAATCCGCTAAACGAGTTTTAAAACCGATTAAATTTCTTTTTTAATTCTCTTTTTCCGAAAAATTAGGATTTAAAAATCCGAGCCTTTACATCATCCACCTCTAAAAACATGTCTCGTCCCCGAGAATAAAATCATCTTAAAATAGGGGATGAAGTTTAGAATTGGTGAGTTCAAGGATCATGCCATTGATCCCGTAAGCACCTCATAAGTGCCCCTATGAGATCCTCACAGTACCGTTGACATAATCATAATATCTCGAATAGATCGTAGCAAGAATGTAATATGGACCCCTACCACATCCTTACTCCGCCTTCTCGACTATATCATAACTCGAAAAACATTACAACATCTCCACTAGGTCTTAGCAAGCAGTCTATAAGGCCCCCTATAAAATGCATGTATCCACTTCGTGAGGCGTCATAATGCAAGCTCGGTTAGAAAATTTCAAGAGAGTTCTTAGTTTGAAAATGTTTGGTCTCAAAATCATTGAAGTTATCAATCGCGTTCGATTTCTCTAAATCCAACTCAGTCCTTTTTTAAACACCATTCAAAATTCCCTAACCCGATGTTAATCAAGCAATTTTCAAATCTCAAGAGGTGGAATCATCCACCTCTAAGGGCTAATCCCATATTTCCTTCCTAGGTTCAAGTCAGAATCAAATCTCATCAATTCGGTTCTATAATCCTAGGAATTCCAATTCAAGGCATCATATATCATAGGGATTATCCAACATAGCCATCGTATCACACATTCATAACCAATCATACTCATGTCACGAACAATCACATGCCATAACATATCTAGCATCGTATCGTTCATCGAAGGATTTATCATATCATCTCACAGAAGTTACACACCATATCAATCAGATAAACACATCATATTAAACACATAAGCACATCATATCAATCAGGTAAGCACATCATACTCATGCTACTACCAATCGTCATCACATTAGAGGAAAATAAGTACTTCCGTACTCTAGCATTCCATCGAGTCCAGCTATGTTAGTATTAACAGTTCACTATTGTCAATGACAAGACATCATAGAATCAACATTGTCTATATCATAAAATTTGCACCACATTCGGCCCCATGTAAAGAATACGCTAGATCACATCCTCCAGAGAACTTGCCTATAACTACCAATCATGACAAAACACGACCACTGTTGTAGGAGGAAATCGAGAGTGAAAATAAAATACGAATAAAGCAAAGCAAACCAGATTCCGTCCCTTGCAAATAATTACAAGACTTCCTCCTGATGTAGCAATGGGAAGTCAGGATCGATCCACGAGGAAGCGTGGTAGCGGATCCTAGGCAGCGGAGAAATCTCACGGCAGACGTCGACTATAGATGCTCGACCTCAAGTAAGGTTGCTCGACAGAAGGCTAGGCAAGTCGAACAGAGCAGCAGCAGCTCCCGGGTTTTACTCGATATCGAGTAAATCTCCTCAATATCGAGGAAAACTCTAGTCGACGTCGGGTACCTGCACACCAGAAGCTACAACGATCTTCGTCGATTGAATATCAGTGCTCGATATCGACCAGAATTGGTCGAGATCGAAGAAGCAGAAACTTAAAACGAAATAAAATAAAGAACAAGACTGGGTGAAACTCGAAATAAACTATGTATGAAAGAAAATTAAACTTCCAAGATTAGGGTTTGCAACGACAATAACCAAGCATGCATAAGGCAAGATAAATAACAATAATCATGCAAATCGCATCGAAGGACCAAGCTTTCGCCTTTTTCAACAACTAGACAACTCTTTCAAGAAACCCTAATTGTATCTACCGATTTTATGTTTACAATCCAAGTTGTTAGCATGGATCTCCATTAAATGGGTAATAAACACTTACAAGGTAGTAGATGCTTAAAACATAATAAAGGTTGGATTTTTACCTCAAACACGCGGGGCTATTGTCGGGCTCACCCCAACCCTAGAAGTGGGTGGACTACTCGCGCTTCATCGCAATCAAAGACATCAATAATAAAATGGAATAAACTTGCATTAATAAAACTAAACAGAGCTTACAACCAAAGGAAGTCAATTCCGCTCTCACTTCACAAACTCCTCTTGGCCACTCACTCTCTCCCTCTCTCTATCTCTCTATGTAACTAATTGTGTCTGGAATTGAATGAATAGAAATCAGTCCCTAAGGCCTTATTTATAGGCTTCCAATCCTTGCTAATCAAGGAAAGAAATCTCTATCTATATCTAAAGATAAAACTTTAATAAAAGAAACATTTATCATAAAGGGAAATATATCTAAAATATCTAAATATCTTCATGTGTGGATAAATCCTCTCTCCATGGATAGATCTTGATAGACTTGATAGATCTCAGACTCCTTCGCTCCCAAGTAAGCCCAACTCGACCCGGACAGCCCAACCGCGTAACGCGGCCCAGGAAAGTTTGGTCGATATCGAGTAAAAGTACTCGATATCAAGGAATGTTGTCGTTGACTCTAGGTTGTTGGCTTGCTCGAGCAACTTCTCCCCGATTTGGATCGGACAGGTGCTTCTGGTCTTGTCGATATCGAGCAATGTACTCGATATCGAGGAAGTGCTGCTCGGTATCTCTAGGTCTTCGGCTTCTCGATCAGGTGCTGCCTCCTCGACTCCAAGTATGGCTTCAAGGCTTGGTCGATATCGAGTAAACTACTCGATATCGAGTAGGGTCCTGGAGTCGGGTTGGATTTGTCTTCAATTCCTCGATCAGCTCCTCCTCGACCAGGCACTACGCGGACTTCTTTGGTCGATATCGAGGAAAAGTACTCGATATCGAGTAAGGCTCAGCTTCTATCTTTGCTTCTTGGTTTTGTCCCGGAATGGCTCCAAATTCTGTATTATTAAACCAAAACTTATGTAGATCTCCATTTCTTGCAAATAAGCATATATTACATAAATTCAACATATTCCCATCCCGAAATATGCAAAATGTATAGAATAAGGAGCTAAAATGTGCATTTCAACATGGCTATTTTGGTGGACATCAACCACTACCCATCAGCTCTTGCATTAATTAAGATTAAATTCACCGAGTTCTACCAACTCAAACCACTTTGACATCCCAATTTAAAGTCCTAACTTTCATTCGACCATTTAAAACGATCTCTCAGAGTTCCCAAATCACAACATTCTCTCATTCCGACAAGCCGAACAGCTCGATCTACTACCAAGACTCCATATATAATACGTCCTTGCCCTAGGGGTCCTCTATTAGTCCCATATTTACCCTCTAAGAGAAATTCCATATCCTCAACTAAACCGCTCTCACGATTGATCTAGACACCTCTTAACAATCTCGCTTACTCTTTCTAGGCTATGAAGACTCTGCCTGAACATCATCCCCCAAAGAGATATCTCGAATCACCTTGATAACCTGATCATATTCTACGCACCACTGACCACTCTCACCAACCATCCACCTCTAAGAATCCGATTCATACTAATCATCTTACACCTGTCACTCTCGACCAATTCTAATGCAGAAATCCATCTCGTGCTACTCCCAACCACGAATTACCAAGACCCTCATCACCAACGCCTATCCTCAAAGACCAACCAATGATTTTATCTACTCATCCCATTCCAGAACTCATGAAACCTGAACCACTCAAGTTACCACTCCTTCATCAACCTTCTAAAATCTCTTATCCTCTAGCATCCTCAATACCTTCTGCTTTGCCTAATTCCCAAATCCATACTCATAATCTCCCTATCTCAACCTTAAGCCCATAGTCTTACTAGGAATCTCAACTACATCTTTGCCTAACTACCAGCCTTTCCTCGAAGATTCATTTCACATCCTCAAATACCTCAATAGTCACAAATAAATCCCGATTCATTCCCTATGCCAAAATCCTGCAACAACGATCTAGAAATCCTTCACTCATAATTTCACCAAGCATTACCAATCCTATCTAAACAACCCCAAATACTCATCATACGAACAACCTTGATGTGAACGACCTAATATCCTCAATCGATAATTTCCCAAGCTACCTCAAACTATTCTTCCTTGGCAATTCCTCGACCTCACCCCTTACCGAAATCGCTCCCACACACAGCACACATCATCTAGTCGCATATTCTACGATTCCTCAGATGTTCCTTAATCGATCATCCTCGACACCGCCCACGATCCGCTCCTAGACTATCTAGACACCCTCCTTAGCGCACCAATCCGTCTCACAACACCTCCCCTCAAGAATCCCCCGATCAACTCCTAGCTCGTCCACCCACCTCTAGAACTATCCTAACTACCTCTACCCACACCCAAACTCAAGATCACCCTAATGAAACTAGTCTAGACCCAAACCAACCACTCTCTTATACTACCCACCCACACTACCTGCCTAGACTACCACTTCTCACTAGGACATTTCCCTCGAAGTCTCGCCATACTACTCCACTCCTCATCTAAGACTTGCCTGGAGCTCAACTATACTCACTGACCACAATCTCCGACCAGTCCCAACTCACTCGACTCTACCCAAGCTAACGCATCCATCATGCACACCCTCTAGTATTAAGCCTAGAGGATGGAAATCCGAGCCTTTACAAAAGTGCGGTGATCCGCTAAACGAGTTTTATATTCCGGTAAGAGGATGGAAATTATTCGTCAAATTTTATATTCCGGTCGGAATCCGCTAAACGAGTTTTAAAACCGATTAGATTTCATTTTTAATTCTCTTTTTCCGAAAAATTAGGATTTGAAAATCCGAGCCCTTACAAAAAGTGTGGAGATCCAACTATGTTTACTATCTCAAGTGCAATAGGTAATGCTATCTTCAAAAAAGCTATGCTAGATTTGGGCGCTTCAATCAATGTGATGTCGTACAACTTGTACATGTTTTTGGATCTCAACGCATTTTCAGAAACTGGTATTACTATACAGATCGCTGATCGTTCTAGTATTAAGCCTAGAGGAGTTGTTGAGGATGGTTTGGTTAAGGTAAATGATTTGATATTTCCAGCTGATTTCTTTATATTGGATATGGAACAAGGTACGCCTGAAACCCCAATTATCTTGGGAAGGCCATTTTTGCGAACGGCTAAAACTAAGATTGATTGTTTTGAAGTTTTCCTAACCATGGAGTTTTATGGTAGAAAGATTGAGATTTCTATATTTGAGCCTATTACTCTTTCTCCTAATGATTCTATGGATGTTCTTGACTCTAATGATAGCGATCACAGGAATGAATCAAATAGTTGGTTTGATGCTTCTATTGAGAATAAATAATTGCTTATTGAGTCTTCTAACAAAGAGAAAGTTGATTTAGAGAAAGATGACATTGAAAGGAAAATTGAGAATTTGTTTAAGTCACATGAGAATGTGTCAAATTCAAATGTATCTATTATTCTTCCCTATGAGAAATTGATTTCTAATAATGTTGAGGCTTTTGTAGTTTCAGGGCAACATCTAGGAGAAACTCATTTCAATAAGAAATTGATTGGTGCAATTAATGGATACATTGGAGAGATTCCTAAGGCTCCTCTTCTTGTCAAGAAAAAGCAAGTGTGGAGGATCTTGATGGGATAACTTGATCAAGAAATGCATCACGTCGAGCCAAAGACGTGAAACAAATGCGCTTCTTGGGAGGCAACTCAAGGTAGATTAGGTAATATTGTTTCAATTTCGCATTTAGATTTTCAATTCAATAAAGTAGGACAAGTCTTTTTGTTGTACATTGGAGTAGTGTAGTGTTAGAACCTTTTTGGTAGATGAAATTTGCTTGATTGAATGACGGAATGACATTCTGCACATCGCGGCACACGCCGCCCCATCCACGGCGCCCGGCGCTGTATTGTTCACAGACGCGTTTCAGATTTTTGGTAACATTGGAAGGGAGTATTTTCTATCCTATTTTATCTATATTTTTTATATTATTTTAGTTAGTTTTAGGCTAGATTTGATTTTTTCTTTATTTAGGAGTAGACTTATTTCATATCTTTTTATTTTAGGTTAGATTCTTTTCTATCTTAGGTTATTTTTATCTATCTTAGGGTTAGATTGTTTTATCTAGGATTAGTTTCTATTTCCATTTCGAGTAGGATTTTATCTTTTATCTATTTTATTTTCTCTTATTATTTTTATCTATTTCTAATATTTTTCTTTTCTTTTTGATAGATGATAAATTCCCTTTCCAACCACCGTATAATCCCATTCCCTAATTTGGATCAATCCAAGCTTCGTCTCCAAGGAAATACATAAACCCCAAAGATCCTACTTGAATCGATTCCAAAAAACTAAAAGCCTTGTGTTTCAATTGAGTTTTCTTAACCATCAAACATATTCATCACTACCCTCATCCATCAAATTCAATCATTTTCCAGACCATTCCCATACCTACCACCAAAGAAAGCCCTTAAAACCAAGTTTGGTCGTCAAATTTTGAGTTTGGAAGAGTTTGGACGTTGATTCCTCGACGTTCATGCTCGGGTTCGTGTGTTGTAGAGACCGGCGCCCGTTGCCCCATCCACGACGCCCGCCGCCACCTGTAGAGAGGGTGTTTTTGGTCGGTTTTGTGGTGTTCTTTCATGCTCTTCTAAGTTTGTGCACTATGGCTTATTATTATAACATGGAGATGCCTAGCTTCATGATTATGGAGCAGGAGGAGCGTTGGTGTAATATGGAGAAAAGGATTTATCGATCCACACTGTTTTTCGATCCCCCGACGTTGCATCGTTTGAGATTTGTTGTGAGTCTATTTCAACATATTTTATATCGTTTTCTGTATAGATTTCATACATTTGGGTTAGAATAGTACAAAATTTATGTAGTTTATGTTTATTAGAAATATATGGAGGTCTACACAAGTTTCTGTTGTATTTCACAGAAATCGGACACAATTTGAAGCTTAAAGGAAAGCCATGAAGAAGCTAAGGACGGTGCAACTGGAGAAGAGCCCACTTTTCGCCATTCATCATTCTGAATCAAGTTTTGTTGTCTGCATAAGAGTTGTAGCCCTCGAAAAGAGCTTTCCAACGCAAACTCATATCCGTCAATCGGATGAACGAGGACTCGGGAAAAGTGTGTTTCAAGAACGGAGCAAAACGCTGAAAGCGCACAGAACTAGTCTACGTCGACCACACTGGTCGACGTTGAGTACTTTTTTGGCCGACTTGCGTCCCAGAAGTCGAGAACGAGCACCAGACCACTCGAGAGCACAATTCTAGTCGACATCGAGTAAACTACTCGACGTCGAGTACCCATGTCGAGCCCAAAATGTAGCTGAGCTCGAGTGCAATCCAAGGAGAAGAAGAATACCTACTCGACGTCGACTACTTTGGTCGACATCAAGTACTATCCAGAAGCAATCCGAGTCGAGAACGAGTGAAGTCCAAGCAATTTGGGTTACTTGCAAGAAAATGCACGAGATATTTTATCCATTCAAGTGAAGATCTATCAGGTCCAAGAGAGATTTATCCACATTAGATATTTCCCTTGTTTATTTTAAAGATTTATTTAACAAGTTTTATCTTAAGCTTTTACGATAGTTTTAGATAGAGATAGATTGTTCCTTTCTAGATTAGCTGGATGGAGCACTATAAATAAGGCCCTAGGGGGCTGATTTTCAGAAATTCAAGCAAAGCCATCTTCAGGCGCAAGAAGAGAGGAGAGACAGAGAGGAGGCGAGAGAGGAGAGAAAGGAGGAATGTTTGGAACGTTTTGTAAGTTTTAGTTTATTTTATTATAAATTTAGTTTCTTTTATTATGTCTTGTTTCTAATTTCCTTTTTCTATGGTTGGGGTGATCCCAACATAGATATATGTGTTTGATTTATGAATTTATGAATTGTATGTCTTTATCATCATCTACCTATGCGCTTAATCCTTTGCGAAAGTTGAGGAAATTCCTTATTTGTAATATTGAAGCGAAAACGATCTTATTATGAATTTGGATAATAATTAGGGTTTATTTGTGAAAGCCAACTATTCTAATTAAGAAAAGGTAGTAACAATTAGGGTTTATACGAAAGCCTCTATATTCCTATTTGTTAATAACGAAAGTTATTTGATATAAAGGATGCATCTTTATGTGACTAATAAATCTACACATATGTTTAGTGTTGTGGTGATCCCTAACCTTGGAAGTTTGCACATTTATTATTCTACTTTCTTTATTTTAAAATTTTGCATAGATACCCAACATCGACCACCATTCCCCTTCCATCCCTCGACATTGACCAACTCTTAGCCGACGTCGAAAGCAACCTCCTCACCTTTTCCCGCTATGCCTGAACCCCAAAACACACTAAACCTAGAACCGCTGACTTCTCTCCTAAGGACGAACCTGATTCCACTATCCTATAGCGGGGTCTTGACTACAAATTTATTTGATCGAGAAACCCTCTCGTCAAATCGGCACCGTTGCCGAAGAAGCAATCAATCGCGCCCTTTTTAGTTCCTTATACTCTTCTTTTTGCTTTTTGGTTTCTTTTTACTTTTTTCTTTTTGTTTTTGTTTTTCAGGTGCATGTGAAGAACTGATCGCACACCTATCGACCCTATTCTTGAACCTGAGCGATACTTCCATCTTCGAAAAAGACTAAGGAGGATGTCGCAAGTCAGGAATGAGAATGAGGTCCAGCTCACACCAACACAAGAGCTTGAGCAAATCCGCCTACGCATTGAGGAATTAACCACCAGAGAAGCAAAACACGCCCGACGAGAGGCAGAATACACACAGAATCAACAAAGGTGGTAGGCAAGGGTAGATCGTGAGGTCAACGCGAGAAGGGAACTTGAGGAGCAGATTGGGAATGTCTCAGCCAACGCAAAGAAGTATCTGCATCCTAATCTGGAAGTTTCAGAATCACCGATCGTTCTTCCCCTTATTAATTATGAAATCCGTCCTTCTTTTATTACTGAAATTAGGAGGAGTCGATTTAAGGGAAGACCCAATGAATATCCTTTGGAGCGTATTACTACTTTTCTAGATTTGTGCGAAGCTATAGCTGATAATGATAATCTAGAATATTTAAAACTAAAGGCTTCTCATTGGTCCCTTGTAGGAATAGCTTCACAGTGGCTAGAAGGATTGCTAGCACGATCAATTCACACATGTAATGAGCTAAGGGATTTGTTTCTCAATAAGTTCTTTCCTCCTGCAAAGACAACTCCTCTCAGACAACAAATCGCGGCTTTCAGACAAAAGCGAGGGAACCGCTTGCACAAGTCTGGGAGCGCTACAAAAGGCTTCTGAAATCCTGTCCTACGCATGGACAGTCACCCTACGTCATTCATGAGATCATCTTCAACTTCCTGGATAACCCTACAAAAGATCGGATCAACAATTACACTGTATATAGGTATCTCGAGTACACCCCACGACGTGCTTGGGAGACCTTTGAGATGCTGGCAAACTATGATAACACATATGGGACTTATGCGGCCACTGGCGACGAAAGGCATGAACGGCCTGCCCCATCTATGCCTCAATATGTGCCACGTAAAGAGATTGATCCAGACGTCACGGAACAATTCCACAACGATCAGGTATGTCGCCTTACCAAACAAGTTAAATTCCTTTCTAAAGATAAACGTTGTTTAGAATGTGGGTGTGTGAGGCACAACACTACTGCGTGCCCACATGGAGATCAAATACTCATGGCTGAAACCCACGAAGAGGCGAGGTATGCGGTGATGTGATCCTAGTCGTCAATGAGCTCGAATTCTTTATCTCACAAAGCTATGTTGCCGGGGCCGAACATCAACCCTCGTTTGAGAAAACAGCATGGCGACACCGTGGTATTTTGGCTCTATCGGGCTGCATAAAATTCCGATTGAAGGCAATGAGTACTTGTTGGAAAGCTATTTTAAGTGGCTACAACTTCCATGAAGGACACTTCTCCTAAATCAGTCTCTAAGATGCTCAAATTGGATGTTCTTTCCAGCAGCTCCAATCTAGACGCTTTTTTCATGCTCTTGTTTCTATCAAATAAATCCCACATCCATTAGAGATGCTTGGGGGCTACATTTTCATTCTATATATTTCTTGTAAGAACTTCATTTGAAATCAAGTCAAGTTGAGTTTAGTAAAAGTTTGAGCCACTAATAGGTTCCTATGATTCCGGGTTAAGGATCGAGTTCTTGGTGAGAGGCTAAGAGCGAATCCTTTGGTGAGAGGCCGAGGGTGACACCCTAGTGAGAGACGAAGGTGTCAAAGGGTCGAGATCCTCGGAGTGTGATTCCGAGAGGATTGAGAACGAGTGTAGGGGATTCAAGGGTGAGAGGCTTGCGAACCTTGCTTGCCTTTTACGATTAAAGAAGGAGAGGGGATTCAAGATCCGTTGAAGGAAGAAGAAGCATGTTCAAAGAAGTCTCTCGTTTCCATCACGGATTTGAGGACGAATCCTTTTCAAGGGAAGGAGGATGATGTGATCCTAGTCGTCAATGAGCTCGAATTCTTTATCTCACAAAGCTATGTTGCCGGGGCCGAACATCAACCCTCGTTTGAGAAAACAGCATGGCGACACCGTGGTATTTTGGCTCTATCGGGCTGCATAAAATTCCGATTGAAGCCAATGAGTACTTGTTGGAAAGCTGTTTTAAGTGGATACAACATCCATGAAGGACGCTTCTCTTAAATCAGTTTCTAAGATGCTCAAATTTGACGTTCTTTCCAGCAGCTCCAATCTAGACGCTTTTTTCATGCTCTTGTTTCTATCAAATAAATCCCACATCCATTAGAGATGCTTGGGGGCTACATTTTCATTCTATATATTTCTTGTAAGAACTTCATTTTAAATCAAGTCAAGTTGAGTTTAGTAAAAGTTTGAGCCACTAATAGCTTCCTATGATTCCGGGTTAAGGATCGAGTTCTTGGTGAGAGGCTAAGAGCGAACCCTTTGGTGAGAGGCCGAGGGTGACACCCTAATGAGAGACGAAGGTGTCAAAGGGTCGAGATCCTCGGAGTCTGATTCCGAGAGGATTGAGATCGAGTGTAGGGGATTCAAGGGTGAGAGGCCTGCGAATCTTGCTCCACATATCCCTTTTTTCCAGTTTCCATAAACCACAAAAATTAGCTCCACAAAAAGAGTGTTCGAAAGCTCGAGCCTTGATCGATCCGGTCTTCGGGTCTCATCATGCGGGGGGAAACTACTAAGGACAGCATCGGCAACAACAGAACTGGAGCCACTATCGCTAGCCCCAACATCAAAGAGACCCCCCGCCCTACAGAGAAACTAGTCACCTTGACAAGGAAGGTAAGAAAGATGACCTGCAGCTGATACTTGAGGAGATGCGTAGGAACCATGCAGAAAGCAAACATTCCATCATTCCATCCACACACAGCTGCACGACATCAACTCAAGGCTTGGGGAAATCGATATCTGGCGGAAATCTATGGAGACCCAGATTGGTCAATTGGCAACATCCGTCCCAAGCAATCAGGTACGCTCCATGGATCCTCTAAACCTAATCCTAAAACTAAATCTGCAGGAAAGGTAGCTCCCATGAATCTAAGGAGTGGGCGACAGACACAGACGCTCAAACAAAACACAGAAGCTGTAGAGAAGTACTCGATGTCGAGTAAACCAGTCGACGTCGACCAGAACCTACTCGACGTCGAGGACCCCTTAGTCGAAGTCGACCACCCCTCTGCACCTGCCCAAAAATCGACTACTGTAGTCGACGCCGAGGAGCCCCCAGTCGACGTCGACCAACCTTCTGCCCATGTCGACAACACTCCTGCACCTCCGACAAAGAAAAATATGTCATTCCTAACAAAATCTCCAAAGGATCCAGTAGAGAAGAAGCTTCAGCGGTTCGTGAAGATGCTTCAAAGACTCAATGTCACGATTCCTTTCACATAAGCCCTTCATGAGATGCCATCCTACGTCAAGTTCCTCAAGGAGATCTTAAGCAAGAAGCGATCGATGGCTGAGATTACAGAGGAGTGCAGCCAGATGGACGTTCTAGAGAAAAAGACGGATCCAGGTAAGTTTGCTATAACCATTGGATTTGGTCAATACAAGTTTAATGCTCTGTGTGACTTAGGATCTAGTGTAAGTATTATGCCTCTATCAATCTGGTCCAAAGTCAAGATAGGTGCTTTAGAGCCTGTGGATGCAAAGTTATACATGGCGAACAACACTATAGTCATCCCAACAGGCATTGTGGACAATGTACCGGTGCAAGTAGGTAAGTTCTTTGTCCCTGCTGATTTTCTAGTTATTGATATGGCAGAGGAACCTATTTGTCCAATCATATTAGGAAGGCTCTTCTTAGCGACGGTGGATGCCAACATAAGCGTAAGGAAGAAAGTACTCACTTTCAACATCAGCGATGAGGTAATTGAGTATTTTTTTAATAAAATTGAAAGGCATACAGGTCCCATGGAAGAGGTCAAATCAATATCAGCCAGGTACTGTTGTGAGCCTAATTCTCCATGTTTTACACTTACTTTTATATCGATTTCTGCATGCATTTCATACATTTGGGTTAGAATAGTACATAATCTATGTAGTTTACACTTATTTGCCAATTATAGATGTCTACAGAAGTTTTTGTTATATTTCGCAGAAATCGGACGCACTTTGGAGCTTAAAGGAAAGTAATGAAGAAGCTAAGGATGGTGCAGCTGGAGAAAAAACCACTTTTCGCCATTCATCATTCTGTGTCAAGTTCTGGTTTCTTCATGAGAATTGTATCCCTCGAAAAGAGCTTTCCAACGCATGGTCATATGCATCAATCCGAAGAACGAGGACTCAGAAAAGTGCGTTTCAAGAACAGAGCAGAAAGTTGAGAGATTTACTCGATATCGAGGAATTTTAGTCGATATTGACCAAGCCCAAATCGAGTAAAGACCCTAGAAATCGACAAGTGAAGCTGGGAGCTGAAGATGTTCGTCGACGTCGAGGAATTTACTCGATGTCGAGGAAAAGTCACGTCGATGTGTTGTCCTGGAGCCGAGGTCGACGAAGGAGACTGAAGATGAAGAACATGTTACTCGATATCGAGGAATTTGCTCGATGTCGAGGAAAAACCCAAAGTCGACTTTGCTTCTAGAGGCCGAAATCGAGTTGCTGAGCAGAAGACGAGAAAAGTGCTACTCGATATCCAGGAATTCTACTCGATATCGAGGAAATCCCAGTGGCCGACGAGAAGTAATCCGGATTCTTGTTAAGTTTCTATCCCGAAACCGATGGAGATATTTTCAAGATCAAATTCTATCAAATTCTATCAAGTCCTATAAAGATCTATCAACTCCATGGAGGATTTATCCACAAATTAGATATAGTCCTAGTTGATTTATTTCTTTTATTCCATTATTTAATCTTTAAGTAAGTAGATAAATAGATATAGATATAGATAGACTTTCTTACCTTGATTAGCAAGGATTGGAAGCCTATAAATAAAGCCTTAGGGGCTGGATTTTAGGCATTCAATTTCAGAGATACCACAAGTAGAGAGAGAAGGAGAAGAGATTGTAAGTTTGGTTGAGTTTATTAATGCAAGTTAGTTATTTTTCATCAAAGATGTCTGCGATTGGGATGAAGAGCGAGTAGTCCACCCACTTCTAGGGTCGAGGTGAGCCCGATGGTAGCCATGTGAGATGATGCGGTAAAGGTTTGATCTTTTTATGCAATTCGTCTTCTATCCCTACAAGCATGATTCTTTTGCGAAAGTTAAAGGTGATCCTTGTTTGTGTTATTGAAGCGAAAGTAATCTTAATACAACTTGGGTTTTATGTGGAAAGGGTTAGTAACAATTAGGGTTTATGCAAAAGCCTCTATTATTCCTATTTGTTAATAACGAAAGTTATTTGATGAAAAGCATGATCTTTTATGCCTTTATGTGTTATTTTGCATGGTTATCGTTGTGGTGTTGAAACCCTGATCTTGAAAGTCTTTAGTTTATTGATTTATTTCATCAAAATCCGTGTTCTGTATGCGAAAGGTTGCGATTTTAAGTTTCTGTCTTTACTCGACGTCGGGGAGTTTTTGTCGATATCGAGCAAGTTTTGTCGATATCGAGGAAGGGTTGTCGACATCGAGTTGTCTGCTTTGATTTCTATTTCTGTTCGTCGATTTTGACCTACTGTTAGTCGATATTGTTACTCGATATCGAGCACTGTTTGTCGATATCGACTAGTTTCTGCCTTTTCTTTATTTTCCGCTTTTATTTGTTATTTCTGTCTGTTTGTTTAATTTTCTGTCTGTGAGATTTGCTGCTACCTGAGATCCGCTGACGTGCTTCCTCGAGGATCGATCCTGACTTCCCGCTGCTACATCAGGAGGAGGTCTTGTAATTATTTGCGTGTGCACGAATCTGGTTTGATGTATTTCATTATATTTTAAACTCGATTTCCTCCTACAACAGGTAAATCACTTGTGGGGAGCCTAAAGTAAGAAATATGACTCATGAGGAGCTAGAAAAGAGGGATATGGAAGCCCAGATGGAGGAAATTATGGCGATTCTGAACGACGATACAGAGGATCTACTCGACATCGACCCAGGTAAGTCGATATCAACTAACTTTTATTCAGAATTTTTTCCAGGTCTTAAGTATGGGGTCGATGTCGACCAGAGGTACTCGACGTCTACTCTAGTTGACGTTGACCAGATCCTGAGCCCTCCATCGAGCACACATGCATCGACTAAGCCACCCAAGGTCAAGCAATACTCGACGTCGAGTAGGCTACTCGATGTCGACCAGTCCCCATCCTCCTCGACTCCTTCCTCCTCGACGAGCAAGCTGATGTCATCATAGTTTGCATTATTTAGGACATGCATTTAGCATAGGTTTGTGTCATTTCTCATGTGTTTTATGTGTCTTTAGATGTTTTTCGTTTAGTTTCTAGGATAGAGATCTACTGTCTTTACGGTGGTGTTTTCAGGAGTTTTCGGGAGCTAAGCGAAGATTGCTAGAGGACATGTGAGATGGGTACAGAAGCTAAGAAGAGCCGGGCGGAAATCATGTAGGATGAACGAGGATAAAAGGCGAAGAAGCAAAAGCATAAGGAGCAGGGCGGTCGTACATCGTGGGCTTCACGGCAGAACAGAAGTGCACGGGCGTGCACATTGGCCGCACGGGCGTGCACATTGGCCGCACGGGCGTGCAGCAGCTCGACCAGAGAAGAAAGCCATCAGAGGATGGGTGCGCGGGCGTGCACCATGGGCGCGCGGGCGTGCACCAGAGGCGCGCGGGCGTGCACCCTTCAGCTCGGTCCAGATTCGGTTTATTTCGACCCGGTTTCTTTTGACATTAGTTTATTATTATTTTATGGGTTTAATAATATGATATTAGGGGTTTGTCTCGGACTATTTAAGGGGGCGAAAACATTTCTTTAGAGGGTCGGAACCCTCGTTGGAACGCTCTCTTTTGGAAAACCTTTTGTTGAGTTAGATTGGGAGAACTTTGGACAGATTTGCTTTGAGATTGCATTGTTTCAATTCAAGATTGGTATTTCCCTTTTAGTCTTTGCTTTTCTATCTATTTCCATGTTTCAATTTAATGATTTGATGATGAATTCTTCCATGCTTGGCTAAATTCTCCGTTCTAGGGTTAGGGTGAACCCGACAATGTCGCAATTTGTTTGATTTCGATGGTTGCTTGAACTTTATCTGAATTCTATGAATTGATTTGATCCTACCGCCAAGATCTTACAATCCGGCTTCTTTTGGCCCACCATGTTTAAGGATGTGCAGAGGTATGTAACTTCTTGTGATGAATGTCAACGTTCAGGGAACATATCTTGGAGAAATGAAATGCCACTCACCAAATTCCAAGAGGTGGAACTTTTTGATATGTGGGGAATTGATTTCATGGGTCCTTTCCCGAGTTCTGGAGTCTACAAGTACATCTTGGTTGTTGTAGATTATGTGTCGAAGTGGGTGGAAGCAATCGCCACACCTACTAATGACTCTAAGGTGGTAGCAAAGTTCTTGAAGTCTACCATCTTTCCAAGGTTTGGGGTTCCACGAGTGCTTATTAGTGATGGAGGATCACATTTTATAGAGCGGAAGTTTGAAGCACTTTTGAAGAAGTATGGGGTGAACCACCGCATTGCTACTCCATATCACCCCCAAACAAGTGGTCAGGTCGAGGTCTCCAATAGAGAAATCAAGAGTATTTTGGAGAAAACGGTTTCTCGAACAAGGAAAGATTGGGCACAAAAGCTTGATGATGCTTTGTGGGCATACAGAACGGCATACAAGACCCCCTTGGGCACTACACCATACCGGCTTGTATATGGAAAATCTTGTCATTTGCCGGTAGAGTTGGAGCATAAGGCATTTTGGGCTATCAAGGCGCTGAATTATGACTTGAAAGAAGCCGGTGAGAAGAGAATGTTACAACTTCATGAGCTGGAGGAGTTGAGACTTGAGGCATATGAGAATGCCCGGATTTACAAGGAGAGAACAAAGCGATGGCATGACAAGAGAATTGTCCCTAAAGATTTTTTTGAAGGTGATTTGGTTTTGCTCTATAATTCTCGCCTAAAGCTATTTCCGAGTAAGTTGAAGTCTCGATGGAGTGGTCCTTTTGAAGTCCGAAAGGTTCATCCTCACGGTGCAATTACAATCTGGAATGAAAAGTGGGGTGAATTCAAGGTGAATGGACATCGTTTGAAGAGGTACTATAGTGGAAACCCGATTGAGAAGGTGAGTCCTACTCATCTCAAGGATCCAAGTGTTTAAGAAGAAGTGAAAGTCCGGCTCAAGACTCTAAAGAAGCGCTTCTCGGGAGGCGACCCGAGGTAAGCTTTCTTTTCATGCATAATAGAATAGACTTGTAAATATTTTTGTTAATTAAATTTCCCCTTAAATAAATAAAAAAAATTTAAAAAAAAAAAAAAAAAAAAAAAAAAAAAAAAAACCTGGCCTTCACACTTTTTCTCCCCGTCATTCACACACACACCACACACCACGCAGCCCTCGCTCCACCACGCCGCCGACCCCATTGGCGCACCACCACCGGCGCACCGACAAAGGAGGCGCAGCACCACCACCACTCAGCCGAGCCCGCCGCCGGACCCACCGCCGCACCACTGGATCGCCAGCTCACACCCGGCCCCATCCCCTCACTTCCCCCATTTGCCTTCCTTGTCTTATTCCTCCTACTCCCCCTTGAACTTGAAGAAAATTGGTATGTTTCATCACTTCTCATCTCTTTTACTTCAATTTTCTTTATCAATTGATAATTTTGTTGGTTGATTTAGAGATTTTGAAATTCTAGGGTTTAAGTTGATGGACTTGATTTGGGGAATTCTTGAGTTGTATAAATTGGGGGTGCCCTTGCATCACATTGTGTCAAGTTGATGATTATTGATGCTCATGACATGTAGTAGATGTGTTGGTTGTGATTTATGAGGTAGAATTGAATTTTTGGGAACGTTTGTATATGTTCTTATGGGAGATATGCATAACTCCTAAGTAATTTGTTCTATTTGGTTGATTGCTTGGCTTTGTGGTGGTGATAGCCCTTTTGAAATTTTTGCAAGTGAAGCTTGAAACTTTGATATTTATAACTTGTTTCAAATTTCAAGTATGGGGTTATTTGGGGTTGAATTCATGATGGTATTTGAATTGAGCATATTGCTTTTGGTTGTGTGATGAGTTGTGATGAGATGTGTTGGTTTTCTATGCGATGTCTACGAGTTTTGCAAATTTGTGAGATTTTGATAAACTTGTAGACTTGGTGAATTTCTAAGTATGGGGTGGTTGTGTTGGAGGCTTGTGTTAGTTTTTTGGGAGATTTCTTACTTGCTATGTGTGTTGGTTGGATTTGAAGGTTCTTGGAATTCACAATTAACTCTTGTGCTTGCTTGTGTTCGTTCTTTGTTCTTTTGTGGGTTTGTGGTTTCATTCTGCAAGGTAGAGCTACTATGGCTACAGGTAGTGCATCCCGAAAGCGGCGGATAACTCAAAGTATGGACAAGGTAGTATGCGAAGGAGGTCAACAAGATCTCTTTACAGGTAGTTTCTCTATCCAAATTGGATCTAAAAGATGAGATCATGAAACTGTGCTCGAGGATTAGTGCTACATCTTTGTTCCATTTTAAGGGGCATTCTTATCCGGCCATCACTTCTGAGTTTCTGAGCTCTTATAAATTTGAGAGAGGTGCTGATGAAGATTCAGGGACGCTTACATTCCGAATAGGGAACCAAGCTCGGGAAATGACTGTAGCAGAACTCAATGAGTCACTTGGTTTTCCAGCTCATAAAGGGAAAGCAACGCTCTCCAGTGAGACCCATAATGCCTTCTGGTACAGGCTCACGGGTTATTGGCCTTATCGATCGCAGAATGCAACCGCTAGCTCTATAGTTCATCCTTGCTTCCGAATCTTCCATCGCATCATGGCAAATACTATCTTTGCTCGGCATGAACCTTCTAAGGTGAACAAGGGAGAGCTTGAGATGCTCTAGGCCTTAGCCTATGATCGTCCTTTTGACCTTGGCTATGAGTTAGCTCGCAAGCTAGAGGGAGTAGCTGAAAGCACATCTGGGGTAATTTGCATTGGAGGAATGATCACCCCGCTAGCACATCATTTTGGGGTTGACTTGGAGGGGTACACGCCCATTGAGACGGAAAGAAAGGTTGATGAGAAGCATCTCCTAACTGGTCACACTCTTAAGAAGGAGCGAGGAATCTTTTTCTATTATCTCTCTCAGATCTCCGCCACTCGCCCGCTCTCTGATTCACCGTATATAAGCACAGATGTGGAAGCCAACCGGTATGAGGCTTGGATTGGTGCTCCTCGTCCACCACTCCCCACTGCTGAGAATGTGGAAGAGGATGAGACTCTTCCCGATGCATCGCCTACCCATAACTATGAACAGGGGGACTCTTCTGGCGGAGCCTATTCTACGGATGACAGAGCTTACTTTCAGAGCCAGTTTGACAATTTGTCATCTCAGCTATCTGCCCTCTCTACTCAACAAGATGCTATGCAGACTCAGATTGCGGAGCACATCTCTAGTGCGTCTCAACGCTTCTCATCTTGGGATACTCAGCAGCAACAAGATCGTCTACAACTCCAGAAAATTATGGTGATGTCCCAGCGCAACTATTATCATCTCCATGGACATCACTTTGATCCTTGCGCCCCGTATCCTCCCCCATCACCTCCACAGTAGTAGTGTCTTTGTGAGTACCTTCTCATCTTTTATTTATTTTCTACATTGGGGACAATGTAGGGGTTAAGTATGGGGTGGGATGTTATTCTTGTGTGTCTGCATTTGTCATTAGTGTCTTGAGTCTTTCTTTTGGCTTTTTGATGTATTTTGGTAGTCTAGGTTGATGACAGGTGTCCCCTGAACATGTGATGTAGGCTACAATGATGGGATAATTGTCTAAGATGCTAATATTCGCCCTAATCTGTATGTGTCATGTCTTGAGACAAATTGCCTAGCATGAAGTTCTTGAATGAGTTTGCATGATTAAGTCCCTAGACAATTAACTGGTGAGATTCTGAGCCTTATGGAAAAATCTTGATGAATCCTTTCATTTCCTATATTGTGTGACACTCACTTTTTGCTTGATCTCTAGAACTTGCTTTAGACTCTTTATTGAGGCCGTATTACTTGATCTGTGCACATAGCTTAAAGATGATTGAGGCAACACTTTTTGTTAACCATGTCTCTCAATGCCTATCCTTGTATATGGTCCTATGCTTGAAGCAAATTTGAGATTCAGTAACCTATTCACTTGATAAACTCCACAAAATCTTCATAGCCAATTATTAGCCTTTGACCCATCCGGGAATTGGGAAATAATGTTGCTCATTTTTATGAGTGGAGATGATTTGAGTGTCTGGTAATGTTTGGTTTGGCATGCGCTATGAGATCTTGAGACCTGGGGAGGATAAAATTCACCCAGGGGCAAAAGTCAAGAAAAAGAAAAAGAAAAAAATACGGTTAGTAACCGATCCTCCTTGTGGAGAATAAAATTCACACAAGGAGGAAGATATGCATGTAAGGAGGCTGAGACACTTAGTAACCGGGTGCATTCATCACAAATGTTTGTATTCGCGCAAAACGGTGTTGAAGCTAGAGAAAAGAAAAGAAAGGGAGATCGAATGTGGTTCACAAAAGTTGAGAATGAAAACATTATTGTGATGGAGTTGTATGGTGGTTTGGTATGAGTTTCTGTGAAGTGGTTGTTTTTCTGGTTGGTTCCTAACCCTTTTTCCCGGATTTTAGCACCACAAGCTCAAAATTTTCCATACCTTGTGTTTTTTTTCCACCTTGGCCCCATCACAACTTTATAGAAGGCCCTCATGATTTCTGTTATGTGCATGATCCTCAACGGTGGAGATTTAGAACGCTATTGCAAGCATATGGTAGATTAAGCGAAATGGTTGAGACCGAGCGTAATGTTAAACCTTAAACACATTTGAGTGAGTGTGTCATTAAGAAAAAAAAAATCCTTGTGAGGTTTAGGGGCTTTTGATTGCTGTGTATTAATGATAATGAGCAAACATGTGATGATGGCAATTGTCTTAAGATTCTGATGACAAAATATCATTTCAAAAGGGGCTTGAATAAGTTGAGACAATGATCCTATCTTACACTTGTGGTTTATTACTTAGTGAGTCTTTCTTGGGGACAAGCAAGGTTCAAGTATGGGGTATTTTGATGTCATCATAGTTTGCATTATTTAGGACATGCATTTAGCATAGGTTTGTGTCATTTCTCATGTGTTTTATGTGTCTTTAGATGTTTTTCGTTTAGTTTCTAGGATAGAGATCTACTGTCTTTACGGTGGTGTTTTCAGGAGTTTTCGGGAGCTAAGCGGAGATTGCTAGAGGACATGTGAGATGGGTACAGAAGCTAAGAAGAGCCGAGCGGAAATCATGTAGGATGAACGAGGATAAAAGGCGAAGAAGCAAAAGCATAAGGAGCAGGGCGGTCGTACATTGTGGGCTTCACGGCAGAACAGAAGTGCACGGGCGTGCACATTGGCCGCACGGGCGTGCAGCAGCTCGACCAGAGAAGAAAGCCATCAGAGGATGGGTGCGCGGGCGTGCACCATGGGCGCGCGGGCGTGCACCAGAGGCGCGCGGGCGTGCACCCTTCAGCTCGGTCTAGATTCGGTTTATTTCGACCCGGTTTCTTTTGACATTAGTTTATTATTATTTTATGGGTTTAATAATATGATATTAGGGGTTCGTCTCGGACTATTTAAGGGGGCGGAAACATTTCTTTAGAGGGTCGGAACCCTCGTTGGAACGCTCTCTTTTGGAAAACCTTTTGTTGAGTTAGATTGGGAGAACTTTGGACAGATTTGCTTTGAGATTGCATTGTTTCAATTCAAGATTGGTATTTCCCTTTTAGTCTTTGCTTTTCTATCTATTTCCATGTTTCAATTTAATGATTTGATGATGAATTCTTCCATGCTTGGCTAAATTCTCCGTTCTAGGGTTAGGGTGAACCCGACAATGTCGCAATTTGTTTGATTTCGATGGTTGCTTGAACTTTATCTGAATTCTATGAATTGATTTGATCCTAGTTGCTTTACCTAATTGATGTCAATCGATTAGAATCCTTTTTAGATTCGAGATGCTATCGCTGAGAATTGAAATTGGATATTTGGATGGACTTCATGAACCCGAAAGGAGAATTGTGTCTATTGGAACCCTAGGATTGAACTTGAGGAATCGACAATTGTTATTGTGACATTTAAACGATTGTTGAGGACTCTTGAGGATTAATAAATTATCATAGATTCTTAGGTTTGAATCGGTTAGGCGGAACGCGACAGCGAAAGTTTAATTGATTTTCTCCTAAGGTCTATCAAGAACTTAAAGGGTCTAGATTTTGTTAATTTAGACACAATCACTACAACATGCGACAGTTGAGTAGTGATGACTTTAGATAATTTACCTTCAATTTGACTTATTAAGAAGATGAAGTTCGAGTGAACATCGGGTTGAATTATTTGTGGCATTGTCGTCGGAATCCTTAACCCTGGAACCATTTCTCATACATATTTTATTCATAATCTTTGCTTGTTTTACTAGGTTTAGTTGAAAATCAAATCTCTCTTTATTGGCTTAGCTTATTAGTTCTAGATAACAATTGATACAGATTTAATCCCCGTGATCGATACCCGTATACTGCAATTGATCTCGTATTCTTGCGAGGTTGGTTCAGGCTACACTATTCTTGTGTTGGTTTAGACCACATCACAAGCCACCAGATGACAAACCGTACTCAACGTCGAGTACTTGTACTCAAAGTCGACTAGAACGTGAGGTCTCGAATCGCGAATCTACGAAGGCAAGCCAAGGTACAACATCTCTTCTCCTTTGATTTGGAGAGGTTTGCCTTGGTATGTGCGGTTATGCAGGATTTCCAATGACGAGCCTGAGGAATATAAAGTAGGAGACAAAGTCTATATCTTTAAATCAAAGGATCATTGGTTTCCCAACAAATTCAACAAGAAAAAGATGGGACCTTTCACGGTGAACAAGATCTATTCAGGAGGACTACAACTAATGGACAAGAATGGAGCCCTGCAGATGCCACCTTAAGCTTTAACGGAGACAGTTGGCCAATCGACTATAAAGTCTAGAGCTTGTAAATAAAACACTTAGTTTATGAAATTTTGGACATTTGTTTTTGGTTTTTTGGTTTTTGGACATTAGTTTTGGAATTTTCTATTGTGGATAGTCTTTCTAACCAATCTTGTAGGTTTTGTTGTAGGAGGATGTGTCAAGTATGAAATATCAATAAAATATAAAGCAAACTGACTCCCTGTCTCAGCAAATAAATACAAGACTTCCTCATGTTGTAGTAGAAGGAAGTTAGGATCGATCCACGAGGAAGCGTGTCAGCGCCCGCCTTTTTAGTTCCAAATCTCTGCACGATTTCGACCAGAAGAGTACTCGATATCGACCACACTGTCGACATAAACTGCAAAACATAAACAACAGAAGCGGAAACAAAAACAGACTGGTCGATATCGACCAATACCACTCGATATCGACCAACTTACCCGATGTCGACTGGAAGTGCTCGAAGTCGAGTGCTCTACAGTGTAAAATCACAACCTTTGAAATGAAGGAAAACAGAAATAGCACGGAATATGTGGGAATTAATTCAATAAACTAAAAGCTCATAAAATCAAGGTTTCAACGCCACAACGATAACAATGTAAAATAATGCATAAAGGTATAAAAGATCATGCCTTTTAATCAAATAACTTTCGTTATTAACAAGTATGAATATGGAGGCTTTCGCATAAACCCTAATTGTTACTAACCCCTTTTACATAATTAATCCAAGTTGTATTAAGATCATTTTCACTTCAATAACACAAACAAGGATCACCTTCAACTTTCACAAAAGAATCATGCACAAAGGGATAGAAGATGAAATCGCATCAAAAGATTGTACCTTTAGCGCATTACCTTACATGGCTACCGCCGGGCTCACCCCGACCCTAGAAGTTGGGTGACTACTCGCTCTTCATCATCAATAAACACATCAATAATTTCTGGAAAATAAATTGCATTGAATAAACTAAATAAGACTTACAACCGAACAAAGCCAATTCCGCTCTCACTTCACAACTCCAGTCGGTCCAAGACTCTCTCTCCTACTCGCTATCTCTCTCTATGTTCTCTTGTGGCTTGGCTTGGATTGATTGAATGAATAAAATACAGCCTCTAATGCCTTATTTATAGTATTCATTCCCTAGCTAATCTAGGAAAGAATAATCTATCTATATCTAAACTTTCTATCTAAAACATTAAGATAAAATTTAGGAAATAAAACAATTAAATCTATCAGGAAACTATATCTAAAGTGGATGGATCTCTCTTGGACTTTATGGGGAAGAAAGCCAGCACAACACTCGGACTCGAAATCGTCTCTGGGATTGGTCGATATCGACCAATGTAGGTCGATATCGAGTTGTCTTGCTCGAATTCGTCTTTTGTCATTCGATATTGGCTCCCAGGAGGAATGTCGACCGGATTTGACTCGATATCGGCCGACATAGGTCGATATCGACCTCTTGTGTTCCGCTCCTATTCTCTGGTCGATTTCTGACATTTTGGCTTGATTTGCTCCACTCGATATTGACCTAGTCCAGTCGATATCGACCTCTTTGGTGGTTTTCTTGCTCTCTCCGAATCGTTGTAAAACACCTCAATTTCATCAAAATTAAACAGAAACTAGTGTAGATTCCATAATTTGGCAAATACGCGCAGACTACACAGATTTTGTACTATTCTAGCCCAAATGGATGAAATGTTATCAGAAATCGATATAAAAGTATGTATAAAACATGGCGAATTAGACTCACAACAAACACCCCATACTTAAGCTTGCTTGTCCTCAAGCAATACTTTTAAAGTCATTCAGGGGAAAAAAAACAAACTCTCAACATCATAGATTCATTCTCATATGTCCCTGCAATCAATTACCATCCTTGAAAATGTACTAATGTCACAAATTCATGCATGTGCAATAAAAAGCAACATCTACTCACAAAAGGAGGGTTATGCAAAAACATTCATTCATGACAAAGCATTAATAATCAAGAGGACTTCAATTAAGCTCAATAAGGAGTAGATTGGTAAAATGCTAAAAGTGGGCAATTTTTGGCAATGTGGTGCTAATGATCCGGGGAAATGGAGTACTTTCCAAACTTTCATACCACATTCCTTCTTCTTTTGATTTCTCACCTTTCGCTCATTCGCTCATTGCTTTTTTTTTTCAATAATATGCTTTTACCTATCTAACCTCAGCACTACCTTCTTGCGAGTCGCAAACATGGGTGTCATGAATGGCCCCGGATACTTAGTGCTACAGACTCCTCACCTTGGTGTCTCATCTCGCCGAACTATTATCTTAGCGAGCAGGGTCGATCTACCTTTATCTCCTGAGGTGACCGGATTTTCTTTCACTCATTAAATTTTCCATAATTTTTCAATTTCCTACCAAACTCCAAATATGATAATAACAACAACACAAACATCATATAATAATCTTCATAATGTAGCTTTCCATTCTCAACATAATCCTCGGATGGAATAAGGTAGAAAATGGGCAATATTTAGAACATGTGGAGCAAAATATGAAATAAGGCTCAATATGGCTTTTGTGATGCATAAGCATAGGTAAAGGCTAGGATATAACAATATGAGCATTGTATGGAAAATGTAAAGTCCTCCATCCTCTTATCATGCAACAAGTCAAAAGCAACATCGAATTTTACCTCCTTTCATGGTTTTCAAAAAAATATGCATTTCATTGTGATTTCCCTTTACTAGGCAATTTCATGCTATATCTCAAATGAATCCAATTTTGCATCGTCGAGTTCAATTAAGCTTCTATGACACTTATCAAACAATTTCAATGGGGGTGATTTTTTGAACTTTAGAAAACAAACATGTAAGCACATAGATATCAACGATAATTCCAAAGTAGCCATGTATAAGCAATTCGAGAAATAATGCACAAATAATGTCAAATAAAATCAAATATGAATAAAGTAATCCCTTCTCCCACCCCATACTTAAACATTACAGTGTCCCCACTTTACAAAAAATAAGGGGTAAAGAAAGAAACTCACTAGACAGGCGTGCTAATTGTCAGAATCGAGTGGCATTGCTTCTGTAGACCTTGGTCGATTTTGAGTGGCCTGGTCGATTTTGACCTATTTTACTCGATATCGAGTGAGGCTGATGCTTCCTTCTTTGTTTCTGCAAAAATTGTTAGAAAAGAAATACCCACAATAGAAAAACTTAAAAATAATGTCAAAAAACCAAAAACCAAAAACAACAATGTCCAAAAATCCCAAAAACTTATTGTCTATTTACAAGCTCTAGACTTTATAGTCGCTAGGCCGACTTTCTCCATTAAGCTCAAGGTGGCATCTGCAGGGCCCATGTACCTTGGGCTTCAAATATGACTCCATTCTTGTCCATCGGTTGCAGTCCTCCTGAATGGGACTTGTTCACCGTGAAAGGCCCCATCTTCTTCTTGTTGAATTTATTGGGAAACCAATGATCCTTAGATTTGGCGACATAGACTTTGTCTCCAACTTCATATTCCTTAGGCTCATCATTGGAAACCCTGCATAAGCGCACATACCAAGGCAAACCTCTCCCATGTTTAGATAAATCCTTAATTGAAATAGGAGAAGAGATGTCAGTACCTTAGCTTACCTTCGCAGAATCGGATTTCGGGACCTCAAAGTCTGGTCTACATCGAGTAGAGTTACTCGACATTGAGGACTTACCTTCGTCGGGTGGACTGTTGGTCGAGGAAGGTGAAGTCGAGTAAGGTTGGGACTGGTCGACGTCGACCAAGTTACTCGATGTCGAGTTGAGCTCGGCTTCGGGTGGAGTACTCGACGAAGGTCCAGTCGGTGGAGGGCTCTGAGTCTGGTCGACGTCGACCAAAGTACTCGACGTCGAGGACTTCTGGTCGACTTCGACCCCACACTTGAATCCTGTCAAGGCATCCGAAAAGAAGTTAGTTGACGTCGACTTATCTTGGTCGATGTCGAGTAGTTCGTCTCCGTCGTCGTTCAGGATGACCACGATCTCCTCCACCTAGGCTTCTATATCCCTCTTTTCCAGCTCCTCGGGAGTCATATTTCTTACCTTACACTCCCCGCAGGTGATGTACCTGGCTGATATAGACTTGACCTCTTCCATTGGACCTGTATGCCTTTTAGTTTTGTTAAAAAAAATACTAAATTACCTCATCGCTGATGTTGAAAGTGAGCACTCCCTTCCTTATGCTTATGTTGGAATCTACTGTCGCCAAGAAGGGTCTTCCTAGAATGATTGGGCAAGCAGGATCCTCCGCCATATCAATAACTAAGAAATCAGCAAGGACAAAGAACTTACCCACTTGCACTGGTACATTGTCCACCATGCATGTTGGGATGACCACCGTGTTGTTCGCCACGTATAGTTTTGCATCCACAGACTCTAAGGCACCTATCTTAACTTTGGAACAGATTGATAAGGAAATTATACTCATACTGGCTCCCAAGTCACATAAAGCATTAAATTTATATTGCCCAAATCCAATGGTTATAGCAAACTTACTTAGATCTGGCCTTTTTTCTAGAACGTCCATCTGGCTGCATTCCTCTGCGATTTCTGCCATTGATCGCTTTTTGCTTAAGATCTCCTTGAGGAACTTGAGGTAGGATGGCATTTCATTGAGAGCTTCTATGAAAGGGATTGTGACATTGAGCCCTTGAAGCATCTTTATGAAACGCTGGAACCTCTTTTCTGCTAGATCCTTTGGAGATTTTGATGGGAAAGGCAGCTTCTTTTTCGCCGGAGGAGCTGAAGGGTGGTCGACGTCGACTAAAGTCTCCTCGATGTCGAGTACAGTGGTCGACTTCGGGGCAGGTGCAATGTTCTGGTCGATGTCGAGTAGGGTTTGGTCGATGTCGAGTAATGTTTGGTCGACTGGATTGCTCGACTTCGGCGCTGAGTTATAGTTCTGATCGATATCGACCAAGGTCTCCTCGATATCGACCAAGTTGTGATTGACGTTGAGTGGGCTGGTTGATGTCGAGGTGTCCTTTGCCGCCGTCTCCTGCACGCTTTGATCGGGCGTCTGTGTCTGTCGCCCACTCCTTAGGTTCATGGCAGCCACCTGTCCTGTAGATTTAGTTTTAGGATTAGGCTCAGATGATCCAGGGAGCTTACCTGATTGGTTGGGGATTACCGAAGCTAATTGACCCATCTGAGTCTCCATTGATTTTCGCCAGATATCGATTTCCCCAAGCCTAGAGTTGACGCCATGCAGCTGAGTGTGAATGGAATTGATAGATTGCTTGGTGTCTAAATGATTCCTCCGCATCTCCTCAAGAATGTTATGCAGATCATCTTTCTTACCTTCTCTGTTAGGGTGACTAGGAGCTCTGTAGGGAGGGGGATTCTGATGCTAGGGCTGGCGATAGTAGCTCCAGTTTTGGTTCTGATGTTGTCCTGAGTAATGTCCCGCTGCATACCTTACCTCTTCGTGGGTTTCTCCTTGATTTACTTGATCGACGTGCGGCCACGCAGTAGTGTTGTGCCTCACAGACTCACATTCCAAACAAGGTTTATCTTTAGATAGGAATTTAACTTATTTGGTAAAGCGACGTACCTGATCGTTGTGGAACTGGTCCCTGACGTCTGGATCAACCTCCTTTGGTGGCACATACAATGGCATAGATGGGGCAGACCTTTCATATCTTTCGTCAGAAGAGGCCGTAGAAGTCTCATATGTGTTGTCGTAGTTGGCCAGTGTCTCAAATACCTCCCAAGCACGGCGTTGAGTGTACTCGAGATATCCATAGGCGGTGTAGTTGTTGATCATATCCGTAGTAGACGCATCCAGGCAATTGAAGATGATCTCCTAGATGACGTAGGGTGGTTGTCCATGCGTAGGAAAGGATTTCAGAAGCCTTTTGTAGCGCTCCCAGACCTGTGCAAGTGTTTCCCCTGGCTTTTGTCTGAAAGTCGTGATCTGTTGTCTGAGGGCAGCCGTCTTTGCAAGAGGAAAGAACTTGTTAAGGAACAAGTCCTTCAGTTCGTTCCAAGGGCGAATTGATCGTGCAGGCAATCCTTCTAGCCACTGTTGTGCTATTTCTGCAAGGGACCAACGAAAACCCTTTAGTTTTAGATATTCTAAATTAGCACCATCTGCAATAGCTTCACATAAATCTCTAAAATTGGTGACATGTTCTAAAGGACATTCATTGATTCTTCCCCTAAATTGACTCCTCCTAATTTCAGTAATAAAAGAATGATGAATTTCAAAATTAATAGCGGGAAGAACGATCGGCGAGTTTGGAACTTCCAGAGTAGGATGCAGATACTCCTTTGCGTTGGCTGGGATATGCCCCATCTGCTCCTCAAGTTGCCTCCTCGCGTTAATCTCGCGATCTACCCTTGCCTCCCACCACTGCTGGTTCTGTGTATATTCCGCCTCTCGCTGGGCGTGTTCTGCTTCTCTAGCGGTGAGTTCCTCTATTCGTATGCGGAGTTGCTCAAGCTCTTGTGCTGGTGTGAGCTGTCCCTCATTCTCATTGTTGGATGTCGACATGAGTCTCCTCCTAAGCCTTTGTTGAAGATCAAAAAATCGCTTAGGCTTGAGAATTGGGTCTATGGGTGTGCGATCAGTTCTTCGCATGCACCTGAAAAACAAGAACAAAAAGAAACAAGTAAAAAAGGAACTAAAAGGCAAAAAAACAAATATAAGGAAGAGAAAAAGAACTAAAAAGGGAGCGATTGATTGCTTCCCCAGCAACGGCGCAAATTTTGTTGTTGCAGGAGGATGTGTGAAACCATTCCGGAATGGCTCACCGGAAAGGACTTGTGGATAATAGTCATAGGTCCCCGGTTCGAACCCCGGAATGGCCGCTCTTTATTTACCAATTCAAGAAGGATGTGTCAAGTATGATATATAAATAAAATATAAAGCAAACTGACTCCCTGTCTCAGCAAATAAATACAAGACTTCCTCCCGTTGTAGTAGAAGGCAGTCAGGATCGATCCACGAGGAAGCGTGTCAGCGCCCGCCTTTTTAGTTCCAAATCTCAGCACGATTTCGACCAGAAGAGTACTCGATATCGACCTATCTAGTCGATATCGACCACATTTTCGACAGAAACTGCAAAACAGAAACAACAAAAGCGGAAATGAAAACAGACCGGTCGATATCGACCAATACCACTCGATATCGACCAACTTACCCGATGTCGACTGGAAGTGCTCGAAGTCGAGTGCTCTGCAGTGTAAAATCGCAACCTTTGCAATGACGGAAAACAGAAATAGCACGGAATATGTGGGAATTAATTCAATAAACTAAAAGCTCCTAGAATCAGGGTTTCAACGCCACAACGATAACCATGTAAAATAATGCATAAGGGTATAAAAGATCATGCCTTTTCATCAAATAACTTTCGTTATTAACAAGTAGGAATATAGAGGCTTTCGCATAAACCCTAATTGTTACTAACCCCTTTCACATAATTAATCCAAGTTGTATTAAGATCACTTTTGCTTCAATAACACAAACAAGGATCACCTTCAACTTTCGCAAAAGAATCATGCTCATAGGGATAGAAGACGAAATCGCATCAAAAGATTGTACCTTTAGCGCATTACCTTACATGGCTACCATCGGGCTCACCCCGACCCTAGAAGTTGGGGGACTACTCGCTCTTCATCATCAATAAATACATCAATAATTTCTGGAAAATAAATTGCATTGAATAAACTAAATAAGACTTACAACCGAACAAAGCCAATTCCGCTCTCGCTTCACAACTCAACTCGGCTCCAAGACTCTCTCTCCTACTGGCCATCTCTCTCTATGTTCTCTTGTGGATTGGCTTGGATTGATTGAATGAATAAAATCTAGCCCCTAATGCCTTACTTATAGTATTCATTCCCTAGCTAATCTAGTAAAGAATAATCTATCTATATCTAAACTTTCTATCTAAAACATTAAGATACAATTTAGGAAATAAAACAATTAAATCTATAAGGAACCTATATCTAAAGTGGATAGACCTCTCTTGGACTTGAAAAATCTTCCATTGAGTTGATAGAATATCTCTTGCTTCATGTGGAAGAAAGCCAGCTCAGCACTCGGACTCAAAATCGACTCGAAATCGTCTCTGGGGATTGGTCGATTTCGACCAATTAATGTAGGTCGATATCGAGCGGTCTTGCTCAGATTCGTCTTTTGTCACTCAATATTGCCTCCCATGAGGAATGTCAACCGACTTTGACACGATATCGATCGACATAGGTCGATATCGACCTCTTCTGTTCCGATCCTATTTTCTAGTCGATTTATGAAATTTTGGCTCGATTTGCTCCACTCGATATCGACCTAGTCCAGTCGATATCGACCTCTTTGGTGGTTTTCTTCCTTTCTCCGAATCGCTGTAAAACGCCTCGATTTCAGAAAATTAAACAGAAACTAGTGTAGAATCCATAATTTGGCAAATACGCGCAAACTACATAGATTATGTACTGTTTTAGCCCAAATGCATGAAATGTTAATAGAAATCGATATAAAAAAGTAAGTATAAAACATGGTGAATTAGGCTCACAAAAGCAGGTACGAAGAAGCGGCAGAAGTACTCGACATCGAGTAACGTACTCAACGTCGACCACTATCTCGAGCAAAGAAGTCGTGGTCGAGAAGAATGGACACCCAGAGGTTTCACTGTACTCGATGTCGAGTAGTTGTAGTCGACGTCGACTACTTCTACTCGAGATCGACCACTTCTGCGCGCACACATCATCACTCGATCCCGACGATCAGCACACATGTCTAGTAAGTTTCTTTCTTTACCCTTATTTTTATATAGTGAGGACATTGTAATGTTTAAGTATGAGGTGGGGAAAGGGCTTACTTTGTGCATATTTGACTATATTTGACATCATATGTGCATATTTGAAAGTTTAATTATCTTTTGAATTGCTTATACATGGCTATTTTGGAATTCATATTATCAATCTATGTGCATATATGCATGTTTTCCATAGTTTATAAAAATCACCCCTATTGAAAATTTCTCTTAGTGTCATGGAAGCTTTTATTGAACTCGACGATGCAAAATTGGATTCATTAGATATATAGCATGAAATTGCCTAGTAATGGGAAGTCACAATGATGTGCATATTTTCTTGAAAACCATGAATGGAGGTAAAATTTGATATTGCTTTTGACATGTTGCATGATAAGATGATGGAGGACTTTATATTTCCATATAATGCTCATATGTTTATATTCCCTAGCCATACCTATGTTTATGCATCACAAAAGTCATATTATGCCTTATTTCAATTATTGCTCCACATGATCTAAATATTTTCCATTCTTTACCTTATTTCCTTATCCGGGGATTATGTTGAGAATGAAAGCTACATTATGGAGATTATTATATGACGGTTGTGTTGTTATATATCATATGTGGAGTTTGGCAGGAAACTTTCAAAAGTATGGAAAATTTAATGAGTGAAAGAAAATCCGGTCGCCTCGGGAGATGAAGGTAAATCGACCCTGCTCGTTGAGATAATAGTTTGGCGAGATGGGACACCAGGTGAGGAGTCCAAAGCACTAAGTATCCGGGGCCGTTCACGACACCCATGTTTGCGACTCGCGAGAAGGCAGTTCTGAGGTTAGAGAGGTAAAAGCATTATTGCAAAAAAGGCATTGAGCAAATGAGCGAAATGTGAGAAATCAAAGGAAGAAGGAATGTGGTATGAAAGTTTGGAAAGTACTCCATTTCCCCAGATCATTAGCCCCACATGGTCAAATATATCCCACCTTTAGCCTTTTACCAATCTACTCCTTATTGAGCTTAAATTAAAGTCCTCTTGATTATTGTTGCTTTGTCACTTATAAATTGTTTTGCATAAACTTCCTTTTGTGAGTAAATGTTGCTTTTATTGCACATGCATGGATTTGTGACATTAGTACCCTTTCGAGGATGGTAATTGATTGCAGGGACATATGAGAATGGATCTATGATGTTGAGAGTTGAATTCTTCCCCTGAATGACCATTTAAAGTATTGCTTGAGGACAAGCAAGCTTAAGTATGGGGTGTTTGTTGTGAGCCTAATTTGCCATGTTTTATATTGAATTTTATAACGATTTCTGCATACATTTCATACATATGGGTTAGAATAGTACAGAATATGTGTAGTTTATGTTTATTTTCCAAATTATGGAGTCTACACTAGTTCTTGTTCAATTTCGCATAAATCGGACGCACTTTTGAGCTTAAAGAAAATTCATGAAGAAGCTAAGGATGGTGCAGCTGGAGAAAAGCCCATTTTCGACCACTGATCATTCTGAATCAAATTCTGATGTCTCATGAGAGTTATAGCCCTCAAAAAGAACTTTCCAACGCATACTCATATGTGTCAATCCAATAAACGAGGACTCGGGAAAGTGCATTTCAAGAACAGAGCAGAATGCTTAAAGCTGACAGTTCTAGTCGACGTCGACTACAAGTAGTCGAAGCCGAGTTTTCCCGAACCCAGAATTTCACACGAAGTCAAGCAGACCACTGAGGAGCCCGGAGATACTCGACGTCGAGTGCTACAGTACTCGAAGTCGAGCACACCCGTCGAGTTCAGATGGTGCCCGAGCTCGAGTACAACCCAAGAGAAAAATCCTGGTCGAAGTCGAGTAAGTCTACACGAAGTTGAGTAAACCTATCCGAGTCCGAGTCTGAGATCGAGTTGAGAAGAGAAGATAGAGTACTTAAAAGAGAAGATTTGTGGAATTCTATCCATCCACATGAAGATCTATCAAGTCTAAAAGGGATCTATCCGCAATAGTCCTATTTTCCTTATAGATTTATTTCCTTTATCAATTAAGTTTTATCTTGTGTTTTTAGATAGAAAGTTTTAGATATAGATATAGTTGTTCCTTCCTAGATTAGCTACATGGAACACTATAAATAAAGCCTTAGGGGCTGAGTTTTAGGCATTCAATTTGACACACAATTAGTCATATAGAGTAGAGAGAGAGTGGAGGCCGAGAGGAGTTGCAGAAACCGAGAGCGGGATTTGGCTTCGTTCGATTGTAAGCTCTATTTCAGTTTATTTTAATGCAATTTAGTTCCTTTTTGTTATTGATATGTTAATTGATGATGAAGAGCGAGTAGTCACCCAACTTCTAGGGTCGGGGTGAGCCCAACGGTAGCCATGTAAGGAAATGCGATAAAGGTACAATCTTTTGATGTGATTTCATCTTCTATCCCTACAAGCATGATTCTTTTGCGCAAGTTGAAGGTGGTCCTTGTTTGTGTTATTGAAGCGAAAGTGATTTTAATACAACTTGGGTTAATTATGTGAAAAAGGGTTAGTAACAATTAGGGTTTATGCGAAAGCCTCTATATTCCTATTTGTTAATAACGACAGTTATTTGATGAAAAGGCATAATCTTTTATACCTTATGCATTATTTTATATGGTTATCATTGTGGTATTGAAACCCTGATCTTGGATGTATTTTAGTTTATCGATTTTATTCCATCAATTTCGTGTTCCGTCTTTGGGAAAGTTACGGTTTTCGGTTCTGAGTTACTCGATTTCGAGCACTTCTAGTCGACGTCGAGTAGGTTTTAGTCGACGTCGAGTAAGTTTTACTCGACATTGCTCGTTTTTTCCTCGTTTGCGTTTATGTTTGCAGTTTTACCTGACTGAGTGGTCAACGTCGAGGACACTTAGTCGACGTCGAGTGCTTCCGGAGTCAATTTCGGGAGTTTCTGAACTGAAAAGACGGGCGCTAACACGCTTCCCCATGGATTGATCCTAACTGCCTTCTACTACAACGGGAGGAAGTCTTGTATTTATTTGCTGAAATAGGGAGTTAGTTTGATTTCATATTTTATATTTATTTTCATACTTGACCATTCTCCTACAACAACAAGTTGTTTAGGGATGTCTCTCTACTCTTTGAGAAAGGAGGTTTGAGTGATTTCATGGATGTTGATGTACGTGTTGACCTTTCCGGAGTTAGTGAGAGAGTTATTGGCTACTTTGGAGTATCTCTCTGATTGGGAGATTTGTTTCCAACTAAGGGGTGGTAAGTTCGTGGTGAGTAAGGATTTTATTGCACAAGTGTTTGGTGTTACCAAGACATCTGTTAACGCTGTTGGGTTTGAGTTGGCTTATCGATATCCTCTTGACACGTGAGGGTCGAACGGTCGATTCTTTGACTACGTGATTACCCGTCCTCTGTTGAGGCTATGCTACAGAGTTTTGAGTACTTGCTTCTTTGGTATTACTGATACTGAGATAGTCCCTATAAGATCCTAGAGCTATACTTATTGTTTGACCCTTGAGGGATTGCATGTTCTTGACTGGGTTCAGTTATTTATGGGGAGTTGTTTGGAGGTGACTAGAGCTACTCATGTGCGACCTGATCGTGTCATTGCTTTTGGAGGTAATTTGGTGACGTTGATTGCTCATCGATTGGGAGTTTGTTTTGATGATTTGCACCCCTATACTCATGATAAGGCTTACAATGTTGGCAACAAGAACTAGGGGGCATTATTATTAGTGTCACGCGTCCTATCGATCCGGAGTGTGATATATGGATGGCAGGAAGGCATGGTGAGCATCATCTGTACCCGTCTACAGAGTTACATTTTTGCTATAAGACATCAGATTTTGTTATCAGTCTCAACCGCTTTCCCTTGCCCTCGATTGAGAATAATGTTGAGCCTGAGGTATATGGGTGGCCTAGAAGGGATGAGACGGATGAGAATGAAGAAGAAGAGATAGTAGAAGAAAGAGAAGTTTTTGTTAATGGCGTTGATCCTATTTATGCTACTTTGGATTATCTTGGGCGTCGATTTGCTGAGTTCGAGGCGAGCACTGTAGACAAGCTCACTTGTATTGGTGATAAGCTTGTTGGTCTTCAGATTGCATTGTTGATTGCTCTGAGGGGCATGAACCAGCGGTCTGGATTCCAGACCCCATCTTCACAGTAATTGGTTAGTTTATTTGCTTCCTTCAACCCTCTATTTTATTTTCATTGTTCTTTTTGTTTTTTTTTTTATGCATTGAGAACAATGCAACATTTAAGTGTGGAGGGGGGGGGGGGAGAAGTGAAGTAAATTAATTAGATTAGTTCATGTTTAATTTTTTGTTTCATGTTTAGATTTCTAGTTGTTTTATTTTATTTATTTTCGAAATTCTTGTAATTCATGCATCATATTTATGTTATTTGTTATATAAAATGTCTAAAATGAAAAAAAAAAAGTGAAAAATGTCAAAAAAAACCCAAGAAAAAAGAAGAGTCTCATGCATTGCATATTTGTGTTATCAAAGATACCCATCTAATTTGAGTTTGTCCTATTGACTTTATGCTGGTATGATCTTATAAATCACGTGGAATTCTGGAATGAGTTGACCTTGTCTTTAAAAGTTGGTTTTTATTGTGAAATATGATTAAAGCCTAGGTAATTGAGCATGTATGATCTAAGTTTGTGAGCATGCTTGATATTCATCAAAAATGTATCCTTGTGAGATATTTTTGGCATTATAAGGGATACATCTATATTCCTTTTGCTTTTATTGTGTGATTTACTCTTCCTATGCATTTATCTTTGAGTATTGACATGGTTATCTATTTTCAAGACCTATTATATACATGATCATTGCTTGATGAGTTCAAATGATAGAGACAATGTTTTAGCCACATTTTATCCATGTCTACCTTATGTTATATCTTGCTTTGAAGCTAATTTGAGCATTTAGCCTATTTTTTTTATAGCTCCACAAAATTGCATTATTCCTAGCCTATGAGAAGTCTTTCCCTTTTTCCAGGGAAATTGAGATTTTGAGTGGGTTATGGATATCTATTTTGGAGTTGAGAAGGAAAGAAGCTAAAGTGTGAGTTTTATGGTTTATGGTTTTGAGAAGATGTGTTGTTACGTTCTTAATAGTTCCCTAATTTTTATGCATTTTTATATAAGTATGTTCGGCTCAATTAAAATAAACAGTTCGGAAAAAAAAAAAAAAAAAAAAGAGCCAAGCAAGTTATTCATATTTGCAGAATGAGGAAGAATTGGAATTATGTGGGTATTAAAGAAAGATTGGTTGGGTGTTGTAGATGTATAAGAATTCATGTTTATGAGATGAGTGTGAGATTGAGATGTTGTGTTTATGAGAGCTTGATGTTTTATTGAGTTGGTTTGTGTTATGTTGGGAGTTTTTGGATCTTATTTTGCCGGAAGTTATAGTACCACGTGACCAAATACAATTCCTTGTCTTTGTGTTTCTTACCAAGCCCCATTACAACCCTACCAAATGAAATCTTCTAAGAAGGTTTCCATTGGGCGAAAGTCCTCTTGATATTCTAATTTTTGCTTTGATGTATCCGGTGGAGATTTTGTGATATAAATGTCAATATTTAATTTGATGCTTGTATATGGAATTGAGGTGAGTATATGCTTAAAGCCTAAACACATGAGAGTGAGAGATACACATTATCCTTAGTGAGACTGGATTTTTTAGCATACAAGCAACTTGATCTCATGTATACATGTTATGACGTTTATATGCCTTGGTTATATTTGCACTACATTGATGTTGCTTTTCATGGGTAAAATTGTGAAAGAATCTCATGTGGGATGTATAGATGATGTTTTTGTTTTATGGTTGCTTGAGGACAAGCAAGAGTTAAGGGTGGAGGGATTTGATAATGCATATTTCATATAGACATTATAGGCTTGATGAAGTTGATAGTAAAGGCTTGATGAAGGCTTGATGAAGTTGTTGCTTTGTTGAAATAATGTTGTATTCATCATCTCATGTGATTAGCAAGTCGTCCACATATAATAATGCAGTGATGATCCCTTTTGGTACTTGTTTGATGAATAATGAATAATCTTGTTTTGACTGTACTAAACCAATGGAAACTAAAAACTTGGTTAGCTCCACATTCCATTGTCGGCTTGCATGTTTAAGACCATATAATGATCTCTTGAGCAAGCAAAACCGGCCTGGAAGTACTTTATCATAACCTCCAGGTGGAGTCATATATTACTTCTCATCTAGATAACCATGCAAGAACGCATTATTGATATCTAGTTGATGTATAGGTCATTGCTTGATAGTTACTAAAGCCAACAAATTCTTAACCATGATGAACTTAGCCACGGGAGAAAAGGTATGATTGTAATCCTTACCCTTCTCTTGAGTGTAGCCTTTGGCAACTAATCTATCCTTATACCTTTTAATAGTGTCATCAGGCTTATGCTTTAATTTGAATCCCATTTAGAACCAATTGCAGTTTTCTTTGGAGAAAGTGAGGTAAGTAGATATCTATGGTTCTATTCTAATGCACTTATCTCCTTAGCCGTAGCTTCAATCCAATTGGGATCATTCTTGGCTTGAAAATATTTGTGTGGTTAAGGGATAGAAACTAAATTTGCAAAGGAATAAATAAAATCCGAAGTTTAAGAACTAGTATCGCCAAGACCCATAGACAAAAAACTCTCTAAAATAGAAGTCGAATTTTTGAGAGTAGGACAACCAAAATCTCTGAGTGAAGCAGGAGGATTTTGCACTCCAGTTGATTGACTGGTTAACGGAATAACATTGTGACAATATCATTGTTACCGTTACTCAGACTATCATCAACTCTCATATTGCTATCAACATCATCAATAAACAAGTTCAAGTTATCATTCAATGAATTTGATGAAGACAAATCATTATGAACATAACTATTACTTTGATGATGTATGTGATTTGTACAGTCAGCAGGAGTTACAATGGGTAGCGACCTATTGACCTTCTCAACAAGTTCAACTGACATTTTGTCTTTGTAAGGAAACCGATCTTTAAAAAAATGTAACATCCCTGCAAATCACATACTTTTTGTATCCAAGCGATCTAGCTTTTATGTTTTTTGTCCAAAAGGGTACCCTACCAAGATACACCTCTTTGCTTTTGGACCAAATTTATCTGTCTTAGACAAAGGGTCTAAAGCAAAACACAAGCATCCAATAGTTTTCAGCTCATCAATTAAGGATGGAGGCTTACCAAATAAACACTCATATAGAGACATCCAATTCAAAACAGAAGATGGACGTTTATTAATGATATGAGTAGCCGTAAGAACACAATCAGGCAAAAAAAACAGTAGGCAAACCAGCATGAACCTTTAAAGCTCTAGCAGTTTCAATCAAGTGCCTATGTCTCCTCTGAACCTTGCCATATTGTTGAGGTGAATAATAAGGAGCACTCTTTTGATGCACTATTTCATGAGAAGAGAATAAAGCAAAACAAGATTTTCTAACAAATTAAGCACCATTGTCACTCCTGAAAACCTTATTGGAACTATGAAACTGATTTTTTAACATATGCAATGAAAGAAACCAGTAAACCATAAATCTCATACTTGTGCTTCATCAAGAAGGTCCAAGTAACCCTACTTCTATCATCCACAACGGTCAAAAAATAAGACATACCATTCAAAGTCTTGGTCTTATAAGGACCCCAAATATCAAGACGCACTAAATCAAAACAATTCTCAGAAACTGTGTTACTAACAGGAAATGAAGATTTATGCATGTTTGCAAGAACACAAGTTTCACGAGGGGGCAACTCTTCAGAAGACATAGAAGTAAGATGAGAGAGTTTGCCAATAGAGGCATGTCCAAGCCGTACATGAAGTTGTTGCATGCTACTACTAGTAGACAAACATCAAAATTACTAACATCTTTATTCGTAACAGAACAAACATCACTACTAAGAGAAACTTGAGGAACTGATACTCCAGCTGCACTAGCTTGTAGCCTGTATAGCCCATTCAGTTTAAGGACACAATTTGAGGCACCATGTAATACGCCTTGCTCAGAGTTGGTATTAATGGATCTTGAGATAAGATGCTATTGCATACTAACTCATACCCATCTCCTAACCCCATCAAGAATTGCATCAGGTGATTTCTTGATTCAACATCGACTACCTTCTTGGCTAATTGGCAACTGCACACAATCATTGCTCCACATGAACTCTCGGGAAACCCCTCCACATTATGCAACTCTCAAAAATAGCATTAACCATGGAATTGAGCAGCCAACAACGAACCATGTAGTCCGCTCTTAGCCGACTTTGAAGAAAGTTCGTTCCCATGAATTGGAACGAAATCAGCTAGGCTCCAGGGTTATCCGAATTCGCGAAACTCATCGGATCATTGAGATTGACTAGCGAGCCACCACCCTACATACTCATATCACCAGATATCGCTCAAGAAATCAGAAAATGACGATAGAAAAAAACGATCAAGCCAATCGCACTCGCGGAAGCAACCAGAGACAACAAATTAAGCCAAATTCGACTCCAAACTACATGATTATCCCTTGCGCTCTAATACCCTGATAAAACTTGAAATTAATTATGTTTTCATTAAAGAAGAAAACAAACAATTATAAGAAGAAGAAAATCGGATGTAAATTGTTACAACAAGAGATAGAGAGATCTGTTTCAATTGAATGTAAGGAAGATGGAAGAAGAAGAACCATTTCGAAATGGTTAAGCCAGAAAGGACTTGTAGTTAGTATTCAAAGATATCTCTGGTTCAAACCCTGGATGGTCGCTCTCTATTTACCGAAATCAAGGAAGATAGAAGAAGGGTAATTATAGACCCCAGATGCCAAAATTCTTTATTTACAAAAGTGAACCTAATTTCCTAGAATTCCAATATATTCCATCCGTCTCAAAATTTAAGTCGTTTTAGGATTTTGCACAAGTTATAACAAAGCATTCCTCCTTCAATCAACATTATCATTCCACTAACTTTTTAATACCCACTATATATTTTAACCAATCAAAACATTTAAAAAATTAACAACACATAAATCAATACAAATTATTATTATCTCCTACATAAAAAAAATTAAAATGACATAAATTTTAATACAAGAATAAAGATATAAAAGAACTTAAATTTCAAGACGGATGGAGTATAACACATATTCCAATAATATTTATTTAAAAAAAAAGGAGCTGGAGATCGGCAGTGGTATCAAACCACGGTTTTTAGTCCAAGGTAAGTAAGTTGCTTAAAATCGCTTTTTTTATTCAATCAATGATTATTTGGAAATATGCGGAGTAGTTTCCATTTAGCCAATTTGATAGCCACTTGACATCACTTGTTGGATGTGAAGTTTTGGAATTTTCTGTCTCCTAACCGTAACCATGGATTTTAACATTTTTCACGAGTTAAATATCAATTACAAAAAAAATATAAAAAATACAGAAGTGCATTGTTATCTTATTTTTAAAAAGTACTCACATCATTTTCAATACTCCCTCTTTTAATTAAAATTTATTGTTTAATACTTATGTACGTATTTTTAGAATTACAAAAATTATATAAAATATTAATTTTTTTTACATTTATTTTTATAAATTCATACTTAATAGTAATTAATATGAAATTGTTTTAAAAAATTATTTAAAAAGTTAATATTTTATATAGTTTTTAACTCCTAAAAAAGCGTGTGTAAATAGTAAAACGTTAAGTTGTAATTAACGGATTGAGTATTTATACAAAACCGGCCCAAATTATTGTATAATTCAGAGAATGAGTAAAGTAGAAAAAATTACCTATAAATTATAAACCTTACCCAATTTTGATATCTATATACATATATACATATATTAAAACCGATACATAGCATCCTATGTGACACACTGTAGTTGATTCTAAGATAAAAAATTCTATATGACGCATTGTGGTTGATTCTAGGATAAAAATTAATAAAATAATATGTTGTCATAATTTATAAAAATTTATATAAGCCACAATCTATCTATCTATCTATATATTTTAATTGATTGAAAAAAATATAAATAAAAAATATTTCATAGTCATACTTACCAAAAATATTACGGAAATTTCGCGAGGTACCCTCGTGGTATTGCAATTTTCGCCGGGTATACAAAAGTTTGACATATTTCGCGTTGTACCCCTGTGTTTTGGGTTGATTTTGTCTCGCACCCTTATGGGTTAAAACTAACGGGATCGAATTGCTTGGGCTCCGTTAGATGCCGATTAAAAAAAAAAGAAAATAAAGAAATAAACCCAGAAAAAGAAAGAGAGAGACACACGAAGTAGAGGAAGGAAGACGAAGGCAGACATTTGATAAATGTTATATTATTTATATCTAGATTATATTTGAGTGAACATAATTATTTATATAAAAATTAATCATTAAATAATTTTTAATTTATTTATATCTATATTATTTTTTAGCCTAAAATGATTTATAAAAATATTATATAGCCACAATCCATTCGTGCATAGCTATTTTAGTAAGCTAACACAATAAATATATCATATATATTTAATAAAATATTAAAATATTTTTAAAAATCAGTTATCTATAAAATTACACGAGATTCCATTAATGTTAGATTAGAAAAAAAAACTTTTTACCTTATAAATGTGCATTTTGTTTATATTTTGAGATAATCTAAATAAAAGATATTTAGATTATATATAATCTATCAAACTAATTTTATTTATATCTATATTATTTTTTGGTGGAAAAATTGTTTATATTTATATTTTTTTATTGGAATCTATCTAAACTATTTATAATATTATATTAATAGTAAATATAGGATTTTATAAAGAATTAGTGGGGAGCCGAGAGACAATCTGGACTTCCACTCCTTTAGCAATAGAAAACACCACCCTAGTGAAAATATGAGCTGCATTATGAGCCCCTATATCGTGAGCTTGAGCAAATTACTAGATCATTTATAGAAGGGATATGACGTCTGCCTCAAGTTCCCCCACTTCAGAAAAAGAGAAGGGAAACCCATAACCAATGGCTTTACACTTATCTTGATACTTGACCCGTTTACGACGAGCCGTCTCGACCACCACATATCCTGGAACAAAATCAAGCATCCCAGATTGCGTCAAAGGGGATGACCCTATCAAGTCAACACAAACATCCATCCCTTCATCCCACGCACGACGTCATCGAAGGCATACCCAGGTGATGCGACCTCAGTGTGCTGGAGAAGCTTAATCTGCTGGCTAGCTGATTGCAAGCACGAAGCCAAAAAAGCATAAAAGAGAGCGTCACTTTCAGAATAAACACCAAGCCCCCCAAACCTGAAGGGGAACGTGGCGAGCCTCCATTGCCAATTGCCAAAACTCAGTCCATAAGCAGTGACAATATGCTTCAGGGAATGTCGAATGGCTAGATCAAACTTAAGCTGAGCAGACTCAAAAGCACGAGGCGGGCATGTACGCATAGAAAAATAAAGTTTTGAGACCCCAGTACAGACACGCAGCAACAACAACTCATATTGTGGGTCACCAATCTTAGCAACCGCATCCATAAGTGTGATCGTTTTCTCCGCTCTCTTCATGACAAGCTCGTTACTGAACACAGAATTAACATTGACATATCCACCAAGGAACTTAACCCCATGCAACGGCCTAGCAATGTTAGGTGGAAAAACACCAGCCAACCTACTCCTCGGGTCCTCTTTCGACCAAAAGACTTCAATTTTATCAACATATATTGAGGTGCAGACTATAACTGGGTCCTTCCTCAATAATCATTTGCAGAACTTTCTCCATGACCAAGGTATCTCCAACAATAGTGTCGTCATCCAAATACCACGCCTGAAAACACACCTGAAACGTGTTCCAGATTTTGCGCACCAACGAATGCAAAACTAAGTTAAGGCAAAAAGAAGGGGTCGAGAGGATCCCCTTGTTGCACCCCTTGAGAAGACCGTAGGGTATGATCCCCATAGTACAATCTCGCTGGATTGGAGTAGCAAAATTCAACCCAATTACAGGACAATGAGTCTGGACTTCACAGATCATAACTTCCCGATGTATTAATGTATTAATGTATTATCTATACATTGGACGTGACCTACACTAGTTTTATTTATAAAATCACTCATATCTCTTTCAATATTTACAAATAGCTAAATCATTGTTTAAAGAAATGAATAAATTACATAAAAGTATCCATAAATTAGGAGAGTTAAATCACACAAAAATAAATGTATTTTTATTTTTTGTACTTGTTGGGGGTAGACATGAGCAAGGGTCAAGGGTCGACCCGGACTCGACGGGTTTTGACCCGGAGGGAACCCGAAGGGTCGACGACCCGGCGGGTTAGGGTCAACAAGAGTCAGGGTCGAGGCGGGTCAAGGATTAGGGTTAGGGTCATGCTGGTTTTGACTCGTGGACCCGGCGGGTCGAACCCGTAGGGTCAACCCGCCAGGTCATCTATATTTTTCCAATAAATCGAGATGAAGAGGAAGAGGGATTCATTATAGAATGATGGATCCATTTAGAGAGATCCCAATTTCCTATTACGTAGGCAATTGCTCGTCAAATATTCGCTGCTCCTTGCTCAACTCTAGCGGTGGAGCAACGTTTTAGCCAATGTGGTCAAATATTAAGCGAGAAGAGAACAAGACTCTTGCCCGAGACTCTGAAAGGTCAAGTTTGCCTAAACGATTGGAAGAGGGTGGAGATGCGAATTCAAAATAATGACCACTTAATCGGGTCAGAGTTGGATGAAAAACTCGACGATGACACAATGGTCAGGAGCTCAGATGCAAAGCAAGGAGAAGAGTCTTATCATGAGATAAGGTAAGTAGGGATCAAAACGAATATAAAGAACTACGTGAGCTTTCATTCATCTTCCTCGAGAGATACGTACAAAACTAGAAAACCGGTCCATACCCTTCTTCCTTTTTATATTTATTTTTTTAAACTTAAAAAACATAAAAAAAAAATGACATGTCATGACCCGGCGGGTCAAAGGGTCAACCCTTGACCCGGCGGGAAACCACAAACCGTTGACCCGTGGTTTGGAAGGGTCAGAGTTAGGGTCAGAGATATCCCGACCCTTGACCTGGCGGGTCGGACCCTTGACCCGGCGGGTCCGACCCGTGCTCATGTCTAGTTGGGGGTGTCTCAGTCTGTGTCTCACATCGGTTAGGTTCTTCCTTCTTGGCATATATGCATGAGAATACAGATACTAATGGTGCGTACGTAATGACGATTAGATTTTTTGAGATTGTATTATATGATATAATAAGTATAGCATATATATTTATTAATTACTGGAGTTCAATTTTTGCGGAGACATTTTTACTGAATTTCTCCTATATGCATGTAGAGGCTAGCGGTGAAAATCGTCTAGTCCAACACCGTAGTCCATTTTTATGGTCCATTTAATTTCATTGGCCGATAAGCATTAAAATAAATTATAAGGTACAAACACTTAAAAGGGAAAATCATTAGAAATTTCAATTTAATCAATGAGATAATTTGGAGTACGGTATGAACTACAATTGCGGACTAGACATTGAGAGGCTAGTGGTTGGTTATATTTGTATCCAAAATTATAGAACAGCTGATTTATGATATTATGTTTATACCAAAAATGAATAATGTTAACAATTTTTTAGGGTTGATTTAGAGTAGAATTGTAAAGGGTCCAAATTTTCTGTTTCTGATCAATCCGTCTTCGATATTTCTCTTGTAAAAACTCTTTTTTTTTTAAAAAAAAAAAAGAAATCTATTTTTATTTTATTTAATAAATGATGTGAGCGAGAGGGTGGGGGATAGGAGATTAGGAGGAAAGGAACGAGACAAATTTAGGGACAAGTGATTTGACTCTAGTGGTCAATATATTAGTTCATGGAGACACTAAGGTTACTCCCTAAAAAACTAGTGAGATGTTAAACTCACTTTTTCAAATTGATTATTTTCTAGTTTCTAATTTTTAATTAGGATAAATGGACAATAGTTTTAATGATAACTACCTAGAATAACTCCATTTGATCGGTTTATCAAAAAAAAAAACACTCCATTTGATCGAACCAACTTATTTATGTCTCCGAACATAATTTTTTTTTATTGTTGATCGATACAAGTTGATTTACCTGATTTGTGAATTGTAATTCTTGTTGGCTAAGTCATATGCTTTTTGTGTTTGATCGATAGAGTTGTAGGTGGACATAGCAAAGGTCAAACTCATCAGGTTGATGGATCTGACCCGTCGAGTCACGATTGGAACGTGTTATAATTTAAAATGACCCTAACCTTAACCCTCCCAAGTAACTGGTCAACGAGTTACTACGATCCACCAGATCAAAGCATGTCATTTTAGAAAAAAATAGCTTTTAGGTTTTTTAAAGAAGTAAAGAAAAAGGAAGACAGGCTTTGAAACTCAAAGTTAGTAGAGTATTTGTTGAGCTTCGAAGTGGTGTTTGAAGAGATCTTTGCCCCCTTCGTATCAAATTTTCTCTGGCAGGATCCCTAATTTGCACAATAATATTACCCGATTATTGCATAAAGTGATCGAAGAAGCGGGAGGAGGTTGTGATGGTTGAATATTTCTATTATATTGATCATATATAATTCTTAAAAGCCTTATCAAATATTTGAAAATTGCATACAAGACCATCTTCAATACCTAATGCAAGAAAGTAGGTCTCAAAAAGCCTTTGTACACCGATGATTTTATATCTAGGATCAAAATAAAAAGCAACAAGAAAAATAGCGGAAATAACCTTATAATACCGTAACCACTTAAGCCTCATCTTTCCCACATAGTAAGTATTCAATCACTTTTTCAAAAAAAATGGACGACTTGATGGGTCCACGCGTGGGTCAAAATCAACGAGATCCTAACCCTAACCCTTAACCCGACTAGACCCATGCCTCATAGCGACCCCGATCTTGCAGGTTTTAGATCCTTTACGTTTCCGCCAGGTACAAACTCGTTGAATTTGGGTCGAGTCTTCACCTTGGTGGTCTAATTGTAAGAAAATTCTACCGATATATTACCATTTTTCCTATAAAAAGAAAGATTTTAAGAATAAAAAATGGGGAACAAAAAGATTAGTGGAAGGTTAGGAGGTTGATAGATCAAGTGTTGTGGTCTTATCAAATATCTCACTAGATGTTTTTCCCCAAACATACTATCAAAGTGGGTTACCATTCTTTGTCGGATTGGTAAGAAGATTGAATGAAACTAGGGTAACAAAAACAGTTGAAATGGGTGAGTGTCTTTATCCCCACCCATCATCACCCCTCGTTCACGTCCTCAGCCGAGCAATGACAATGAATGATCCGCCCACAGCAACAAGTCAACCCTCTACCAATACCCTCTTATCACTTCATTAATCCAAACCTCTAAACCCCTCTCCTATTTCCTACAATTCCACCTATTAATCCGAATTTTTTCTTCATCGATTACTTCAGCAATTGTTAATTTATCATTTCTATGTACCACAAACATGCCGATGAATTCAATTCATCCAGTCCTGTTATTCACATCGCTTCTTCTCGCCGCCGTCCACGTCGCCGCCGGGACGCCCCCTCCGACGGATCCTAATTTCACAAACCCCGGCAGCAACGCTCCGGCGGCAACCGTGGTCATCATCCTCATCGGGATCCTCTTCGTCGTCACCGGGTTCTTCTCCGTCTTCCTCCGCCACTGCATCCTCGGCTGCCTCGGCCACGGCGAGAGCACCTTTCTCGGGGCCGGGTATGGGCCCGGGTACTCACAGCCCCGCGGGCTCGACCCGGAGGTTGTCAAGAGCTTCCCGACGTTTCTATACTCCGACGTTAAAATGCACCGGCAGGTGAAGGGCGAGCTAGAGTGCGCCGTGTGCTTGTCGGAGTTCGAGGACTCCGACCTCCTCCGCCTCCTCCCCAAGTGCAGCCACGTCTTCCACTCCCACTGCATCGACCCCTGGCTGGCCTCTCGGGTCACGTGCCCCATCTGCCGGGCCATCCTCGAGCCCGTTAAGCCCGGTCAGATCCAAACTCCTCCTCACGAGTTGTTCACTTGCGTAACGCCAGCCCGCGACACTGAACCCGGCCCGGTGGGTCAGGCCCAAGATGACCGGGATTTGATCTTGAATATCAGGAGATCGCCGGAGGTGAGGATCAGGCCCGGAATGGCCCGGTCCAGGTCGACCGGGGACTTCCTCGTCCGGCCGGGGGAGAATTTGGACCGGTTCACGCTTCGGTTGCCTTGGCCGGTCCAGCCGGTGAGCTTGAATGTGCCCGGTTTGGTCAGCCCGAGATTGGTTTACGATCACCGAACCAGGAGTGCGGGGAATTTAATGGCCTTGGTTAGAGGAAAACCCGGTTCGAACCAGACGGAAAGCAGTAACGGTAACGGGAATGGTAGGTGGGGTGGATGGTTCTCAATGACTCCGCCGTTTATCAACGCCCGATCGCCATCGCGGAGTTGCAGGGGCGAGAACTCGGCGGCGGCAGAGGAGACGGCGAGATCGCCGCTGCGAACCCTGATAATGTCACCGTTCAATAGGGTGATGCGGCCGGCGGCGGCAGATGTGGGGGAGCGGTCGTCGGATAGGCTTTGGGGCGACCGTGCCGTTTAGACGCCAAACGGAGTAATTGCAATTTTTTCTTTTTCATTTTTATATTTGTGTTTATTACATAATTGGCCTTTCGTAGCACAAGTGGGTGGATATGATCAAAGGTCTTTTAGCTTAATAGTTTGTCAATATGTAATAGCAAAATGGAGTGTGACAAAAAATTACTTTTCATAAAAATATAAAGATCATGTACCAAGAAAATATTGCCAATGATTATTTTGGTCTAACCAAGAAGGAGTCAAGATGATTATTTTGGTCTATAATATAGGTTTTAATTTTTTACATGCATTTAAATTTTATAGATGTCAATATAATTTTTTATATACTAGGGTATATTTTTCTAATTTTTTTAGATTATCATCAATAAATTGATGATATGAGTTTTTTTTTTTTATATAGAAATATGTATAGATTGTTTAATGAGTAACTTTAATAATAAAATATTATAAAATGCATAATTTCCCCACACCCTTCGTAGTTTGATAAAACAATCCATTGATTATTCATGTAAATTTTTTTTAGAATGATAAATTTATATAAAATGTTAAATTTTGAAAGAATAATTTAATACTTTTGACTATTATATATAAAATAAATTTTAAAAATTAATAAAAAAAAGTTTATCATCCTAAATAAGTGTGTAGATAATTAAAGATTTATTTAGCTGTGATGAAGTATTTTTATTTTTTTTTTATTAAGAAAAATTCGAGGTCAGACATACTTGAACCTCGATGGCCGATAAGTCGGCAGACGGATAACCGTCTAAGCAAACATAAAAAATGCAAGGTTGGTGCAAAATACAGACGAGAACTCTACAACAACGAAACTAAAAACAACTAAACCGAAACAAGATGAAGACGTAGATGAAGGACGAAGCCAAGCACTACCCCGAAACAGCATCGTAGGCCAGCGGCACATCAGGAGTCACCTGTGGGCAGGGAAGACGAACCTCCAAGGAAACAGTCTTCCGGAGAAAGGAGACGCCTCGATACACACTGCCACGGCCCCAGCTTATCCCGACTCCGACTGTCAGAACCCCATCAAACGGAGAAGAAGTTCAGTCACGCCAAACGTAGAGTCACACAACGCCTGAACCACAAGCACCGGAAACCCAATCGGGATTTTCGCAACCCCCACTTGAAAACCCAAGCGGAAATTTAATTAAGTCATTTCAGACGATTTTAATTATTTTATATACATATCCAAAACTTATATATATATATATATAAAACGATTACTACATCGAATTAATCTAAAAATAAATATATAAGTTGTAAACTTATATATTTATTATTTTTAATTGTATGGGTCAGCTTTGGGCCCAAGGAAATATCCTTGGGCCCAAAGAAAGGGAAAGGGGGCCCGAATTGCAACTCTCGGGCCACTTTGGGCCCAAGGAAGCAAAGAGGGAGTCAAACGCCGAACAAGCGCATCAACATGAGGCTTCCAGCAAGGCCAAAAAACAACACCCGACATGGCCAATCAGGGGATGAAGCAATACCCAACACCGAAAGAAGCGCAGAAGCGGCACCACCACTAAGCACCCGCCGAGAAGGGACAAAGCAAGACAACCACCAGGCCGAAGGGGCAAGGGGGTTGAATTAAGGGGCAAACGACGGAAACAGAGAGGGGGAGGCCTCCCGAAAGCAGTCGCCGCCGACGAACGGAAGGCTCGAAGGAGGCGAACCCGGAACCATACGGAAAGAGAATGAAGGGGACGAGCCCAACACTCCACCGAGGAAGAAGATTTCAGGTCAATCAAAGAGGAAGATGATGAATAGTTCACGGGACTAAAGGCGAAGCCGAGACCAAAAATCGAGCCCCGACTCGCCAAAAATCCAAATTGAAAGAGGGATCTGGGGGGGAACCAATGAAGGAACCAAGATTCAAGCACCTTCTCACAAGGAGAGGAATTGGGACTCTCCGAAGAGAGATTTGGGCTCTCCGAAGAGAGATTTAGATTCTCCGAATGGACAGGTTTGGTCGGAGACGTTGTTCGTTGCTCGGTCTGCCCCTAGTCCACCACTAAAGGTGAAGAGGGTGCGCACAGAAGAGGGAGTATTTTTAGAGATTTATTCATTGCATAGAGACAAATACAATGAATAGAAACCCTTAGATGGAATTTTCCTTTTATTTTGCATATATTTTCCTTTCTTTGTTTGAGAAAATAGATTAATATCACATGTATATCAGTTTATAATAATTTTTTTCTTGTCAGGAGACGTTGTATTTACTTCTAGTTATAACAATATCTTGTTTAAGATATTTTTCTATGACCATTTTAACCTAGATATTATTCAGTTGAGTAAAAGAAGCTTCCATTGGGGGTTATATTGATGCCTTCTGCTTTCTTGAAGCCAAGTCCCGACATGTTCTGGGGTGCAAAGTCAATCTCAACTAATGAGTGGGTGATACCTTTCACTTTCTAATTTGTTCCAAAATGAAATTTTTGTTTATTTTATCAATTTGACCCCAAACACCTTTTGGGAGTAAAAAGGTTTGCATTAGATAGTTAATTGGAAACATGGAGTCGCTTGTGAGTGGGAGGGTCAACCCCTTAAATGAGTCATACAGTACCTGATCCAGATAGAGAGCGACTGAGTTGATTGAACTGGACTAAGATTAAAAAAAAAAGATAGTTAGTTTTAGAATTTAAGTTTGCTTGTACGAGAACAGACCAATCTATTTATGAAAGAGACGAGGCTTTCCACTAAGAGAGTTGTTTTTAAGTTGTGAACCCTACCACATATTATTAGGATTCCAAGGTATTTAATTCTCTACTTTTTTAGTAATGGGAATGTTCATTTCATTGGCAAGCGAGGAAGCGACCGATGCAGGGACGTTTTCAGAAGTTTGTAGGGAGCTAGACCTGAAATTCGGGAAAACTTTTCTAGAATTCCTTTAACGAGATTTATGCTTTGTAGTGTGGACAAGCAAATGTGAGTGTGTCATCAGCAAATGTTAGAAATGGAATTCGAGTACTGCCCGTTTTCAATTTGAAGCCTATATTTTGTTTTGGAATTCGAGTACTGCCCATTGTCAATTTGAAGCCTATACGATGCCAAGGGATTACTTGGACGAATTCCTTGTGAAGAGGCAAAATGTGTCCTTGGGATGTTGTTAACTAGGACTGAAATCGTAGCTGTAGTGAGACAAGTCATGACCCACCCTACCCAGGTGGGATGAAGAAACCAAAATTTAAAAGAACCGCTTTGATATAATCCCAGTTTGCCTTATTATACGCTTTCTCCATATTTAACGTTAGAGCTATCCATCATGTCTTTCCTTTCTTTTTATTATATGCTTTCTCCATATCTAACTTTAGAGCCATCCATCATGTCTTTCCTTTCTTTTTGTAGAACGAGTGAAAATTTGCATTTGCTATAAGGGTGTTATCCCGAATGGATCTTCCTTCCACAAAGGACCCTTGGAATGGGCTTATGATTTTTGGTGAAACTGGGATCAACCTATTCGCTAGGATTTTTTTATATAATTTTATAGATGATATTGCACAGACTAATAGGTTTATAATGGTTGATGTTCAATTGGTTATCAACCTTTGGGATTAGAGCTATGAAGGTTTGGTTTATCTATTTGAGTAATTTTCTAGGATGAAAGAAAGCTTTAATTGCCCTGCACACGGATAAACAAACAAGATCAAAAAAAATGGCAAAAAAAAATCCTTAGAGAAGCCATCGGGTCCAAGTGTCTTATCTTTTGCCATATTGAATAATACATCCTCTGAGAGAATGGGGCATATAGACCTTTTTCGATGTTTGTATTAGTAAGTAGACCCTTATAGTGTTTTTTTGTAATGTGGACTTTATTAATTTGTAATGGCAGAATTGCCCCTGCATTTTAAAATTACTTTAACTTCTTGTTTTACAATTTTATTCTTATAAACAAAACAGAAAAATAATCAAAAAAGTTTTCCCAAAACTACCTTATCTTTTCCATTTATAAAACACCCGAAAAATATTGAGAAATCTTTGTATATGCCACTGACTCCATTATTGAAGCTTCTGTTCAACTTACAATTCAAAACAAATCTCCATTGAAGTGGTCAAACCATATATATGTATGTATGTTGTTTGTAGTTATCTGATTTTATTACAATAAAATGAATTTTTGCAACTAAAATTGACCGGTTTTAACACAACAATACTCTTATTCCAATAAACTACGGTTGGATATTGTAATATAGTAAAGTTACATATGGTAATACAATATATATCATATTGTAATACAATAATTTCATATATTCTAATACAATAAGAGTTAAAAGTGAGAATGATCTTGTAAGACAATAAATTCAAATATTAAATTATGTAATATGAAAATAATTGTGATAATACAATAATAAAATATTTTACAATATGTGAAAATATTGTAAATCAAAACAGACTAAAGGTGAAAAAAGAGAGTATATAATTAGTCACTTTGGATCCCAAATTTCATAAACTTTTCATTTTTAAAAAATATCTTAGCATTTTTAAGTATATTTTGAAATCTTATCTTCTAAAATTAATTAACTATAAATATTTTAAAATCTTACTCCGTATCTTGTAAGATCTTTTTTTTATCCACTTTTTAAATTTATCATTTAAATATTTAACCAAACCCATTTAAGGGTATACTAGTAATAACACAACAAAAAAGGTCTATATAATTCTAACATTTATTAAGGGGTCTATTTTCTACAAACAACATTCATATGAGTCTTAATTATCAATTTTTCTCTTCTTTATATGTAACGGGGCATATGAGGCTATTATTCTCCTCGGGCGTTATTTGGTTTGATATTTCTTGTAAGTCTTCTAGTTTGATAGACACACTATCTCTATTTCCTGTGAAACATGCGGCCAACTCTCTTGTGATTTATGAGAACATGAGGTCTCTATCATCAATAATTATACCATTTTATTTGTAAAATTTTATGTTCTATTTCAAAAGTTTCTAATTTTTGCCACAACTTGATAGTACTTGGAAATTCTCTCTCCAAATTGTAGATGAGTTATTTTCGCTCGTTGTTTTAAAAAACGGTGTTGTAAGCCAATAGTTCTTCCCTTTTGCATGTCATTCGTAATAGCTTGTTTTCTAACTAGATTTTTGAAGTACCATTAACTTAGTCCATTTGGATATCAAGTATTGACTTATCGGTATTTCTTAGTTTACTAAAGATGTTATTTGTGTTTTACTAGCACCAAAACTTTGTGTCCTTCTTAAGTAGTCGCGGTTTCATGACAAGTTTAAACATAAGGGATCCCTTAATCTTGAAGCTCCATATTCTTTTAACTAGTTGCACATAATCTTTTTTTTGTCATCTAGGCCGTCTCAAACCGAAAAGGGGTTCCCAGATGAGAAAAAACATAAAGTCGCCAGTGGAATGTGGAGCTTAGCAAACTCCTTCTTTTTCACTTGGTTTTTCCCAATCAAGGCATGATTACAGCTTATTTGTTAAGGTAGATAATGGTAACATCACTATTGCTTTGGCTTATGTGGATGATTTGTTACTTACTGGCAATTCTCCAACTGTCGTTGATTCCACAAATTAAGAAGACTCTTGACAAAGCCTTTACCATTAAGGATCTTGGCTTGGCTCGTTACTTCTTAGGCATAGAGATTGTCCGTTCTTCTTCTGGTTTGCTTCTCAACCAAAGAAAATGTATCTTAGATATATTGGCTGATGCTGGCATGGCTGGTTGTAAACCATCTGAATTTCCTATGCAAGGGAATCTCAAGATGTAACTTGATATTTGTGAGCCCATTGAATCTCCAGAGCATTATATAGAAGGCTCATTGGCCGTCTCTTTTATCTGACTCTTAGTATGCTTGACATTTCCTTCTGTGTTCAGCAATTGAGTCAGTTTTTACAATCTCCTCGCCAACCTCATCTTAATGTTGCTTATTTCCTTCCGCGTTACCTCAAAGGTACATGCCTATGTTTTCAATGGCTCTAGCAGTTTCTAATAAATGCCTATGTTTTCTTTCAACACGACCATTTTGATCATGGACACCAGGAGCAGACCTCTGATGAATGATTCCATGAGCAACAAACAATTCCACACAACCCATTTGGGTGAATTCAGTCCCATTATTAGTCCTAATGCACTTCACAGACACTTGAAACCGATTTTCAACAAGCAACAAAAACTTGGTGATGCAACTCAGAACTTGCATTTTGTCCTGAATTAGATAAACCCAAGTGGTTCTAGAATGATCATCTAGGATAGTTAGAAAATAACGTGCACCACACATAGAAGGGGTCTTATTCGCCCCCAGAAATCCATATGAACCAAGTAAAAAGGAGTAATAGCCAGAGATTCACTTCTAGCAAACTTCAGCTTGTGAAACTTAGTCAAAGAACAAGTATCAAACCTGAGATTGGACTCATCAACCCCCTTACATAAGGGCAATTGTTTCATTTTAGACCAAGACACATGGCTAAGACGAGCATGAGTAGTCATTATGTTGTCTACATTATTACAAACAATTGTATCAGTACCAGAAAAATTACCAGTGTTCACTTTCATAGACAAAGTATGAATTCTGTAAAGTACGTCCTCCTTCTTCCCATCCTTTGATCAGCTGGCTCTTACTTTTATGGTCCTATAACCAGCAAGATATCTCATGCCTAACATTACATAAGTCACGACGTAACTGGTATATCAATGGATCATTTGACTCACAGTATCGCTCTCTAATCTCATTCCATAACTCAGCAGCAGATTCAACATACATGAGAGTTTCCGCAATCTCACTGGCCATGGAATTAATCAGCCAACACATAACCATGTAATTTGCCCTTTCCCATTTCACATAATCTTCACTATCTCCCGCAGGTTTCACACAACTACTTGTAATAAACCCTAGCTTTGCCTTGGCTCCAAGCGCCATTCGCACTCCTCTACTTCAACTTGCGAAATTCGTTCCATTAAACACCGTATTCACCAGTTGCATCCCTGGATGATCGGAGTTCAACAAGAATAAAGGATTGCAATGCACATTATTCACACCTTGATTAAAATCCCCAAACGGAATTCCGGTGAAACCTCCATGATTGCCTCTGCCCGCACCAGGAGCAGGAGGTGTCACTAAGATGAAGGTACCGCGCGACCTCCACCTCCACCATTGACAATATCTGCATAGCTCTGATCAATCAGATTCGGTGAACCTCTACCAGCCATGTTCAATCAACAAAACCAACAATTACAATCTCAGATCTCAACTAAATCAACAAGGAAAAACACAACCAAATCGATAACGAAATCTCAGACACCAGATCAAACAAGCTCTAATACCATTTGAACAATTGAAAGCTAATAGAAATCAATCATAATTGGAATTTTACTCCATCAAAGAGAGAACCAGAGGTAAGCTCAAGATCTCGGTTTTGTTACAACTGAAAACCCAAAACTAACATTGGCGCATAAACCCCTTTTTACTGAACCACCAGCTGCACAAGTGGTCTCTTACATGAAAAGACTATTTTGCCCCTTACAGAACTAAAGAATTACAATGATCATATATATGTTCCATAGTTGCAATAAACTTTCCGTAGATTTTTGTTTATTCAATCAATAGTGACTCTCATTTAAGCTTCTTTCGATCTCAATTACAGATCATTTGGATCTGTTTACAATAAGGTTTCAAATTCTCCTTAAGTTTAGCTAGAGGGATACTCCGTATATTTTATCGATGATATGTATGATCGACAAATTCAAAGTAGAATAAATGATTAAAGGAAAATTATATATATACTGGACTCGATCATGATCAAGGAATGAAACACGTACCCCTGCATTAATTCAAATTATTGAAAGTGGTTGATTTAGCTTTTTCTACGTACACCGGGGAATGTTTGTCTAATCATGTCCCAAGCCACGTACAACCATTCATTCTTATCTCAAGTTAATAAATATGAGTAATTGAATCAAAAAAAAATTAACTAATAAAGTTAAAAGTAACTTTTGAGTGAGTATTTGTTAGAATAAAATTTATATTTATGTGTACATGATAAGATATATAACCAATAAGGGTTATGTACACTAGAAATAATCTCTATATATATGGAATGTTTCGACTTACAATTAAGGTTGCAATCTTTGGACATTTATGAAATGAGGTCAAAAAGACCTGAAACGATTATGGATTCAGATCTTATTAGCTTGGTGGCTAGAGTGTGTATAACTTTTGTTACCGGATTGCCTTAAAAAATGGGTTTTATGGACATTGTTTAAAATGAATAAAATTGAAAAGAGAGTCAGATATCATTTACTAGAGTTAATAACATTATGTTACGTTTACCAAAAAAAAAATAATAATATTAATGTTATCTCTCTTGATTTTAATTTGGTTAAGTCTTAATTCATTCATAACACAAATAACTTTTAGGAAAATAAACTCTTCGATCAGTTTGCGGAGCAGATTGATGTTAACTCGAATACGTTATTTAATATTTTAACTTTAAAAGTTGATATATGATCGATCAATGCTAGCTAATTATTTAATTAATTAAGCACATTTTTTTCTTTTTTGATGACGAGTAACCCACCTTTGGTGGGAAACTCCGGGCACGTGACCCGGTCGCTAAGAGTCACGCACCAGGTAAATCAACTTGCGTCGACCGACTCGACCCACTGGAAATGAGCAACGCAAACCTTGGAATTTAATACGGAGTATAAGGAAAGAGGCGGAGACAGAGATCGAATCCGAGACCTCCTGACACCCTCCTTGCTCCCCACCCCGACTGGGTATTAATTAAGCATGTTCTTTGATAAATAAGTGAAAATCAAATCAAATATAAGGAAAGTTGAAGCTCTTGTACAATAGCTAGCTTAAGTTTTTTTTTTTTTAATGGGTGTATTCCAAGCTTATAATAAAAAACAAAAATAAATCTAATTTCCGTTTTTATACGATTCGACCGCGGTATCTCTGGATTTCACACGGATCACCTAGCTAGCTAGATATACAATATATTTGGTGATAATTCCCGTAATTTTTAAGTACATTAAACTATACATTAAATTAAACAATATATATGAAATATAGAAATTAATAGAAAAACAGTAAAATGGGGTGGTATCATTTCAGTTATATATACGGTCGACTAAATGATTAATTAGTGAAGACTGTTATAATTATATTAAAACTAATTAAAGATACATAATGCACAATAATAATACAATACCGTACAAATAGCCTTCACGTATACACAGTGCCGGGAAGTGCTCATAACATGGATATCCACCTCCCAAACTCTTATATCAATCGGTCAACCGATCCACCCACCAACCTTTAAATCAAAACTCTTGAGAATATATATTTAAACTGCGTGAAACCCCGCCATAATATAATTAACAATTAGTCCTCGATCCCTCCATCAAGATATGCATCTCCGCGGCCGCCTCGCCGACGTCAGCCACCTTGCGGCCGCCTCACCACCATCAGCACCACCTAGCACCACCAATGCGTACGCCAACGGCATAATCCAAATGATCAGCACGGCCCTTATAATCCTAATGACGGCCATCTTCATCACGTCTGCCATCTTCTTTTGCTTCTTCCGCTCCGCAGCCAACGGGTGTTGCGGTGCGGATGGTGGCCAGGAGCACGACGACCACCATGGTGGTGAGGGCCGACGTAGGAGGACGCCTGCGGGGATAAGTCGCGCGGTGATTGAGACGTTCCCGACCTACTTGTACTCGGATGTTAGGGTGCACCGGCTAGGCAACGGCGAGCTCGAATGCGCGGTTTGCTTGAATGAATTCAAAGATGTAGAGGTATATTTGTTCCAACTATATAACTTTAATCCTGCATTATATTTACGCCGTATTTATTAAGTTCTACGTCGACAAATTCAAACAAAAGAAAATTTGAACAACATATAAGTTTGTGTCCACTCTTATATATTGTCGAAACCAGATAATTAGTATTACTATTAGATTTACATGTTATAAGACTTACCGGTATATTGATGCGTTTATATTAATCGTATATATCTTTTCATTTGGACAAATTAACCCGTACAAATATATAACTTTGTTTAAATATGTTTGTTAATTAAGTTCTACCTCCACTACAAAGAGAAAACTTGAACGACGTGTAATTAGTTAATTTGATATTTTGCATGTCTACTAGCTCTTATATATTTGATAGTTTGTTAGGATCTGTTTGGATTCTAATTGATATGTGATAGATTACATAGGTCTTATTATTGTATAGTGGGCCAAAAGCCCATTAAGGCCCAATACCTTTGTAACCTATATATATGTCATATTAATGAATGGAAACCCTAAGGAGGACATTACAATCAATCTCATGATCTCACAATATGTACTAACTCCATCAAAAAATACATGGACTTTACTATTCACGCACGTTTTTTTAAGGAGTATAAAATATTAATTTTTTTTATTAATTTTTTTGAATAATTACAAACTTTTGATAATAAGTTTGTAATTATTAAAAAAGTTAATATTTTATATAGTTTTTAACTCCTAAAAAAGCGTGCATGAATAGTAAAAGCCCATGTATTTTTAGACGGAGGGAGTATTAAATAAAAAATATATTATAAAAATAATTTGTGAATTAATTATAAAATAATACTATAATATATAAGGAATGAGGGATGATAAAATCCCATGAAATTTCTTAAGCTATTAGAGCATCTCCAATAGCTCCTCTAAAAATTATTTGAAATAGAGAAATAAATATCAAAATCTTTAAAAAAAATTATACTTCAACTCCAATAGCTTCTCTATTTTATAAATTTTTGCATTTACTATAAACTCTATATTAATTTAAAAACAAATTTAATTTTAGTTAACCTTAAAATTTATGCGAATTGTGAAAAAATTCTATCTTTTTATTAAAAAATTGTGAAAGAGTTTAATACAACTAGATAAACATGAATTTTAAGTTCAGATTTTCAAAATGTAAACAAGTTTAAGTGAAACATATAAAGTTTAACATAACTTAAAATGTAAACTGGTGTGTTTAACATTTATGTATAACATAAGTTTGAACATAACCTAAAATTAACGTGTTTAAATTAAATATCAAGTTAATTTTAACAAAACATCCAACTAAATTTAATTATAACAAAAACTCCTAACTTAATTTTTGTATAAATAGAACAAACTTATACAAATTATTGATAGATTCTAATTAATTTAAATTGCTATTGAGGATAATTAAATTTTAGAGTTTTCCTATTCCATTTTATAAATATTTCTCTAAATTTAAATAAATTTTCTTAGTCTTTTAAGATTTCTCTATTTTAGATATAAATATAGCTGATCGGTTAAACCAAAAATACCTTTATTTTATCTAAAATTTACCACTGTTTCTATTTTAGGAGAGTTATTGGAGTTTCTCTTCTATGGTCTCCTTTTTGTATTTTTGTTTATGTGTGCTTGTGGTTTGAATACGATTGCCCCATTAAACTCTAATATCAGAACCTAATCATAAGCTACTGGGTTTGTTGGTTGGTGTGGTGTCCCGTTGAAATTATGGATCATGTCACATCCATTATAAAGATAAAAAAAAAAAACATAACTTGATCAATTTCTTTTTTTAAAAGGAAATTTTTAATATAGAAGAGATTAGAAAAAATTTCAGTGCGCAGATCCACTGTTCCAAACTCTTTCCTGTCTTCCTACCTGTCTCTCCTCACACACTCCACATTTTACTATTTTTCTTTTTATTTTTACAAATTTTAATTATTTTTTTATTTTGAGTGTGGAGAGGCCAAGGTACGGGTACCTGTCCCGGAGACAGGTGATCCCGGCCGGGAAAAACATGATGATCAATTTTTAAAGTCAGTTTTCTTAATTAATAGATTTCCTTGTATATGTACATTGTTCTATCAGTCTATACAAGTTTGCTCTTACCAAAATTATTATCTTGACATAACTTGTTCGCGCAGATACTACGGCTGTTACCTACTTGCTGCCACGTTTTCCACCCCGATTGCATCGACACGTGGCTCACATCGCGGCCGACATGCCCCGTGTGTCGGGCCGATGTAGGCTCCGTCAGCAACCTCACCGAGCACGGAGATTTGAGGAACATTCTCGGAACGTCGAGTGACGGTGATGATCACTCCTCCGAGGAACAAGCCAATGTGGTCCAGATTCGGATCGCGACTCCCGAGGCAATGCGAGCCACTAGGATCCAAGAAAGCCACCCGAAATCGCATTCGACGGGCCATTCACCGGCCTGGACCACGGAGGAGACGAACCGGTTCACCCTGAGGCTGCCCGAGGAGGTGAGAAACAAGCTTTCGAGCGGCGGCAGGTGGCAGCCGCGGGGCGGTGCGCTGGCGTTGATGAGCAGCCCCAGGAGTTGGTACCGGCAGAGGAATAATAAGCAATCCTATCACCGGTTCAGGGCCGGGAATATGCTGGACCGGTTGGGGAAACCGGTTGAACCGTCAAATGTCGTCGGGTTCGGTTCTCCGAAATCGGATGGACCGGTTGATTATTCAACGTTAGTCAACAACGGTAGGAACAATATGGTGTAATGATTAGAGGGAGTGATTACATTGTGGCAACTTGCTTGTATTATTTTATACATATGAATTTAATTTTGTTTTTGTTTTTTTTTGTTGGTAGGATGAATTTAATTAATTAAAATATTTGGAAAAGAAAAGGGTTGGGTTGAATTTAATTTAATGTAACTCTATGTGTACAGGTCTAGCCGGTTGCAACTTGCAAGTGAATCATAGAACTTGGACTAAAGATGCAAATTACAAATTTACCAGTACAATTGAAATTGGGGGAAAGGACAAGAAACAAGATAAGCATTCAACAAATAATGAAAAAAGACCATTCACACTAAAATTAAAAAAAAATGCAACCAAATCCAAATCGTTCAGTGCCAAACTTTTCTATTGAGTGGAAAACTCGTAATTTACTTCTCCCAAAATCATCGCCGATAAGCGATTGGATTCCATCAAATTCCCGATTAAATTCATGGAAATTTGATGCGGACAAAATTTGGCCATATGCGGACAAAATTTAGTATCTTGTATTTGTATGTGGAATTTATGTCATGCATGCTAGAAACTACTAATTAAAATTGATTTAATAATTAAGAAGGGTTTTTAACGCATCCGAACTGATTTTGATACCCATCATGCAAAATTTTGTCCGCATATGATATAGTTGTAGATTGATTTACAAGATGCTAATCTTTGTCTATTGTCAACAAAATATTCCACAGCACCCTACTTTGCAAAATTAACGCAATTTCAACGTCATACAATCTATAACTATACAGTACACTAATTTATATAATATACTAAAATAGAGATCTAAAATCTAGTTTGATATATAATCCTTTTTTCTTGTACTTTTTTTTCGAGTAAAAATACTCCTTAACATATAGGGGTATATTTGCAGTTTGACAATTTCACTTTCAAATCCCGCGAGTTTTCTTAATTTGGCAATCTTCGTCTCTTTCGATCCACCAAATCGATCAACTGTTTACTAAAAGGTCTCTTTACTTGCGTTTCATACTTTCATGTTATGAGAGTTTGAGAAGAGGTTGTTTGGGGTGGGTCCTTTCATAGAGCAACCAGACGATTATTAATTTCCAGCTTATTTACCAGATGATGCTCCATGACACTACAAAAAAAAAAAACAATTTTGCACCGGCAAGTTACCGTGGTAAAAAGCCAATTTGTGGTGGCAAAACCTATTTAGCCACGGATGTAGCCACGACAAACAAGGGGTGGCCATGTTTGGGGTGGCAAAATGATATTAGCTACGGAAGCCTACCATGGCTACCAATCTAGCCACGGAATAGCCACGGCTAAGCGACCCCAGATGAAAGAAATGACACATTGGCGACGGTATGTCGCCGTAGCTAAAGTTTAGGTGGAAAATAAATAAAAAAAACTGCTTTTTAGCCCGGATTCTTTAGACCCGGGCTAAAAAGTCCAATATATTTTTTTAAAAATAAAAATAAAATAATACACACAATTTACCTATATAATAAAATTTCATTAATTCTACGGAATTTACATTTATAATAAAATGTCAAAAAACTACATAATTTATATAGAAAAAAAATACATAATTATGAAATATACATATACAATATAATGTCCAAAACTACATTTTAACCAAAAATAAATGTCCAAAAGATAATAGTAATTCTAACTCCAAACTTACTGACCTAAAAGACAACAGTATTTCTTCATCGAGAAAGAATAACCTGGATAGACATGAATTAGCAGAAAAAACACCAAACTCCTGTAAAAAAAGAAACAAAGAAAGAATAACATATGGTTGTTTCAACTCATGAGAGCTGAAAACAAGGGATATTTTACCAACACGAAATAAAGGCAAAAAAGCTTCAACAAGTCGACAAATACAGAGAAAGAAGATAAATGCACCTAATAATTCACATAGCCATGCAAAGAAACAAAGTAGATAAAAAAAATGATGTTGAAAAAAATATTGAAATACCTGGAGTAGCCTATTCATAGGTATTGGTAGCATTAAGTCCCAAATAATTTCTGAAACGGAACTTAGCTGACTGGTAGTCAATGGCAAAAAGCCAATTTGGGGTGGCAAAACCTATTTAGCCACAGATGTAGCCACGACAAACAAGGGATGGCCGTGTTTGGGGTGGCAAAATGATATTAGCTACGGAAGCCTACCATGGCTACCAATCTAGCAACGGCATAGCCACGACTAAGCGACCCTAGATGAAAGAAATGACACATTGGCGACGGTATGTTGCCGTAGCTAAAGTTTAGGTGGAAAATAAAAAAAACTGCTTTTTAGCCCGGATTCTTTAGACCTGGGCTAAAAAGTCCAATATTTTTTTTAAAAAATAAAAATAAAATAATATACATAGTTTACCTATATAATAAAATTTCATTAATTATACGAAATTGACATTTATAATAAAATGTCAAAAAACTACATAATTTATACTCCCTTCGTTCAGAAATATAAGTCCATTGACTTTTTGGCACGCTTTTTAATTAGTTAAAAACTATATAAAATATTAATTTTTTTATTAATTTTTTTACATAACTATATACTTATTAGTAATATATATAAGACTATGTAAAAAAAATTTATGAAAAAAATATTATTTTATATAGTTTTTAACTCCTTAAAAAGGGTGCCGAAAAGTCAATGGACTTATATTTCCGAACGGAGGTAGTATAGAATAAAAATACATAATTATGAAATATACATATACACTATAATGTCCAAAACTACATTTTAACCAAAAATAAATGTCCAAAAGACAATAGTAATTCTAACTCCAAACTTACTGAACTAAAAGACAACAGTATTTCTTCAACGAGAAAGAATAACCTAGATAGACAGGAATTAGCAGAAAAAACACCAAATTCCTGTAAAAAAAGAAACAAAGAAAGAATAACATATGGTTGTTTCAACTTACAAGAGGTGAAAACAAGGGATATTTTACCAGCACGAAATAAAGGCAAAAAAGCCTTAACAAGTCGACAAATACAGAGAAAGAAGATAAATGCACCTAATAATTTAGGTAGCCATGCAAAGAAACAAAGTAGATAAAAAAAAATGATGTTGAAAAAAAAATTGAAATACCTGGAGTAGCCTATTCATAGGTATTGGTAGCATTAAGTCCCAAATAATTTATGAAACGGAACTTAGCTGACCGGTAGTCAGTATGGAAGTGATTGTAAAAATTTATTAGCTAGGCTCTGGAACATTTCTCAGTGAAGTAGATAGATTCTCTATTTCACCAATTTATTGTTCAAATGAAAGAAGAGACGGGTAAAAACCAAGAATGAAAATGCAACAGGTGAGGTAGCAGCAAAATGGAACATTCCCAATACAAGTCAACCGATTACATATGCTGACAGGACAAAATCGTTGTGTTTCCTATCAAAATAAAACTCAAACCTACAAACTAGGATAGTGAGCAAGTAAGAGGTCGATCCCACAGAGAATCAAGTATTCCTATGTATTGTGTATTTACCAATTTGTAGAAAAGAGGGGTTTTGAGTGGTTGAGAATGAGAAATATTAACAAGTTAGAAGAGTCAATAATTAAGAGATAGTTTCACCTACAATTCTCAACCCTATTTGGTGAATTCGATCATTGTTTCCTACTCAAGTTCTCTTCCTTTTCCAATCAAATGTTCTTATCTTGATTTAAATAGATTATTAGCCCTATGAGTTCTAATAATCCCTTACTCCTAGGCAATCTTAACACGGATTAAGGTTTAATCCTAGGAATAGCAATAAGTCTCAAGATGTATAAAGCTTATAAGCAATATCAATACCCTAAAGAACTAATATTTAACCTATAGTCAACTTCCTACACATTCAAGCTTTCTAACGAAGTCAACTAGAACATGTTCGCTACGAAAGATTAAGAGTCATAACGAACTATTCAAAACCCTAGGGATGATGAGATCCTAGCAAGGTGATCAATCAAGATAGCATCAAACACCATAAAGCATTCAAGCACAAAGAAGATGAAACGTGTGATGGAAATTAGAACAATAATAGAAAACTCACAATTCAACCAAACGGAGTCTGAAATCGTAGGCAAACCAAAATAGTTTAGCACTCCATTGTCAAACGATTGTTAAAAGATTAGATGCGATCCCTCAAACAACCTAAAACAAACCTTTAAATAGGCCTAAGTACCGTCATAAAAAACCTTAGAAAGTGTTTCCCAAAGATAGGCCCAACTTAAAAGCATAGACAATCGGCGCTGAATCCGGCCTAGAAAAACCGCGGGTGCTGCCTCCTAGGCCGCGGGTGCTGCCCAGATTTTGGCGATTTGCTGGAATAACCGCGGGTGCGGTTTCTGTGGTCGCGGGTGCGGTTTTCTGGCTTCATTTGTTCCTCTGGCCGCGGGTGCGGTTTTGGCCCTTGTATGCCCTTTGCCTCTTCCTTGTGCATTCCAACTTGGCTTCTCTAGCTCGTTCTTGGCTCCATATGATCCATATGACTCTAATGAATTACCTCCTCCATTCTCCGAATCCAAAATCTGCAATTACTCGCTAAACTTGTGTAGATTACGCACTTAAGTACCAAATGAGCAAACAAGTAAACTAACCCTTTAAAATGCAATATATACCTCTAAATGACCCCTAAAACTACTCTATAATGCCTATCTAAATATGCATTATCAAACTCCCCCACACTTAGCCTTTTGCTTGTCCTCGAGCAAAACAAAACATTTATGAGTCATTCATCCCACAAACACAATCCTTCATGCAATAACCTCATCAAAAGCAACATCTCTTCAAAGTGCAAACATAGACAAGGCAAACAAATGTCCTAGCAAGTATTTATGTGATCAAGTAACCCGCATGTTTACACATCCAACCTCACCGGGAATAAAGTGTTTCCGCTCGCACTCAAGTGTTTAGGTTTATCAATTAACACTCAAACTCTACCCAAAATGAAACTAAGCTACATAAGAATTGAAATTGAACCACAATCTCCATCGTGGATGTCATTACCGGCAAAAATCATCATGAGGTCTTTTATGGGTTGTAATGGGGCCAAGGTAGAAAACATAAGGTATGGAACAATTTCGGCCATGTGGTGCTCATAATCCGGGAACTAAGGAAGCAACCAAATCACAATACCACTCATAAACTCATACCATAACTCTAAAATGTAATACAACTCCAATCTCAAGCATATAACTTTACAAACCATACTCAACTCATTCCTTTATTCTTTTTTTCTTTCTTTTTTTTCTTTTCTTTTCTTTTTCCCTTTTTTTTCCATGCTATATCAAATGATTTTCCTTGACTTGTACCCCTAAGTGAATTTTATTCTCCTTAGGTCCCAAGTAATGAATGTACTAGCAATAATCAAACATCTCATAAGGGTACATCAAACATACAATCCACCACTAAAAACCATTATCCACATTATAAATATTCACCAACCATCCCTAATTCCCGGATGGGGTCAAACTATAATTGGCTATGGAAAATCTTGTGGAGCTACAATAGAATAGGCAATTAGGCTCAAATTGGTTTAAAGTAGAGGATCATATGTAAGGTGGAATAGAGTCAAATAGGGCTAATATAGGTGCCTCAATCATGTGAAATTTACCAATAACAAACATATAAGTATAGCCTTGCCATAGATAACAAAATCAATTCCAAGAGGTAGAAGCATTGGAGAGTATTCACACACATGAAACAAGAGCAAAAGGAATCAATGAAGTGTACTCCCAATAAGGCCAAAAATCAATCTCACAAGGTTAAATTTTTGTTGGATTTTAGTCATGCTAGGAACTTAGATCATACAAGCTCAATTATGTTCACCTAGGTACGTTCCACATAAAAACAATAAGTGGGATAAGACTAAAACAATTCAAACATGTCATGTGACTTAAATGATCATAATTTCAATAAAATGTTGAGGACTCACTTGACTTGGTGGTTGTTTAGACAATGGCATATTCTATCCAAATGCATGATTTTTTTTTTCTTTTTCATTTTTTCCAATTTTTTTTCTTGTTTTTTTTTTCATAAAATAAAACTAAGATGCAAAGTATTAAAACATGAATGTTATGCAGAGTAATTTAAACATGCTCGATATGCAATGCAACCTACTGTGTACACTAATCCCCTCCCCCACACTTGAAACTTTCATTGTCCCAATGAAATCAAAACAACAAAAATTAGAAAAAACAAGGGAGGAGAAAAGTAAAACTCACAAGATCACTGGTACGACGGATGTGGAGGTGGGCACAAAATGAAGAGCGAAGAAAATGAACGAAAAGAAGGCTGTAGGGCTGGCCGCGGGTGCGGCTATTCCAGAAACATCCCCAATTTTTGGCAGCAGGTGCGGTTTCTGGGCCGCGGGTGCAGTTTTTCTGGAACATCATCCCTTAGTCTTTTCCTTTGTCCTTCTCCTGAAATGTTAGCCCAATATACCGAAAACAACTGCCTAACCTCTAAGAGAATCTTAACTATGCTGAAAAAAAATTAATGAACTAATAACGCAAAGAATTTTAGCCTACTTACCTCGGGTTGCCTCCCGAGAAGCGCCTTTGTTTTATGTCGTTGGCTCGACTCATTTTGGTTTTCCGTTTAAGACTTAAGCAGACATTGGTAGCATCCTTAAAAGCAAATCAAACTCTCGTGCCCATCCAAGAGATGAATGGATACAAAATATGAAAAAGTTGATAGAAAATAGTATAGAGTTCAAGAATCTTACCAACTCATCATATTCTGGAGCCTGACTTTCGGTCGAGGGTATGTAATTCCACCAACACAGTTCCGTTGGTGGTGCATTGAAGTAATGCTCCCATGGATCATCATAATCAACACTACCTTCCCAATCGCAATAGTTGACCTTCATTACCTCTTGAGCCGCCTCAGCAGTTGGCTCTACACTTGGTTCATCAATGGGCGAGCTAGGGGTGATCTCGTCAAATGGAGTATTGTCTTCTTCCATCTTCTCAGTACGATTCCCCACAATGACCTCAATAGGTGAAACAGAAGTCTTAACGATTTGAGATACTTGGGGAAGTGACTCATTTTGCGCACATTGAAAATCAATGTAGCAGAAAAAATCCCACATCTCCAAGAGTCCCATATCTAATAAACCTCCATAACTCATGTGCTCCACAAGGCTCCGTATCTCAGCAGTCATACCATCAAAGATGCATAGAAGCACTTCCCTTGTACTAGCTTGATAACCCCATGAACAAAGATCATTAATGTACTCCTGCAATCTGGTAAAGTATTGATGAAAACTCTCTCCATGTAACTGCAATAATCTCACCTTCAACATTGGTCAGTAGCACGACTGCGAACCATGTAAGTGGTCCACACCAAGGTTAGTAATTAAACACACAAAGTAAACAAATAATAGTCCTTGGCAACGGCGCCAAATTTTGACAGGACAAAATCGTTGTGTTTCCTATCAAAATAAAACTCAAACCTACAAACTAGTATAGTGAGCAAGTAAGAGGTCGATCCCACAGAGAATCAAGTATTCCTATGTATTGTGTATTTACCAATTTGTAGAAAAGAGGGGTTTTGAGTGGTTGAGAATGAGAAATATTAACAAGTTAGAAGAGTCAATAATTAAGAGATAGTTTCACCTACAATTCTCAACCCTATTTGGTGAATTCGATCCTTGTTTCCTACTCAAGTTCTCTTCCTTTTCCAATCAAATGTTCTTATCTTGATTTAAATAGATTATTAGCCCTATGAGTTCTAATAATCCCTTACTCCTAGGCAATCTTAACACGGATTAAAGTTTAATCCTAGGAATAACAATAAGTCTCAAGATGTATAAAACTTATAAGCAATATCAATCCCCTAAAGAACTAATATTTAACCTATAGTCAACTTCCTACACATTCAAGCTTTCTAACGAAGTCAACTAGAACATGTTTGCTACGAAAGATTAAGAATCATAACGAACTATTCAAAACTCTAGGGATGATGAGATCCTAGCAAGGTGATCAATCAAGATAGCATCAAACACCATAAAGCATTCAAGCACAAAGAAGATGAAACGTGTGATGGAAATTAGAACAAGAATAGAAAACTCACAATTCAACCAAACGGAGTCTCAAATCGTAGGCAAACCAAAATAGTTTAGCACTCCATTGTCAAACGATTGTCAAAAGATTAGATGCGATCCCTCAAACAACCTAAAATAAACCTTTAAACAGGCCTAAGTACCGTCATAAAAAATCCTAGAAAGTGTTTCCTAAAGATAGGCCCAACTTAAAAGCATAGACAATCGGCGCTGAATCCGGCCCAGAAGAACCGCGGGTGCTGCCTCCTAGGCCGCGGGTGCTGCCCAGATTTGGCGATTTGCTGGAATAACCGCGGGTGCGGTTTCTGTGGCCGCGGGTGCAGTTTTCCGGCTTCCCTTTTTCCTCTGGCTGCGGGTGCGGTTTTGGCCCTTGTATGCCCTTTGCCTCTTCCTTGTGCATTCCAACTTGGCTTCTCTAGCTCGTTCTTGCCTCCATATGATCCATATGACTCTAATGAATGACCTCCTCCATTCTTCGAATCCAAAATATGCAATTACTCGCTAAACTTGTATAGATTCCGCACTTAAGTACCAAATGAGCAAACAAGTAAACTAACCCTTTAAAATGCAATATATACCTCTAAACGACCCTAAAGCTACTCTATAATGCCTATCTAAATATTTATTATCATCTTCCAATACTAAAAAGAAAAGAAATGGAGTACACATCCCAACAAAGGCCATAGAATTCAAGCATAAATGAATATTTTATGCCTTTAGATATCCCACGACTCCATGGTGTACAAAACATAAGATGCTATTAAAGAGAAGTGTAAATGAGCCTATCTTTGATTTCCCCCCTGCCTTTATTGTCAAGTAGATAAATTTTCCATTGTTGCTGAAATGAAAGGGTTTCCAGCAAGCAAAGTAGGAACTTTAAAATGACAGTACTACCCGAAGATAAAAGAACTCATCAAATATAAAACTTTTACGAGCCAAGTCCGCCTCATTCAAATCCTTAGGCCGGTGAATTGCTACATAAGCCTACATTGATATGACAGAGCATTGATCTTCCGTACCAGAAGCATCTCGTCTATATAATACAAGGACATATAAACCTTGATGCTAATATTGAAATGTAGCCATAAAGACCTTGATTTTTATCAAAAAGATGACAACAAGATACACATATGAGTAGAAAGTGACGGAACATACAATGGATCAAGCATGTAAAGAAGAGCTAAATCAAATCCAGAGCTAAATCAAATCCAGGAACGAAATTCAAAAAAGACATGATACAAACATACCCAATCTAGTATCAAGATACACTATTCTTAGTACCTGTTTTTGAAGATCTGCAATCTCTTTCTGGCTCAAATTGTAGTCTTATTCACACCACCTCATGCCATCCTGCAATGAGGGAAGAGGGTGAGAAGGACATGAAAGCATGGTCCCATATGCTGACAATAATATCCCAATCTGGAACTACTTTGTCCTTAGCACCTAACAAAATCAAAACCAACAATAAGAATTCTAGTAGCATGTTCACCCCATAAGCTCCATATAGAAGTAAGATTTCACTTGTGAAAATGTCAATTTTTTTTCTTTAGTAGCAGCTTATAGTCAAATCAATTTTTAGAGGTGTAAAGAAACCAAGTTCTGGTATTTAACAAAACAAACACACGACAGAATGAAAGACCAACATGCTTACTTCCATATTATCATGCCTAATCCAACTGCATGTGATCCCACATATAGTTTTCCCTTCATTTTTCCTTTCTCCGAGTCAACTGTTTTGGCACTTTATCGAGCTGTCGAGTTGGAAAAATTGGGTGTTAGAATCTGGAGCAGATCCTAAATTTTGATCAGGATTGTTAGGTTCATCAAGTTCCACTTGATCCAACAACCTAAGACAAGCATTCAACAAAAAATTGAGCAACAAATGATGACAAAATTAGATGTGTCAACACTTTAATAGAGAGAAATCACAACTAAACAATTGAAAATGCAATAGAACATGAAACTAGAGGGCTAAATATTTTAAGAAAAAGGTTTGATGCTTTTGGGGGGATTTTTGAAGTTGAGTGTCAACACTTTCATTGATATAGATATCAGTTCGTAATCAGGAGAGGAAAGGGGGAAATAAACGGTGTATTTCTTATGAGAATGTTATTATATCATCTTAATTATTTTTAACGTGAGTAAACATGAAGCAAAATTGAATTGATTCCCATATTTTGAAAATTTTTTTGGAGTTGTGTACGCGAGAAGATAAAAAAAAACAGGAACGTAAGATACTAATGCAAACTAATAGGTTATGAAGTTCAATTTAGTAGAAATCTCTTTATAATTATAATGATTTCATCACCTTTATCTATGTCATTTACAAAACCCTTGAGTCACTTTTACGGGGTGAGCATATCAGGTTGCTTATTTAGTTAAAAATGTGAGCTAGTTATTTTCATTCTCTTTCTTCGATACTAAAGGACCCCAAGGTAGAGTGCGACAAAGGGAAATAAAATATCTAAAGGGTTGTTTACCTTCAAGACAACTTTGAAAGTGTTCTTACAGAACTTAGACGAGCCAAGTAATTTCTCTCGGCAAAATCATGCAAAGACCTGGGTGCTCGGGCACCATTAGGTTCAGGCATTTCAATCTTGTCGGGGTTAGAATGCAGACGATAGTAAAACATACATCATCATATTTTACAGGGCAGAAATTCAGAAAATATTAAAGGGAAATTATTCATGACAAACTAGGATTCAAGAGGCCACTATCCGCAGAGGAAAAAACAGGCAAGTTATGGATGGATGTATTAAGTCTTCAAATTAAAACAAACTAAGATTCCATTTCAAACCCTAATTCGGCTGTCGCTCATTCTCAATTCCCTATTTCCCCAAATCAAACCCTAACCATACACTAATCAAGCTCCTAAATTGAAAAGAAAGGGGTTTAACGAGGTTACCTCAAAATAAAGTTGGAGAGAACACCGAAGATATGAGGAAGAGAGAGTGTGAACAATCCATATTCTTGCGCGCGAACCAACAACACACGGAGGCAGCCGCGTCGATTTGAGCCACTCTCAGGCAGAATCAAGGCGAGCTCCTCACGGTGAGCTCTGACACAGGCGGAATCGAAGGTCGATGGCGATGAAGAGAACGGTGAATCCTTCTATCTTCTTTGTCGGCGTCTATCCATTGATAACTGGGTGGTCCTTTGTCGACAACTCCGGATCTGAATGAAATAGTTTTGGTTAGCCTCCTTGATGGCAACTTGAGAAGATGAATTAGAACGAAGGTGAGAGTGTGAGAGGAGAGAGAGGTTTGCAGATGTAGAGCATCTTCCCCCATAAGCCATAATGACTAGAGAAAATAGCCTACCAAAAGAGAATATGCTATAGAATATTCTCTTTTGGCTTATTATACGGTTTTGTTGTTTCCACCGCAGGCCAATTTTGTCAGGCTAAATTTCTTATAAATACTAATATACTTTAGAACTTTCACTCTTTCATATCTCAGTTCCGACACGTAGTCGATTATATCTTTAGTACTTTCAGCAACTTAATATTTATTTTTATTATAATTTTGATGAATCTATAATAAAAAAGATTAATGTCATTTTAAAAAAAATACTATTTATGCAATGATAATTTTAATATGTCAAATATTATATTCATATCGAAGAATTCTTTAATATCTTTACAATACTACAACTTTTATTTTAAATTAAAAATCATAACTATATAATATATAGGTTTATAATTGTATTATTTAGCATTTGGCCATCCAAAAGAAGAAGTTAAATTTGGCATTTCTTTTAGAAATAGGCCAAAAACAAAATGGTGAAAATGAGTTTTGGCCTAGGATGGGAGCAAAATTAGGCTAAAACCCATTTTTTGGCTTACCATGGGAGATGACCCGAGAGAAATGGGAGGAGGCGAGGAGCAATAGATCGAATACATTAGGGTTACAAGTGTGTCATGTGGGTCTTTTATTTTAAGTTTAGTTTTCTTTTCTTTTTTTTTTTAAAAAAAGTTAGATATGTTTGCCACGTACGGTAATCCCTTCCCATGGCAAATTTCGCTCAATTATAACAAAAATTAGCCACGGAAACCCATTGTCGTTGCAAATCTCTACAACTTCATGTGAGCCATAGCTTTGCCATGACAATTATTGTCTTATTGGCCACGGCAAATCTATGTCGTTGCTACCAAGGGCGGCAATTTTATTTTTTTATTTTTTGTAGTGTGAGATTGAGACAAAAAAAGAGAGAGATAAAGTTATGGTTTAAAGTTGATGGACTTGTTGCTCATGTCTCTTTAGTTGAGTTTCATGTTATCACATGACTTCCATGTGAAGACACTGTCTGTATCTGATTTATTCGGCAAGAGAAAGCGCTCTTATGATGACTTAGTACAATGCTATATATTTGAGAGAAAAACATCTAAAAAAAAAGCTAATTATGGCAAAGTTGATGTTGTTAAGAAGTGTGGATATATATATATAGGGGAGGGTTCAAGTGAGAAATAATTGGTCCGGTAAGAAGGTGAGAAGTGATGTGATTGGTTAATTAAAAAAAAAAGGCACGCGCTTCTTTTTTGGCGGTTGAACATCACGCGCATCCACTGCTTCCTTCCCATCCGTCCCATCTTCCTCACTGCGCCCCATGTCTTCGGCCTCCGGTGACTCCGATAACCCCCGTCGGCGACGAATCTCATCCCTCCGACCGCCTGAATTCAGATGGAGGCGGATCGAGTCGAGGTCTGCCGAGTTTCTTTAGCCCTCTCCGTCATCTCCCTCCTCTCGACTCTCCTTTTTAAAGCCCTCTCTGTCAGATTTGTGACCTTCGTCCTCGACCTAGATTGGCACATGTAACGGTTTTGTGTGACCTCCGTCCTCTGCCGTCTCTCACATCCTATGTGCCCCATATCAGATCTACTCTCCCTAGTCCCACACACACTTCTCCCTCTCTATGTGGAACCCCTTCTGTTCGTCTCGAATTCCTCGGTCGCGCCCATGGTTTGTCCGATTCTAAGCCCCAATCCAAGCGGTGGTCCCTCAATTCCGGCCATGGTAGTTGATCGTGTGGTGTAATTGTACTATATTTGAATTAAAATCAAATCAGAGAGTTGGGGCAAACCTAAGTAGCCACGTGAAACGCAATAGAATCATCACAGCTAAAAATCGGTGATTTCAAGAATTAAAATCGGTGATTTCAAGAATTAAAATCGGTGATTTTAGGTGTAATTCTACTATATTTGAATTAACAACTGGCTCGTAAATTAAAAACTAAACAAATGGTTCAGAGTTTTTATACTAAGAGGTTCAGAGTTTTAAACCAAGTGGTTCAGAGTTTTTACATCAAGTGATTCAGTGGTTAAATACCAAGTGTTTCAGGGTTTTTAACCCAAGTGATTCAGAGTTTTAATATCAAGTTATTCAAGGTTTTAAAAGCAAGTGATACCAAGTGGTTCAATATTTTAATACCGAGTAGTTCAGAGTTTTAATACCAAGTGGTTCATGAATTTTACAGTGACTGGTTCAGCACATATAAATAGAGTGGTTCAGCACGTATAAAAAACAGTTGGGAAATAAAAAGTAGTGGTTCATAAAATAAATAGTAAGTTCATTAACCACTACTATTAATATATGATATATAAATAGAAAATGGTTCAGTGACTAAATATATATTGGTTCCTAAATTAAATAATGAACCATTACGAGTAATAGGGATTGAACCACATGAGTAAAAGGGGCTGAACCACTACGAGTAATAGGGATTGAACCACATGAGTAAAAGAGGCTGAACCACTACGAGTGAAAGGACTGAACCATTATTAGTAAAAGGGCTGAACCACACGAATAAAAGGGCTGAACCACACGAGTAAAAACCCTGAACCACACGAGTAAAAGTGGTTCAGGGTTTTAATACTAAGTGTTTCAGGGTTTTATACCAAGTGGTTCAGCGTTTTAAAAAAAAATAAAAATAAAACATTAAAAGAAAATAAAAAAAATTAAACAAATAAATAAAAGAAGAAAATAAAAACCGATTAAAAGGGAAGGAAGTAGAAGAAATTTGGGGGAGTGTTTATTCAAGTTGCCTTTTACCCAGGCATTAATTGATGATGCCTTTTATCCAGGCATTAATTGGTGATGTTTTAGTTAATGTTTGATAAAAATCAATTAAAATATTAAAGGTTAAAATACCATAAAAATGGGGAATGAGCACAGAATTCATGTTGGTAGAATGGCCGTGTCAAATAGACCCAGGTTCAAGTCTCCGTGGGCTTCAAGTTTTTTTTAGCCTAACATAGGCGCGTGGTTAGAACGCGCGAGAGAGAACGAAGCGCGTGGGGTGTAGTGAACGCGCATGCGGGAGGTGCGGATGGACCAATGAAATCGCTTCTTTCCTTCTTACTTTTGGAGTTGTGTGTACCGAACCCAACCATATATATATATAGTATGGATCGGATGAGAACACTCCTTACAATGAGAACTAGGAACACATATAAACCATTGGATGAGATCAAATTAATGGATGAGATCTATTTACATTTTCTGATTTTATTTTTTAAAAGAATTGGGCCCCACCGGTTAGATTCATCAAACTTTTTTGATTAGGCGTGTGAACCCCACTCTCTCCAATGGAAAACAGTTTGCCGTGGACCCTTTTTTTTTCTAAAAAAAAAATTGCTTTCTTTTAAATTTATTATTGACCAATAAAATATACTCCGTATTTTTCATTACAAACACTGTTTGTGATTTTTTTTAACAACCCTAAGTTTTCTTTTTTTTCCCTGAAAAGAAGCCCGATTTGTGATTTTGTTCTTTTTATTTTATTTTTTCTACTATAATTGTTTGAATAATTATGATTTTATACGAATAATGATTTTATATTTACGAATAATCATTCTTGATTCAACGAATAATGATTCTCATTTTTTTTTTAGATATTTTTCCATTTATTTAATATTTTTCCAATTTTTTTAAATTGTCATTTTTTTTTCTTAACTGTATAGCAAACTTAACCGAATAATCTCTCAAAATAATAATTATCGATCAATTCACCGAAAAATGCATAATTTAATCGAATAATATCTCAAAATTAACCGAATAAACTCTATAATTTAACCGAATAATCTCTCAAAATTAGCCAACTAATGATTATTGAATTATCTACAAATAATAATTATCAATTCACCGAATAATGCATAATTTAACCGAATAATCTCTATAATTAAACCGAATAATCTCTCAAAACTAACTGAATAATTTTCCTCTTATATATGAATAATCTATAATAAATTGAATAATCTCTTTAATTTAACCGAATAATCTCTATAATTAAACCGAATAATCTCTCAAAACAAACCGAATAATTTTTCTCTTATATATGAATAATCTCTATAATAATTTGAATAATCTCTCAAAATTAACCGATTAATGTTTATTAAGTCATAGATAACTTTTTTCAAATGTCCTCTTATACATAACTTTTAGTTTAATCTCACGCAAGAATGTATAATTTTTTTGATTATTCTTGTAAAATCTCCAAAACTAATAGATTCGTATACAATTTAACCGAATAATCTATCAACTTTAACCGAATAATAGTCCCCTTAAATAAAAATAATTTCCTAATTGAATCGAATAATAAAATTAATTTAACTTTACCAAAAAAAACAATTTCTGCACAAATATTTTGATAACAATATAATTTTTCTAAAAAAAAACGAAGCAAAAAAACATCTATACAAAAAACGAAGAAAAAAAAATAAAAAATACTGTACATGGATGGGTGTTACTCCGTAAAAAAGATGAAAGAGTGAGGAGATAGAGTGGGGAGATATGCGCGTGAGTTGATTTGGTTGTGGGCCCAACCGATTTTCTTTTTTAAAAATCAGAAAATCACTATTAATCTTAACCATTTTGATGAGTTCTATGGCCTAGATTTGTTCCTAGTTTATATCTTAAGGGGTGTTCTCACCCGAACCAACCCCTATATATATATATATATATATATATATCAACACTACTATAAATGTGTGGGCAAGATTTAATCCGGACCGTTGAAGTTAAAGTTATCTACGGCTCATAATGGCGCTCCAAAAAAACTTACTATTCTTTCGGCAGCTTTCAGATTTGGATCAATCCTAGACGTCTGTCTGAGGTAGAGCCAAGTGATCAACGGTTTATACGCTTCTCCATGTATACGGTCACATTTTCCCCCAGACCTTCAATTTAAAATTATTTATTTTTTTATTTCAGTACCCATTTCGGTCTTTTCATATAATTCCTAATTAAAGTTGCCCCCTCTCTCAGCGTCTCTCCTTTCCTCGTCTGTGGATACTGCAATTCCTGAGAAGTGAGAATGGTTGGAGAGAGAGCATATCCTTGTTCGCCGTCGACATCAGCTACCCACCACCATTTCTTGGTTGCCACTTGCCACAGCCTTTGTACAACCAACACCACCGTCGATTCCAATCCACCGCTTATTCCCCCGCTTCTTCTATCTATCTAAACCCTAATTCTTAAATCCTAATTTCTCTCCCGTCGTGGTTACTCTTCGCCGCCTTCTTCCTTGCTTCTTCGATGGCCTTATTTCAGATTTCACACTCTCTCGACGCTTATTTTCGTCAGCTCCCGATTCGTCGCCTTCTTCATCGCTTCTCCACTGCCTATCTTTCGGTGTGATCCTCCCTCGTGACTTTTGTTAGTCGACTTCTGTTGATTCTCCCAGTTCAGGAGGTAAGCTTTCCACCGTCTTTTATTTATTTTGATTTTCTCCTAAATTGTTCTTCTTGAGTGAATCCCGCTTTGAAATCTGAATAATCCCTATTGGATTTGATTCTCAGATTCTGTAGATAGGATTTTGATTACTCTTATAAAATTGACACCCGCTTAGTTGGGGTGGAATTCGTTTATATGAATACATTATCATGACTTTTACAGTTGCGTTAATCTGGTGACGGAAGGGTGTTTCAACTTCCTGTTTCTGCACTTTAACATGTTGTTTATCCAATGATTATATTATTAATATATGTATAGAAAAACCTGGCATTTTCTTAAGATATCCGTGACTTGAAAAACCTGAAAATTCTCAGGGTTGACAACAACATCCTGGTTTCTGTCCTGCAGGTACCCCACATCATTGGCTTCATATTTACCACTATTTATATCCTTAGATCAATATGTTAAGGAATAAATCAGTTTTGTTCTTAGAAATTAGATCATGGGTATTTGAATAATTTTTTTTTACCTGACCCGTCTATTTTCTAGATCATGTCAAACGTTCCAAGCATTTATGTGGTAGATTTTATTGGTAATCTATATGGGAATATTCCTTTTAGTTTCACTGACATTGCAGGGCTTTGCTTTTCTTAATTCGTGAATCCAAAAAACAAATAATTGAACCTTTAAAGCACACTAACTTACATCAAAATGCTTTTGTTTAGGGGTGATGATGACTATAAGGAAATGAACATCCCAGCTGGAAAAAATTACAAGGTTTGTGATGTATGTCTTCTTAATAGCAATTTCTACGTCTTATTTAGTGATTCTTAGTGTGAGAGGATGTTGGGCCTGTTGGTAGTGGTACCTCAAAGGACCTTAAGAGAGGGGAGGGGTGAATTGAGGTTCAAGCACTATATGGATTAACTGCATCAAGAAATTCCTATTCTACAACAAAATATAACGGGTTTTACCTTTTATCCATGAGGTATATGTACAACATAAAGATTTTCATAAAAAAGGATTTATATACTCCTATAAAAGTGGCGGCAGAAGTTAAAGTTATCTACGGTCGGAAATGAATCTAAAGCCCAAAACACTTTATGTAAAGGCAGGAAATTCTGAGGTGAAACGTGGGCCGTCAGATTGCAATTTTAAAATATTATGGAAGGCCCAGATTACTCTCTTTAATTTACCACTTTACCCCTCAAAGTTTGCATTTAAAAATATTGATTTTTTTTTGTTTAGGGGATGTTTCAGTAATTTCATATACCCTCCCCTTCTCTCGACTCTCTGTCTCTCCCTACCGCCTCTGGTCTCCTTCTCCGAACGCCTATGCTCTCTCTTCATCATCTACGCCATCTCCGTCCGTTCTCCATCTAGCCTGGCCTGGTGCCCCTGCCCGATCCCCATGGACAGTCGTACCTCGATGCCGAGCTTGTTAAGGAGGTTAGGGCTGACTTGGCTTGGCGGCCGGAGAGGGGATCTTCCAAGTCGAATTGAACGGCCGTTTGGGGGAACTATGGCTGGTTGCGACCTGCGAGGACGTCGTGATTGATTGCTCCGGATGGTCAGCGGCTAGGGCTAAGAAGGTCGATTGTCAGTTGTCAGGTCGGCTGTTGTTGTGATTCTCCATCTTTCAGTTCCGTTTTCAATTATTTTTCTTTTTACCATAATTGTGAGATTTGATTTCTTTAGCTTAATGTGTAGGTGTTTTATGCCCCAAACTTTGAATTCCTTTTTTCGTCTACCTTTAATTGGATGTTTAATTTCCAGGTTTGACTGATTTTTTTTTCTAGAATCTATAATTTTAGGGCTTCTGGAGGGCAATTGACGATGGGGATAACTGGAAGTTTGAGGCATGCCAATTCAAAGTAACTCTGACTCTCAACAATTTAAAGAACGGGGAGTGCGCACATCAGTTCAGATTGGGTATGTTGATCTAATTTCCCCCCTTTGTCGTTTATTTGACGAATCTCAGGTATCCCCTTTATTCCTTACTTCCTTTCAATTGGGTGATGAATTATTGAATTGATTTGTGGATTTTCCAGCAGATAGTCGGACCCTTTGATTTTGCGTTATTTATGAATCATGTTGCATAATAAGCCAATTACCCCCTAATCACAAAGAACCCGCCATTGAAATGGCGTTGTAGTTGTTTGAATATGTTTTTACTGCCTGAATATTTGTGGCTTTCTCTCTTTTAGATAATGAAGATTATGCTGAATTATAACTATATATTTGTTTCTTATCTAGCATACTTTCCTCTATGCTTATGTGAGAATTTAAACCTTAATGTTGAATATTTTGGCGCTTTTTTGCTAAACTTACTCTGACTACAACCTCTCCATGAGATGTATTTCTTGCTCATTTAAACAGACGTATGTTAAGTTCTTTGATTCATTTTCATCTTCGGCTGCTCATCTGCTTCTTTTAATACTTTACTTAAATCATATTATTTGAAACTTTGTATCCAGAAGAGCAAATTATCGAGTATTGGCCTCAAAATAGATTTAGGCATGAGCTAATGCGATTGGTTATTTTATACTCATGTTAAAATACAAGAGCTTGTTTGATTGAGTACAAACATTAGGATATCTAGCCAGACAGGCATACATATATTGTTTAATGCTGAATTGGAGGAGGAACCATCCAGGTAATTGCAAAAGATCGACCAAAGAGGATATGGAACTTAATTCTGCAATCATAAATTTGAAGTAAAATAAAATTAAAATTAATTACCAACATCCTACTTCAACCCACAACCAAAACCCCTTTTCATTTGCCATAAACCCGCTTTAGTTCTCAAAATTGGCCTTATCTCCCCATTTGATATCAGCTTGCAGGCATTTAGAACTTAGTTGTGAACTAAAACAACGAAATTACTTGATATTATTTTACTACAACCTGTAGTGATATAGATTGAACCTATAACCTTGCTTTATTTTTCCTGTTTTTGATAGATGCACCGGGATTTGAGTCCTTGCAAATATTCAAGAGGAGATTTATAATTCCTCTAACTTCCTCAAGATGAGCAAAGTGTTAGTAATTCGAGTCTCGTGACAATTGCTCTGATAATTTGCAGCAACCTCAAGTTTTCATACAGGTGCATTTTCTTTTGAAATCGTGTTTTGTATTAACACTCATTTTCCTCCAATGTCTACTCATGCTTTAGATTTCATTTTTACTTTTACGGTTGGTTTTTATGTTCCATTAATGCCCCTTAAGGTCACTTTCCAGACTACTGAAAACGGAAGTGTTTTGAGTCATAGTTGCGCTATCTCCATTTCTCTCTTTTTAGGCTTTTCCATTTTAGAGTATTTATCTCCCCACCTACGGAATAAGGTGATCCATTTTTCGATAAACAACATGGATTTCTAAGCTCTGTGTTTTATGGACAGCTAGCGCCATTTATTGGCTTGTGAGATAGTAAAAGCTTAATGCAACCTCACACCAGAACCACACATTTCACTTTGTGTATTCAAATGGTTCAATTCTACAGGCAACCACACACTTTAGTTGTTCCTAATTCATTCTTAAATTTGGTATTGATCAAATATGTCTATTGCTTTATTATCTTACTTTTGATATTTAGGTTTCTATTTACTTGAATTTCTACTTCATTAGAATTTATGTTGCATGAATGCACTTTTTTTAAACGAAAATATCACTTCTATTAATGTTGATTCATAAAATAGATCTACCAGTAAAATTCACATCTTCTTTTCGTCTTCTTCCCGCCTTCTTCTTCACTTATTATCTGTTCTCACTTATTATCTGTTCAACTTGGTGTTTCTATTTCTCTTCCTTCACCGGCTTCTGTGTTTTAACTGCATCTCTGTCTCCTGATTACAACTAGGTTACTCTTTGGCTTCATATACATAATCAATTAACGAGGTAATCCTCTTGTCCTTCATATTCATAATCAATTAAGTTTCTGCCGAGTTTGGGTTTTTTTTGTTAGTTCCAATTTCGACCTAGGTTTAGTGGTTTTCGTTAGTTCTAATCCCCCCAACCCACCTCAACTTATTGCAATTGGATTGCTCTTTTGTTTACTTTCTCGCTATAAAGATATATTTAAAAAAAAAAGTTAATTAAACAATTTATGGGAATCCTCGAGATATCTATAAGTTAATTTGTATTTTTTAAATATTTTAAACCTATCAACCTAACTTGATTTATGACACATTAGTCTCATGCTTTCTTGTATCAAAAGTTTGGAATTTTACAGGGTCATGACCCTTGCTGAGGTTTATCGGTTTGAATAGAACCAAAGCCCATTAGCCCATATGCAAATGATTTATTAGATGTGGGAACCTAAAATTATAACATAACAACTTAAACAATAGAACACCTCAGACATGCCATTTATTGGTACAAAATAACCCGTGACTATGTCTAACTAAATTTGGATGGAACAAAAAAAAAAGGAAGATGACACCAGCATAGGAGCCAAATCAGGTAGTTGATTAATCTCATGCTTTCTTGTATCAAAAGTTTGGAATTTTTCAGGGTCATGACCCTTACTGAGGTTTATCGGGTTGAATAGAACCAAAGCCCATTAGTCCATATGCAGAAAATATATTAGATGTGGGAACCTAAAAATATAACATAACAACTGAAACAATAGAACACCTCAAGCACTATATGCAAGGAGTTATGAAAATAACAAGAGTGGATATTAGCAAATATGGGTTCTCTCCTATCCACGCTTTAGATATTGAGCGATCAAGGTGACTCCGGTTGTGCGAATCGAATGTAAGTTGTCCTCTTTTTTCTGTAGTTGGGGTGTATTGATTTATGTTAAAGGTTTGACGATTATAAACCGGTGAAATTTAGGATCATGATCAAATTTTTTGACGCACTCAAGGTGCTCGATGAAATGAATAAGGTTTGCCTCTACCTTAGTTTGGGGTCGATAAAATCATTAAGGTTTGCTTGTAGCTTACTTTGGGTTTTGTCTATTCGACAGCTGATTTCCGAAGCAAGATTTGCTTTTCTAACATGTCTAATCTGACCAACAACATGTTTTTGATGCTAGGAAAAATGAATTTGGGTGAAATATTTTTTGGCTGCAGATTTCGCTGCCTTCATCTAAGGCCACACATAGCCAGCCACACCCCTCCTATTCCCTCTCTTTCTCTGGATGAATTAGTAACGTTTTCCCTCAAAATATTTGTTGTGCCCTAATTGCATGTTTAATTGACATGAATTAAGGACCCATAGTTTGCTTTAGTTTCTGGAATATATTTTGTTCAATGATTTGTGTTAGTAATGTTTTCTATTCTAAGTGTTTGCTTCAATTAGGCTTGTGTGCTTTATTGTCTTAAATTAGGTGTCCATTGAATTTTAAAAAAATTTGGTCTGTGCGTGCAATTTCCACTCTTTTTTTAAGTTCTGAATTTTATATGTTGGCATTAGGTAACTATTTTTCTATGATTTTCACCAAGCTTTCTTGTGTTTGTCGACTCGTACATGAATCTGCAGTTGGCTAACACATAAGAGTACGTTGAGTGAGAGCATACTAGGAGGGATTTGGGAGAGTTTCTTATCAGGTAATTATGATGGAATTTCTGTTCTCTTTTATAATTCTTTCATGCATTTGAACCTATTGAAACTTGCTTGTAAATTTTGCCCACGCTGCATGAATTTTGATCAATTCTGTTAGGACTATTTTGAGCTATAAAAAAAAAATGGGCTAGGGTTAATTTTTTTGATAGAGAGCTGGGACTTGACTAAGAGTTCATGGATTCATGTTGTCGGAACTCTGAAACCTGGATTTTCAAGGTGGCATGGACTGGATTTTGTAAACTGTTTATTTTTTTTTATGTAAGGTGGGAAATGGGAGCTTACCACCCAAAATTTCTGGCAGTAGGAAGATGTTAAGAAGATGGCCATATTCTGTTGTTGTTGTACTCTAATCGTCCCCATAGCCATCGAACCCTTTATATCTTTTGTTGTCTTGAGATTGTTCCTAGCAGAATACTGAGCCCACTCACCACCATTGCACAAAATTTCAGTCCTTCCTGTATCTATCATACCAGGAGGTATGACAGATACAGGAAGGACTGAAATTTCAGCTGTCATTTTCTTTTATCCTCCTTTTTCTGTCAGCAAGCGTCTAAGTCTTTATTGGTCGATGTATTACCCTCGCAAGTGGCAACAGGTTATCCCCTCTCCATTTACCTTAGAACTCAACTCTAACTGCAATGGGTAACGTTCTTCTGCACAACATTATTCGTTTACCCGTTTGCTGTCATACTCTTTGGAAGCCATACATTTCTTGTGGCCAGTTTCACTGTAGAAACTTTCTCCTTACAACTATCCAAGGAGTGACCAAATTTTTAACAATTTGGTCATTAACATAGAGCATACCTCTTATACAAACCACAAGATAGTAACTTCTCAAAACGAAAAATAGCCATTGAACAGTTTTCTAACTACATATTCCTTCCCCCATAGGAAATATAATCTAACGGCCATAAATGTGAGTCGACGAAACTGCTGAAAACCTCTTTAATCGATCAATAGTTATTGTGGTCTTTTATTGGTTAATTTTACTAACTTTATATGAATCTTAAATTTGATTCATATCTTTCAATGCCATATATCATACATTGTATACAATGCACAGTGGAAGACCTTTCCTCTTATTTTGTGTTCTTGTTTTTTATTTATATAATATCAAATGGTACCTCATGGAAAAGGATCCCGCTCTTGAACATTGTCAAAAACTAATGCTCAAACTAGAGTTATAAATCCTACATCCCCTAAGTTCGATACAAGTCGGAAGCCGTGCATAGCAAGGCCTCTTTACCTAGTATATATATAGGTGATAAAAAAGTAAGTGTACGTAGCACATTTAGCTCTTGCATGTGACAAGGAGAAATTTGAAAACTATCCATGGGAGAGAGTCTTATGAGTTGTTGTTGAGGTCACTAAAGAAGGTGTCATGTGTTGATCGAAACGCTGACAAAGTTGTATATGAATTATATGCATATTGTCCAGCCTTTTAGGTAATATTTTTATTGTTTGTTTTCCTTGTCTGTTAACAGTTTTATGGTGTGTGACATACATACGTACATACATACATATGTACATATATACATGCGTACCTATATACATGCGTACCTATATATGTACATACATACGTACGTACGTACATACAAATTTTATTTGTATGTATGTATGTATGTATATATTTGAAGCTTTCCTTGCATTGGCTGACAAGTTTGATTGTAATTTCAAGACGACTTTTAAAGATCCATACTCTTTGCATTGGCAATGTGATCTAAAATACAAGTATATATTATGAGGTAGTTGAGCTATTTGACGATGGTATGGTAATATGTGTCTACTAAATCATTTATGTTAATTACCAACTATCTATTTAATTTCAATCTAATTTTTATTAATCATAATTTTGAATGCATAATTGTTTATTAGACACCTATGTTCCCTAATTATGGTAGTTTGCAAGGACATTAGAGATAGCTTATGATGAAGAAGTAGCTGATGACATTGTCGATCACATTACTGATACTGTCTTTCTCGACCTGAGTATCATATTTTTTTTTATGATTGCTAGGAGATGAGGAAATATGCATATGAATTTAGGTTCATACGCAATAAGGAGTGAAAAGTTGAATCGTTTGACTCACCTGATGTGGGGAATCTAATTGAGGAATTCGAAGGCAAGGAAGAGCGATCTTTATTTTTATGTTGGGACGCATTCTACTGATTTTAGATAGTTGGACATGACAAAGAAACGTGAAACGGAGTGGTTATCCGGTGTACAATAAATCAATTAAGAAGCCAGTTGTTAAGTCTAAAATAAAGATGCAGAATGTGTGATATGCTGCTATTAAGAGTATTTGGTTTGCATCAAATGATAAATCAGGAGGTGAAATAGGGTTAAAATTTGTATTCTGCGGGAGAAGGAAGATTGTTGACACTTATCTAGGGGTGAGGGGTTTGGTGATAGCTTTTCTCATCCGCCTCCATCTACTCATGGAGCGTGTGACACTGATCTCCTTTCTTAATGTAGAGAAGGTTAGTTAGCTGAGGGGCAGTTTGGTCATTTTGCACATTTGTAATTCTGTTTTTGGTTAGTTAGACGCGCCTCCTATCTTGTGTATAAAAGGTGTTGTGCTCTTCTGTATTGTTCTAAGCTGTAACAACATTTTCTTGTTTTCCAATAAACAAATTTGCATTTCCAACTTCTAAAATGGCATCAGAGCGTGGAGATCTCTTTGAGATCTAGATCTGTCGTTCGATTGTTTTTCTGAGATCTGGCATCTCCTTGTGTCGTTTTTGTGTTTTGGTTTGTGATTCGCTGTAATTGATTGTCCGAAATGGCTGGAAGAGGCAATGGAGTCCCGCCGAATCAAGGTTCTAAATTTGGACATGGAAGCGCAGGAGCTGGAATTGGAGCGGGAAGAGGAATCTTCGTCCCGCCGCCAACACCTGGAGTTGGAAGATGAGTTAATCCTTGAGTTGGATTTGTGCCGAATCCAATTCAATTTGGATAATTCGCTCAAGGAATGAACAATGCGCACATCAATCCGTATTACCTCTCCAACTCAGACCATCCAAGTATGCAACTGGTGTCTAATTTGTTCAATGGAACTAATTTCACTAGTTGGAGTAGGGGAGTGAGAATGGCACTCGGTGCAAGGATGAAATTAGGATTTATTACAGGCGCTTGTGTGAAGCCTGATGAGGATAGTGATGAGTTCTAAAGATGGAGTAGAGCCGACTATATGGTCATGTGTTGGATGATAAACTCAATGACGAGTGAAATTGGGGAGCATTTCATGTATGTACAGTCGTCAAAAGAGTTGTGGGATGAGATTCGTGAGAGGTTTTACGAATCTAATGATCCTCACATTTACAAATTAAGGAGAGATATCGGTAATTTGAGGCAGGAAAACATGTCTGTGTCTGTGCACTATGGAAAGCTCAAAAGGATCTGGGATGAATTGCAGCTTTTAGATCCCCTTCCTGTATGCAGTTGTGAAGGAATCAGTCACTACAGTTGTGTGATTTTGAAAAGGATCTTGGAGAGGGATACTAAAGCTAAGGTGATAGAGTTCCTAATGGGACTTAATGATGCCTATGAGCATCTTAGGAACAATGTTTTGTCCATGGATCCTATGCCTGGACTTAACAAAGTGTTCCAAATGGCTGTTAAGATCGAAAGGAAAAAAAGGAATTACATGATTGCAATATGAGATGAATGTGATGTCTATAAGCAGGAATGAGCAGTCTGAGGGTAATGTGTTGTAGGAAACAGATCTAATCAAGGGAAATTCACTGAGCAGATGAAACGTGATTTCAAGAAGGCAAAGTATGATCGTTAGTGTGACTATTGCAAAGAGAAAGGGCACACTAAGGACTTTTGTTTTAAGCTAGTGGGATACCCTGAGTGGTTCAAAGGTCTGAGGGACAGTGAGTTTCAAAAGGAAAGCTCTAGTGGTTCTGGTAAGTTTGCTACTAATGCTGAAGGCCAGCAGTTAGAGGCAAGGTTTGACAATCCTCTGGAGCTAGTTGCTAATAAGCCAGACCCTAGCATGGTGAATGCTATTTTTTTCAGGAGATTGTGAGAACGATGAAGGGCAAAGCTCCTATGGATGAGGGAGATTCCTTAGTCAATCATGCCTTTGTCAACTTTGCAGGTATAATGAGCTTTTCATTTCTTGTTGGTAATAAAAAATCAGATGTTTTGTCATGGATTGTAGACTCTAGGGCTACAAATCATATTGCTTTTGATAAAAGCATTTTTTGTGAGGTTCATCCTTTGGATAAGATGATATCTCTTGGCTTACTAGATGGTACTTCTTTCTTGGTAAGGGAAGCTGGTACTGTAATTGTGTCTACAGATTTGAGGTTGACACATGTGCTATACGTCCCTCAGTTTCAACACAATCTGCTATTTGTGTCAAAGATGTTGAAGACACAGAGATTGGAATTTAGTTTTAATGCAGTTGCATGCACATTGTAGGACCTTACCACTAGATGTTTCCTTGCTAACGGAACAGAAGATGGAGGTCTTTACTACTTGAAAGCTACAAACAGTAATGTTGGAGTTCAGTAAAGAGGATTTCAGTTTGATAGTTTCTTTGATTTGTCTTTAAATAACTCTTCTAAGAGTATGTGTAATAAAGTGGCCAGTTTGGATTTGATACATGGCAGGCTTGGTCATCTTTCAGTGTCTAAAATGAGACAGTTGGATTTGTGTAAAGGTTGTAACCTTAGTAGCTTCTCTTGTGACTCATATGATATGACTAAACATTACAAGTTGTCATTCTCTCTGAGTAATTCAATTGCCGAGTTTCCTTTCAAATTGGTGCATATGGATGTATGGAGCCTCTATAGAGAGCCTTCTTTGTATGGAGCTAAGTATTTTCTCACTATTCTTGATGATAATTCCAGGGCTACTTGGGTGTATTTGATTCAGGATAAGACACAAGTGTTTAGAATGATTGCAACTTTCATTGCTTTGGTGAAAAATCAGTTTCATACTACTGTCACATGCATAAGAACAGATAGTGGTACATAATTTACTCAAAAATCTTGCACTACTTTGTTTGAACAACATGGAATTATTCATCAAAGGTCTGCCCCATGTGTTCTGAGCAGAAAGGTAGGGTGGAAAGGAAACATCATCATTTGATTGAAACAACACGAGCTATAAGGCATTATGCAGGCCTTCCCATTAAGTTTTGGGGTGAATGTGTGTTAAGTGCAACTTATTTGATTAACAAAATGCCTTCTGCTGTTCTAAATTGGAAGTCTCCTTTTGAAGTTTTGAATGGTAAACCACCTTCATTTGAGAATTTGCATGTCATAGGCTGTTTATGTTATGCATATCAACGAAATGATGTTAAGGACAAACTGGGAGTTAAGGCAAGAATGTGTATCTTTCTAGGGTACCCTCCTGATTAGAAAGCCTTTAAGTTGTTTGACATGGATAAGAAAGTTCTCATCACCAGCAGACATGTGAAGTTTCATGAGTTACAATTCCCTTACAAGAGTTCACTACAGTCAGAAACAACTCCTCCCAATATCCATAACCTCCCTTTAGTCACTCCTGCTTCCTATGATGGTGATGTGCATTTGCCATCAGTGCCAGCAGCTGCTACTAATGAGCATTTCTCTGAGCACTTTGATGATGTGGGTGACTCACAATCTCCTCTAAGAGGAATTTCAAGTACAAACAGTACCAACCCCATCAATGTTACTCATTCTCCTCATTCCAGTCCAGCTACTTCCAGTCTAGTTGCTCATGATATATTGCCTCCCAAGAGACCTATTCACATACCTCATAAGTTCCAAGACTATATTTGCTCACACCTGCCTACTAGGTCTGATTCCCAATCTCAGTCTTTCTCTGTGTTTTCAGTTCAGCATCTAGCACATTTATCACCTTTTTATGTGCAATCATTGATCAATGTTTGTGCCAGCAGCTAGCTATGCAAGCTGAAATTGATGCTTTGGAAAGAAATCACACATGCTCTGTCACTAATCTGCCTACATGGAAAAAGGCAATAGGGTCTAGATGGATCTACAAGATTAAATACAAACCACCTGGAGAGGTTAACAGGTTTAAGGCTAGACTTGTTGCTAAAGGTTATAATCAGGTTAAAGATAAAGACTACAAACAAACCTTCTCACCAGTGACAAAGTTATCAATAGTCAGAATTGTTTTTACTCTTGCTGCAGCTAAGGGTTAGAATCTACATCAATTGGATGTTAACAATGCATTTCTTCATGGATTTCTTGATGAAGAAGTGTATATGTTACCACCTCTTGGTTATAAATTGGCTGCCCCTGGTCAAGTCTGTAAACTACACAGGTCTTTATATTGTCTTAAAAAAGCAAGCAGGCAATGGAATTTAGAGCTCACAAAGTTCTTGGGACATCTTGGCTTTGTTTAGTCCTTACATGATTATTCTTTGTTTACCAAATCAGTTGGTGCTTCCTTCACTATGGCTTTGGTGTATGTGGATGATATGCTTTTAATGGGTAATGATAGCACAGAAATCACCTCAACTAAGGCAGCTTTACACGCTACTCTCACCATCAAAGATCTTGGCACTGGTCGGTATTTGTTAGGCATGGAAATATCAAGGTCTTCTCAAGGGCTCTTATTAAACCAAATGAAGTATGTTCTGGATATCCTACAGGATGTCAACATGCTAGAGTGTAAACCAACATCTTTTCTTAAGCAAAAAGGCACAAGATTGTCTATTTCAGAGGGTGATCCTATTGAACAACCTGAATTGTATAGGAGATTGGTTGGCAGACTTCTCTATTTGACCTTCACTCGACCTGATATTTCCTTCCCAGTTCAACAATTAAGTCAGTTCTTGCAGTGCCCTCGAACCCCTCATTGGAATGCTGCACTTTATCTCCTAAGATACTTGAAGGGCAATTTTAATTTTGCTTTGTCATATCCTGCTGTTTCAAATCTTCAACTTACAACATTCAGTGATGCAGATTGGGGCAATTGCCTTGATACCGGCAGGTCCTTATCAGGCTATTGTGTCTTCCTTGGTGGTGCTCTCATTTCATGGAAGTCTAAGAAGCAAAAGGTTGTCTCCAAATCTTCAACGGAAAGTGAATACAGAAGCATGTCATACACTGCCAGTGAACTCATTTGGGTCCAAGGTCTGTTGTCTGATCTTCACATCACCTTGTCCTTACATGTGATTCTATTTTGTGACAACAAAGTTGCACAAAGCTTAGCCTCCAATCCTGTTTATCATGAGCGAACTAAACATGTTCGAATCGATTGCCATTTCATCAGAGAACTCATACAGCAAGGTTTTATGGCTACTTCTCATGTTTCTTCTCAGTTGCAGACAACAGATGATAGAGCATGTTTAGTATTGCATTATAGATTACATTTAGCATAGTTTAGTTGAGAATAGTGCATATTTTAGTTAAAATTACATGTTTACCGGTGGTGTTGGAAGAGTCGGAATCTATGCAATTTTGAGGTTAATTTCAGGTAAATGTGGATCCGACGAGGAATGAGGAGACTCTTGGATGAAGAAAGATTCAAGTTGAGGAAGAAAAGTGAAGAGCACGGGAGCGGAGTCGAATTTCAAGAGCCTAAGTGAATAACAAGTCAGCAAAAGTTGTCGCTAGACATGTTGAACTTGTTTCGCACTTTCTGGAGGCCTCGGTGGTCAGATTGACTATTAAACCATGCGTTAAAAATCTCTTCTCGAGATCTACAACTTTCATGTTGACATCGAGACCAAATTCAAAGAGGAAAAATCGATGTGAACAGTAAGGCCGCCCCGTGGCCAAGCTAGCCGCCCCGCGGCTCGAAGCTCTGACGAAGGATTTCGCTGATCGCCGGCTGCCTCGCGGCCTGGGTTGGCTGCCCCGCGGCCCTCGTAGAAACGCACCGTGCAGACTTGGACTTTAGTTAGGGTTTTATGTTATTTTCTTGGCCGAATTTCTAAAGCCTTTTAAGAGATTTTTTAGGTTATTCTTTGACGAACCTTATGCACTTTATTCAATTGTTGTGAGCGTCGTTGAGCATGAGCAACTAAACTCTCGAGGTTTCGCCTACAGTTTGGATCTTTGATTGTTGAATTTTGAGTTTCTTAATCTAGTTCTTATTCCTATTCCAATGTTTTGATTTCTTTGTGCTTAATTCCTTGAATGTGTTTTATTCTCTCTGGCCTGATCAACTAGTTAGAGTAGATTCATTCAATTGCTAGGGTTTTGCATATTCCTCGTAGCGAACCTTAACCCAAGTGCCAATCATATCATTTGAGAACTCGTAGGACTAATTGGATGTGTAGGAAGTTAAATGCATGTTGAATATCGACTCATAGCTTGATATTATGTGTACCTTGGTTAATTCATACTCTTAATGCATGCTATCTCTAGGTTGAATCTTAACCGTGTTAGGGTTATTTAGAGATAAGGGTTGCTAGGACTCGTAGGACTAGTAATCTACCTAAGATCTGTACAAGGACATTGATAGGAAAAGACAAGAATTAGAGGTTGAAACAAAGATCGAATTCATCAATCGAAGTGATAAATTGTAGGTGAACCTATTTCTCTCCACTGCATTCTACAATCAATTTACTTTGTTTGCTTGCTTCCGCTTTGATAAAAGGCGGATCTTTTTCTCACCAAAAACCCCCCATATTTTCTATTAGCGATTAGACTTGCACTTGAATTAAGTAGATTTCCCTGTGGATCGACCTCTTGTTTACACACTATACTAGTTGTGAGTTTGAGTATTCTTTGACAAGAACAATGACATGTTTTCCTCTTGTCAAATTTGGCGCCGTTGCCGGGGAATTCTTATCAATTTCTTGTGTTTTTTTTATCGCTAACTTTTGTATATATTTACATCTAAACCCGTCGCGGACCTTTCTTACGGTTCACGACATCTTATTGCTAATATTTCTAGATGTTGAAGTTATGGCAGTTTCAGGGAGAGTATTTTCACAATTACCTCACAAGGGTGCAAAATTTATTTGACATCCGTTATTCATGGGGTTTTCGAGATAGTTTGCGAGTTGTGGTGATTTGAGTTTTTGAGGGCATGACTCCTGAGACTCGAGAACTTGCCAGATCCATAAACAATGGAAGCTTTGCTGGTTTAGAAGTGTCGGGACTATGGGATCTTTTCTGCTACATGGGTGACCAATCGGCAGAGGAAGAATCCTACACTTCGACGTTTCAACCAATGGAGTACTCCGACCCGTTCATGGAGGATTCAACCATTGTCTTGATGGAGAAAATAGGGCAATTACATGAGATGGTGAATCAAAATGGGGAAGCAATTATCCGACTCTCTCAAACATTGAAGGAGTTGACAATTGACCAATGTTCTATTCCTCAAATTGATGAAAGCCAAGATGCAAGCAATGATGAATTCTCTGATAATGAAAAAGAGCATCTAGTGGTTATCGACATGAAATCTCAGGAGATGTCCCTAGAGATTGAGTATGTTTCGATGCTCTCTCCATTCGTAGAAACCATCCCCAACTCGCCTATCAAGGAGCCAAGTCCGGAACCGATTTCTGTGGTTCCCGAACAAGAAACTCGTACTTTTTGCAAATTGGGAGATGTTGGTGAATATGTCGATCCATGGAGCCACTACTTCAACAAACCACCAGCAGAACTGTGTTGGTGGTCCTACATACCCTCGAGGGAGAATCAAGCTCGAATGAAGGGTAAGATGGTAATGGTTCTCATTGCTATATTTTTAATTACCAATTGTTTCATATTTAGTGTGCATTCGAATATCAGTTGGGCACGAGAGTTTGATTTGCTTTTGAGGGCGCTGACGATGTTTGCTTGAGTCTTGAATGAGTGGATGAATAAATTGTCGAGCCAATGACAGTAAAAAAAGGCGCTACTTGGGAGGCAACCCAAGGTAAGTTTTATATTTTCCTCTGTGTCTTTTGTTTTATCAGACTAGTTTTGGTTCTGTTCGGTTGTAAAAAGCTAACACCGCATGGAGAAAAGGTGTTGAAGAGCTAATTTCTCAGGCCGCCCCGCGGCTAGGTTGTGTCGTGGCCTCTGACAGGGCTGAAATGTTCCCTTTCCTCACTTTCCACCACCGCAGTGAACAAGTTAGTTTTTCTTTCTTTCCTTCATATTTTTATCTTTTTTTTTTGTCTTTTATGTCATTGAGGACAATGCCTGATTTAAGTGCGGGGGAAAGAATTGCATGGTATGATAGGATTGCATGTTTATTTTCAGTTTGCACTTTTATTTTTGTTTTTAGTTTATATTGCATATAGCATGTTAGTCTTTAAAAAAATCCCAAAAAATAAAAATAAAAAAATAGTTATTTATATATTGCATTGTTAAGATTATGTCTTATTTCCCCATATGGATACCGTTTGTCCTCTATTCTATTTATTCAGATTTATGCCCCATGATGTGCTTGGATTGTTGAAACCTTCGATATATATTTTCTGTACTATTTGGTGAGCATGATTTATTAATGATTGAGCACATAAGATCTTGGAATTATGGATGATCTTGAAGTTTTAGACATGACCTGGTGAGCTTATTTTTAGCCTATTCAGGACTGCACTTTATTTAGTCCTCTTGCTTGTTGAGTGTACTATATTCAATTGCTTCCTTTTTTGCTTGCATTTAGATATCTTTTTCAAGGCTGCATATTATGATTTCTGCACATGACTTAAACATGATTGATGCACTTTTATTAGCCCTATTTGACTCTATTCTCACCTTACATATTATCCTCTGCTTGAAACCAATTTGAGCCTACTGCCTATTCTTTTGTAGCTCCACAAGATTTTTCCATAACCAATGATAGCCTGACCCTATCCGGGAATTTAGGAATAGTTGGTGAATATCTATATTGTGGATGATGGTTTTTAGTGGTGGATTGTATGTTTGAGGTGCATTTATGAGATGTTTGATTCTTGCTAGTACATTCATTACTTGGGACCTAAGGAGAATAAAATTCACTTCGGGGCAAAAGTGAAGGAAAATCATTTGATATAGCATGAATGGAAGAAAAAGAAAAAAAAAGAAAAAAAAGAATGAGTTGAGTATGGTTTGTAAAGTTTTATGCTTGAGATTAGTGTTGTTTGACATTGTAGAGCTATGGTATGATAAGTTTATGAGTGGTTTTATGATTTGGTTGCTTCCTTAGTTCTCGGATTATGAACACCACATGACCTAAATTGTTCCATAACTTATATTTTCTACCTTGGCCCTATTACAACCTAATTAAAAGACCTCATGATTTTTGTTGTGTGTAGAGTCACCAACGGTGAAGAATTAGAACACTGGTGCAAGACTATTGTAGCTAAGTTTTTGAAGATTGAGTTTTGAGCGTAAACATTTAACCCTAAACACTTGAGTGAGAATGAAACACATATTCCCTGTGAGGTCTAGAATAGATATGGTTGCTTGATTTCATTGATTATTACAATTAAGTGCTATGATGTTGTTAATTTATTGTGTTTGCTAGTTTTTCATGCACTTAAAGATTATTGAGGTGGATACATGAATTGCTATTCTGTGGGGCTGCATAGTTGAGTTTTCTATTGCTTGAGGACAAACAAAGGTTCAAGTGTGGGGGAATTTCATAGAGCATGTTTAGTATTGCATTATAGATTACATTTAGCATAGTTTAGTTGTGAATAGTGCATATTTTAGTTACAATTACATGTTTACCGGTGGTGTTGGAAGAGTCAGAATCTATGCAATTTTATGGTTAATTTCAGGTAAATGTGGATCCGACGAAGAATGAGGAGACTCTTGGATGAAGGAATATTGAAGTTGAGGAAGAAAAGTGAAGAGCACAGGAGCGGAGTCGAATTTCGAGAGCCTAAGTGAATAATAAGTCAGCAAAAGTAGTCGCCAGACATGCTGAACTTGTTTCGCACGTTCTGGAGGCATCGGTGGTCCGATTGACTATTATAACCATGCGTTGGAAATCTCTCTTCGAGATCTACAACTTTCATGTGGACATTAAGACTAAATTCAAAGAGGAAAAATCAATGTGAACAGTAAGGCCGCCCCGCGGCCAAGCTAGCCGCCCCACGACTAGAAGCTTTGACGAAGGATTTCGCTGATCCCCGGCCGCCACGCAGCCTGGGTTGGCTGCCCCGCGGCCCTCGCAGAAACGCACCGTTCAGACTTGGACGTTAGTTAGGGTTTTATGTTATTTTCTTGGCCGACTTTCTAAAGCCTTTTAAGAGACTTTATGCACTTTATTCAATTGTTGAGAGCGTCGTTGAGCATGAGCAACTAAACTCTCAAAGTTTCGCCTACAGTTTCGATCTTTGATTGTTGAATTGTGAGTTTCTTAATTTAGTTCTTATTCCTATTCCAATGTTTTGACTTCTTTGTGCTTCATTCCTTGAATGTGTTTTATTCTCTCTGGCCTGATCAACTAGTTAGAGTAGATTCATACAATTGATAGGGTTTTGCAGATTGCTCGTGGTGAACCTTAACCCAAGTGGCACTCATATCCCTTGAGGACTCGGAGGACTAATTGGATGTGTAGGAAGTTGAATACATGTTGAATATCGACTCGTAGCTTGATATTATGTGTACCTTGGTTAATTCATACTCTTAATGCTATCTCTTGGTTGAATCTTAACCGTGTTAGGGTTATTTAGAGATAAGGGTTGCTAGGACTCGTAGGACTAGTAATCTACCTAAGATCTAGAAAAGGACATTGATAGGAAAAGACAAGAACTAGAGGTTGAAACAAGGATCGAATTCATCAATCAAACTGATAAATTGTAGTTGAACCTATTTATCTCCACTGCATTCTACAATCAATTTAATTTGTTTGCTTGCTTCCGCTTTGATAAAAGGCGGATTTTTTTCTCACAAAAAACCAACCATATTCTCTATTAGCGATTAGACGTGCACTTGAATTGAGTAGATTTCCTTGTGGATCGACCTCTTGCTTACATACTATACTAGTTGTGAGTTTGAATATTCTTTGGCAAGAACAACAATAGGTTTTCCTCTTGTCAGCTGATATCATGACCAAACCTCTTGAAGCTCATCAACATCACATTCTCTGCACCAAGCTTAGACTTGTTCATCCCCAAGCCAACCTTGAGAGGGGTATGTAGAGAAGGTTAGTTAGCTGAGGGGCAGTTTGGTCATTTTGCACATTTGTAATTCTGTTTTTGGTTAGTTAGATGCACCTCCCATCTTGTGTATAAAAGGTGTTGTGCTCTTATGTATTGTTCTAAGCTGTAACAACATTTTCTTGTTTTCCAATAAACAAATTTGCATTTCCAACTTCTAAAACTCAATAGTTTTGTAAGCAATCATGTCGCTAACTATGTGTAAATCAAGTCTATGTTAGAGATTCTGTATTGATTTAAAAAATGCATTTTCAATAACTGTGTGTCAACAATACACATCAGAAAATAAAAATAAAAATGAAGTGGCACAATAGTAACTTTGTAAAGCCTATCATTCGAAACGTAACTCGGGATTTCTAATCCTTCGAAACGTAACTTGGGATTTCTAATCCCGAGCCATTACAAAGTTGGTATCAAAGCTAGGTTTTGTAATCCGAGTATGATAGGTTTGAAGATGATTTTGAAAACCACCCAATTATTTCAAATGATTTTGAAAAGGATTTCAAATGGGCAAAATGAATTTAATTGGACCTAACCCTAGACTAACCCATAGGATCAAACTCGTGGGTAGAGACCAAGGCGATAGGCGTCCCTTAAGAATACATAATCGGGGAATGGTAGGCAAAATACTAGCTTTTAATCGCAGATGAGCCTGGAAGACTTCAAAGAGTTGCATTGTAGAGGTTGGAGTAGCTGGGTTAGGAGATTGAGAGGTAATTGCCCCACTCCGGTCGGTGGTCCCTCGAAGGACAACTTCTAAATAGATTGATGTGATATATATAAATTGGGCCCGAGGGCGATCCCTCTCGAAGGGGATCGGACTAATTTTTGATGACTGCTTCAGTATTGAGTGTTGTTGTGCCTAAGCTAGAGATCTGATTGATATAACATGTATTGAATATTTGTGCAAATGAGATAGCGGGAGAAACCTTACTCATATGTAGTCGGATTTCCAGTCTGGGTGGAACAATCCCTGCCATGGTTCAACCCCCTTGATGATTCCGAGTCTAGAAGTGAGTGGTCTCATGGAGTCATCCTTCTCCATTTTCGTAATGGTCAACCGACATCTTCAATTGCCACAAGGGTTTAAACACGAACTCTACCATCCTCTCTCGGGAGATAGTGTGAATGTCCTCCAAAGTTACCAAATGAGTTATACTAGCACCCCACGGGGACATGGGGTGATGAGTTGATTATTTTCCTTGGGGATTCCGTACGGTTATAGTAGTAGCCCTCTTTGTGATTGCGTGACATGATGTGTTGATACATTTTCAGCGTGATCTACTTGGCTTATGGAATTGCTGTGCTAATGATTGATTGAGTGCACTCATCCTATGTTATGAATCCACATGATTGTTACCCTCTCATAACTTAGGTTCATGATAGTGTGATAAACTCTTCTTGTATGTATACTCCATAAAATGATCTCCTTTGCATGTTAGATGATGATGCCCTTGATGCTTATCATGCCTTCTTTGACGTCCTCTCGTGCTTAAATGAATATATGACATGACACCTTGCATGATCACACACCACGTTATATCATGATTTTGTATGCGCATGGCAAATGAATGTTAGGTTGAACCCGTTTGGATTACCTCTACTAAATTCATGCTTTGGTGTATATCTCGATGTGCTTGTAGTTGACCTTACCTACTAATGTGTATACCATGCTCGTGCAATTGTTCATATATGAAATGCATGTGACGCTCGTGCAATTGTTCATATATCTCGTGCAATTGTCCAAATGGTCCATGCCAAACTTTTCTATTTAGTGGAAAACTCGTAATTTACTTCTCCAAAAATCATCGTCGATTAGCGATTTGATTCCATCAATTGGGCCATCTAATCCACGGAAATTTGATGCGACAAAATTTGACCATATACGGACAAATTAAAATGTAGTATCTTACTATCTTGTATTTGTATATGCAATTTCTGCCATTGATGCTAGAATCTACTAATTATGTTTTTTGTGTCGAATAAATAACTTTAATAATTAAGAAGGGTTTTAAATGCACCAGAATTGATTTTGATACCCATCATGCTAAATTTTGTCCGCATATGATATAGTTGTAGATTGATTTTGATACCTGATTCAAGAATGCAGCCAGTGGATGGCGAAGGAGAGATGGTAAGTAAAAGTCGACTGTGTTAATCGACGAGGCAATAGGTTGGAGGATACAATTGCCCAGTAGTCTTTCTCGGTAGATTCTAACTATGAAGAGTATTTTGAACCTCCAATTTGTATTGCCCCTTTCTTTGAGGGTAATATGTATGTTTCTTCCAATTAGCTATTCTAGTAAAATCCAAGGGCACCCGTAGCCTGTCTTATGAATAAATAAATAAAATCCACAACACCCTACTTTGCAAAATTAACACAAATTCAACGTGATACAATCTATGTCTATATAATATATTAATTTATATAATATACTAAAACAAGATCTATAATCTACTTTGATATATAATCCATTATTTCCTGTACATTTTTTTCGGATAAAAATACTCCTTCTTTATATATAAGGGGATATCTGCGGTTTGACAATTCCACTTTCAAATCCTGTGAGTTTCCTTTTTCCACCTAATCGATCAATTTTCTCTTTCGTTGAGTTTCATGTTATGAGAGTTTGAGAAAAGGTTGTTTGGGGTGGGTCATGTCATAGAGAAACAAGATGATTATTAATTTCCAGTTTATTCATCAGATGATGCTACGTAAGATTCAGACGGAAAAAGAAGAAGATAAAGTTATGGTTTAAAGTTGATAGACTTGTTGCTCATTTCTCTTTACTTGAGTTTCATGTTATCACATGACTTCGATGTGAAGACAGTGTCTATATTTGAGAGAAAAACATCTAACAAAAAGTTGATTATGGAAAAGTTGTTGTTGTTGAGAAGTTGTTTGTGTGTGTGTGTGTGCGCGCGCGTATATTTAGCTCTTGCATGTGACAAGGAGAAATTTGAAAACTATCCATAGAGGAGAGAGTCTTATGAGTTATTGTTTTTGATGTCACTCAAGAAGGTGTCTCGTGTTGATCGTAACAAAGACAAAGTTGTATATATTTGAAGCTTTCCCTGCACTAGCTGACAAGTTTGATTGTAATTTCAAGATGGCTTCTAAGGATTCGTACTCTTTGCAATGGCAAAATGATATAAGACACAAGTATATATTATGAGGTAGTTGAGATATTTGATGATGGTATGGTAAGATGTGTATATTAAATCATGGCAAAATTTGGTATATGTCCATTTGAGATACAAATTTTAGCTCATTGTCTATTTTCATTAAGGAGTTAAGTGATTGTCCCCAATTGACAATTTTGTCATTCCTTTCCATTTTACTTCCTTCTCATTTTTTAATTTGACCACTAACCGTTCAAGGGAAATGAATTTTGGTGACACATGTGTGGTGACATGAAATATTTTTAGTGACAACTTCATTTTAAGAGTTTTTTTACGGGGTCACTGTCACCACCCTTATATATCAGTGGTGACATATGTGGTGACAACTTCTTTTTGTGGTGTCAATTACAAAATCAAGTGCAGTTTCATTGCAAACCAAATATCAATTAATCAATATTCCATGATAATTAGATTGTGGGCCATGTTGGGCCGTAAATCGTATTTTGATGTTCTAAGCCCATTCAGGTAGTCATCTTCTTCATTTCATCGAATACATAAGCTGTAATGGCTAATTTCAGTTGAATCATCCAATATCAGATCAAATTCCAATTCCCCAATTGTCTTTGTGAATCGATCAGCTGCAGATCCCCTCGAATCAGCTTCTCCAACTTTACAGCTGGTTCCTAGGCCTGGTTTGCTCGTCTTCGAACATTTTTGTAGGCCTGGTTCGCTCGAATAAGCCCCAAAACATTTTTTTTCATTCTAAAAAATCTACACTTTCAAGGAGAGAGGCGACTAATGCCTTGCTGAATGGTTAAGAAAACGAACCTATGAGCCTACCGGCACCACAAACACCATCTACAACGACTGATCTTGGGTTAATGGACTCAAAATCAGGGATTGGAGGCGAAAAAGACAGTGGCAACAGGTGTTCTTCGGCATGGGAGACCGAGAATGATGGCGGAGGAGGGGCGGAGACGGAGGTGGGTTGTGGCACTGGCAATTGGAAACCCAAGAGAGCGGGTCATACCTCCGGATCCCGCGATTTGGTCCCCAATTGGTCGTTGCTCGCCTTCGGCCCCAAATTTGACTTATCATATGTCGAAAAAGATGCCTCATAAGACATTTGGAATAAAAATTCCCAACCAAAAACAAATCAATCAATCACGAAACCCTACGGACATCGAAGAAGAGGAAGACGATCTTCACTACCTATCGATCCTGATCCTAGGAGCTAGATTCGAAACCATATCCAAACCTGAGAGTGATTCAAAGCAAGGGAGGCTCTCGATAGATGAGAACCAAATGAAGGAGCTTAGGCAATCGACGGATTTGTCGATGGAGACGATGGATCTGATCTGGAAAAGGACAACCTCCGGTCACGTGCTGAAGGGGGCGATGGTGGTGGCTTTGCTTCAGAGCGACGTTTGGAGGAGAAACGGAAGCGTAGAGGGAGGGAGTAAATGGTAGGGGTAAAAGGAGAATTAGGGAAAAAAAAAATTGGACAAATGTTAACAAATCCAAGCACCCCGGACAAATGCTAAATGGGATGATGGCTTTGGGCCAAATATCTTTTTAAATCATTTAGGTTAATTACCAACTAATTATTTAATTTCAATCTAATTTTTATTAATCATAATTTTGAATGCAATTTATTTTATTAGACACCTATGTTCCCTAATTATGGGCAGTTTGTGAGGACATCAGAGATGGCTTATGTTGAAGAAGTAGTTGATGACATTGTCGATCACATTGCTGATCCTGTCTTTTCTCAATTTGAGTATCATATTTTTTATGATTGCTATAACATGAGGAAATATGCATATGAATTTAGGTTCATACGCAATAAGGAGTCAAAAGTTGAATCATTGGAATCACCTGATGTGGGGAATCTAATTGAGGAATTCGAAGGCAGGAAGTGCAATCTTTATTTTATGTTAGGAGGCATTCTGCTGATTTTGGATCATCGGAGATGTCAAACAATCGAGAAACCAAGTGGTGATGTAGTGTACAATAAATCAATTAAGAAGCCAGTTGTTAAGTATAAAATGAAGATGCAGAATGTGTGATATGCTTCTATTTAAGAGGGTTTGGATGGTATGTATCAAATGATAAATCAAGAGGTGACATAGGGTTAAAATTTGTATTCTGTAGGAGAAGGAAGATTGCTAACACTGATCTAGAGAGGTGAGGGGTTTGGTGATAGCTTTTCTCATCCGCCTCCATCTACTCATGGAGCATGTGACACTGATCTCTTGGCTCCACTAGAAGTGTCTAACCATGGATGGAAGTTGCTGACATTGATCAAGGTACTAACAATTATCAACGTGATGACAATGATCAAGGTGCTGACATTGATTAAGGTGTTGACATTAATAAAATATTTAAACCTGCAGTAGTTCCTTCTGTGGATGTTCAAGGAAGTCTTAATGGTGAAGAAGCTCACTTTTGTACAAATTAATGAGGTATGACAGTGTGGATACAAATAATGGAGAGAACATACAGTGTGAGGGAAACAAAAATGATGGAAGAGAGGACAATATGGGTTGCAATGGTGTAGATGATGAAAATAAACATTTCAATACTCCTGATTGGGTGAATGAAATATATAATAGGCTTGAGAAGTTTGAAAAGTTGCCTACATGGGTAAAAGTATTGGCTGACATGGTTGATAATCTTGAGAAACGGATAGCATGAACCATGGAGGTTGCGGGGATCATTACAGATATAATTGAGCACTTCATTTCGATTGAAAGTAGGTTTACATTGCATGGGACAATGGTTGCTAAGTCTCAGTCTTCTCGTGTTGTGTCTAATGATCTTGTAAGTATGAAAGTTGTTAATGATGTATTGTTGGATATTCATAGGGAAGACACTTCTGAAGAGAAAATTGCGATAATTGCAAAATATGAAGAGAAATCATCTCGTCCTTTAGTGAACGTGTACTGTGAAGCAATAGATGATTCAACTGGAGATGATGAAACTATTATTGTTACATTAGTTGAAGGACAAAAGACAATAGATATAAGATTCAGGGTAGTTTACCATTGATTTAGGAGTTGATTATTATTTATTGTCTATGGAGAAAAAAGGTAGAAGCAATGTTGCTAACACGAAGGATAGTAATGAAGGGAAGGGTGATTGTATTGAAAATGATTATGGGGGAAGGTCAAGTGTGATGTTGGTACTGGTGAAAGGTTTGCTGATGGACAATCAGGGAAAGCAATTGAGGGAAGTTGTGATATTGAAGTTGAATTTACTGATATGAAGGGTTTTGAGGATGATGATGGGGATGTGAAGCTATCATGGGGAGTAAGAGATGATGCCGACACTCTAGTAGTAGAGAGTAAGGCTGTTGATGTGAATGTAGGTGATGCTATTTTTTAGACCCACCCGCATGGTAACACATTCTAGTAGAGGAGGAAGGTTGGGGTGTACTCAAAACTCTATCAAAAGATTCTACGTTTGTTGTTGCAGTGCCAGCAAAAAATATTGATGATTTAGTTCTCATTGATTGTGATAAGGGTGGTGATTAGGGGAAAGAAATAAATGGAGTAATTGAAACATGCAAAAGACCATGCAATAGTAAAAGAAATTGAAGAATTAAAGCAATCGAAGCGCATTCCCAGAGCTAGCAGCTTCTCGCTAAGCCCATATGAGCTTGGAAAAAATAATTAAGTTGCCAAAGTATAATTCCAGCAAGTCGTTGATCAGTGAGGTTGACCATAAGTTCAAAGCATTGTTGCAAAGTCATGAGTAAACCACACTTTCTCTTTATTGTTCTAAATCATCGTTGCCTTTGTTTGGTTACTTTTACTTTCATTATTGCTCTTGCTTTTGATCATTTCTTCTTTCTCAATTTGTCTCTTTTCTCATTGTTAATGAAAGAATTGAAACACATAAGCCGTACATGCTCTCTACGGGATCGACTCCTTACTCTACTACTATACTATTTTTTTAGTTTAGGATTATCTTTGTCATGAACCAACGACCGTTTTACGACCGTCAATGGTAGAAGTGGAAAATGTATGAACAAATAAAGACGAATTTGATTGACAGGCCTAGAACCCATGGGTGACCAATGAGGTCCTGAGCTTGTTAAACTAAGCTCTGACACCATTTTGAGATTGTATAGAGTTTTATTCAATCGCCACACATGAGAGTGATGAGATGGATCTTCGAAGCCCTTAGGTTTTTCCATGTAAACCACTTCCGAAAAAATAATCACAATTGAGAGAGGCGTTTTTGACAACAAGTTTTTTAATGTGCCAACCTCTGAAAAGTGCAAGAGATAGGACCAACCAAATTGTCGGGGGTTTGATAATGTGGCCGAAAATGTTGAAGAAATTGACCCCTTAACCAATCTGGCTTTGAAACTCTACCATATATGTGTCATTTGATCATGAAAATCCACTCACAACCTACCAGATTAGTATGCTGAAATAAGTAAGGATGACATCAAGATTGAGGTGCTTAGCTCGGTTCGATGTAAGACCCTAGTTTACATTAGGGGTTGGTTATTGAGCCTACTACTTGACGCGATGTCAAGTAAACAACATATTACGAACAAAAAGTATTTTTGTTAATTGCACATAAATTTATAATAATATATGGTTATATAGCATGTTATAAAATTGAATGCAAACATTCCATCAGTAAACCTTTTACGCATAAATTAAATAACATATATATTTTTTAATTATACTATGTTTAGAACACTTATTTGTATAAATATGATATTTTTTATGCTTAAAATGTTTATATAATATTATTATATTTAATTATAATATTATTAATAGACTTCTCACATATTCGTCATGCAATTGTGTTCGTTAAAGTCAAGCATAAATTAAATAACATATATATTTTTTTAATTATACTATGTTTAAAGCACTTATTTGTATAAATATGATATTTTTATGCTTAAATTGTTTATATAATATTATTATAATAATATTTATAAATTTAATTATAATATTATTATTTAGTTTAATTGAGTTATTGATATTTATAAATTTAATTATAATATTCTTACAAATTTGTAAATTTAATTATAATATTTTAAAATGTTTTAATATAATATTTATATATTTAATTATAATATATATAGATTTAATTATAATATTCTTACAAAATTTTCAAAATGTTTAAATTGTTTGACCCGGTGGGTCGATCCAAAATCAAGACAAATCTAGTTTGGCTCGACCCATAATGACCCATGATTCGACTGATCCGAAACCGATATATCCTGAACCCGAAAGATTTGAACCCAAACCTGATCTGAATAACAATTGACAAGTCTAAAGAGAAGGTTCGAACTCATTTTCAGTCATTGCAGATAATTAGTTGAGATTTTTCGAGCAAAATTTTCAAGAATCATTAAGAAGTAAGATTCTCTACCCAGTAGTATATGTAAGAACTGTTTATTTATAGGGCCCAATTCTTCAAATCAATAAGCCCAATCAATTTTAAAAAGTAAGTTGGGAAACCCCACTTCTCCAATTTCACCACATCATTTCCGTAGTCGATCAAAGTTGAATCTAATTCTTTTTTTTTTACATAAAAAAGAATCAAGTTGGTTGAGGAAATGCTTGTTAGGAGTCCGGGATGAAGTCAAACAAGGGACTTTGTCAAGGCGATCCAATGACTCCACCCCTATTTATCATAGAGGCAGAGATTCTTGCAAGAGCACAACAAGTAAAATGCAATGACTCGATAAAAACGATCGGATTCCAATGCACAAGAGCAGGAACTAAAGTTTCGTTTCTCTCTTTTGCAGGCAATATCATTATCTTTGCAAAAGTAAGTGCTGAATCATGCAATCAGATAAAGAAAATCACTAATGATTATTGCAAGAAATCAAGACAAAAAATAAATTTTAACAAATCGGCGTTCCAAGTTACGTCTGAAGTATCTACTCAGCAAAAATTGACAATTCAAAGTATAGTCCATATCACCAACCTAGAAATGCTAGATAAATATTTAGGATGCTCTATTATAAATAGAAAGGTAAATAAGAAAACATTTGAAGAGACAATAGTGAAAACCCGATCACAACTCACCAAATGGATGGACTCTCTAAACAAGGAACATCAATCTTAATTAATCTAATCTTGCCACGAAACCGACCAACGTTAAGCAAAGCTTTATTTTACCCATATGAATTCATAAAAAGTTAGATCAAATAAACAGAGGATTCTTATGGAACAATGACCAAAATTACAAACCACCAAAGGGTGGAACAAAATTTGTAAATCAAAATGGCATGGAGGACTAGGACTAAATAAATCAAGAGGCATAAATAAAGCATTACAGATGAAACTCTTTTGAAGGATCCTCGCAGATCCATAAAATTTTTGAGTTAAAATCATAAAGGAAAAGTACTTACAATCTAAGCAACTTTGGAACTACAGGAACAAGAAAACATTATCTCCGGATTCTTGGCAACGGAGGAAGCTAATGGAAATAAAAGATGAAGTATGTGAACGATTGATATAGCAAGTAGGAAATGGGAAAACAATAAGATTCTTAACAAATAAATGAGTTACATGTATTAAACTCATTAACTACGCATAACATCTAGCCCAATTAACATAGAGGAAAAGTGGAGAAATTTATTGGAAAGATAGGCAATAGAAGTTAGACGAACCACAGAAAATCCTACCAAACAATATAGTGGATAAAATTAAATATTTAAAAATCCCAATGAATATAATTGAAGATCACCTCTATTGGAAAACAAGAAGCTCACCACCGCCCCCTACCGACCTTCCTCGGTTCTCCCCTTGTTCAGCCGACCCCAACTCGGCGCTACGTCCAACCCGACCTTTTGGTTTTTAACTCTCTTTTGAGCGTTTCCGCCGTCGCAACCCACTATCTGACACCTTGCTACCGCCCTTCAATCTCCACCATCCTCCGTCACCACACAACGACCTCCGTCGGCTCCACCGCCTTCATTTATTTCCACTGCCTTTGGGTTTCCACCGCCTCTGTTTTTCCCTAGGGTGGTTGATGGATGTGGGTCTGGCCTTCCACGAACTCGTCTAATTCCATCGCCGCTCCAATGCCTCTGTTTCACCCTTGGTTCCGCGGTTTGGGTCGGCTTCCAACGGATTCGTCTCCACCACCACACTTGCGCCTTCTTCGGCGTCCACAGCCTAGGTCTGCCAGTCTCACCTTGTCTCGCCATGAGTTTTCTAGGCTTCTTTCCTTTTTTTAAGGAATTTTTTTTTTTACAAATTTGGGGTGTTTTTTTATCCGTTATTTCTTTCGCTTCCTGGCTCATTATTGTTCTATTTAGCTTCCTAGTCTCATTTTTTATCGCCTCTATTTGGGTTTATCTTTATGGTAGCCTGTTCACGATCTTGGTATCGTCATTTGAGGGTTGAGACGAGTGCTTAGGGGTTTGATTGGACATTGGTGTGGTTTGTGATAGAGTATGCGGGTTAGTGTACTGTGTTGTTTCTTATTGTGTTGCAGGCTTCTTGAGAGCGATGATTGATTTGTCATGTTCGATGATGTCGTGGATGTGCGTTGACATCTGAAGGCTCGTTTTCAATCCATATCTAAGGTGTCCGCTGGGTCCCCAGAGTTCTCTGTATGCGTTGTCTCTTCAGCCGATCGTTTCACTCGTCTTCTGGCTTGTGTTTCCCAATGTTGGATGGCTTGTACGTTCCTTATATATTTTTTATTTCTGCCATTTGCTTAAGTTATTTGCTTCCATTTGTACATAATGGTTAGTTCATCTACTGGTTCTTCCGGTCTCTCAGTTTCTCTAGGCTTGTCTAGAGAATTGAGTTCTTATCTTCCTTCAAAAAAAAAGACACAGTTGGTGTATCAAAATGTCGGCGGTAGCTAGAAAGCATCATAGGAAACAAAAACATAAAAGACCAACTGATATGATGGATTTGGAAGATTGAATACTTCCTAAAAATAAAAAATAAAAAGTTGGAAACTAGTTTTGGATGGAATCCCTAAAAAAAAGACTGGCTGACAAAGGGGTGGCAGTTACCCTAACTTGCAACCTATGCAACCAAGGTGACGAATACTCGATTCACTTATTCATAAATTGCTAGTGAACAAGAAACCACATTCAAAAAGTTGACCATTAAATAAGAAAAATAATACAAAATACTCAAACAACAAATAGAAACATTAAGCAGGTGACCACCGAAATTTTTGAAAAACTACCTACAAAAAAAACATCTAGCTACTATTTGGTGGTGCATATGGACAATAAGAAACAAGTTAAGGTAATATTTGAAGATGATAAAAACCTCAAAAATCAACAAAAACAATAGCAATATACAAAACACCAACTATTACAATGGAAAGAATTCAAACAACTCTTTTAGGAAGAAGAGGAAAGCAAGAGATTAAAAGACAATACAACCAATCCAAAGGAAAAGAAAGAACTTAAGATGGAAAAAATTGATGGAATGATCTTTCAAATTGAACTTTGATGCGGCGGTGATTTGTTTGGACGTGGTGACTACTGAGATTTTGATTCGAGAACAATGTGGCTCAGTTTTTTTCTACAGCGGTTTGCACTACAAGGAGATATCCGCATTAAACGCGAAGGCATTGACTTTTCACCTAGGTTTGGTTGCAACACGGGATCTTGAGGCTCGAGGTTGAAGGTGATTGTCTAACGCTTATTAATGTTATCAATGATGTCTGAAGTTATCCTTGGGAAATCTAGATTATCATGGCAGATTCTCGCAAGTTGCTTCAAGACTTCCATGTGTTTTCTTGCGTCCATGTATGTACTCAGGGAGATTAATCTGGTTGCGGATAAAGTGGAGAACCTTTAGCTTATCATCAATCACAACCCTCTTGTGTCTCATCTTGAGCTCTAGATTCTCAACCAAAAGGATTATCTTGGGTGGTGGGTCAATAGGGTCTGACTCCACCCAAACTGTACCCTTACCTTGTATAAAAAAAGAATGATATCGGGCTTAACCTCCTTTAAGAAAACGAGTTGCGATGCAAAATGTTTTATGACAAGCTGAGATGAAAAGGCTTGAAAGTCGACTAGGGAGATATAATTTTGCATGGTAAGTAGAGTAGAAAATGGGATTTCATTGTTTGGGTAACTACGCTAGAAATACTTTAAACAAGACATCGGATAAAACATTGAAAAGGTGTGAATGCCGCTGTTTATCATTTTTGTTGTTTGGAAGAGGAATCTGAATCTCGCCTTTGCTTTTAATGCACACTAGTTAAGGAAGTGTAACTGATTGTGTGGCGATGGTCTGGTCTTCCGCTTCAGTCGTGGGATATCCGCAAGTGGCTATGCTGGTTTGCCTTCGAACCATGGAGGGTTAGAAATAGGGACATTTTTCAAAGTAAACTTAATATAGTAATGAGTTTTATCTATGTAACTTGGCTTGCTTGGAATGGTGTTATGTTTAGGAAAGAGAAATTCAACTCGAGTGGATGGGCTGCTTGTGTAGTAAAACTTTGTAATTGTAGGATCTCTCTGTTATGTAAAGGCAAAACACAAGAGAGAAAAGATGGATTAGTAGGATCTCTCTGTTATGTAGGATCTCTCTCTGTTATGTGGGGCCATTTTGGAGTTACACGTAAGTCTAATCTCTTTTGTAACTTATAGGTCAACTTTGATCACCTGTCTATATAAGTAATTACGTAATTAAGTAATTCAATAATATTTATATTTTACAAACGAATGACACATTTGGTTCAACATTGAAAGTCTCTATTAATTTAATTTAAGAGAATTACATTTATGAAAATTGATTTAAAATTATTGTAATGAATTTAGATGTTTAGAAATAGAAGTAGGAAAAGAAAAACTTTATTTTAAAAAATGGTAAAAGTGGAATTTATCTAACAGGAAAGGGTAGTATATAGAAAACTTTTTGGTCCTTTTTGCAAAAATGTCACAAAAGACCCAAAAATTGCAAAACTACACAAGTCCACTTTTTGGGCAAAAAATAACCGGTGGCAGGGAAGTGTTCATGACCAGGGATCATAGGTGAGGGAGGGGGAGTTTTATAACTGTTCATGATATGAACGGTTTATAAAATCAAAAGGAGGGAGAGAGACGTGACAATGTCCATTTCAAGCGGGAGAGAGACGAAAAACCTCAAAGGAGAAAAGGAAGGAGCGAAAGACAGGAACCCGTCCCCTAACACTCCCAAGTCTTCGAAGGAGGAACTCACCGGTTGAAGAAGCAGGTAAGCAACTCTTGATGTGTGCATTTCTGTTCAAAATTGGGGACATAGGGGTGCGATTTGTGGTGGTTTTGGAAGAAATACAGACATGGGGGTGCGAATGCAATTGCCTAGCAGTAGAGGAAGGAAATAGAATGGGTTAGGGGGTGCGATTGTAGTTGCGATTTTGGGGACTTAGGGTGCGATTAGGGTTTGTGGGTGTCGGGAAGAAATTGGGGACAAATTAATGGGCAAGGGATTCACAGATGGGGTGGGATACTAAGCAATCCAGAAGATTATGGATTATTGGTAGGGGAAGACTGCACATGTGGTAGGACGGAATATTGATGATGGCGTCTGAATTTTTTGTAGCAGAATTCGTAGGATTGGATAATAAAATTGGTAGGATATATTTGAACAATTGGTATGCCAATGATGGTGTCTGAATTTTTGGTGAATTGGTTTTGTAGTGTTGAAACCCTTAGTGGCCACCAACTATTTGATGAAATGTCACAAACAAATTATGGGTTACTTTGGTTATCTGTTGGGTTGGGAAAGAGGTAAAATCAAGCAAACTTGTTTGAAAAGAGAAATTGGTAGGACAACAGTGAGGATAGCAGAATTTGTAGGAAAGTAAAATGAAATTGGTAGGATAGATTTGAACATTTGGTATGACAGCTTAGACCATGTGCAACCATGAGTTTTACTTACATTATAGGTCTTAAAAGATAAATCCATGGTTGCAAGCCAAACCTTAAGGGAAGAGGTTGGAAGGGGTTACCTCTTTCTACTAAGATAACCTCTTCCACCATAAGTGCCCCCCACCCTTTTATTACTATATATATTTGATGTATTAATTATTCAAATGTATTTATAATATATATTTATTATTATTATTTATAAATAATAATTATACCATTAATTTTCTTTTATTTATCTCCATAATTTGAGTATATTGTTTTCCTATATATACTCATTTTGACCTATTATATTGTTTGCACTTCTTTTTCATATTCCATTCTCATACACCAATGTAATTATTTTTGTTATTTGCTTATAATATAATGTTATTATTATTTTTTATTTTTCATCTAATGTAATAAAAAAATATTAATATCAAGCACTTTTTAATTTTATTTATAAATAAAACTAATGAGATGGAAAAAGTGATGGAACAAGGTTACCCCATGGTTGTACGGTAAACCTATTAGGAATGAGGTTACAAAATTATTTGTAGAAAAAAATAAATAAAGTGTCAAATGATGATAAGTGGATAAAAATTTGAAAGGGAATGAGGTTACCTTATGGTTGTTCATTCTCTTAGGTGACCTGAATGTCTAAAAGTCTTTGTTGGTGGTGATTGTGATGCAGGTAACCTCTGTTCATTCACCTTAAAAAATGGCAAAGATAGGCAAGAAGAAAGCTCGGGCAAGACCAAGCAGCCAGGAGATAAGGAAACTGAGATAGTTACATGGTTGTGCTTGTAATAGTTGACAAAAAAAATTGGAACCTAAGATTGTTACATGTATTGCAGGATGTGCTCGCTGTTGCGGAAAAAGACCACTTCCCTGGCAGGGCCTTGTCGCATTCCAATTTTGAGCTTCTCGAAGACCTAGACTTCTCCCTTGACCGCGATGATTATAAGGCCCTAACGAAGAGCCAATTCGGGGGCATCGTGAGGAGGGGCTCCAGGAACAAATTCGTTGCACAATTGTTCCACCTTTGCCTTCTGTGGCAGCTCAAGACTAGAAAGCAACATGAGACGTGGTACTCCCTTCAGGGGCATCACGCGCGATTCTGCACGAATTCGTTCTCATAACGAGGCTAAACTTCTCACCACCCCCAAGGGATATCATGGAGGGCGACCACAAGGACGTTGTTTATCAGTTGTTTAGGAAGAAAAATGTGTCTTTGAAGGATGTGGAGAGTGCATGGGTGCACGAAAAGGAGAAGGACACGGGCTCCCTCATGAAAAAGTACAAGATTGCCCTCTTAGTCATGGTGGAGGGCATTCTTTTTGGGTTGGAGAAGAAGACTCAAATCGGGGGGGTGGTTAAACAGCTTGAGGACACGAGCCATTTTCTGGACTTTTCTTGGGGTATCCTGGTGTATGAGAAGCTACACGACAGCCTTGCGAGGACATTAAAGACCATGGTCGATGCAGGGAAGCACAAAGTGGATAGGCCAACATACGCGCTCTACGGGTTCCCGATGGCCTTCTAGGTTAGTGAAAAGATACAATATGTTAAAAACTTTGCCAAAAATGTGTTTGCTATTTTCCAACTGTAAATATTTATCTTGGTGTGTCATGTCAAATGTCTAATTCTATCCTGCCAATTGAGTATTTCTATCCCGGCAATTGTAGTTAGAATGGGATCCCGTAAAGAATGTTGACCTGCCAAATGTAAAATATTATCTTACCAACTGTATAAAGTTGTCATGCCAAGTGTGTGTTTTTATCCTTCCAAAATGTAAATTTATTTATCGGTAGTCTTTGTTAACTTTAATCCCAACTATTGATTTTGATGTACGTTGCTAATGATCCTCTTGTTATGGCATGCAATTATGGGTGTACGAGTCATTTCCTGACATAGAGAATCATTTTATCCGTAACATTGACGAGACCATCACCCAAAGGTGTCTCTAATGGGAAACCCCAAACAACCACATCAGATATGAGAATGTCAAATCGTTCCTTGACCTGGACGCAACCGATGACAATGACATAAATGAACACGCCCTCCTCTCCGTCGCAGGGACAGAGACGAGGATGGGGGCCAAAGTGATTCCCCGCAAGGGGACGGGGATAGTAGTCCCCACCCCGATCCCCGCCCCGCCCCCGTTGGGGAACCCCGCAAGGATCCCCGATGGGGAGCATGAACTCCCCATTTTTGTTTAGATCTTAAATAAGTTTAAATAACTCTTCTTTTATTTTTAAACTTTTACCTTATAATTTACATTTTTGAGATATTATATGCAATATTTTTTACATAACTTTAATAATATCTTATAGCTTTCTATTAAATGGGGGGAGACCATAGACTTTAAATGAGGAACCCGACGGGGAAACCCGAAGGGAATGCATATGGGGAAAATTAAGCGGGGACGGGGATTTTTTTACAGACGGGGGACATTTTTTATCCCCGAACGGGGACTGGGGATTTTTTTACAGACGGGGACGGGGACAGGGAGAGTACTCCCCGCCCCAAACCCGTCCTGTTGACATCCCTATATCCAATCCCCGGCACTTCAAAAAGCTGGTTTTGATTTTTTTTTCCCCTTCTTTTGATTTTTTTGTTTAATTTTTACCCTTGCGTTAGATAAAACCCTAAATGAACAGAGGTGCGTTTCATTTTCACACATACGCCTACGCTGCCTCTGTCTCTCTCCTTTCTCTCTCTCTCCTTCAAAATCAAAGCAATTTCCACTCATCAAATCTGTTAGATCCCTATCTCCGACTTCTCCGATGAGGGTTATTCTCCAATCTCCATCTTTGGCTCCTCCTACAACTGCAATGGCGACGAGTTGTTCTCCGATCCATCTCCAAAGGTCCGACGAGACGGCGAGCAGCAATTAATCCGCCAGATCTATATCTTCTCCAATAGGTTGTCGATCTCCATCTTTGACTTCTCTTGCTGATGGTGACGGGTGGTTCTTCATCTTCGATGGTCCGATGAGGCAACAATCGACTATCGATCGTCTTCCCTTCTTTAAATTTCTTGTCCCTTCTCTCTCTCTTTTCTTTAGGATTGAACGATTGTGTGAGGTTTTATGGCTGATACAACAAAGCACTCCAAGGATTTCAATGCTTGTAATTTGTAATTTTATATAAATATATTATTGCAGTATGAACGAACATGAACCCTAATTCCCAATTGCAGTATGAACGAACAGGAACCCTAATTCCGAATTGCATGATGTATTTGAGTATTTGACAAAATGGTTCGTGTCGGGTAATTCGGTATTTGACATGGAACAATTTTATTTTTTCGTGTCGGATACCCAGTATTAAGCGTGTCGTGTTCGGATCAGGGTTTTCATCTTTAACGGTTTTGGGTATCCGACATGACACGGTTAACCGTGTCGTGTCGGATACCCGGATCTGCACACCCTTACTCAGAAGCTAATTCCAACTCCTCATAACCTTAAAGATGGGATTTCTTCACGTTCTCCATTTCTGCTCTTGTTCCTTAGCTCTTCTCTGTCCATTTGCTCCATTCTTTCTCCACCTTTCGAGGCCGGATCTTATAACCTACAAATAAACACTAGAAATCGTAGATTCCACACTTCGAATACCAAATGACCAAGAATATGAATAAGCTTATTAAACATGCAATATGAATACCTAATACACCTAAAATTTCCTACAAATGACCATATAAAATATGCATTATCAAATTCTCCCACACTTAAGCTTCGCTAGTCCTCTAGCGAACATAGAATAGAGCAAAGAGATAGAGACTTTTTTCATGTCGAAACAAATTTTTTTTATACCATAACAAGTGCAAATTAAACATGAAAGAAGCAAACAAATTGACATAACTCCAACTCCCCCACACTTAACAAGTGCAAAAATATCACAAACAAGTGCAAAAAATATTCATCATGCATTCGCCTCATAACAAGTGCAAAAATATTCATCATGCATTCGCCTCATCAAAGCAACATCTCAATTGTGTGGAAACACGAACAAGGTAGACAAATATCATAGCATGTATATAAGTGACCAAGTAGACCGCATGCATATCCATCCAACCTTACATGGATAAATGTGTTTCTCTCGCTCTCATGTGTTTAGACTTTAAAGAACAACTCTCAACTCATTCATTATACAAAAAGCTACATAAGCATTGACATTTATATCACAAATTCTCCACCAAATATGTCAAAGCAAATAAGCAACATCAAGAGGACTTTTTCTTAATAGAAGACTCCATTCAACGGGGTTGTAATGGGGCTTTTGGTGGGAACATAAGGCATGGGAAACATTTAGGCTTGTGGTGCTAAAAATCCGAGAAAAAGGGTTAGCAAACAGCCAGAACAACACCCCAACCTCCATACTTCGCAAACCATTCCAATGACAAAAACTCTAATACATAACAATAAGCTCTCATAACATACGTATCATCTCTCAAAATGATATAAGACTCTCAAAACACCCAAAAGATGATAACTCTCAATATCAAACGGCCTCATATCACCCGGCGTATAGACATCAACTAAGGTAAGGGACCTCACCCGGCATATGTTTCTTTCTTCACTTACTTCATGGGAATCACACTTGTGGAAATTTGGAACTTACCGGATAATGCAGCGCATCCAGTAGACCCTGGTTCTCGTTTGCAAGGCCTTGGACGCCAGGGAGGGTGACAAGAGGTCGGGTGTGGTCGTGCTGGACCCCTGTTGGCAGGAAACAAGTGGGAAAACAATGGTATGCATGTGACGGGGGTGTGGGGTGCATCACCGATCGCAACATGTCGAGGTCGTTGTTGAAGTATTTTTCTGGGACTCTTCTAGAGGACCACGGGAGGAGCTGGTGTGTCAAACATCCCAAAATCCTTGTGTCGTACAATTACGAGGGCAAGCACTGGATCAGGCTGCTAATCGACCTCTTCAAGTGAAGAGTGGAAGTGATGGATTGCGACTTGTACGAGATCAAAGGACAAAGAGCTTTAGAACTACCTCGAGCTCGTTGCCAAGGTCATCCTGGCGATTATGCAGTTCAACGTGGAGCTCTGTGCTAGGCATACCATCTTCGTTCTGCAACCTTTCACCATTGCCCGCACTTTCAGGATCCCCTGTAACGAAAAATCGTAAGTGTCTTACGCCTCCTCTACTGGTAGGATGAATATTTAATCACCGAAATTCACATGTGTTGCACAAATGATTGCATGATATTGGTATGATTAAAGTACGATATTGGTAGAGAATTTAGAAACTAATGGTGATATAGAAGAAGGGTTTTGGTAGGATGAATATGGAAATACATACCATCTTTGACACTTGAAAACACTTTGGCCAAAATATTGTATCCATTACGATTACCCATACAAAATATCCGACAGCTGAGACAAAAGAGGTTATCCATTATAAGGTTCCCCATAATATATCTGACACATGACACAAAATATTTTCGTAGTTACAAGTTTCCCCAAAACAGTGTAGCACTTACCGAGGACTCCCCAAAATAAATCCGACAGCTGACATAAACGTCCACCAAATTACACTAATCTCGAAAGCGCTTTGACCCCCTCGTCTCGCCCCTGGACGGATAGCGCTTGGTCTTCGGCCTTCCCGGTGCACGCTTCACAATCGGGGGAAAGCAACGCTTCGTAGCAATTTTTGGAGGCACCATCCAAGTGTCACGAGATGGCACTGGGTAGACGACATTTTTCGTAGCAAGCGCCAAGCCTCGGCCCTGTGGAGAGGATGGACGACGGAGTAGACGTCCATCTAACGGACCTTAGCCACCGCGATGGCATGTGCACATGAGATCTGGTCAATATCGGAGCGCTTACATGTGCAGGTCCGAGCGGACAGGTTGACCAGCCATGAAGAGAGCCCTTTTGCGGATGTCAAACTCGTGTTCGCTTAAAATCTTCACCTGAAGACATATAGATTGCATGGAGTTCTCCCTCATAAAAGCGTCCACGTGGTTAGTCACAACCTTGTCAGGATTCGAACTGAGCTCTCGTCGCTCGACGAACCACCTTGTCACGGTCTCTAGTATGCGGTCGATTAGGGTGGTTACGAGCAGGTCACGAGGTTCAAGGAATACCGAGTTCAAGCCCTCGACATGGTTTGTGGTGGTGATGTTTCAACCGATTGGCGGGATAAAAAGCACGGGCACAGTTGGAGAAATCCGCCAGCTTTATGTATTCAACCCCAGTGACTGACTTAGACTTGAAGGCATTCTAGTGGCCATTGAACTCCGCAACGGTGTACGCCCCTTGCCATTTGGAAGAATAGGGATTGCAGTCCACCTGCCTTATGATAAGCCTTTACATTCTGAAAGAGATGGTAAGTGCATCGGCCATGCTTTGTAAATTCGTAGCTCCCTTGAATCCCCTTGGTGATGCACATGTGTCTATCGCTGACCAACACAACATGGGTCTTATCCGGGACGACGCGTCGCATTTGATGGAAACAAAACCCCCAAGAGGAAACATTCTCCCTATCCACAATGGCAAATGCAACAACGTATATGTTGTGGTTTGGGTCTTGGGCCGTCGCAAACATGAGGCATCCACGGTACTTCCCCTCCAAGAAACTTCCATCCACCGAGAATACCTACAAATGTCAACCAATCATAATTGGTAAATAGGGTTTCACTATTGGTAGGATCAGTGTACACAGTTGGAAATATGTGTATTGGACTAATATATTCCAACAATTGGTAAGATAAATTTGCACTTTTGGTAGGATACTCAATTGGCAGGGGCGACCTGTCTCAAGTGTGGGATGGATGTCCTCCAAACCCCCAAGCTAATGAACGCATAGTTGAATTGCTGGGTTTCATCACGAACTAATGTGGTTATGGTCACGGGGTTTGCTTGCTCAAGCATGTAAAGATATGAGGTCATACAATCGTAGCTCTCTTCGTGGGTCCCGTACAAGCCTTCCCTTGCGGAGGCCTTCGCCATTCATGTCTTCCAATAGCTTCCATCCACACCTATTCGGGACTTCATCAATGTCCTAATCTGACGCGGAATGAGCTCCTTTTGTGATCCACTGAAACTGTGAAGATGCGAGCAACAGGTTACTTGTGTATCCACCTAGACATAGTACATAGACGGAGAACAAGATGGCAATTAAGGAACTTACTCGGACACTATACTCCACCCCATCATCTTGTAATTGGCATTCCTATAGTAGTTTCTCAAGACACTTATCTTCTAGGTGTGTTCGTCCATGAGCTTACAAATCATCCACTTGCTAGTTCTGCGATAAGTTGAAGCCCGATAATACCATGTGCAGTTCGGTTCGGAGCATACAACCACGTACATTGTTATTGTCAATCGCTTCATTACGATCGCGTAGCACCCCTACAAAGCTTCCCCCCTCAGTCTGTCCTAAGTCTCAGGCTTGGTATCGAACATCTCCCCCTCACGAAACTCATTCACACTCTCCTGAGCGTCTCCGAGTCGAGGCAAGAACTGAGCTACATTCTCTCCACATGCTCCAACGTAGGCAACTGCCATTTAATTCCTTAGTACGAACTCTCTATAGCTCCTAGCGCTACCTCAGTCTCTTCATCCCATGAGTTCGACGGTTTCTTCGGCCAACCTCTCTCCTTCACTTTCACGGGGAAACCACCCGCGAACATGTCATCGTCGGAGCTTCCTACGTCTATTATTTCCTTCAATCCGTGGGTGGTAGGACGTCCACATCGTCATCGTTGTAGATGATCACAACTTTCTTTCCATGTCGGATGACATCAGACTTGCTCACATCGCCACCCTAATCGCGAGCGTCCAGATTGTCAAGCTTTTCAACCGTGTTATTCTGTCCTACTATTACGTTGTAATCCATCCTACCAATACCAAATTGTATAGAACTCCCAGCATGCCCCCCATGCCTCCTACTCACGCTCTCATTTGTAGTCCTACAACAGTCTTCCTCCCCCGCTACACATTCATCACACAGGCAGGTCTCTCCAGTCTCACTGCTAAGGTCATCCATTATCCCTTTCTCTTTGATCGATTCTCGCACCTTCTCATCCGCCCCTCTTCCTCCATCAAGACCATCATCCAAGTCTTCCTGCGTGGTGGGAGGCCCGGTTAAGAGTATTTCCTCTTGGGTGGGAGACGAGAGGTCGTCAGCGTCCTCAGAGTCTTCCGACTGATGTCCATGGGAGGGAGTGGATGGGCTTGTCATTTGCACCGTAAGGTGATGTGCAGTGCGATTGGCCAAGCTCGTGCTCCGGATTCAGTGTTGTAAAACTTGTAGGCTTCTAGGTCATCGTAGTCCCGAACCCGAATCAGAGTGGCCCTCCCCATCGAAGGAGGGAGGTAGGTGAGCTCAATGTCGTATAAGACCATGTCTACGTCGAATTTGGAAACGATCTTCTCATTCAGTTTGGTTGTGGCCAATATTATTTGGCACCACCATAGCTACAGTACGTGCCTCTCCCTTGAACACTAAGCTCTCACTCCCGGGAGCCCACCAATCGTCGAACACGGCATTAAGACAAACCCAATCACCTGGGTACGACAAGGGAACAGAGGATCAACCTAGGGGTAGTTCTGTTATAAGAAAAAGGAACAACTATAAAGGATAGGTACAAGATCATTTACCCATCGCTGCCACAGCCACCGGACTAACTTCTTGCACTTTTCTAGGTATGGAAGGACAACTGTAGATTCTTGGTAGGGTCAAAATATACTATTGGTAGGATGGGGACTATATCGTTTCTTGGGATGCACGTGTAGATTTCCCCCCTTCCTTTCCGCTTCTCTCATACTTTGCCTCACTTTTTACAGAACATGTTATGGTGTTTCAGATCCTCCTCTCAAGCTTATATATGTGCTTAGGGGACAACCATCAATGCAATCATTGCATTTTCCCCTCATAAATGCTCCTCCCTTTCCCCAAGGAGGAACCATGTTTTGACGCCAAAACTGCACTGACAGTTCGCCACATCAGCTATAGTGAATTCCCTCCAAATTCTCTCCAAAATCTCTCCAGGTATGCAAGGACAGGTTTAGCCTATTGGTAGGACCAATTACTTCTATTGGTAAGATGGAAAGTGTGTAGTTTTCTGAAATGAACGGGAGACTTTTGCCCTCACCTTTCCACTCATCTCCTATGTTAACTCTCTTTTTGCAGAGCATTTAATAGTGATAGACATCCAACAATCCAGCTTATATATGTATTGATTGACACGCTTAAATCCAATCATTTCATTTTCCTCTCATAAATGCTTCCGCCATTTTTTCCCATAAAGGACCCTTTTTGGCGTCAATTCCCACTAACAGCTACATTGATTCCCCCCCCCCCCCCCCCCCCTCCGAATCTCTCCCAATGTCATGTTAGAGTGCTCATGCCAGCTTGCCACGTGTTGTGCCGGTTACCCAAAAAAATTTGCAAAAGTAGACAATGTGCTACTTTTGCCAATTTTACATGTGGTTGTCTCTAGTTTTGTAAAGTTTTTTTTTTGTTTGTCTGGTTTTGCAAATCGGCCTTTATATAATCTCCCTAGGTGAGTGAGAATTATCTAAAGGGAAGGTCTAATAGCAAGTTTAAAAAAGTCTAATAACAAGATAATTTTTCATAAATTACAGTTAAGTCCCTTAATTCATTTCGACTTTTTTTTTTTACAGCTTGGGAAAAACATATCCCCTCCTTTGCTTTATCCCTTGCTCTCAGGCCCATCCATTGGGCTGTTCATAAATCCCAATGGAACAGGGCACCCAATTTCAATGGGGCATCATATTTATTTCCAGAGTATGTATTAATACGGTATATATATTTTTATTGTTTTAGAAATTAGGCTCGAGAATTCAGGAAAGGCTGGAAAGGGGGTAAAACATGCCTAATTAACACGATTTCTTTTTAACGCATGGTAAATTTTTGTTGCGACCAATTTTTTTTTTTTACCAGATCCATGTGGTCGCACCGACCAGGTGAAGAGATGGTCGCAACAACCGATCTAGAGATGGTCGCAACGACCGATCTAGAGATGGTCGCAACGACCGGCTTATCATATAGGAAGACCGAGTTTTCGATTTCGATTCTTCAATGGCGATCGAAGGTTTCCTCCTTGACCTAATCTTCGGCTTCTCTGCAGCTCTTCTCCTCGCTCTCCACTTCTATGACAACTACTAGAACAATCGATCTCTCTTTAAGGAGCTTTCGCCGGTAACTCCAATCCCCTCAGATCTAATTTGTTGTTTTCTGTTCATATTAATGTTCAAATCAATGTTATGAAGCTCTTGATTTTTTATTTGCAATTGATTTTATTGCTTTGATCTGATTCTTGTGATTTATTGTTTGAATTCAGTGAATTTTGTTCTGAATTTCGGATGTTGATGAATATGCGTGTTTTGATATGCTTGGTTGGGAATGGTCAGATTTGGTGGAAACCTACTGAGATAATAAATCAATTGTATATTGCGATCTTATCTCAAGTATTTTGATGAGTGGAATGTTGTTATTTGTTCCTGGATTAGTGGATATGTGTTTGCATCAATTCTCCAGAGCGTGAACATGAACGGAGGAACGGACGCCGACAATGTTGAGAGGAACGGAGGAATGAATTGAGATGCGTGGCACATGGGTGGATAGGGGTGTAATTTAATTTAATTGTGAGGTTATTTTAGTCCTGCTCTAAAATAAAATTCTACCTTGTTCTAAAAAGTAGAGGCCCTAATTAATTGTAACTTTTTGTCTCCCCCACAAAACTCACGCTTCCCGATTACACACTTCACCCTTCTTTAATTTCACAATTCATCCTATAATCTTTCTCTTTGTCGTCGGTGTTGTAGTATCGGCTCTTCTTCTTGTCGTCGGTGTCAATTGCAGGTTTCTCATCAGCCTCCAGCCTCCCCTTCGCCTTCCGTTGCCTCCTCATCTCCATCGTCGGAGTCATCTAGGTCGTCGGGTAATTTCCTCCACCTTCCTCTTCAATCTTGATTTTTTGATCTCCGATTAGGTCTGGGTCTAGGTTTCGGTGTGATTAGGTCTCATAGATGATGGAATTTGAATTGCAGGTTGGTGTTGGATTAGGTTACGGTGTTGAATTGCATTCCTGATCTAAGATACCTTGCTAAGTTGCTAGTTTGCTCATTTGACTCTTTGCTAAGTTACTAGTCACATCAGGAACAAACTAACAATATACCTCATTGGAATTGCTAATATGCTAATTTGAATTGCTAAGTTGCTAAATTCTCATGCTTTTTTAAGTTGCTAATTTGATTGCTATGTTCCTAAATTCTCCTGCTTTGCTAAGATGTTAATTTGAATGGCTAGTTTGCTAAGTTGTAGAGTTGGATTGATTGTATTGAATTTTTTGTTTTCACCAAATTATTTTAGTGTAATTTCATGTTTTTCAATTGAGGACTTAGAGTTTGAGTTTAATGGTCCTAATTTCTTATTTTCGTGATGTGGAATAGATCCTTGAGCCAAGAGTGCAAAAATACTATCCTTGGTGACGCTTGACAAGGTTGATGAAAGCAGCAATGCGATTCAAGCAAACTGGAAAGATGGGAAAAAAATACTTATGGTCTTGTTTATAAAAAAAAATCTACTTTTTATTAGGGCCTCATTTTGATATATGCACAGGGCATTTGAAAATCATTGGACGGCCCTGCTTGCTCCGTGCCCCTATCTTTTTCCCATTTCAAGATCAGATCTTCACGTTCTCTATCACCATCATTTCTCTAAGCGTGAGATCGGAACCGTCATCGTCCTAGGCGTCTTCGTTGTCTTCTTCACCGACGTCAGATCTGACTTGGTTTTTCCGTTCCCTCTCTCGATCTCTTCACGAAGACCGCCTAAACCGACCTCGATCTCTTTCTCACAATTCAAGACAAATTTCTGTTTAAAACTTTGCAGGCACTTGTAGGAGGTGTCGCTTGCTTTGTCGTCGTCGTTCATGGTGGCAGTTGTTGCCACACCCCTTACTCCAAGTTCAAACTGCCCCTGTCGTTGAAATTGCCACTCCTTGGCTTTGAATTTGAATTATATGAAATATCCACAAAACCTTTCTCAAATATGAGAGCTAGTTGTTGAATTGTTTCAAATTGCTTGAAATTCGAATTCGCATCAAGACAACCTGCAATTTGATTGGCACTGAATACGCTTCTTTTCTCATTTAGGGTTTTTTCATATCCTTCGAAATGTAATTAGTTTGTAAATTATTAAAGGGAAAACTAAAACAAATTAAAATACCCCCAACTTTTGGGGGACGGTAAAAAATATATTCTCAACTTTCAAAAGTAATAAAAATATTCCGACCATTGATAGGAGTGGTAATATATTACCACGGGTTTACTCACATATCAAAAATGCTGACAAGACATCTTATGTTGATTTTTTACAATGGTTTTCTTGAACGGTTTCCTTAGGAAAAAAAAAATAAAGAGTTGGATCGGGTTCATACGCAACACCTTTTCCTCCCTCATATCTTCTTTCATGATCGCCCCTTGAACTGTCTTCTGGTCTTCCCGCAGCTCATAGTTCCTCTTCAATGACAATCTTCCTCCCTCGTGGTCGCCTATTGTTGTGAGTCTAATATGCCATGTTTTACACTTACTTTTATATCGATTTCTGCATGCTTTTCATGCATTTGGGTTAGAATAATACATAATTTGTGTAGTTTATGTTTATTTGCAATATATGGAGGTCTACACCGGTTTTTATTATATTTTGCAGAAATTGGACGCACTTTGGAGCTTAAAGGAAACCCATGGAGAAGCTAAAAATGGTGCAGCTGGAGAAAACGCAACTTTTCGCCATTCATCATTCTAAATCAAGCTTTAATGTCTTCATGAGAGTTGTAGCCCTAGAAAAGAGCTTTCCAACGCGTGGTCATATGCGTCAATCCGACGAACGAGGACTTGGAAAAGTTTGTTTCAAGAACATAGCAGAAAGCTGAGAGACTTAGTCGATATCGAGTTGTTTTACTCGATATCGAGTAAACCTGAAATCGAGTTGAGTTCCAGAAATCGACAAGGAAGCTGGGAGCTGAACCTGCAACTCGATATCGAGGAAATCTACTCGATATCGAGGAAGACTTAGTCGATTTTCACATCCTGGAGTCGAGATCGACGAAGAAGCTGAAGACGGACCAAACTCTAGACGATGTCGAGGAAATTTCGTCGATGTCGAGTAAAAACTTAGTCGATGTGCCGTCCAGAAGCCGGAATCGAGTTGCTGAGCAGAAGACGAGAAAAGTGCTACTCGATATCGAGGAATCCTACTCGATGTCGAGTAATTCCCAGTGGCCGACGTCGAGCAGTCCGAGAATCTTGTTAAGTTTCTATCCCGAAGCCGATGGAGATATTTTTGAGATCAAATTCTATCAATTTCTATCAAGTTCCATCAAGATCTATCAACTCCATGGAGGATTTATCCACATTAGATATATTTCCTTTTAGATATAATTCTTTTATTCCATTATTTTATCTTGATCTTATTAGATAAATAGATATAGATATAGATAGACTTTCTTACCTTGATTAGCAAGGATTGGAAGCCTATAAATAAGGCCTTAGGAGCTGATTTCTAAGCATTCAATTTCACACACAATTAGTTACATAGAGAGAGTAGAGAAGAGAGCTTGTGGCGAGAGAAGTTGGAAAGGCGAAAGCGGATTTGGCTTCGAATATTGGTTGTAAGCTTTCTTTAGTTTCTTTAATGCAAGTTATTTTCCTGAAATATTTGATGAGTTTCTTGATAATGAAGAGCGAGTAGTCCACCCACTTCTAGGGTCGGGGTGAGCCCGATGGTGGCCATGTGAGGTGATGCGGTAAAGGTTTGATCCTTTTATGCAATTCGTCTTCTATCCCTATGAGGATGATTCTTTTGTGAAAGTTGAAGGTGATCCTTGTTTGTGTTATTGAAGCGAAAGTGATCTTAATACAATTTGGTTTAATTATGTGAAAAGGGTTAGTAACAATTAGGGCTTATGCGAAAGCCTCTATATTCCTATTTGTTAATAACAAAAGTTATTTGATGAAAAGCATGATCTTTTATGTTTTTATGTATTACTTTGCATGGTTATCGTTGTGGTGTTGAATCCCTGGCTTTAGAAGTCTTTAGTTTATTGTTTTATTTCATCGAAATTCGTGTTCTGTGTGCGAAAAGTTGCAATTTTAAGTTTCTGCCCCTTGTCGATTTTGAGCAATTTTTGTCGACATCAAGTAGTTTTACTCGATATCGAGGAAGGTTTACTCAACTTCAGGTTACTTTGCTGAGTTTTGGTTTCTGATTGTCGAAATTGAGTTCTGTTCGTCGATATTGTACTCGATATCGAGGAAAAGTTGTCGATATCGACTAAAGGTCTGTGCTTTGCTTTCTTTTCCGCTTTTATTTGTTATTTCTGTCTTTTTGTTTGCTTTTCTGTCTGTGAGATTTGTTGCTGCCTGAGATCCGCTGACGTGCTTCCTCGAGGATCGATCCTGACTTCCCGCTGCTACATCAGGAGGAGGTCTAATAATTATTTGTGTGGGCACGAATCTGGTTTGATCTATTTCATTATATTTTGAACTCGATTTCCTCCTACTAACACCTATCTTGAGCTATCTCTCTTACATCTTCTTCCTCTTTGATTTGTGTACTGACTTAGCCCAATAAGTCTTTTTTTTCCCTCTTTATTGTTGTTGTTGTTTTCTGTTTAGTTTTGTTATCGGTTTGGTGTTAGAAATATTCGTGTTGTGTTAATTTGAGGCAATTTTGACCGGATTAGTTGCTTGGTTGAATCAATTTCATTTTTTCGGGTTTAATTTTGTTGTCGGTACATTTTGAAGGATATGAGAAAACCCTAAATTCTATTTTTTTTATTACATTTAAAAGTTGAGGATATATTTTTACCATACCCCCAAAGGTGGGGGTATTTTAATTAGTTTTCCCATTATTAAAAGGACTCAAATATAATTATTTTTTATTTTTATCTTATTAATTAATAGACAAAAGGTATGTTGTCTATACACTTTATGTTATCGAAAACAGATTAATTGAAATTTATATGAAGTTAATCTTACTTTATGAGTTTTTGAACATCCTGAATTCTACTTATACGATCTAGAGGCTTGGGTTTCAAATTTATTTTTTTTATTAGGAAAAAATTCAGGAGAGCAGGCTCTACCCGAAAGCATCTTTACAGATGAGGTCTGAAAGACCAGTGTTGTTGTAAATACCAGCACTACAAGCAAAGTGGCAAAGGTGTGCAACCTTATCTGTCACTGTATTGCCCAAACAGGGTATATGAAAGAAAGAGACTTCTTTCAGAATTGATAGTAATGATTGAACATCCGATAAAATGAGTTCAATTTTCCAAGGACATCTAGACTTATTGTTTAGGTGGGTTATTATTATGTTGGAGTCTCCTTTAATCTGAACTTTGTCGATGTGAAGATCAAGAACAAGTTGTACCCCTAGTTTAAGAGATAGGGCTTCAACCTTTAAGGGGATTTTCGTTCCTAGTTTTTGGTATCCAATGTGCATCAGGTGACCATTCCAGTCTCTGATAATCGCACCTGTCGTGCTATCGTTGTGTGCTAGTGTAGATCCGTCAAAGTTGAGTTTGAATGTTCCTTTTGGGGGTTTTCTCCACTTGATCTTACGTTCCTTGGATTGCTTTTTATGAACTTCTGGCTTAAGGGGTTTGGAGGGGAAGTTATCATCCAGATTGTTTTCATTTCTGAGTGTGTTATTCCAGCTTGTCTCGTGGTTTTTAATGAGTCGTAAAGTGCCCTCCTTGGAAGAAATGGGTGTTTGTTTGAACACGTGTTGGTTCCGGATGTGCCAAGACGTCCACTAGGCAAAAGCGAGTTTTGCTAGTGCGCCTTTTGAGAGGGTTGTGCCTATAACAGACATGATTGGTTTTATATCCCTTAATAGAGTATTTTTTGTGCTTATAATGGAGCTGATGTGTGCAGGAAGTTGAAGAAGAGATCTCACAAATTGACATTAAAACAGTAGATGCACGTCGTCTTCCTCGAAACTATTGTAGATAGGGCAGGTAGAGATGATAGACTCCTATGTGGGCAAGTCTAGAAGCAGTTGGGAATCCGTTCTGAAAAAATTTCCAGAGGAAAATTTTGAACTTAGGAGGAGTTTCTAGATGCCAGATCCAGGCGTTACAATCTGAGTGGATAGTGGGTTTCGCTGTATATGCACTGGATGTGGCGAACCAACCAGCACGGTCTAGCCACCAATAAAGTCTATCTTCGAATCTTGATGTGGGGAGAGGAATGTTAATGATTTCCGATACAATGCTCTGAGGGAGAGCATCTAAGAGTTTCTCTTCCCACCATCTTCCACCTAGAATATAGTCACTAACTTTGTCATTTATATTATCAATTGTAGGGCAGTCATTCAGGGCCTGAATGGGGGAAGTTGTGATCCAATTATCTGTCTAAAACTTGATATCGTCCCCTGAGCCAACCGACAAAATAAGACCAGTCTTGAATTTGTCTATGAGAGTTGATAGTTTTGCCCACTGCCAGGAAGCATTACCTTTCCTTTTGTATTCGAGAATATTATCTCTGCGAAGATATTTATGCCTGATTATCTGTACCCAGAGGTTCTCCGGCTCAGCCATTGTTTTCCAGAGGAGTTTCATTTTCAGTGTCTCATTCATCGGGTTTGATTTTCTAATTCCTAGGCCACCACAAACCTTTGGTCTACAGATTCTTTCCCAATTAATCAGTGGACAATGTTGAAGGTCTTTGTTCCAGAAAAAAGTTCTAATAGTTTGATCAAGTTCCGTATGAATTGCTAAAGGCAGCAGGAAGTTCTGCATTGTATACAACAGTTTAGCCGATAAATTTATGTTTATAAGAATAGCTCTACCCTGTTGAGATAAGGAATTGACACGCCATTTGCTCAGTTGTTCTCTAGACTTGCAAATAATATCTTCGAAAGTGTCTTTTGTTACTTTGTCGTTGATGATTGGGTATCCTAGATACTTTTCCAAGGAATTTGCGTTTGTTATATTCAGACAGTTTTTGAGATCCATAATTCTTGAGTTTATAATCCATTTAGTTGGTTGGAAACAGGACTTGTGGTAGTTAACTTTTTGGCCTGAAATTCTATAGTAAGAGTCAATAATTGTTTTAACTTTCCTACATGCATCAACGCTGCCTTTTGAGAAGATGATAATATCATCGGTGAAAGATAAGAAAGGGACGTGCATGCCATTCTAGCTCCCCGACGTCGCTTCCACCGACAAGTGACACGCCAGAACTTCTGCACCTAGAATAAACAGAAAGGGGGGAAGTGGATCCCCCTGTTGAAGGCCCCTGGTAGGGAAAAACATATTGGTGGGGCCATTATTTACTAGTACCGAGTAAGACACCGTGGTTATGCATTCCATACACCATGAGACAAATGAAGGGTGAAACCCGAATTTTTCTAGGATCGTTTTAGTAAACTTTCAGTCAACCCTATCGTATGCTTTTTCCATATCTAGTTTGATTGCCAACCATCCTTCCCGACCCCAGCGCGCTCTGAAAGAGTGGAAAATTTCATGGGCTATCAACATATTATCTTGAATGGCCCTGTCTGACATGAATGCCCCTTGTAACGGGTGAATTAGTTTGCCGATTATTCTTTTCAATCTCTTTGTCAGAATCTTAGAGATAATTTTATAGGGTAGAACACAGGCTTATAGGACAGTAGTGATTTGTTGTTGATGGGTTGTCTATCTTTGGTAGTAGAGATATAAATGTATGATTAATTTGTTTAAGAATTTTCCCGGAACAGAAAAATCCTTTACCTGCTTTAATGACCAAAATTCCGACTATGTCCCAGTAATGTTTGTAGAATTCAGTAGTCATTCCATCAAGTCCAAGAGACTTATTTCTACCTAAGATGAACACCGCATATTTTATTTCGCTATTAGTGGGAATACGTATAAGGAATTCGTTGTCGGCCTGGTTGGCCGAGGGTTGAATAATGTTATATATTTCGTTTAGGAGATTGTCATTGGTAGCTTCCTTCGTAAATCGTTTTTGAAAATTGTTTTTAATTTCTTTTCTCACATTTTATTCTCCAATAATAAGAGTACCTTATTTTGTTGCAATGTTACGTATTTGCTTCCTTCGCCTCCGACCCGTTGCAACACGATGAAAGTAGGAAGTGTTTGAATCTATAAGCTTCATATTTTTTTTTTTAGCTCTTTGGTTCCAAAACGGTTTTTGGAAGAGAAACATGTTTTCCATTTTCCTTAATAATCGACATTCCTTGCTGTTCTGAGCTTGATAGTTATTGACAGTAATGGAAGACTGAATTTGAAGCAAGTCATTGTCTACCTCAAGTAGTTGACGAAATATGTTTCCGAAGGAATTCTTATTCCAATCCTTAGCTTTTTTTGAGTATTTTTTGTTTAAATATAAGTTGAAACATTGTTCATCCTGCGCACGACGCACGCCAAGATTGTTTAACAATATTTCGGAAGTCTTTGCGTTGGAGCCATGCATTCTCAAATTTGAAGGGATGAACTTTGGAGGGAGACCTACAATCAAGTGTTATTGTTATGGTGCAATGGTCTGAGGATGTAAACGCCCCATTTTTTGTGATTAGATTAGGTAGTCTCTGCAGAACTTGGTGGTGAATAAGCACTCGGTCTAACTTTTCATAGATATTCTCCACCGCATCGGGAGACTTTCTCCGGGTAAAAGGATTTTCAAATGTTGGCAGATCCACGAGGGAAGAAGTGCTTTTGAAGTTAATAAGACGTGTGAACCTAGCTAGGAGGCTGGTAGCTCTACCAAGCTTATCATCAATGCATATGATTTCATTTAAATCCCCTATAACCATGCATGAAATGGTCGACTGATTGATAATTAAGGTTAAATTGTCCCAGAAAAGGTCTTTATCCCAGGGGTCCGGATGGGCATATAAAAACAGAATAAGAATTACAATATCATCGCTAATGTTTTCATATCTAAGTCTGATTATCCTAGGCAAATGAACCAAAATAGATAAGGATTCATTTGATAGGTGGTGGTTCTTCCACAACACCCCAAGGCCCCCAGAGCGACCAATGCTAGGTGACTAGAAAGTTGTATCAAACCCGACCTGTTTCAATAAATGTTCGTCCGGTATGGATTCCGGCATTGTTTCAGCGAGTGCTAAGAGTTGTATATGTTCGTTTTTGCACAATGAATTGATTTCCGTCCAAAATGTTTTTTTTAATACCCCTACAATTCCAATAACTTATCTTCATTTACCACTTAGGATGATATGAGGAATGACGATAGAATTCCTCATATCTAAACGTTTTTTGGACAGTTTTTGTGGGGAAAGGTAATCAAAACATGACTCTGAGTCCGTCTGCCCAAGGCGGAAAAGCCCCGACACCAAGACAGTGAGATGTGAATGATGCAAAACTATATAGTAGTAACCAACATATTTGGATTTGCTAAAGATATTTAGGATAGGAAGGCGCCAGAAACTTTGTTCGAAAGGAAACAACACCTTAAGGCTAGGGTAAGTGTTGGTAGGGAGGAAATCGAGTATGAAATATAACAAAATAAATCAAACCAGATTTAGGCCCACGCAAATATATACAAGACTCCCTCCAATGCAGTAAGAGAAAGTCAGGATCGAATCCACGAGGAAGCGTGCCAGCGGATCCTAGGCAGCTGTAAATCTCACAGAAAAACAAACAGAAAAGACAGAAACAAAGAAAGAAAGACAAACGAAAGAAAGAAATAAAACAAAGGCAGCAACTAACTCGATCTCGACAAGCCCTAACTCGAGATCGACTAACAACAGTAGACACAGAAACTTCAGAATCGATGACAACAGAAGCAACTCAACTCGATATAGACCAAAACCAACTCGAGATCGACTAAGGCCTACTCGATCTCCACAAGCCTCTGCTCTATCTCGACTAAAACTCAGAAACTGTAAACTTGCATATTCGAACACAGAACTCAGATTTTGACAGAAATAAATAAATATAGGAAAAAAACTTCCAAAGCCAGGGTATAAACACCACAACGATAACCATGCAAAGTAACACATAAAGGCATAAAAGATCTTGCTTTCCATCAAAATAACTTTCGTTACTAACAAATAGGCATATAGAGGCTTTCGCATAAACCCTAATTGTTACTAACCCTTTTCACATAATTAATCCAAGTTGCATTAAGATCACTTTCGCTTCAATAATACAAACAAGGATCACCTTCAACTCTCGCAAAAGAATCATGCTCATAGGGATAGAAGATGAATTGCATAACAAGATCTGACCTTTACCGCATCATCTCACATGGCCACCGTCGGGCTCACCCCAGCCCCAGAAGTGGGTGGACTACTCGCTCCTCATCGCAATAGCAGACATTGACGTATGAAAAGAAACTTGCATTAAACTATATTCAAAGCCTTTACAATCCCGGCACTCAACTTTCGCAGAATGCCAAAACCCTAAAACCTTTGAACTCCTAAAACCTCTCTGTGGAACTACTTCTCTAACTTGTGAATTGAATAATGAAAAACCAGCCCCTAAGGCTTTATTTATAGCCTTCTATGCCTTGCTAATTAAGGATAGAATATATCTATCTATATCTAAAAAGCTTAAAAGATAAATAAATGCCATAAAGAAATTAAATCTAAAGAGGGGAAATTAAATCTAAATAGGTAAGTCTTCTCATGTGGATAGATCTTGTCTTCCATAGATAGAACTTGATGGATTTTTGGATAGACTCGGCTTCCTTCGGCCCCAAGGATTCCCAAACCGAGTAGGATAGTCAAACCGCATAACGCGCTTCGGACACAGTGCTCCTCGATCTCGACTAGGGCTCCTCTAGATTGAGTACGGTGGTCGTCAACATTGCTGGCTAGGCTTGGTCGGGTAGCTATGCTCGACAGGCTCGGATCTTGGCTCCTGGCTCCTCGATCTTGACTAAGCAACTCGAGATCGAGTTAGGAAGTCGTCGAGGATGGCTAACTGGTGTGGTCGAGGAGCTCCTCCTCGGCATAGACTCGGACTGGCGCCGGTTCCTCGATCTCAATAAAGCTGCTCGAGATCGACTAGGGTTTTGCTCGGCTTCTCCGTCTTCGGCTTCTTGACTTGTCACAACTCGTCGACTCCGGATATGGCATCACATCGTTGTCGATCTCGACTAGGTGTACTCGAGATCGAGTAGGGTTTCTAGAGTCGGGTTGTCTCTGACTCAGTTTCTCGATCAGTGCTCAGTCGACAAGGCCTGTGCTCGGATATTCTCGTCGAGATCGAGTAAGCTTACTCTAGATCGAGTAAAGCTGGGCTTCAAGCTTGATTCGACTCGTTCCGCTGCTTCTTGACCTTGGACTTCTGTAGTTGATTTCCGAGCTTTTCCGACCTTTCTCAGAACTGCTGTAATTTGCCTCGAATTCTGCGAAATTAAACAGAAACTGATGTAGATTCCATAATTTGGCAAATAAACATAAACTACATAGATTCTGTACTATCTTAGCCCAAATGCATGAAATGTATGCAGAAATCGATATAAAAGTAAGTGTAAAACATGGCAGATTCAGCTCACAACAGTAAGCTTAGGATTAATTATAAAGCAGCATAACTATGTCCAATTTGACCTCAATTTGGAAGAATTGTCGATACACACAGCTTGGGAAAGAGTGACAAATAGAGGGCACTCATTGGGATCATATGTGAACAAACTAAAAATCGGTTGATTAGGATAGTGTAGTAGCGATAACAAAGAAGGGTAAGATTTACTAAGGTCGTTGAGAACACAACAGGAAAAATTCTTCCCCGAAAATGATTTTGACTGATTGGTGTAACCGAGCTTGGGAGTTTACCAATAATCGGAACACTGGAAACAATTTATGGATGACAAGTAAAAAATAAGTATATCCAACCAAAAGATTGGAAGACGATGTGCATGTAAAGGGTGGACAACAAACCAAGAAAAAGCACCCAAGTCCCAAGTAGAGAAACTGGGCACCACACTTAGCCAACTGCAAGCTCTGTCGCAAACACAAGTAATAGACAACAGCCAACAGAGCACAACAAAGGAGAGACAACGCTCCCCCCCCCCCCCTGTAAGACCCGAGATCTTAAGAGGCGCCAACCCATGCCACCTAGCCCTCTCAGGTCCGTTGTCCTCACTTGGAGCCTGAAAAGGAAGAGCTCTTGTGTCATGGGTAGGGCTTGAATCACTTATAAATCACTCCCAACATCCTTATGATATCCAATGTGGGATGGGGGTGTTACAATCTCCCCCACTTAAAGCACTGACGACCACATCATGCCCAAGGGACTGCCCTCCGGGAGGAGCATACCCGAGCATACTGTCGGCGTACCTCCGAGCCCGGAGTCGGCTCTGATACCATTTGTAAGATCCGAGATCTTAAGAGGCGCCAACCCATGCCACCTAGCCCTCTCAGGTCCGTTGTCCTCACTTGGAGCCTGAAAAGGAAGAGCTCTTGTGTCATGGGTAGGGCTTGAATCACTTATAAATCACTCCCAACATCCTTATGATACCCGATGTGGGACGGGGGTGTTACACCCCCCCCCCCCCCCGATTGTACCGTGAACATAATGAGATGCAAAATAGATAAGATTCATAACATGACATAGGATATTATCCCCATATAATATTTTACATAGATAGTTATATTGAATTAGCACCGAGTATAGCATACACCGATTGAACCATGAACATAACAAGGCCGATAGGCCGTTAATCAACACATAATCAGTTAAGGAGGTAACTACACATAACCAATCAAAAGATCTAGCCATGAAGTAATCTTGATGTGACCACCAAGGTGCAGCCGAGACAGTAGGCTAAGGGAGACACCAAGGGATAGGTGGAACCAAATTGATGGTGAGATCAACATTCCAAAAGTCATTGCTCGGCCAAACCAAAAAGAGCAATAAGGCCGCATACATAGACTGAAACTAAACATAGAGACGTTTCTTACCACTTTCCAACATGTCAGAGCAAGCAGTGTCAGTTTCTTCAATTTGTAGCTTCCTTTTACTAGAGGGTGATTTGGACATTGAGAAGGCACCCTGAGCGAAGGATTGGTTAGCCACACTCGAAGGGTTAGCCAAAGTTGCTACCGAAGGCGAAACCCGCATAACCAGGCTATGATTTGCCAAATCCGAAAGGCGCCCTTCAGTGGAGGTTGAAAACTCAATTAGCATTATGTCTAAAGCATCATTGGTGAAATCAGCAGTGAGTGCCTCACACTCGTGGATCGAGGTTGGATCCTCCTCATAGTCTACCATGTCTAAATCGAAAGTCTCGTTTAACACTGAGTCGGATAAAGCTAGTTCATAGTCAGGGGAGGCAAAGGCCTCAGCAGGTGACGCACCAGCGGGCTAAACTTCAGGTGCAGCAGTGGTTGTAATAGCCGTATAAGTAGGGACGACAACAGACTTTCCAACGGAAGGGCCGGGAGTGGGAGCTTGAACAGCAGGAGCAATGATCGAAGGGTGGTCCTGAAAATCAGCCATGGCCTCTAGGACACCAACCGCAGTTACAAGAGAAGCAACAAGCGGCACAGATATGTTGAAGGGTTCAGGTTCAGCCGACGAGTACTTTGCAAAACTGTTAGAGGAGTTCGAGTTGGAGGAATCAGAGTACTGATTAGCATTAGCCCCAAACATGCCCAGAAGGGCAGACTTAAAGTGCCCGAACATAGAGGGAGGAGGCTTCCTCTTAGAGGCCACCCTAGACCACTCACCAGAACCACCCGCCTCACCACTGTCAATAGTGACACCACCAAGGGTCTGCACAACAGATTCTGGAACAGCAAAAGATGGTTGCAGATTTGCAAGCCTTGTGGAAGACTTGGCAAAGTCGTGATCAGGCAGCACACAAGCGCCACACTCATATGATGTGTCTTCAAACCATAGCGGATAACAGATTAGTTCATCTGCTTCATTGAGCACTTGAATCCGAAACTCGCTGATTTTGGTGATAGCCACCGAAGCACAAATACAAGGGTAGCAAAACCTTGCTCTATTCTTACCAAACGCATCCACTCAAATTACATCCCCAATCTGATTTCCCTCTATCATATCCGTAAGGACTTTGTTGCTAATGTACTTAACCGGGAGGCTTGGAATGCGGATCTAAACATCCATCTTGGTGAGTGATTCAGTGAGAGGATCAAAGTTGATCCTTCATGGTCTGATTACCGTCATCTGCTTCTTCACATGGAATGGTCTCCCCATCCAGACCTTCTTACAATCTTCCGCCAAATTGAAGCGGATTTCAATCCAATTGTTCTTCATAGGGATGATTTGGAAACCCCCGCTTAGAAATTTCCAATCAAAGAAGATCTTCTTTCGGATTGTGGGGATGGAAATTAGTTCGCCGATTATAGTGGCGAAAACAGAGGTTTTACTGAGGTTCAAAATGTTGCGTTGAACCCCATCAAGCACCCCTTTAAGCTTTTCTAGATTTAGGGCTTACCTCCTATGCTTGCTTTTTTTCCTGCAATTGGCTGAGCACTACACCCACCAGAAGGAGGGGCAGTACCAGCATTGTTTTGGCCTCGTTAAAAGGGTTTGGGCCCTTTCAGGATTTGGATGGGGAGAGAACGGAGTCCTTTAGCCCCATAGGTTCTTTACCTGATCGGCGAGTGGCAGAGGAAAAACCTGTCGTTGATCCGTCAAAGAAAACTCAAACTTATAGCTAGTATAGCAATAAGCAAGAGGTCAATCCACAGGGAAAGTTATAATTCAAGTTTGATTCAAGTATCAATCAAAGTAACCAAATTGGGGGTTTTTAAATGTGAAAGTTCCGCCTTTTAACAAAGCGGATTGAAGCAAACAAAAGTAAATAATTGTAATTCAGACAATTAGGAGAAGCAATTCTACCTACAATTTTCCACTTTATTTAACTGAATCGATCCTTGTAACTTCTTCTTGTCCTATTAAGTTTCCTATGAATGCCCTTGTCCCGACCTAATATAGTTACTAGTCCAATCAGTCCTAGAAACCCTTATCAATCGAACGTACAGTCCCTAAAGAAGGATTTAACCCAATTGATAACTTTAAGTCCAGAGATTAGTCAACGTATTTGCAGTCCCTAAAGAGGGATTTAACAACACAACCAACTTTCTACTTGTTCAATCAGACCTAAAGGAACAAGTTTGCTACTTAGGTTAAGGTTCACAATCAAGAATCTACAAAACCTTAGCAATTGAATTGATCTAACAAGTTGGCCAGATAAGATAGAACAAAATAATAAACAATCAAGCACAAAGAAGTTGAAGCATTCAAATATAGGAAACAAAGAACGAGAATTAGAAACTCACAATCAATCCAAATAAAGGTTCAAATTGTAGGCAGAATAGATGAGTTTAGTTCCTCATGGAAGACATCGCTCAAATCTCTAAAGTGTCTGATGAACGTAAGAATAAAATAGAAGTCGTGAAAAATAACATAAATTGGCCTCTTAAAATGTCTAAGTCGGCCAAAAAACAAACGATGAAAACTAGGATTTTAATTAACAAAACGCTGCGCTGCCGAACAATGATGCGGCCGCTGCAAATGCTGCGGACGCGGCCGCGACTTCTTCCAAACCCCGCTGCATAATTGATTGGACGCGTCCGCGGCATACCTGCTGCGGCCACTGCATCGGCCTTTCACGGAAAAACTATCCCGAATTTGCTCTTCTTGTCAAGAGGAAAGTTGTAGTTTTCTAAAAGAGCTTTCAAACGCATGGTCATAATAGTCAATCGAACAACCGAGGCCTACAGAAAGTGCAAAACAAGTTCAGCATGTCTGACGACAACTTCTGCAGACTTGTTCTTCGCTTAGGTTCGCTTCTTCTTCTCAGGACCTCTTGAGATCTTCATGTAAGCTTCTTCGATCAACTAGACATTCTCATCTAATGCGTTATCAACCCATATCTCATCATCGGATCCACGATTACCTGAATTAATCAATAAAAGTGTGTAGATTCGGACTCCACCAACATAGAGAACAAATATGCAAATTATACTTAAACCATGCATGATATGCATCATAACTAAGCTAAATGCAACCTATTATGACCCTTTAAATGCATGCTATCAAACTCCCCCACACTTAAGCTTCGCTAGTCCTCTAGCGAACAATATCAAAGCAACATATACCTACGCTTTCCTCTTTCATGCATTAGCCCAAATCAAAAGCAACATCAATTTTAAGTGAACACAAGACCAAGTGAATAAACATCCTAGCATGTATTTATCGATCAAAGCATAGAAGTAGAAATCATCCAACCTCACCAGGAATATGTGTTTCGCTCATGCTCTCATGTGTTTAGGCTTTATGGTTCAACTTCCAACTCAATCCAAAAAGCACTGAGCTCATAGACATTGACCAAACTATCATCAAATCTCTACCGAAATGTCATTACTTGTGGGACACAATAAAGAAAATAAACAAAATTGACTCTAGTAATTCTTTTTTTTTTTTCATTTTCGATTTTTTTCCTTTTTTCTTTTTATTTTCTTTTCATTTTCTTGGTGCTTTCCTTACGCGAGGTGCAAACATGGGTGTCATGAATGGCCCCGGTCTATCAACACCTCAACCTACTAATATGAAGTCCACTTTAACATCTTTTGACGCAAGTTGCAAACATGGGTGTCATGAATGAACCTGGTTACTCAATGATCAAGCTTTCTTTTCTAGTGGATAGTTTTCAACACTATTTTGCGCGAATCATACCCATGGGTGTCATGCGTAGACCCGGTTACTAAGTGCATAAACCATTGCCACCTTATTCACTGAATATGTACAAATTCAAACAAAAGACTCAAAATATAACATAAACTCCGCAAGCAACAAACATATGCATCGGTCTTTATAAATAGATAATGCAGTCAATGCCAAGAGCTAGAAACACAAGGAGAGTAATTCACACAATTTAGCAAAATAATTCAAATAAGGCTAAACATTCTCACATGGTCATGTTTTGACGACTTCAATCATACTTTAGCTCAATCATACATGGTCAATTATATTTGCTAGCTCATGTTCCACAAAAATCAAATAAAGACAAAACCAAAACATCCAGAACTCCATGGGATTTTTATGAACATGCTTGAAATTTAAATTAGAGGACAAACTAAGCCAGATGGGTATTTGAATAACACATATGTATGCAATGCATGCTTATTTTTGGAGTTTCGATTTTTTTTAATAAATAAATTAGACAAAAATTAAATAAACTCAACAGAAATTAAATAAACTAAATAACTATTACAGAAACTTAAACTTGTTGTGCAGAAATTTAAACATGGTCTAGGAAATGACAGAAATGACATAATATACATATAATCCTTCTCACCCACACTTAAAGTTTTCAGTGTTCTCAATGAAACAATAAAGACAACAAAAGTAAATCAAATATAATCAGGGTGAAGGAAAAGAAAAAGGAAAAAGAAAGAAAAACTTACCTCGGGTTGCCTCCTGAGAAGCGCCTTTGTTTCAAGTCGTTGGCTCGACGTAATGTTGAAGCTCAAGACACTAATCAGACATAGTCAAAGCCCTCATCAACCTGTCAAACTCTTGTGCACAACTAACAAACAAACATGCACTATATACAAATAAATTGAAACTAAATATTAATACATTTAAGAACCGTTTCAACTTATTGTATTCATGAGCTTGACAACCCATAAAGGGTATATAATACCACCAATTTAGTTCTATTGGTGGCTTGTCAAAGTAGCAGTCAAATGGATCAGCGTATCCCCCAATATTCTCTCTAGTGTAGGAGACAACCTTTACTTGCTTTGTAGCCTCAGCAATAGGCTCTAGATCAGATTCATCAATGGGGGAGCTAGGGATGATCTCGTCAGATGGAGTGTGGTCTTCCTCTACCTTCTCAATGTGATTTTCCACCATGACCTCAAGAGGTGCAACAGAGGTCTCAACGATTTGAGATACTGGAGGAAGTGACTCGGTCTACGCACAATGATGATCCATGTAGCAGAAAAATTCCCAAATCTCCGAGAGTCCCATATCTAATAAACCTCCATCACTCATGCGCTCAGCAAGACTCCGTGTCTCATAAGTCATGCCATCAAATATGCATAGAAGCACTTCACTTATACTAGCTTGATATCCCCATGAATAAACATCGTTAATGTACTCCTGCAGTCTGATGAAGTATTGATGAAAACTCTCTCCGTCTAACTGCAATAACCTCACCTTCAACATATGTTAGTAGCACAAGTGCGGACCATGTAAGTGGTCCACACCAAAAATCAGCACCAAAAACACACAAGAATCAATTAATTTCCCCGACAACGGCGCCAAATTTGACGGAGGGAAAACCTGTCGTTGATCCGTCAAAGAAAACTCAAACTTATAGCTAGTATAGCAATAAGCAAGAGGTCAATCCACGGGGAAAGTTATAATTCAAGTTTGATTCAAGTGTCAATCAAAGTAACCAAATTAGGGGTTTTTAAATGTGAAAGTTCCGCCTTTTATCAAAGCGGATTGAAGCAAACAAAAGTAAATAATTGTGATTCACACAACTAGAAGAAGCAATTCTACCTAGAATTTTCCACTTTATTTGATTGAAGCGATCCTTGTAACTTCTTCTCGTCCTATTAAGTTTCTTATGAATGCCCTTGTCCCGACCTAATATAGTTACTAGTCCAACCAGTCCTAGAAACCCTTATCAATCGAACAGTCCCTAAAGAAGGATTTAACCCAATTGATATATTTAAGTCCAGAGATTAGACAAGGTATTTGCAGTCCCTAAAGAGGGATTTAACAACACATCCAACTTCCTACTTGTTCAATTAGTTCAATCAGACCTAAAGGAACAAGTTTGCTACATAGGTTAAGGTTCACAATCAGGAATCTATAAAACCTTAGCAATTAAATTGATCTAACAAGTTGGCCAGACAAGATAGAACAAAACAATAAACAATCAAGCACAAAGAAGTTGAAGTATTCAAATATAGGAAACAAGGAACGAGAATTAGAAACTCACAATCAATCCAAATAAAGCTTCAAATTGTATGCAAAATAGATGAGTTTAGTTCCGCATGGAAAACATCGCTCAAATCTCTAAAGTGTCTGATGAACGTAAGAATAGAATAGAAGTCGTGAAAAATAACATAAATCGGCCTCTTAAAAGGTCTAAGTCGGCCAAAAAAACAAACCATGAAAACTAGGGTTTTCATTCATAAAACGTTGCGCTGCCGAACAATGTTGTGGCCGTGGCAAATGTTGGGGCCGTGGCTGCGGCTTCTTCCAAACCCCGCTGCATAATTGATTGGCCGCGGCCGCGTCATAACTATTGCGGCCACTGCATCGGCCTTTCACGGAAAATATATCCCGAGTTTGCTCTTCTTGTCAATAGGAAAGTTGTAGTTCTCTGAAAGAGCTTTCCAACGCATGGTCATAATAGTCAATCGGACAACCGAGGCCTCCAAAAAGTGCAAAACAAGTTCAGCATGTCTGACGACAACTTCTGCAGACTTGTTCTTCGTTTAGGTTCGCTTCTTCTTCTCATGACCTCTTGAGATCTTCATGTAAGCTTCTTCGATCAACTAGACATTCTCATCTAATGCGTTATCAACCCATGTCTCATCATCGGATCCACGATTACCTGAAATAATCAATAAAAGTGTGTAGATTCCGACTCCACCAACATAGAGAACAAATATGCAAATTATACTTAAACCATGCATAATATGCATCATAACTAAGCTAAATGCAACCTATTATGACCCTCTAAATGCATGCTATTAGCGAGTGGACTCCTGAGCTTCTTCCATGTAGCACCGAGCAAAGAGATAATCACATACACCAAGAGAAGAGAGAGAGAGAGAGAGAGAGAGAGAGAGATGGAGGGACAGGGGAGAAGAGAAGGAGAGAAAAGAAAAGTGAGAAGAGGGAGATAATACCATCCACACCCAATTTATAAAAGCCCCAACATAATCAACGGGAGAGATATAACAGTGCCTTCTGATAGTTTCAAATTCAGGATTACCCATAAACCAAAACCCACAGAACAGACCAACAATATCCCTATGGATATCCGGCGAAAGAGAGATTGGCCAAGGGGGAGGTTTAGTAGGGGTTCTAGGGAACGAATTCGTCATAGACAACAGGCTCACCAACACCCAAATCTGAATGATCAACAGGAAAATTCGACAAAACCTAGGGGGTTTATTCCGAACGAACAGGGAAAAAACGCAACAGTTGTTCCCAGAAACAACATGTTTGTAATGGCTCCCGCCGGACAATGATTGCAGAAGTAGGGGGCAGTTGAGCACACAGCCGAGAGGGAAGGGCGATTTGGTAGCCGCCATAGCAGAACGGTGGAAAGACAGGGATTCGAGCTTGATTTGGGGCCACACCAAGACGGGATTTTTTTGGAGCGCGTGGGACGCGTAGATCCTTCATTCCGATATGATTTACCTTTTATTATTATTATTATTATTATTATTATTATTATTATTATTATTATTATTATTATTATTATTATTATTATTATTATAACTTTTATTTAATAACAATTTACAAGAAATTAGTGGGTAACCGAGATACTATCTGGGCACCCACTTCCTTAGCGATAACAAAACTTAGTCGAGTAAAAATATAAGTGGCAGCCGAGCCCCAGCATCCTGAGATACCGAGAATTTCTGGATCCGCTTCAGCAAAGCGACAACATCTGTATCTAACTTCCCCAACAAAGAGAATGAGAAGGGTAGGAAACCATACTCAGCTGTCATGCACAACTCACGATACTTGGCACACTTACGTCAGGCAGCATTAACAACAACACGGTCGGGCACAAACTCAGACACTACAGACTGAGTCAAGGGGGAGGATCACGTCAGATCAACACATACATCCCGCCCCCTATCCCAGGAATAAAGGAGCAGATCCGCCGAACGAAGGGGCTTATCATACCTATCAATCAAACCGATATCAACCTCCTTACTAGCAGAAATCTCAGCTCTATAGCAGATATCCAATAAAGTATCGCGAACGAGGTTGTGTCGATGTTTAATGCCCCCAATACCAGCACATGACACAACATGATCGCCATAAACATCACCCTCAAAGACCCGAGGACAAGCTGGGCAGGGCCTAGGCACCGTGAACAATGGAACACCCAGTCGATAGCTAAGCACACTACGATATGTCCTTCCATTCATAACATGTCCCAGCTAAGAAATAGGTACTGCACGCAGCCAATCAGAGAAGTGAGCACCCTTTTGAGACTTCCATAATGCCACTTGTCGCGGAGTCAAAGATAAAACAGGTTCCGATGTAGCAGCAACCTTCGCGAAATATATATCTGTCAATTTCTTCATAAGTTTAGGGGCAGCGATTTCACTAGGGTTGCGTAGAAAGTCAGAACTTGTGATCTCATTAAAAGCACGCCAAACGTCATCAAAAGTAGGGTCAGCATCAGTGATACTAGAAAGATTTAAGAGCTGATGCTGCAATTCAGCAGACTGCAAACGAGACACCAGAAATGCATAATGTAGGACATCCCTAACAGCATACACTCCAAGCCCACCAAACTGAAAAGGGAAGGTGGCAAGGTGCCACTGCCAATCCCCAAACCCAGGCCCAGACGCAGAGACAATAAGCTCCAAGCTAGAATGGAGTGCCACATCAAAAGAATGTTGGGCCGATCGAAAGACATGCGGAGAACAAGTACGCAAGGCAAAGTAGAGTTTAGAAATACCCGTATAAGCCCGAAGAAAAAGCAACTCGCACGGAGGGTCATCAATCATCGCGACAGAATCCATAAGCTCTATGGTCCTAGTCACTTTCTTTGCCACAAGGTCACTGCTGAAAACAGGACATACGCTGACATGCCCACCCAGAACTTTGACACCGCGCGATGGTCGAGCAATAGAGGGGGGGAAAACACCAGGAGCCGACTTCTACGGTTTTCTGTAGGCCAAAAAACCTTGGTCTTATCCACATTAAGATGAAGGCCAAAGCGTTATTATTATTATTATTATTATTATTATTATTATTATTATTATTATTATTATTATTATAAAAATAAGAGTTTACACAGAATTAGTGGGAAGCCGAGAGACAATCTGAGCCCCCACTCCCTTAGCAATAGAAAACCCTACCCTAGTGAAAATATGAGCTGCATTATGAGCCCCCATATGATGAGCGTGAGCAAATTTCTGGATCCTCCTTAGCAGGGCTATGGCGACTGCCTCAAATTCCCCCAGTGCGGAAAAAGAGAAGGGTAAGAACCCATAACCAATAGCTTTACACTTATCTTGATACTTAACTCGCTTACGACGAGCCGCCTCGGCCACCACATGCCCAGGAACAAAATCAATCATCCCAGATCGCGTCAAGGGGGATGACCATGTCAAGTCAACACAAACATCCATCCCTTCCTCCCATGCATAAAGAAGCATGTCCGCCGGACGGAGGTGTTTTCCGTCTCCCCCACACAGCTCAATATCAACCTCTTTACCAGCTGAGATCCCAGAACGATAACAGACATTCACCAAAGTGTCACGAACAGCATTATGACGATGTTTAATCCCCACAATACCAGCACACGACACGGCATGGTCTCCAAAAATGTCTCTCTCAAATACTCTAAAGCACGCGGGACAAGGCTTCGAAATAGAAAACAGAGGGATACCTAACCGATAGCACAACACACAATGATACGTCTTACCATTCATACTCTGACCCAGCCCTGAGATAGGGATAGCCCTAAGGCAATCAGTAGTATGGTCTTGACGCTGAGAACTCCACAAAGCCATCTGCCGCGGTGATAAGGAAAATTAAACTTTCCATTAGGAAAATTAAACTATGATTTCTTATTTATTAAGGAAAAATGTGGAAAATATTTTGATTTAATTTATTGAGCGCTTGAATAACGCGGAAAGGTGAGCAAAATGAACGAGTGAGAACATTTTTGAACATTCAAAATTAGAAAGAAACCCCCCCTTTGGGTTTGGGCAGCCCTACCCACACTACTCACACGTAATTTAATTAAATAATTCGCTAATTAAATCAATATGATAGAAATAAGGAAAACAACAAAAACGAAAAATGGCGTGTGAAAGAGATCGATTTGAACGAAGCTTGATGAATTATTGAAGGATTTGAAGGGGACTCCTTCTCCTTCCACTGTTTTTTTTTTTAATCACTCCCTTCAGGCTTCATCATTACTTCATACGACTATAATTTAATAGTACTCCGTATTGCTCCGTATTTACTTTTTTTTAGATATTAAAAATTACGGATAGTTGCACGGTCCTTTTCTTTGAATAATACGGATTATATACCATAAAGTTTTCCAGTTTCAGGTAACATGTTAATAATGACCCGTAGCCCGTACCCCGTACCCCGTAGCCATAACCACCGACTAAAACAAATTAATTTATCCAGAATCTTACGTAATACTGTATTGAAAATCCTAGAGGATGTAATCCAGCTTACAAAAGGGTATCGAGTTGAGATTTAACTCTCAATTAACCTGGATGAATATAATTATAATGACCCATATGTATATTTCAAATATTTACGAAGTACTGTATCATTAAGTGGGTTAATTCGTGTACAATTATTTGACATATTTTATTTTATACTTTTTAGTTTATTTTTTTTCCCACCAAACGCTCGATACTTTTCAGTTTTTTTTTCTACCAAATGTGCTTATTGGTTAAAATTAACAAAGAGATCCGTTAGTATATTAATTTTTTTAAGAAAATAATATTAATTAAAATAGAACAACGAAGTAAAAGACGATGGCAGTGGCGGAGCCAGGAAACTCGGCCAGGGGTGCTAAAAAAATTTTGTAAAATATTTTTTTTTGTATATACTTATTGTAAAGGCTCGGATTTTTAAAATCTTAATTTTTGGAAAAAAAAATCAAAATGAATTTAAAATAAATTCCGGCCCAATTTTCGATTTAAATATCAATTCCGTCCTTCATTTCGGGTTTTGAATGATCAATCAGCGGAAATTTAAATTCCCGACCCGAGCTCTCAATTCCGTCATATTCCGAATCCTTGTCCATCTGACTCACCCTATTCTAGTTTGGGAAAAATCTTATCCTCACCTTTCCCCCTCCACTCTTTGACTCCCTTATTTTAGCAAACAAACAATGCATTACTCTTCCCAAAAATAAGACCTCTTTGTGTTGCAATTTGACCTTTGAAAAATCAGATTCCCCCCCCCTCTCTCGGCAACCACTGTCAAAAACACCACACCTCCACCACACCTCCACCACGCCACCACACCTCCACCATCACGCCTCCGTCGCCAGCACCCCGGAGCACCGCCGCCGCCGCCACCTCCCTCCCTCCTCTGTTTCCCGTTCACATCGGTAAGCCCCGCCCCTTTTCTCCTTCACCTTCAAATCGAGCAAGAATCCGCCTTTATGATTCAAACCTTCAATCCAGGGCCTGGCGAGCTTCCGACGAGCCCCAACGCAGCCCGGACCGCCTCCCCGGAGCTCCGAGCTTTCCGACGTCGAACCCCTCGGTGAGCTTCCTTCTCCTCCTCCTTCCTTCCCTTTTCGTTCCGTGGGCGTGAACGTCGGAGTGGCCGCTCCTGGTGGCCGGAGCTCGGCTCCGCCGCCGCCGGAGGTCCCCTCTCCCTTCCTCTTTTCCCTCCGCCGCTCCTGGGCACACAGCCCTGTTCATGTTCTTTCACTCGGCAAAGGAGGAAGAAGGAGTAAGGCTTGTGGGCCCTTGGCCACGTCAGCCCATGCCCCATTCCTGGGCCCACGCATTTTTTTTTACACATCATCACCGGGTCCCCCTCCCTTTCTATTCTTCTGGTGTTATAAAAACCATTTGGGCCTAATTTCTTCTGAAAAGCAAAACAAGGCTTTGGGCCTATTTTTAGGTCCGGTTTTGGGTGGGTTTGTTTAAAAACAAAAGGAGGTCCGGTTTTGAGTGGGTTTATTTAACAACATAAGGGCTCGGTTGGGTTCATTTTAAAAGAAGGCCGGTTTGGCCTATTAAAAACAAGAGACTGGTTTGGGTTTTTATGAAAATAAGAGGGTGGTTTTTGGTGATTTAAAATAAAGTAAGGTTGGATTAGTAATTTAAAAAGGGATGTTTTGATTAAATAAATGTTTTTGGGATTTTATAAATATTTTATAAAGATGTTAAAATAAAAGATGTTAGAAGTGGTATGTAAAATTATTGGGATTAAAATATAAAATGTTGTTTTGAGATGTAATATATGATATTGTGGTGATTTATTATTGTGGTTAAATGTTATATGATTATGTTGAAGATGTGCAATTATATGCTAAGTAAGAATTTGAGATGATGGCATGTAAATTGGTTAAGTATGAATTGGAAGTGTCTTAAGTTGATGAAATGGAAGAATTATATTGAGGATGGTTGTGAGAAGTTGAGATGATAGATTATGAGATAAGGTTGATAATATGGAAATGATGATGTGACGGTTATTATGTTAAGTTGTGAAGTTGTGTGTGTGATAATTCTATGCTTTGTGTGCCTTAGAGATAGACTCATTGATGTGCTTATACTTGTTAGGTGACCATCTGTGACGTGTCGGATTTCATATTGCCTGGTTGATTGCCTTTTGCTGTTCTGCGATACCAGGTAAGTCTCTTCGGAGCTTACTCAGATTGAATAGAGCTCTTCCCTGCTTTAGGTGCATGATATACTAGGTGCTTGCATTCATGATCAGCATGCCATGTAGTACCATGCTAGGTTGCATCGACCGTGAGCATTCTATTTCTTTATGCGTATGTAAACAGAACGGTCGTTATCTGTGAAGTAACTAGAGTCATTGCTAGGGTCATAGGACGACCTAGTCTCATCGGGTCTCGTCCTGAGTCAATCGAGTCATGCACTTCCTTATATTATGAGATGCCTGCGGGCTTTATTGTGGAGCAGGTTAGGCATGCGTGCCGCCCTATTATGAATGAATGCATTCACGAGCTGGCCAGTCTCCGCCCTATCGGAAGGGGGTGGAGGTAGGAGAGGGATATACCACTTGGTATTCTGTGCTAAGGCCTTATTATTATGATGTACTTGATCTTAGGAGCATGTTAGTGTGTTAATATTCCGCCATGCATCTAGAAGCATCTTTATTAGGTATAGCGTATATGTGTGCTTATGGTTGGGATGCAGAGCTAAAGTGGGCATCGATCTGATCCCGCCCCATATCAATTTTTTTAGGTATTATGTATGTTCATCCTATCGGTGCTGTTTGCTTATTGCGCGGGTCATTTTGTCGGCGGAGAGTGAGCGCTGGAGTATAGACTTCACCAGACTCTGACTATATTTTTGGATTTACACTTTAGACTCCGTTTTGACCCGGCTCTGCCGTGGCACACTCTTGTATTACACTTGTTTTCGCTAGTCGCATGATTTCTGATTTCCACGCTTAGACTTACGACAGGTACAGGGGACTTCCCCGGGGATTCCAACGATCCCTTCGATTTTGGGTATGAAATCCCCCTTTGAAAACATTAAAGTAAGTTTTGAAACCTTCAACCTGTACTCGGGGCGCAAGGTCCTAACGAGGGGTTTAATCCCTCGAAACATAACTCGAAAATCATAATCCCGGGCCGTTACATTTATTAAGAAGATTTTTTTTAAAAAAAATATATTGAAAATACACTAAAATTGTGATTTTTTAAAATGTAAATTACGAAGAATTACTTTTAAAATAATATTGAAAGAAAAGGTTTAATGTATAATTTAAACATAAATATGACATTTTTAATGAAATAGTTTATAGAAACAAAAAATATAAAGAGAATTTTAAATGAAATAGTTGATAAAAACAAAAAATATAGGGAGAAATGAAAATGGATTAATGATGTAAAACAAATAAAAAGTGAAGGAATTGGGATTTCAACCCAAGACTTTTTGATTTTGATTCTCCTTCCCACCTTCCTTTACCACTTGAGCTAAATAACAATCTTGATTCAAATATTATTAAAAGATGTTATATTACCTTAAAAATACTAAATATATTCAAACAAATTATTATTATTTTTGTATTTTTCCCCCAGGGGGGTGCTCGAGCACCCCAAGCACCCCCCTAGCTCCGCCCCTGGACGATGGTTTGATGTAGACTTGTCGATCGGTTCATTGAGGGTAGGGTTTGAGTTCAGATCATTCGAGTCCCGGGTAGATCGGGTTTCATATCAATCGGGTAATCGGTCATCCCGAGTAGAGCCAAAACAAATTTGTCTCGGGTTCGGGTCGACCCAGCGAGTCAAAAATCTCAAAACTTGTTAAAGATTTTTTAAGAATTTTAAAATATTATCAAAATTAAATTGTACTATAAATATGTCAAATTCAAAAATTATAATTAAATTTATAAATACTATAATAATAATAATAATAATAATAATAATATATAAATATAAATATTTTAGCCATAAAAATCATATTTATAAAAATAAGTATTCTAAACATATATACTACGGAGTATAATTTTAAAGTGTATATGTTATTTAACTTATGAGCGACCTTAATAAACACAATTGCATTAGGAATCTGTGTGGGATATATCTCGTGCCTATGTGACGTCTATATGGTGTTGACTCACCATGTTGATTTTAATCCATCGGGTCATTGGGTCTCGACCCTAAAAGTCCAGGGTAATTCGAGTTCAGGTCGATTTTGGGTCCCGGACTCCTGGGAGTCCCGGGTCTAAACATCGGGTTCAAACCTATAAATTCCCGTGCATACGAGTTGGGTTTTCCTGGTCGGGTCATGTTTTGATAGAGCTAGTTTGAAGTAGTTTGTATGTCGATCTTTTTAATTTATGTTGCGTGTTTCAATTTCTTTTTCAATGGTTTATACACGATGGTTTGTCCTTCTTCCGTCTTGTTCGGTCTCCCGAAATACTTTCCTGGAATTAATAAAAGTCATATATAGACATATTTTAAAATAATCTCATTAGAACGAAAAAATAATATCATTGTATCATTAAAAATATGTAAATAATAATTATTGGATAAAATACTTATCATTTAAAGTAGTATATATAGATATATATATTTTTAAATAATCTCGTTGGAAAGGGAAAAAAATAATTATTATTTGCGTTGACGGTATCAATTAGCCAATTAGGGTTAGGGTTAAATGTTACTCCCTCCTTTAATTAAAACTTGATGTTTTACTAGTCATGCATGTTTTTAGGTGTTAAAAACTATATAAAATATTAAAATTTTAAATCATTTTTTAAATAATTTCATACTTATTACTACTCCGTATTAAATATGAATCTATAAAAACAAATGCCAAAAAATTTAATATTTTTTATAGTTTTGATCACTCTAAAAAAGCATGCATGACTAGTAAACAACAAGTTTTAATTAACAGCGGAAATATGAAATAAAAGGTGAACATATAATATAGGGAAAACTAATTAAAATTCCCCCACCTTTGGATTATGGTAAAAATATGTCCTCAACTTTCAAATATAATAAAAATATACCGACCTTTGAGGGTGGTGGTAATATATTACCCTGTGTTTTCTCACGGGTCAAAAATGCTAACAAGACACCCTAGGCGGATTTTTTACAAGGGTTTTCCTGAACAGTGTCCTTAGGAAAAAAATAAAGAGTTGGACCGGGTTCATACCCAACGCATTTTCCTCCCTCATATCTTTTTCCGTGGACCGTGGTCGCCTCTTGAATTGTCTTCCAGGTCTTCTAGGTAGCTCATAGTTCCTCTTCAATTTCAGTCTTCATCCATCGTGGTCGTTTATCTTGAGTTGTCTCTCTCTCACATCTTCTTCCCCTTTGATTCGTTCACAGATTTGGGTGGGTAATAGAAATATAAATCAAACCAGATTCGTGCCCACGCAAATAATTACAAGACCTCCTCCTGATGTAGCAGTGGGAAGTTAGGATCGATCCACGAGGAAGCGTGTCAGCGGATCCTAGGTAGCTGTAAATCTCACAGACAGAAAGACAAAAGGAAAGACAGAAATAACAAATAAAAGCGGAAAATAAAGCAAAAGCACAGAACTGCTCGATATCGACTAAGAGGTCCTCGATATCAACTAAACGCAGTGACGACAGAAACTCAGAATCGACAAACAGAAACAGAAACTCAGTAGACAGTACTCGATCTCGGCCAACTGTCCTCGATATCGACAAGATTTCATCGATGTCGAGTAAAACTCCCCAAGATCGACAACACAGAAACTTAAATTGCAAAGCTTTCGAACATAGAATCGCAGATTTCGATGAATAAATTCAATAAACTAGAGACTTCCAAGGTCAGGGTATCAACACCACAACGATAACTATGCAAAGTAACACATAAAGGCATAAAAGATTCATGCTTTTCATCAAATAACTTTCGTTATTAACAAATAGGAATATAGAGGCTTTCGTATAAACCCTAATTGTTACTAACCCTTTTCATATAATTAACCCAAGTTGTATTAAGATCACTTTCGCTTCAATAACACAAACAAGGATCACCTTCAACTTTCGCAAAAGAATCATGCTCATAGGGATAGAAGACGAATTGCATAAAAAGATCAAACCTTCACCGTATCACCTTACATGGCCACCGTCGGGCTCACCCCAACCCTAGAAGTGGGTGGACTACTCGCTCTTCATTATCAAGAAACTCATCAATAAACAAAAGGGAATAACTTGCATTAAATAAACTGAAGAAAGCTTACAACCAATCGAAGCCAAATCCTCTTTCACCTTTCCAACTTCTCTCGCCACAAGCTCTCTCATCTACTCTCTCTATGTAACTAATTGTAACTAAAATTGAATGAATAAAACTCAGCCCCTAAGGCCTTATTTATAGGCTTCCATCCCTTGCTAATCAAGGTAAGAAAGTCTATCTATATCTATATCTATTTATCTAATTACTTAAAGATAAATAAATGGAATAAAATAATTAAATCCAAAAAGGGAATATATCTAACGTAGGTAAATATCTTCTTGTGTTGATAGATCTTGATAGATGTGGATAGAATCGGACAACTTCGGATCCAAGCAAGCCCAAACCGCGTCGGACAGCTCACCACGTAACGCGGCCCAGGAAAGATCTCCTCGATATCGAGTAAACTACTCGATATCGAGTAACATCGTCGTCGACTTCGGCTTCTGATCTTGGTCGAGTAACTGCTCCCCGACACTGGCTCGGACACGTGGTGCTGGGGTTGTCGATATCGAGCAAGCTACTCGATATCGAGTAAGTGTTGCTCGGCATGTCCAGTCTTCGTCTTCTCGATTAGGTGTGGCTTCCTCGACTCCGTGCATGGCTTCATGGTTTTGTCGATATCGAGTAAAAGTACTCGATATCGAGTAGGGCTCTGGAGTCGGGTTGGCTTCGTCTCTCAGCTCCTCGATCAACTCCTACTCGACCAGGCACTACTCGGATATCTTTATCGATATCGAGTAAGTTTTTTTTCCCTCTTCGTTGTTGTTGTTAATTTAGTTTTTTTGTCGGTTTGGTGTTAGGAATAGTCGTGTTCTGTTAATTTGAGGCAATTTTGATCAGATTAGTTGTTTGGTTGAATCAATTTTGTTTTTCGGGTTTAATTTGTTATCGTTTTATTTTTTTCCTAAGGAAACCGATCAAGAAAACCCAATTTTAGTGCTAATTTGTAAAAAAAAAGCTTCACGTATGTTGTCTTGTCAAAAAAGAATCATGTAGGTTGTTTTGTCAGCATTTTTTATCTGTGAGAAAATACAGGGTAATATATTACCACCACCCTCAAAGGTCGGGATATTTTTATTACATTTGAAAGTTGAGGATATATTTGTACCATACCCCAAAGGTGAGGGTATTTTAATTAGTTTTCCCTATAATATATTACGATATTATATGTAATTAACAATTAAAGGTAAACACATAATATATTAGATAAAAATAGGTGGTACCATTGGTTCACGTGGATAAAAAACATGGGATCATTAATTAGTGTGACTAATATATATATATATATATATATATATATATATATATATATATATATATATATATATATATATAAAAGTATATATATATATAAGTATATATATATATATATATAAGTATATATATATAATAAAATCAATTTTTCTGTAGATATATTTAAATAAAAATTAATCTTGATATAAATTATTATTTCCACTAAAAATAATTTATATATAAATAAAATAAAAGCTATCAAATAAAAATTAATCTAGATATAAATTATTATTATTTACATAATATAATATAGAATAGTTTTATTTTATAATATGAAATAGCTTTAATTTATATTTTTATTAATTAACTTAAAAAATATATAAGTAGATTACGACTTGTGAAGATTTTAAATATATTATGCTAATATAATATTTTAATAATTTTTTAACAGAAAAATGTTTCCCAAAATCAAATGCAAAATGTAACATAAACCTATATACATCGAGTTTAATACGGAGTATTTAGATATAGATCGATAGATAAGTATTGATAATTGCTAAATTTAGGTTTTGTTTAAGATACTCCGTGTTAAATTATTAATTACGGAGTAAAAAACTGCTATAAAATTCACGGTTGGATAAAGATAAAGTACCTATTTTATGTATAGTTTTATTATACTGTAAAAAAAATTAGAATTATCAGAAAAAAGGCTAAATTAAGGCCATTAAATTTGATAAACGCTAAATCTAGAAGTTGCAACAGAAAAGGAAACAGTTTGAGAACAATCCTCCCCTTTTCCTCGTATTCCTCATTCATCCCCCCCTTTAAATTCAAACAAACCGAATTCACTCCTTCCCACTGAATGATTCAATTGATCAATTCACACCCCAAAAAGATTAAAGAAATCGAAAAGAAACATTCTTCAATTCGTCTGATAAATTCCCTGCCACAGCTATAATCAGATCGGAGATCAGAGCGTGACAATGGGCAGACCAATGCAAGTCCGGAGGCTCTGGGGCACCCTCAAGGACAAAATCTCCGTCGCCAGAGCCACCGCCGCCCTCCTATCCCCCCGCCGCAGCACCTCCGCCCTCCGCCTCGCCGTCCTCAGGGCCACCAGCCACGACCCCACCACCTCCCCCCCTCCCGACTTCCTCTCCGACCTCGTCCTCCTCTGCCACCACTCCTCCGCCGCCCACTCTGCCAGCGACGCCCTCCTATCCCGCCTCGGCCACACCGGCGACGCCTTCGTCGCCCTCAAGTGCCTCATCTCTCTCCACCACCTCCTCCCCTTCCTCCCCCGCCCCGACGCCGGCGCCAACAAGCTCCTCGACCTGTCCGACTTCCGCGACCAATCCAACTCCGACACGTGGCAGCTCTCCCTCTGGGCTCGCTGGTTCGCTGAATTAATCGACCTTTCCCTCTCCGTCTCCTCCGTTCTTGGTTTCCCGATCTCCTCCCCCTCTTCCTCCAATTCGATCTCCCGGATGTCGAATTCCGGGCTGGTGAGGGAATTGGGTGCGCTCGTGTCCATGGTAGAGCAGATGGGGACCGCACCGGACTCCCTCCAGTACCAGACGATCGGCCTGGTATACGAGGTCATAAAATTGGCCGGCGAGGATTACAGATTGACGATGCGCGAACTATTCGCGAGGATTCGAGAGATTGACGACGGCGGGAGGCTCAACGAATTGGACGAGGAAGGGCTGAAGGAGTTGATTAGGGTTTTGGAGAGGCTGGAAGCGTCCAAGGAGAAGATGCTGCAGATGTTCTTGAACAAGAAGCGAAACGACGGCGTTTGGGACGCAGTCGCCGAGGGGAGGGCGAAGGGTCAGGAGGAGTTGCGGCGTAGGGAGAATTCGAAGCTGGTGATTGTCGAGCCCACACGGAGACCACGTGGCGGGAGATGGTTGGATGTTGATTGGAATAAGCCGTTGACTCTTACCTCAACGGCTTGAACGGAATGAACGCTGGTTTTTGAATTTTTGAAACCAAGTGGACATTTTTTATTTCAAGAAATTCAAATGATGTGTACAGATTGCATAACATTATCTTTTTGCCTTTTTCTTCCGTTTGATTTTTTTTTTTTTTGGTACTTTAATTTCGGTTGCTTTATGTAAATACACAATGAGCGACGGGGAGTTTACTGTACTAGTATATGAATAAGAAAGAGGAAATAATCAACTTGATTATCAATGAGATGTTGTAAAATTTTGATTCATATGTGAGAGCAAATTCTTTCATGGGGGCACAAACAACTTCTTACACAAGGAATCACAAACTCAATTCACATATGATAATGATAGTTGGATTTTATTTTGGGTATTTACAACTTTCTAACAACATACGGATAGATTATATCTATACGCTGTATTGTATAGTTTTGTATTAGGTCCTCACCAAGCAGTTGCCAACGTTAGTGGGTAGACTGAAAACAAACAAACCAATTTTTATGACCGATCAGACTTTCTTTGTAGAAACTTCAACCCCATTAACATCTTTTGAATACCGATCCTCCAATATATAAATATACATCGGTAAGGTTATGATGAAACGAAAAATATGGTGTAACGGTGAAACGAATGAATATTATGTTATATTCAAATGAATATATGAATACTAGGTTGTTTGAATATGAATATAATGAAAAATGAGTATATGAATATGATATTATTTATACTTACACATAACACAAAGTAAATAACATCATATTCACACACAATAATATTCATATATTCATATCCACCTACATAATATTCATACTAGTCTAACACAATATTCATTTATTTCACCGTTCCATAGTATTGTTCGTTTCACTTGAACGTTTCACCTACATAATATTCATATATATATATACATTTTGGAGGACTATATATTCATGACTTTGTCACAAAACTTTGATGAATGTAAGTAGTTTGAGCTCACTTTGGGTTTAGCTCGATAAAAGCTTAGGTCGAGCTTATTTATTTGCTAAATAAATCGATTATCATTACATTTTCAAGCTCGATTCAAGCTTAAATATGTAACTCAAAATTTTGTGGAATTTATAAAATCTTTATTAAATTATTATGTTAAAAACAAATAGAGTTGCTTAATAGTTAGTAAAAAAAAATAATCTTGACTTGAACTCGTTTATCTACTAAATAAGTCGACTTAATCGAGTACGAGCAGAATTTCAATTCAGAGTTCAAATTTAAGCTCGATCCGACCTCGACTTATTCCTAAACAAGCTGAATAAGCTATGTAATCAGGTCGTTGATTGTTTAACATGACTGCACTAGGGATCAGGAATGGATCGGACCAGATACCGTGACAGATAAAAAAGGTTAATTAGTGTTGATTCCTTCACAATATAGCGATTCAACCTCCACCGATCTCATCATGTTTACCTATATTGATTGAAGCCCACTTTGGATTAAAACTACAAATGCAATATATTACCTACCGACGTCTATTAATTAAGACTTTGGGATTAGTCAACTGCAATAATGGGATAATTGTCAACTCAATCAATGCCCCGGAAAATGGAAGGTGTGAAAATATATTCTTCATGGAACATTATTAAAGGCTTATTTTACCAACGAGGCAACGACTTAGCCCAACTTAGGCGATTGATAGATAAATGAGTTTTTTTTTTTTTTTGTTGGGTTAGGAATCTCATTTAGCCCATTAATCAGTTATCAAACTTTTTGGCTCCCATTCAATCTAAATCCATAGTAAATCAATTGGATCGAATGTGGAGCATCGGCGTAAGTTGTGGTGGCCTAGAAAATTTTTGGTTAAAGAAATGAAGGTAACAACAACTCCCGTTAGCGACGGCAATTCCTGGTAGGCAATGTTACAACATGCTGCGACCACGCAGGCTTTCTTCTTCATTGTCCACTCGTTTTTCGTTTTCATCCTTACAGACAGACAAAACAATATACATATCGTCGGCCCAGAAGCAAAGGCAGAATGGACCAGCCCAAAATAATATGGGCCCCAAAAAAAATTCAATATGAAGAGGGAAAAGATATATAAAAGGGCCCAAGCCAAATCATTGAAATAGATGTAAAGGCATTAAGGCAAATAATAAAATCGTTAGGGCTCAAACCTCAAAGCCCAATCCAATTACCACCGTATTAATTGAAATGCAATAATAATAATAATAATAATAAATTTGATTCAGTCTGTAATGTCTAACTTTGCGTCCATTGTTGCTTATGCTGCTCAGCGTAAGTGTGTCAAGTATTGAGATTCGTGCATGACGGCTGGTTATGGTTTATTACCCTTCTCGACATTGCAATATGAACAAGGATGAAATTGGATGAAACTTACTTACTGGTATTCTTAGCTTTTGACCAAAAGATGCGTGATTACAAGAGCAACATGAGATATCAAAGACTACTAAATACAAACAAATAGGAATGTTGACCTATTCACAAACTTGTTGTCAATACTAAAATCCCTAAATCAATTGAATAAAGTCCTTTGCCGTATTCAAATCCTAATTTGAAACTCAAAACTTAAAAATATCAAATTCAAATACTTAGGATAAAAACTCCAATACTCGAATTCACATACTTATGTTTAAAATCTCAAATTTGAACCCGTAATTATTACAAAATTTTCAAACATCACCTACCTTCTTTGTGTAGCCTAGGCCTCCGATTCCGCCTTCTCCTCGGCGCCGGACTACCCGGACTCCGCATTCCTTTCTCTAATTTCTTCCTTTGTCGACCTGTGTATCCCTTTCGCTTCTAGTAGGTTTCGGCAAACTTAACGTTGTTGTTAAGTATAACATAGGAAGGGTAAGAGAGGAAATTACTTTAAGACTCAGGTACTTTAAGACTCAGGTATCCGGTGAAATTTGACAAAATTTTGTATACCGTGCGAAATACCGGATACCTTGGGGTTACCAGGCGAAATTTCCAAATAATTAATTAACAAATATTCACGCTTTTAAAATATCTACCAAAATATTCATTTTTGGTAAGTTTGATAGAAAAACGAGGTTTAAGACCACGTCTTATGCAGAAAGTGGAAAACCTAAAATTGGAGGAAAAAGTGACAAAAAATTAACAAAAACACACAATTCGAAACCACATTTCTATTGTTAATTTTATTTTGGGACGAATTATATAATTGTGTAATTTTTTTACATATGAAATACGATTTCAAACTGTGTCTCTTGTATTTTTTTTAAAGAAAATTGAAACACGGGAGAGGGAGGTCAGAGAAGAGAGAAGGTCGGAGACCCGATTTCGAACAATTGACGGCTTTGGAAGAAGGATAGAGGGACAAAGTTCACCGTAGGTGTTCAACCACCGTGTCGAGTGTGTAACTGGTGGTCGATGCCCGTTACTCTTCTTCCTAACTTGCTCCACCCACTCACCTTTCGCTACCACTTGGTGGAAGTCCACCCACCAGTTATAACTTATACTACTCCGGAGGCAACTCAGCACCGTTCTCCGTCTCCCTTGGCAAGTATATCCTCGTCGAACGCTACTCCCTCGGCAAATCCCTCTCCTCCTCTCACATTCATTGCCTTACACCTTACACGCCAACCAATCCCCCTAACGTTGTCCTCACCTCTAATGACGTTGTCGTCAACGCTTCTGTCTAGCATCTGCGAGTCACACAGTCTGCACACCACTGTCGACCTCTGTCCCTCTCTTCTTCTTACCAAGGCGTCAAATGCCCGAGATCGGGTCTCTAGCCTCCTCTCTCTATTTCCGTTAAAAAAAAATACAAGAGACGTAGTTTGAAATCGCGTACGTCTCTTGTTTAAAAAAGTATACAGTTATATAATTCATCCTAAAATAAAATTGACAGTAGAAAAGCAGTTTGGTCTCATATCGCATTTTTTTCAGTCAAACCTGCAAAAAAAAAAAATATTTTGGTAAATATTTTGAAAGTGTGAATATTTTGTAAATTGCTTATTTTTGAGTGAATATTTTGAAGAAAAAAAATTCATCATATATGTTGTATAGATTTAAACTAGGGATAATTAGCTAACTGTATTATTTTCAGTTTTTGTTTTGGTAGATTATACCCTTGAAATTTTTGTTTTGTTAATTATACCTTTTTTTTCTCTAATTACAATTTTGCCCATGTTTTAACAATTTACTTGAATCACTTATATTGTAACCACGCGTTTTTTTCCTTCCATCAACTCTTTTCAATTTCAATTTGTGAAATCAAATTATGGTTTCACTTGTCAATTTGTATCTACAGACTATCGTACATATCTATTGTTTTTTTTTTTAATTATTTTCTTAGGACGGCAAATCTTTAAAAGATTTTTTTTAGATGAATCGGTGCTACGGGGATGAGTTTTATCGTTATGTAAACCCGAATCTGACGAACTGTGTTTTTTTTAGTTACAATAATTTTAGGAATTTGTAAGCGCTACAATGGTTACAATAATTGCTTCATGTGGACGATTTCATGTAACTCAAAGTCCAACAACCAATTGTGATTACAAGAATTCTCTCGTTACAGGAATTCGATGATTAGCCAGGATTGATGGATGATTAAGTACGGTCGATCGATAATTACTACTCCCTCCGTTCGGCAAAATTTGTCGTTTACTATTCACGCACACTTTTTTAGAATGGTAAAAACTATATAAAATATTCATTTTTTTTTAAAAAAATTCTAACAAGTTTGTACTTATTAATATTAACTACGAAATTGTTTAAAAAATTATTAAAAAAAATAGATATTTTATATAGTTTTTAGCTCCTAAAAAAGCTTGCGTGAATAGTAAAACGTCAAGTTTTGCCGAACGGATAGAGTATATATTATTACAAGAATGAATTGTGTAGTTGTTGAAACCTATTTTGTGTATTTGGAATCTTATTATTGAAATCTTGTCATGCTTTTGTGTGAAATATTGAAATATATTGTGTGTATTTATTGTAACTTATTAAAGCCTTAGCAACGAGGTTAGTTACGATACAAATTAGGTACAAGTAGTTACAAGAATCAAATCACCTACAACAGATTAGTTACAATAATGACATGAATGTGTTAATTACAAGTCTTGTTACAATAATTAAGTACAGTTACAATAAATTAACTACAATACAAATATGAGTCTTGAAACCTATTTTATGTATTTGGAACCTTATTACTTAAACCATATGTTACGCTGTAATGTTGGGTATTGAAATCTATTTGTGTATTTATTGTAACCTAATAAAACCTTAACAATGAGGTTAGTTACAATACAAACTAGATATAAAGTAATTAGTTACAAGAATCAAATCACGTATAATTAATTAGTTACAATAATCTGACTTTGTAGATTACAAGTATAGTTACTCGTATGGTTACAAGAATTAACTACAAGAAGGAAAATTTAAAGAAACGGATGAATAATTGACTATAGTTAACTACGGAATACAAGAATCAAGTAATCAATTCATTAGTACGTAGTGCAATAGTTAAGTACGGATGATCCCGACGTTTTTGGTTTGTTACCTTCTTGCCTACAAAAATTAAGTACATGTTCGCTCACTACCTTGTGGGGATTAGACCACAAGTTACGGCAATTTCGGAATTTTCATTGTCTTTCACTAATGAAATTGAAAGTCGGTTAAACGAGGATTTGAAGAAATAAAATCACTTGTTGGCTTTCTCAAAAAAAAATCGATTAATTTTCCTTTTGCAAAACGTAAACAAATCTCGTAAACCGTTAAAGAATCTTATCATCTAAACAATCCAATCTATATTTATTTGTTTTTTTTTAATTTTAAAAAGATAAAAATATTACTTTAAGGGTATTTAGGTAAAATCTCACTAAAAATGTATAATTACTAAGAAGAAAAACTAAAGTGTATAGTTACCTAAAAAAAACTTGAAAATGGGATATTCCCTCGGATTTTCACTTTAAACTAATTATAAAATCATCTCGCTTTAACCAAAATAACACCGTACATATATAACGAGTCTTGTCATATCCACGATTAAAATTTCACCAATGCACGGTTATTCATCAACTTTCGGTGCAACCATTTTGTCGATCGATAGTGATTAGTGACTTATCATATCAGTAAACTTTTTTGCAGGCAAAAAAAAAAGTGTTGATACCGTATATTTAACGAAACAAAACCGTACGAAGACCAAGTTTTGTATCCCCCCGGGAAATTTTCGGCTCCATGTAAATAATGCATTTAGGGCCCGTTTGGTTCGAACTAGGAAAAGGAAATGGATTCATTACCTTTATGGGAAGGGAAAGAAAAGGATTAGTGTTTGATTGTGTTTTTGTTTGGTTAACTTAGAAAATGAATCATTGAATTCCCTATTGCATTTTTTAATGTTTGGTTGAATTGATTTAGGAAAGGGATATTTTTAATCTTCTCATAAATCATAATGTTTGTAGTTTTTAATTTGTGAAAGTAATGATCATCAACACTAACTTGGAGATCTATAAAAGCACATTTTTTATTTTTATTTTTTTTGCTATAAATTAGAATTGGAATATTTTTGGATTTTTTCAGAATTGCTGCAAAACAAAGATATGACACCTTATAAAATTAATGGCGCACCACAAAAGGAAGTTTGACAATTTCCAACAGAAGTTAAGACAATTTCCAAAACAAAAAAAAATTAACAGAAGTTAAGACAATACACACCAGAAGCTAACAGAAGTTAACAAAAGTTAAGACAATACACACCAGAAGTTAACAGAATTTAAGACATACACACTAGAAGTTAACAGAAGTTAAGATAATACACACCAGAAGTTAACAAAAAAGACAATACACACCAGAAGCTAACAGAAGTTAATAAAAGTTAAGACAAAACACACCAGAAGTTAACAGAAGTGAAGACAACACAAACCAGAAGTTAATAGAACTTAAGACAATACCCCGCAGAATAAACTATTAATAAGACTACTCTTTATATGATAGCAAACAACAACAACAACATCAAGAACCACCTCGGTTCAACAAATAACAATAGATAAAAAAAAGACTTGTAATATATAAATTAACGGCTGTTCAACAAATCTGAGTAACAAAAGTTTGTAGGAAACTAAATTACGAGATGCAAAAAGATATTAAAGACAAGTCTGAAGTTTCAATAACACTAGATCAACACATCAGATTAGTTTCCCTAGATCTAACCATGTCTAGATCTCCAAAATCCCAACAAAAACATCCCTCCCAATGTTAATAGCAGCTTAGCACGAGGAACCAAACCCTGCAATCAAAATATTAGACAAAGAAAGAATCAATTAGGAAGAATCATTAAGCCAAGAAGGTATAAAGGAAATTAAATCACAATACTTCAATACATTAAAAAGAAATCAAGAAATACGCAGTCAAGCGAGTAAACGACAACTTAGCAATACAAATAACTAGATCCGAATTTCTAAGTTACACAACCAATATCGAGCATAGAAAAACAGTCCAGCGGACAAATTACGAACAAATCCAGAATAGAAATTGCAGATCAGCCAGAAATTAACACTTCCTAGAATTAATTGATTTATTTCCCATTACAGATATCAAATCACCAAACTGGATTGTCCAGAAGAAGAAACGTATAGGATCAGAATAAGAAGAAATGTAAATCCATATAAGAATTGAACATAAAAGCATAGTTAAAACCGACACTAGAACAACAAACTGGGCCATGCTCACAAGACAGAAAAAGGACCAAGTGTTTTTAGTTACTTGAGGAGTTGAACTCTTTTGTGGTCTATTTAAAAACACTCCAAATCTCTCAGTTACATATGAAAGTGAACATCTACTGGTTGGTTGATCAATATATGCTGAGAGTCAGAAACATCCTACCTGAGTTCACTGTTCAGGACTCGAAAGCTAACCAACAAAAAGGTGTTTTGCTCTCTTATGCATTGCCCTTCCTCTTTGCACCGATAAAGAGACAGTGAAGCTCCTCTTTGGACCAGATCACTGCCCCAATCACACGCCCTGATGAGTGACAATAAATCATGACAGACATGGCAAATGTCTTTAGGTGTGAGCATTTAATAGACAAAATGTAGCAACAATGGACAACATGTATCAATACAGTAAGACTTGGAAAGTCTCAAAGACGAAAAGATATCATTTACAGATTTACTAGACCAAGTGCAAAAAGAAAAGTTGTTCACAGTATTAGACATATAACCAGTCAATTTGGTAGTGAAATTGAAAACTGCAAGGCAAAAACGAAAAAAAGGAAAAGGAAAGTGAGAATTTAAAAGGCATGCTTTGATGCTTGAGTGGAAATTGACTCTTTAACCATAGTATGTAACTGAGCAGTAAGGAATATCGGCCTTCATTTCCAAGGAATATCATCAATGTCAAAATAGTTCATGAAAATTTCTAGCAAACCCTCCCCCACTTCAATCTAAACAACCTGCGTAAGGGGTTAGGAAGAAGAGGAAATTCCTAGAGATTTCCTTGTGCAAATCCAAGCACCCTATCCAAAAAATTAGATGCGAAATTGAAGGAAAGAGGTTCCCCTTAGATCGAAGATAGAAATTACATACGAAATTGCGAAGCTAGGGTTAAGGACACACCGAACGAGATTGAAGCCGACGACCGACGACCGACACCAAGGCACGGAAGACGAACGAGATAGAGATCGGAGGGGCACGGTGGTGCAGTCAACGAACGACACCTAGGTGCAATCGACGGGGAGTGGCTTCGGTCGGCGATCCCTTCGATCGGAAACGATGGTGTTGGGGAGAGCGACTGAGTGGGCGTGTGAAACGGCAAGCAAACCCCCAAAAAATCGAGGGTAACGAATTGGGCCGAAGTGTTTGAGGCCTAAAACACTTTCTTACCTTTTGAGGCCCGAAACAAACATTTTTTTTTCAGCCTAACACTAATAAAGTGTTTGTTGGTTCTTTTTTTAATGAACCAAACATGCCCTTAATTTTTCACCATTACAGCTGGTGATGGTCGGTAGTCGTAGAGGCAGACCCAGTGGTAAGTCAGTTGCTCTTAAAGAAGGTAAAATTAATGGAGTAGGTATTGTATTATGGGCCCATATCTTTCGAGGCAAACCACATGTATTGAAAGTACGTACGTACCATTTGAAATTGCCTCGTATCTTTCAATTAACGTACCATTTGAAATTGCCTCGTATCTTTCGTAATTGAACTGTTAATGGGTGTGTTGATGCCTAAATTCGTTGCAAATGTTTGAGCTAATGTGTGGTTGAGAGTTGAGACCACTTCTATTGCATGGCTGAACCTGTGCCTAAATGTAAGGATGTGTTCATTTCTAGACACTTAGCGCTGTATTCGTAGCTGTTTTCGGGACTAGATTCATGGTTAATTGATTCCATGAACAAATATTGCATGGCTAATTAAATTCATTACTAATTAATTCCGTTGATAAATGTGGGGTCAATGCTTTGTTCTATCTTTTCAAAATTTATGGTTTGATATTATATAGTTTTAATTAATAAAATAAATATAAGATTTTAATTTAATTACCGTTTTAAATCTAAACTTTTCAACAACTTAAAGAGTATATATGTAGCTAGCTGATAAAGATTAGGTTAATAGGAAATCGGTTAGAGATCGAACAAGTGGGAATGAAAAGGAGTGATGTCTCCTTTGTAACTAACTCATCACTTGTAAGAGAACACGACTATATAAGGCCTAAATTCCCTGTACATACATACTGCACTAGGCTGAATAAAAGTGCATTAAGAAATCGAAAACCGATTCTCACTTTTCTCTTCCTTTCTTAATTCATTTTATGGTTGATTTCCTGGTTTACTCGTTACTCATTTATGGTGTATCTTAACTGCTTACATATCTAATCAACTTGATGCCATCTTCTGTTCTAGGTACGTTGGAAGACACCTTATGCATTGTTATTTCATAAGGCACTCGATCTTAGCAATCTGAGGGTGATGGATTGTTTATGTTTCACATTTAATTTGTTCCAAAGACCCATCGTAGTAAGTTTGATGCTATTTCGTGTCGACGTTGCATCTTGCTTGATTATCCTCCTTGAAAGAAGGCCTTCAAGATTTATGATTTGAGCATGCATCAAGTGTTTATGTTTTTTCATGTAACGTTTCGTGAGAGACTAAATTCCCTTCTAAGTTCGCTTCTCCTTTAACTACTGATCTTATCTCCCTTGGGTTTCCTTTAGTACATTTTGGTACTGATACCACATCTGATGGTCCACCAGTAGCTTCATCAATTTCATCTCATCCAACGAGGTATTATCCTCCTCCAGTTCCATCCATTGTGATGAATACTTTTTCCCTGGTTTAGTTTTTTATCAGAATATTGATTGTTCCTCTCCTCATGAGCCTTATGTGTTGGGTCATGCTTCACGACATATTTTTCGGCCAGCTAAGTATTAGAATTTCTTAGGGGTTTCAGTTTCTCGAAGTTCTCGTGTTGTTTCTCATGAGGAGTCTCTATCTGTTGTGTTTTCTATTATCAATCTCACCGATTTGAACCATTACTATGCAGATTTTGCCATTCTTTGTTTGACATTCTATCTATTCATGAGCCTACCATATTTGCACAAGAGTTCGATGCCTTAGATGCAAATCATACATGAGATTTGACTTTCTTACCCTCTGGTCATACAACTATCGGGTCTAAATAGGTATACAAAGTTAAGTACACACAAAATGGTGAGATCAAGCACTTTAAAGCTTGATTGGTAGCGAAAGGATGTAATCAAATCAAGGATCGTGATTACAAACACATGCTTTCACCCGTTGCAAAATTTTCAACTGCTTGTACCTTGATTGCCTTAGCTGCTTGTAAAGGCTGGCATCTTCACCAATTAGATGTTAACAATGCCTTTTGTCACGTCTATTTAGATGAGAAGGTGTATATGACGACACTTATAGGGTACTAAAAGGCTGGTCATGGTCAGGTTTGTTGTCTTCATCATTCATTATATGGCTTGAAGCAGGCTAATCGTCAATGGAATATTGAATTGACGAAACATTTGGTAGCACATGGGTTTGTTCAGTCGAAGCTTGATCACTCCATGTTCACTAAGGCTACAAGTTCTCATTTAACTGCCGTCTTGATATATATATATATATATATGTTGATGACATCCTTCTCACTGGAAGTAATGAAGCATCAATTGTATCTGTGGTGCTTTCTTTGGATCAAGCTTTCACTATCAAGGACCAGGGCTTCACACTATTTTTTCGGAATAGAGATTAGAAGATCTGATCAAGGGATCCTTTTGAATCAACGAAAATATGTTGTTGACATGCTGCTGAATACACGCTTTGTCAATTGTAAGCCCAATGCATTTCCTAGGCAGAGGAATCTACATCTTAATATTGATGCTGGTTCCATTCTTCCTGTTCGAGTCATATCGTTGTTTGGTGGGTCGTCTTTTGTTTCTTACCATGACCCGTCTTGACATTTTGTATGTGGTCCAGCAGTTGACTCAATTCATGGTTTCTCCTTGTGTACTATATATGGATGGTGCTTACTATTTGCAACGCTACCTCAAAGGCACACTGAATTGCTCTTTGTTTTATTCTCGTCATTCTCCATTGACAATTCGTACCTACTCATATGTAGACAGGGGTGCTTCTCCATTCTCAAGTCGGTCATTAATAGGGTATTGTGTGTTCCTGGGCAATTTCCTACTTTCATGGAAGAAAAAGAAGCAGAATACCATCTCAAATGTCAGTAGAGAGTGATGAGTATCGCATCATGTCAACCACTAACAGTGAGCTGGTTTGGATTGCAGGATTATTTTGGCTGATCTTCATGTTGTTGACCTCAGTCTATTCATTTATGTCGTGATCGACAATCGAGCTGCTCAACACCTTGCTGCAAATCCTGTTTTTCGGTAACGTACGAAGCATTTGCGAATTGATTGTCACTATGTATAGGACTTGGTGCAAGATGGGTTTCTAGCTACGGTTCATGTTTCGTCTCAGATGCAGCTAGCAGGCATTATGACTAAAGCTCTAGGTGTTCAATAACATATGTTTCTTGCATGCAAGCTCGGCCTTGTGTTTCATCCCACACGACCACCTTTTTTTTTTGGGGGGGGGGGGGGGGGGGGGAGTACATGTAGCTAGCTGGTAAAGGTTAGTTTAGTAGGAAATCTGTTAGAGAACAAGTGGGAATAAAAAGGAGTGATGTCTTCTTTGTAACTAACTCACTACTTATATATAACAAAACAAGATTATATAAGGCCCACATTCCCTGCACATACATACTACGTACAGTGGCGGACCCAGGGGGTAACATAACCCCCCCCCCCTCGGCCCCAGAAATGTGTAATTAAAAAAAAAAACCAAAGCGACGTCGTTTTGGGGTTAACCTAAATTTCCAAAGGTAGCACTAGTGCTGTGCGTTCTCCTTCCCCGCGTCCGCCTCCTTCCCCACATCTCTCGACAATTCGGACTCCATCCGCCTCCTTCCCCACATCTCTCGACAAAGGTAGCACTAGGCCATTTCCGGCTCCGTCGTCGACCGAGCCACCGCCACGCCCCCCGTCCCGTGGCTCGCTGTGTGCTTGTGTCAACTTGCGGGATCTCAGTCGAGACTGTCGAGTAGCCTCGTTCTCTCTCGAGTAGTCGACAGGAGGAGCCACGCCATCGCCGATCGGAGCCACGCCGCCTCTAGTCATGTTCTCCTTCCGCCGACCGGAGCCACGCCGACGCCGCCTCGTTCTCTCTCGAGTAGTGGTCTACCGTCGAAGTGTCAATCGGAAGTCGAAAGGTAATCTTCGATTATCCAAATTACAAATTGATTGTGATTATTGTTTTAGAATTGAGGTTAATGTTGAATTGTAAATTCGTAATTTTATTTTTGATAGGAGATTGAAGTGGGATTGGATTAGTAGTTTGTTTGAATAGATAGAAAAATGGTGAATTTGTTATTAAATTTAGATTTTCTAATTGAGATTGATGTTGAATTGAGATTGATTTTCCAAATGAATTGAGATTGAGATTGAAGTGAGAGGTTTGAATTGAGATTGATTTTAGGATTGAGATTGATATTGAATTGGATTTGAAGTGGTTAGCATTTTGTTTGAATAGATAGGAACATGAGATTGATATTTCATTTTATTTTGAATTGAGATTGGATTTTGTTTGAATTGAGATTGATTTTAGGATTGATATTGAATTGAAATTGATATTGCATTGAGATTAATCTTAAATTGGTTAGCATTTTGTTTGAATAGGAACATGGATAAATTTGTTATCCGAACTAAGACTACATCTAATTACAAGTGATGAAACTCTCTTTATCGTAGTTTGTAATATCGTTTGACAATAGTTTGTATTATCGTTTGACACTAGTTTGTACTATCGAACATGTTATGTGTTTTAAGCCTTTTTTCTCGATCTTATTATGTACTACTGTGTTGACCCCCCCCCCCAAAAGTTTCTGGGTCCGCCACTGACTACGTACACTAAGTTGAATAAAGGTGCATCAAGAAATCCAAAACTAGTTCTCTCTTTTCTCTTCCATTATTCGTTTATGGTCGATTTCCTGGTTTACTCGTTACTCATTTCTATACTGGTGGTCATGCATGTAGCTAGATCGTGTGTTTTATATGTTGTTGTTGTCTGATGTATCGAGATCTAGCATAGTTTCTTTATCTTTATACAACTACTCACCCAAGCTTTTTGGAGCTTTTGATTTTCGATATGTTTATAAGTTTTCATTAGCGTGCTACCCTGACAATTAGGTTTACTAAACGTCATATATACTATTATTAACATGTATTTAATATAAATAATTTATCAGCTTAGCTAATCAATGTCTGAATTCGTTGGCGAAAATGTAAAGTTGTTGTATAATTGACATACAGGTGAAAATGTAAGACAGGTACGGTGCATAGTTTCTTTATCTTTATACAACTACTCACCCAAGCTTTTTGGAGCTTTTGATTTTCGATATGTTTATAAGTTTTCATTAGCGCGCTACCCTAACAATTAGGTTTACTAAAAGTCATATATACTATTATTAACATGTATTTAACATAAATAATTTATCAGCTTAGCTAATGAATGGTTGAATTCGTTGGCAAAAATGTAAAGTTGTTGTAGAATTGACATACGGGTGAAAATGTAAGACAAATGCCTTCTGTTTTTACTACCTAAATATTTTCTGACATATATAACCTATCTTATCGAATGTAAAGTGTATTTAGGCTCAAAACCGGCCCTTGGAAACCCTAGGAAAAGATAGATAAAAGTCCCCATAAAAATAAACTCGGGCCGCGTCAGATTGACGCGTATGAATATGCGTTGGAAAGCTCTTTCCAAGTACTACATTTCTCATGAAGACCTCAGAAGCCAGTTCCACCTTCTCAGAACCTTAAAGATGGGATTTCTCCATGTTATTCATTTTCACTCTTGTTCCTTAGCTCTTCTTTGTCTATTTTCTCCAAGTTTTCTTCACCTTTCGAGTCTGAATCATAAGACTTACAAATAAACACTAAAAACCGTAGATTCCGAACTTCGAATACCAAATGATCAAGAGAATATGAATAAACTTATTAAACATGCAATATGAATACTTGATGCACCTAAGACATATCTATAATACCTATCTAAAATATGCATTATCAATAACCTCCCCTACTTGATGAGCCATCATACTTGCTCTTTGAACTGTCTTCCTTAACTTGAAGCAGTTTCTCATCCTTGATCTCACTCATTCTACTCAATCTTTCTTCATGTGCTTGCAAAGAGCTTGTTAGCTCTTCAAACCTATACACAGATAGGTCATTTGACTCTTCTATAGCAGCCACAACATGATCAAACATCTTCGTGAGACTCCTTAGCACTTTACTCACAATCTTCTCAGTGCTAATCTCTTCACTATAGGTTCTCATGTGATTCACAATCCCTGAGACCCTTGACAGATACACTTGAACTGTTTCCTTTTCTTAAATCACCAACGTCTCAAAGTCTCTTCTTAGAGACTGAAGTTTGAGAGTGATAACCTCTCTATCTCCCATGTATTCCTGTCTCAACACTTCCCATGCTTCATGTGCTGTCTTGGATGTTGCTATCCTCGAAAAAACTTCATCATCCAAGGCTGGCTGGATCATGAACAAAGCCTTGGAATTCTTCTTCCTTTTCTCCCTTAACTGTTTATCCGGCTCATCAGTTTCATTGTCCTCGAATCCTTTATCCACCAAACTCCAAACCTCATGTGATTTGAAGAGTGTTGACATCTTCAAACTCCATAAGTGGTAATTGACTCCCTTAAATATTGATAACTGCAGATTACTAACATTTCCAACACCAGTGTTCTGCATATTTGAACAATACTCTTCACACTTGTGTTTCCCTGTGTTTTAAACCTCGCACTTCTCGTTCTCGACCTTAAATCCAACACGAGCACAACTCTTTACTCTGATACCAATTGTTGGATTTGAGCTAGTGGATCACACAACACATAAACACACATACAAAGGACAAGATTCAAGGAAATCACACATACACAACACACACGAGAGAGTCTTTTCTTTCAATTACCTTACCTCTTGATTGATTGCATAACCTCCATACTAAACTCCTTACAAACCAAGTAACTGCATCAAAGAAAACTGTCCACCACTTCCCCCACTATTCGTAGGAAGCGATTCAAATACAAAGAAAACTAATATAACTAACCTATGATAGTAACTGCATTCTATGACAACTAACCAACTAACATTTAACTTAACCTTGAATTACATGCTAACATTTAACAAAATGTAGGACTTATCTTATCCAAACATTTTTTTAACGTAGCCTATCTTATCCAATGCAAAGTGTACGTAGCATCTCTCTTCTGGTGGGGTCACATTTTCGGTGTAGAACATAGGGTTCTTTTTCATATCTCATCACACACCACACCAGATCACTCCATCTATATATACAGATATAGATATTGCAAACTCGAGTAACGGATGCATATGGCTACTAAGAATGTGTAAGAGGAGATGGATCACTTCGATCAGTTGACACACTATATATATATAGCCAAATAAACCTCTTCCATCATTAGGATATATTATATATAAATATTCCTACCAAAATTACAACTTGTTCAATAATCGATCGATCGGTTGGATATTGTTCCACCGGTGCCCAAAACATGATCCTCTATAATTAATTTGGAGAAAAATAGGCTTCAAGTAGACCATTTTTCTACCCGTTTAACTGCCATCTTCGCCTGTAAATTGACACCGTAATTAAATTCGTAAGATAGTTTATACTACTACTGTAGTATATAACGTACTATTCAATCGTGTCCCGGGGTTGGACCAATAAAATAGCTACACATTTCAAACTAATTCATAAATTAAATATACCTGATCTTCCCAGTTGCAACGAGCCACTATTATCAACAAAATAACTGTTTGAAGGGCTGTACCCCCAAGCAACATCCCCGCCCATATACCCTGTCAACAACAATAATTTAATTAGACCATATTCATATATGCAGTTTCAAATCTGCCCAAATGATCAACAACAATATATAACTTCACTATCCAAATCTTACTTTCAAAACTCTCAAGGTATATATTATAGTAAAAAAAAAATATAAATATAGATATACATCGGAAACAGGTAAATCTCTTAAATCCGATTTATCCAACTCGAAATAACCTAATGACCGATTATGACCTAATGCAATGCGGACTAAAAAATGTAACGACTTGGTGTAATAACGATCCAAATCCGAAATAAACCTAACTTGAACTTACTTTACTTGAACTGATGGGATATAATAATGATCTTGTAGATCTGAATGATTCTTTCCAAAATTATTAAGGAAACTATAATTAAGTTGACATTACAGAACTGAACCCGGATGACCTAATTACCACATTCACATTGACAATTGTATAACACGATGTAAAAATATATAACATACCATAACGCCTTTATTAGCGACCCAACCGAGTACTATTCCAAGGGGAAGGCCAACGATGTAGTAGCAACCTATGTTTATATAGGCCACCCTAGCTTGCCATCTCGACCCCACAGCCACTCCTGCATCCACACACACACATATTAAGAGTGTGAACTCTGTCTCTCCTTTTGACCAAAAATAAAAAACTCGGATTTGGCTATGGTACGAGAAGTTATATATAATTATAAGGACGATGTATCAAACCCGATAGAACCGGTTGAATGCTGTTGAGGAGAATGGTGAGGGCAAGGAGCCACTCAAGCTTGTCAATTTCTTTGATGACATCGCTGCTGCTAGTGAAGATGAGGGTAATCGGGTTCTGGAGAGCCACGATGAGCACGCAAATCAAGATTCCTATAACCGTGGAGGTGGCCACCGCCACCTTTGTCGCAAGCTTCGCTCCCTTGCCATTGCCTGCGCCGAGCTCGTTGGCTACTCGTACTCTAGTATATATTTTGTTATTACTAGTTAGAGATGATTCTTTTACCAAGTGTGTATATATGTGTGTGTGTGTGTGTGTGTGTGTGTGTGTGTGTATATATATATATATATAGGGTCGCGCTCCGGTGAAAACCAATATTGTGGTAGAAACCGTGAGGAGCGTTTTGATTAGTTGACACTGTGGGGCTCACAGGTGGGACAATTCTGATAGTAATTTGCAAATTTACCCAAGCTTTATAGAAATTACAAATTTGTTGAAACTTTTTATAATCTTATCAAAGTGAAATAATGAAGATTTATAAATGACTTTTAGTGGTACTAACTACAATAATCTACTAACTATATTATGAATAATAAGTTTTCTGTGGTTTTAAGTCCACCACGCTCTGCAACTAAAACTTTCAAGCTAAAGAGGTTTGATCCATACCTGAACGTAGTTACTCTGGACCACCGGCGTTCCTTAGCTTCCGGCTTTCTAGAGGTGGCTAACCTTCAACCAGGCCTCCCTTAGTCCAGATTGAGCACATATCTGTTTCGTTTCCTACCTCAGACCGTAGTCTATAGCTTTTGGTTTTGATTTTGAGAGGGTGAAGGGATTTCAATCAAGAAAACAAAGTATTCAGAACATAGTGTTCAATTAAGTAGCTTTCCCTTTCTTAAAAACAAACTTTATTGAATCTGGGAAATATTACAACACACAAGCACTCTTAACTTAGAACTTAAGCACACTTAACACTCATATCAGAAGATCCATTGAAAGGTTTTGAACTTTAGAGTGATGGAAACACCAATCTACTCAAATTCAAAACGTTTCTACTTCTCTTTCTGATTTACAAACTCTCTTCTCTCTTCTCCTATGGTTTCTCTCTCTGGAATTGTGTGTTGAGAAGTTTGAGGAGAGCCCCTTATATAGAGCTACTTGAAGGGCATTGGATGCCTCTCCATCGACTACATTGATTGGCCTACAGGTTGGCCTGACAAAGCACATAGTAAAAGCACACAGTACAATAATTTTACAGGTTCACGTGATAAAAGCAAAAACAGTAAAAGCAGAAAGTACAATAATCGTGCTTGGTGGATGATGATGGCTTTCAGTCGTCCAGGTTCTGGACCCCTTCGTCTCCCATGTTGGCTTCCAGGTCATCATCATTGTAATCTTGAACTAGATCTAGAGTATTATCAAACTCTAGATCTTGATCATTGTCTAGATCGAGATCAAGCATTAATCCTTCAGTGTATTCTCGATCCCATGCAATCAGTAAATCGATCATCCTCTCGTGTCCCCTTTTATCTAGAAAGTGACCGGCCTCTATCTCTGCTAAGTAAAGATTGATGGATTCAGTCCTGTTTATGGCTTGCTGCATTAGTGGATTGAGTTGTGGGGTTACGATGAAGGTTGTATTTCCGACTTTGAATATCCCACAATCTGTCTGTCTGAACTTGGTGATGTAGTAGTAGATGTAAAAGAATCTTTTGGCTCTTGCCTCCCAAGTATGTCTTACTACGTCGATTCTTCCTTCCACTACTGGATCTGTCACGTACCAATAGTCTTCCCTCATTAGTAGGAAGATTAGGTAATGCGGTAGCCGGGTTTTTCCCTGGCTAACATCTATGCAGGCACTGATAACACGGCAACAACTTATGTCTTGTATTTTTTCGAATGTTGCTGCTCTGAGGAAGACCTCCTTCTGGAACATAGTGAAATACTTGTACAAGATGATTTCTTCTTCTTTCTTTGGCCATGGTCTCCTGTTATTGTGGTGGATTCCATTGCACATTCCATATCTCCACGAATTTAAAAAGTCTGCATCTTCACTTGGCATGATGGGTAAGGATAATCCTCCCAATCCGGCGCCAGTGGTTACACAGAAATGGTTACACCATTCTCTTATCGTTGTTGGAGTATCGTGATCTCTTAAAGTTACCATCCAGTAGAAGTTGTCGAAATCTCTCATTTTCCATCTTCTACAGATGTCTTCCTAGAGTTGAGTAGGTAGCTGAAGAACTTTTACAATTATCTCTAGAGTTAACATTCTTATAACCGCGTTGTGTCTCGTTTGTAGGAGTCCACGACGGAATCTATTCTCAGTAAATCTTCCAAAATCAACAGAAATATGAAAACTTGGAAGGGAAACCCATCCTTGGTATCCTCTTATTTCTCCTAAGAGATTAATGTCCCATGGGTGGAACACCCATTGCGGATTTTCCCACCGCGTTTGATTTCTCTGATCCATTAGCTAACTCTCTTGTTAAGCTGTCAGTAAGAGAATTTTTAGATCCCTTCACATGTTCAATGGTAAAAGTGAATTGATTAAGGGCTAATTGCCAACGCAGGAGTCTCCCATGCGCTTTCCTATTATCAAGATTGTTATTTATGAAACCCAATATTCCTTTACAATCTGTTCTGGCTGTAAAAGGTTTAGGAGCTAGGAAGATTATAAATTTCTGGATTCCCCGATAAATTGCAAGAATCTCCTTCTCCATGACAGTATAATTATACTCAGATTTGTTGAAGCTGCCACTGCTATACCTGCAAAGCTTGTTATCTTTCTTTATTTTTAAAACAGCTCCCCAATGATAATCACTAGCATCTGTTTCAAGAACTAACTCATCATCTTCATTAGGTAAAGTTAATATTGGAAGTTTTTCACATCTTCTTTTAAGTTCTTTGATTACTTTAGTATCTGATTGAGTCCAACTCCAAACTTGATCTTTCTTTAGTTTTATCTGAAGAGGTTTTCTCAATTTGGCTAGATCTTTTATAAAATCAGACGCATAAGTAAGACAACCTAGAAATCTTTCTAGTTGTTTTCTATCTTTGATTTCATCAGGAAATTTTTCTACCTTTTCTAGAATATGTTCTTGCAAAATAATTTGACCAGCTTTAATCTTTAATCCTAGGAACTCAATTTCAGGTTCAGCATAAATGCATTTTTTCTGTCCTAAAATGATTCCATGATCAATACATTTTTGAGTTATAGCTTTCAAGTCATGCTTATGTTGTTCTATAGTTTTAGAGAAGATTAAGATATCATCAATGTAAACAAGACAGCAATGTTTAAACTCTTTAAAGACATTGTCCATTCTTCTCTGAAATATTTGTGGTGCATTTTTCAAACCAAAGGGCATGACTACCCATTCATAGTGTCCTTGAGGAGCACTAAATGCAGTAAGTGGAATACTTTTTTCATCCATTCTTACCTGCCAATAACCACTTTTACAATCCATTTTAGAGAACCAAGTGGCTCCCTGTATTCTATTAAATAAAACTGTTTTATTAGGGATATAATATCCATCAAAAACAGTATTATCATTAAGCTTTTTATAATTGATAACCATTCTAGCTTTTCCTCTTTTTTCTTCTGCATGATTCCTGACCATAAAGGCAGGACTAGAATGAGGACTTTTACTTTCTCGAATTAAGCCTTTCTTTAAGAGTTCATCAATCTGTTCTTTAAATTCTTGTTGATCCTTATAAGTGTAAACCATCTGTTTTACTCTAATAACAGCTTTAGGATCTATTAGCTCTATGGTAGCAAATGATTTATCTTTTTCCCAAAATTTTAAAGGATTTTCAGAATATAACTCCTTACACATTTTTTCTTGTTGTTTAAGAATTTTATCTTGTAATGTTACTTCACATATAGAGAGTGCAAATTCCCTTTGTGTAGGAAGAATATATTCCTCACCACTCTTAGTGCGCGTAAACTCTATTGCTTGGTGTGTATAAGCTTGTTTAATCTTTTTAACCCAAGCATCTTCTCCATGAATGTTAAAGACCATCATGTCTAGGTGCTGAGTTACTAGGACATGGAGTCTTTGGAAATTATTTCCAATTAACATATCATGTGAGGGTTGATTAGTAGCCCAGAGTGTAGGAATTACACATTGGACTCCTCCTATCATGATAGGTACATCAGAAGCTAATTCTGAATGAACCATGATACTATCATCAGCTATTCTAACTTGGATTGGTCTACGAGACTTCTGCCAAATAAACTCAGGAAATAATGCCTTCTTTCCAAAGCATACTGAACATCCAGCGTCTACAAAGGCACATAACTCATATTTATTGAACCCTTCTAAGCAAATACTTATTGGGATATAAATGCTATTAGGGTTGGTAATCCTATAATTTTTCATCAGTGATTTTCTACTGACATGTTCAAAGCTTTCTTCTACTCTCATATTATCTCCATAGAGATGTCTGAGGTCTATTACTTCCATTCTCATTCCTAATTCTTCATCAAATAAAGAATCTGTGATAGATTCTTTTAAATCTTTAGCCCTTGGATCATTTCCATAGATAGGTTCACTAAAGGTTTTAGTTTGGTATCCTATTATCTTTCCTTTCTGTTCGGAACTAGATGATCCTTCTTGATTTTCTCTAACCTTTTGAACTATTGGAGGAATTGATGTTATCGATTCCCTAAATTGTCTAGAGCCTAAGTCTATACTATGTCTAGGTGGTTCTTTTATAATTCTATTTTCAAACCTCTTGTTCAATGCTGCTATCATGCTTACTATATCTTCATCTACCACAAACGATTTGTCTTTTCTGCTTGTAGTAGCTCCCTGATTCCTTTGAGTAATACTAAGATTAGGATTGATCCTAAAACTAGTGTTCCTGGATAAACTTGGACATTTAGAGAGACTGACTGGTGGTTTAGCATTCGTATGGATTCTACCTTCTTCATCTATGGTTAAAACTTTATTACTGCTAGTACCCGTAGAATTTTGAAATGCGTTTATCCAAATAGTCTTAAGTTTTATCTGATCAGGTCTTAACTTAACAGGTACAACTTCTTTGCTTGGACCTACCACCTCGTGTTTCTCAGCTTCTACTATATGGCACTTTTGTGGAGGATTTGTAATATTTTCAAGTTTATAAACTACCTTCCATTTTAATTGTAAAGGACAAGTTCCTTTATGCATACTAATACCTTCTGTTAATAATTTTATAGCTAAGAACTTAGAAGCATAATGATCTTCTAGACTAACATAATAGTTAGGCCTACAGATCCAAGAAACTGCTCCTTGACTCAAATTACAGACTATACCACTGATGCATTGATCGCTAAACTTTTTATGCCTAATGTCACAAACAAAATTAATGCATTGCACATCTTTTCCATAGTCTTGTAATGGAGTTATAATTACTTGGATGCCACATATGAAAATATATTTAAATTTTTTTATCTTTGTTATGTTTCTGAATGTTTGCCCAATTGATTAAGTTTACTTCAGTTGCTTGATTTTCATTATTCTTGACAGTTACATCTCCAGACATTTCTTCGCAAACATATTTAGCATATTTAGAGAATAATGATTTTTTAACAAACTGTTCTTTAGCGATGATCGGGAAGTCAACCCCTGATCTCGTCATTACTTCAACTTGTTCCTCATCAATAGAGGTTTCAGCTTGCTGAAGTTGAGCTAAAGTAGTCATTTCATATTCATCAGAGAACTCACTAGGAATTTCTCCTTCCATCATTTCATTAATTTCTTCACCTTCTATTGACTCATTTTCAGATTCTATATCTTCTTCAAGCTTTTCTTCTATTATTTTTACTATCCCTTTGTTATTTCTTAGGGCTAGATCTACTGCTTCATCTTCAGATAGCTCGATGTAATCCAAACTACCTAGGGCTTCTGCTAATCTATTGTTCTTCTTGTTTTTGCATTCATTAGCATAATGACCGGATTCTCCGCATGCCCAACACTTGCAGTTTTTCTTTTTCTCAGGACAGAACGAGGCTTTCTGGAAAAATCTTCTATTTTTAGAGAATGGTCTTTTATAATACTTCTTATAATATTTTTCCACCTCTTTGTTTATTGAAACTTTTTCTTTTATAGTTTCGTTTTCCTTGGTAATCCCTATTATTACATCCCCATTCTGTTGGCGTCTCCCAACAAGTTAAGAATTGTTTTTTCATTCTTTGGGTGCTTCTTACGTCTCGACATTTTTTCTCGACCCATTTCCTAACATAGGAAATCCTGTTACCAAGAGTATCTTTATCTCCATTTTTAATTAATTCTCTATACTCTTCACTTATTTGTTCATTAATTGGGGCAGGAAGTTTATCAAAGAACATTTGTAGATTAGTGCTGTTTTCCCCTATCTTATAGTAATACTTCTCGAATTTTGTTATATAATTATCGACATATTTCATGTTACAGATTTCAAGATTGTTTAAGGTTCTTTGCCATTTTAAAGCTTCCTTATCTTCATCTTCCTTTTCTCCAATGAATTCGTCTTCTATTAATTCACATATTAAGGTGAACATCGTCACTAGGCTTGCTAAATTCTTAAGCTCTTGTTTTGGTTCATCACCAATAGCTCCATACCAATCGGCAATACATCCATAGAAACTATGTTCTATGTAATTAAGGAATTGAGAAGAGTTCCATCCTACGTTCATGTTTAATACACTCATCATACTTTTCTTCCAGAACTCTATGATTTCACGTCTATTCCTTATACCATCTAGGTTTAATTTATAACCTGTTTCACTTATGGGTTCTAGATTAATTTCTCTTTGATTTGGTCTATGGTTTGGCATAATGCTTACTCCAAATCTTTTCTTCTTCTCCAGAAATTCTCTAGGTTTTAACCTAGGTCTATAATTACTAGTTGAACCATGTTCATTTCTTTTGTAATGTCTTCTAGCTTCATTTTGTTCTACAGGTTCATTCTCCTTCAGCCTTCTTTGTCTTAAAATTTCATTTAACCTTCTTTGGACTTTAGATATGGGAATGTTTTCCATATCTTTTAGGTTAATTAATCCCATTTGTTGATACACAGCTTCTTCATCCGAATTTTTTTCAGACTCGTCTTCGCTCATGACCTCTTGGTTCATAAAGTTGGTTTCAATGGCTTTTTGTTTCTGTAATTTCATCTTCCATTCTGGGTCATCCAACTTATTGTTGAATCTCCTTGTTTGTCGAAGTGGATGGTGATTCATTTTTAAGATTTTCGTCTTGGTCTTCTTCTACTGTTTCCTTGTTTTTTATATTATCTAATTTAGTAGAAAACTTCTTTTTGGATTTTTTAAATGGATAACTGTATTTAAAAGGATCTCCTTTCTTAATCTCACCACCTGATGTTAGGCTTATCTGATGGCTAATTTCGTTAATGGCTTTTAGATTTGTTGAGTGATGTACTTCGCCTGTCTCTTTTACAGTCTTAAATATTTTACTACTAATCTCATTATATAATTGTTCTAATTTTTTAACTTCGAGTTTTAGATCTATTAGTTGGTCTGAAATGGTATTTAAAATTGCTTCAAAATGCTTATCGTTTACATCTAAATGTAAGGTATGAGGATAAGTCTTATGGGGGCAATTAGTAGACACCTCCAGATTGTCTTATAGATAAATACAGATTGTTTTTAATTAACTAGGCTCTGATACCAAATTGCAGGATCACTCTTAATATAATATAAATGCGGAATATTAAAAATAACTTAAAATAATACACAAATTAAAATTCTAAAACTAATGGCTATTTTCTCTAATTTTTGGTTTTTGGTTGGATTTTAGTGGAAAAGTGGAGGGGTCCACTGTTAAAAAGCAGCCAATAGGATTAGTCTTTTCAGTTTTCACTATAATAAATGGTCCTCACCCGAGTCAATCCATATATATATATATATATATATATATATATATATATATATATATATATATAAAAAGTAAAGATGCATAAACAAATTTAAAGCATACCCAGTGGCGGCGAAAAAGTCCAAGGGGATCATCATCTCCAATCCGTTGATGGTCTGGCTGCACCCAAAATTCACCCCATGCTTTCTACATTACTCCCTCCGATCTTGAAAGTATGACGTTTTAGCTCTAGTTCCATGATCCACAAATATTGACGTTTTGCTTTGAATATTGAGTACATACAGAGGTTCTCATTAATTGATGGCAATTGCATTTATTTACTCTACAATTAACACTTTGCTTTTGGAATTCCATTACCAATGGGGAGCACTATAATTAATGTTCAAATTACTTGAAATGCCTCCAATTTCTAGTTTCAATTTTTTGTTTTAAAATCCCTCCATTATTTTTTCGCTCCATCTCTCAATGTGTATCCTCCGTACTGTTTTTTTTGTTGATCAAATCCCTGTGTAATTATGGCTCCCATGTAGAGAGGCTTTTGAGTTCATCACAATTAATGGGTATAAATAATTTTCAAGTTACAACACACTTTTTGGTGAGCACTAATTTCTTCAGATTGGATGAATAACAAAACTAATCATTTCTTAAATCCTGTGCATATAGTTAAAACGTCAAACATTCTGGATCGGAGGGAGTATTACCTATTAACCAAAACTGCTCTAATTTTGACTGCTCTCATTACTTATTAGTTTTTGATCCATCTTCTACAACACTCATGCACTGTACCACAAAAATATTTTGAGTATAAAATTGCTTTAAATTTTTTTAAAATATATTTGTATTTGTTATAAATTTTTATCAAAAAAATATATGTTTTAGAAACACATAAAATAATATAATCATTCTTTTAATTATATATATTTTGAAATATATTTTTTCATAATAAGTTTTTATACACATAAAATAAGGGTAAGAAATACCAATATAATTTTTTTCAAATTAAAATTATATCAAAACAATTTTGTAACCAAATCCCATCCTAGCATAGGGTTGGAGGGGGTGATCGTGTGTGCGAGCCCACATATACGAGAGACACAAACGTTGAACAACATATAAACCCAACGGGGTTCATCTCAGAACCAATTGGCAATGAGAGGAGTATCTTTCAACTTGTTCAAGCATTCTCTAAATTACTGATGTGGGACATCCACATTCTAACACGCCCTCTCAAGTGCAACGACATTTTTAGTCATGAAGTTGCACTTTCCACATGCGTTTAAATGGGAACCAATGCCCGCAACATGCCGAACCCGATAGAGCCTAGACCACAACTAGCCGAACCCGGCTCTGATACCATGTTAAAGTCGAGTGGGTCCAGTGGGACTAAGACAAGCTGAAGGGATGTCATGTGTGCGGGCCCACATACGGGAGACTCAACAGAATGGAAAGAAAGAGGAAACTTGATAATATATAACTCGATCAAATGTAAATTAATCCAATTGAAAGCCGACCAAAATGATGTAATTACCACATGTAGGCAAACTCAACTCAAGTATTCAATTAGAGGTGGCAATCGGGCGGTTCAGGTCGGGTTCGGATATATCCATTTGAGTTATCATATGTCGGATATATTATATGTGCGGACGGGTTCGAATTGGGTCGGGTAAGTTTTTGGATTTTTTAGTCGGGTTAGATTTTGTTTTGGTTACGTACAAGGTACACTGACTGATGAATAGTATAAGCATTGAAAGGGGACTGAAGCCACATAAATACAGACCACAGAGATCATATGAATGATTAAAGGGGGAAAAAGAGGGAATGGGAACATACCAGATGGACAAGGCATCGATAGCGATCTCGGCGTTCTTCAGACCTCCGGTCATTAATACTAATATCCTGTAGTACCAGTTCTCTAAGCTGTTTCTCACCCATTCATTATTACCACCAATTAGCTGCACGTACTCCAATATATCCACACATATTTTTTTTCTACACTGTAGGTGGAGTAGTCAAATTTAAGAAGAAAAAAATACTAACTCAAAATAATACTAAGTATGAATTATAACTAACCCATGTATAAAATATGTCCATATTAATCCAAAACAATGTGATTCTAAATTCCAACTATATATTTCTCCGACGATTTTGCTCATCAAAATAGCTTCTCCAAATTAACCTAAAACAATAGAGTTCTTAATTCTGACCATTTTTGCCGAAATTGAGAATCATATTATTTTGGATTAAGATAGGTATAGTTCGTACATGAATTAGTTAAAACTAAAGTTTGTATTATTTTTGGTTAAATGCTGATACTTTTTATATTTAGTACAGATAGGTATAGTTCGTACGTGAATATAGGTCTTTTTTTTATAAGAAAATCAAATATCAAAGATTTACTTGAAGGACTTACCATAGCATGACACGGGAGGAAGCGGAGAGCTTAACAAAATCCCACAAGCCAACAAATGCATGCAGCGAGAACCCTTTCCACGTGTCGGGGCACCACCCGAGCAACACGTAGCCACCCTGGGCCACCACCAACAACCACCACGACAAGTTGAGCGCTGCACATAGCCCCGCCAGGCCCCACCCAAACTCATACACAAACAACCAACTCGTCAAGCAATGCAACACAAGCACCACTGTGGATACCCATGCAATGATCCCAGTCCGGAGTTGACTATGAAGGAAACGTTGAATGGGAAACACCAACGCAAAACTAAAGTGGAGCGGGATGAGCCAGATAGCCACGGTGCCAGAGAGGTCGGCAACGCTATCAGACTCACCTATTAGTCGCAGGATTGGGGTGGCGAAGACATACAATGGGAGGAGGAGGAAGCAGCAGAGGATGAGGATGATGAAGGAGCGTTGTAGGTAGATGCCCAACAGATGTGGCTTCTTCGCACCGAAGGCTTGCCCGCATAGCGTCTCTAATGCACTCGCCATTCCTAACTGTTACATTGGTTCGTTTTTTCATTGACAAAAGTTTAGTAGCTATTTTTTTTTGAAGCTAGATAAGAAATTCAGTTATTCAGACAAGCCTAGAGGAACCAAGAGACCGAACAAGCTGGTGGATGGATTAACCATCATGTACAACTAGAAGCAAATAACTGAAGCAAATGACAAAAGTTTAGTAGCTATAGCATTGCACAATATAAGTATTTCCTCAAATTTTGATATCCAAGTTTTTTTTTTAAATTAAAATAAAATGGTTACATTGATCTATGAATTTCCGTTAAGGGAATATGAAGAAGATTGAAAGTGGTAGGTAAGCAAAAGACACCCAAAACTAAAAGCACAACAGGCTGAATTTGGTAAGTGAATGCAAAGTTATTTGACCCAACAAACTGATGAGTTTATAGTTTGAATATGATCGATCAGAAAAGGTAAAAGAAAATACTCCGTAAACGTAGATGTGGCAATCGGGCGGGTCGGGTCGGGTTTGGGTTCGATTAGTCGGGTTTTGGGTCATTCAGGTTTCGGCTAATGTCTAATAATTTGGTCATTCGGTTGGGTCGGGTTCGGGTTTCGGTTGTATCGGGTTTCGGTTATTCAGGTTTCGGTTGTCTAGGGTTTTCATTATTTCAATATTCATTTTTAAAAATTTACTAGATTGTAGCTTACAGTTTGGGTTATTCCGGGTTTCGGTTATAACGGGTTCGAGTCTTAATGGGTTTCGGGTTAATCGGGTTCGGTTCAATCGGATTTCGGGTCCAAAACGGACGGGTTGTGTCGGTATTCAGAATAATTGGTTTCGAGTCGACCGGTTCGGGTTTTCGGGTTCGGGTCGGGTTTTGCCAGCTGTACGTAAACGTTTATTAATTTGTCACCACAAAAAGAAAGATAGAAAAAGAATGATTATAATTTATAATTAATGATTTTGCAATTAATGGTATTCTAATTACTTACGGATTAAATTATTACCATTTCATCAAACAAATTATTTGCTTATTACCTTTTCTACGGGGCATGCAACTTTTATATGTTTTCATTCATAATGTTTAAATATTTTAATTTTATATGTGATTTTTTTTTTAAATACAGATTGTGAACAAGGACCCCCAAGGGCCAAAATATATGACGATTTAAGGGCTTCATTTGGTTAGTTATCATGACCGAGAAGGGGTAGCTATAACTTAATTATCATGACCGATGCAAAGTGCTAGTTGGCATTTTATTACTGAAAACGAGATTATTATAAATAAATAAATTATACTCGATCCCTCTGTTAATAAAACTTATCGTAAACTTGTCGTTTACTATTCATGCACGCTTTTTTAAAATGATAAAAACTATATGAAATATTAACTTTTTTTAAAATTTGTTTTTACAAATTTATACTTAATAGTAACAAATATGAAATTATTAAAAAATATATTTAAAAAGTTAATATTTTATATAGTTATTAACAACTCAAAAAGCGTGCATAGTAAAACATAAGTTTTAATTAATGGAGGGAGTATATATAAAAAACTAATTGCCTCCTAATTAATGAGCACGATGAAGAAATTAATTAGTTAAGTATTTAGTTTAATTAAATATAAATAAAATGAATTGTTTTTTTAGCAAATTAAATGAATTGTTTAAATAAAAGAATTGTTCAAAGTATAAATTAATGTGAGCGTACCAAGAGCCCAAAATTGAGGCCGACGATGACGGTATTGGCGATGGTGATGGCGGCCAACTCAAGATCGCAGATGTGGCCGGCGTAGGCTGCGGTCACGACGTTCATTGAGAAGCCAGCGATTCGGCTTAAAATCGTCGGCCCGGCCACTTGCCATAACTTCTTAGACTCACCCCACACCATCGAAGGTCGTCTCCGACTCGATGAGAGGTCGGTGGAGGTCTTCCGATGGGTTCTCCATGAATTGAATCAATGGAGATGGGAGTGTTTTATTAGATGGAGAGGTTTGTTTTTTTTTTTTTTTTAAAGATTCATGAATTCCGTGGCATTTAATTTATAGATGGCCGTCAGGAAAAAAAGGGCTTTTAATTTTTAGTTGGTGTAGTAACAATTTGTTTAGATTCCATTACATTTTAATTATAATGCAATTATTTTATCTCACTTTATGTGAGTGTTTGGTTTTAAAAATAAAATTCTCATAAAAACTGAGGTAAAATCGTAATTTAATCAAATAATAACATAAGAAAAGATGAAATAATTGCATTATAGTTAATACATTGTGGAATCCAAAAACACCCTAATTTTAACACCTTAAAAATTGTATTAACCAAACATGACTTTATCATTTTGTATTATAAATATAATGCATTTGGAATCCAAACACACCCTAAATGCTTGTATCACGTGGAAGGCTTATATTAACTAGACGCACGTGATTTATAAACTCTTATTTGATAAAGATAAATAATATAAGTTAAATTGATTAATTAACATCTAAACGAGTTATATTATATATACAACAAATGAAATCAAAGGTGGTGTTATTTGTGCAAAGGAATTCCTATTTAGATGAATTTCGAACAATACAGTATGAACACACGGAGATTTGAGGTTTAAAAAAAATTACAATGCATGAAAACAAAAGGGTAGAGATTAACATAACTATTATAATGCTAAAATACAAACAAAACATTAGTTATTACAAACTATACATTATAAAAAAACTACTTTGTGCACTACATTAAGAGTAGATATTAAAATATTAAATTGTCCATAGATATGAGGAAAATTAGCTAGCATGAACTGCAAAATCATAAGTAACAATTGAGTTCAAAATACTACAAATCAATGAAGATTTAAGTCATAATGAATAAGAAGTTGCTGGAGTAAGTAAAAAACCTTCAAATATCCACAATAGACTAACTATGATAAACAATACTTGTAGAAATTTTCATCAACAGTGAAACAGGTTGAAACAACCATTAGTTTATATGGACGTGAAGAAGTTTTTTTTTTTTTGAAGCAAGATAAGAATTCGGTTCCCTAGACAAGCCTAGGGAAACCGAGAGACCGGACAAGCCAGTGGATGGACAAACCATCATGTACATCTGAAAGCAAATAACAGAAGCAAATGACTGAAGCAAATGACAGAAATAAATGACAGAAACAAAATTACAAATAAACCGTACAAACCATCCTACATTGAAAAACACAAGCCAAAGAGAGAAAAGATCGATCAAAGGGAGGACGCACACAGAGAACTCTGGGGAACACCAGCAGACACCTCAGATTGTGGACTCAAACGAGCCATCAGATGTCAACGCACGTCCACGACGTCATCGAACATGACAAATCAAACAATGCTCAAAGAAACCTGCACCACAACAAGAATAGCACTGCACATCAACCCGCAAAACCGCCTCCAAGACAAACCATTGTCCATAAACACTTCAAACCCATCCCAAAACCCTTCAGGACGATAACAAGATCGTGAGCGACTACTACGTAGTCAGAATAGAGGCGGATGAAAAGAGCCAGAGGAGAGGAAATGAACAACAATAAAAAGGCATCGAGGCGAAAGAACGGATTGAGATTGGATCACAAGATAAAACATCGAAGTCGGGTGGTCGAGGAACGCCGGTAGTAACAAGCCGGAAATAGCGCCCCAAAGAGCACAACACCAAAGGCCCACAGAGTCAACCGACGGCGAAGAACCCGACCGCGGCAACCCAGGCAGAGGGTGCTGTGATATCCGGAGGAAATCGATGCAGTGGAAGCCGAGAGCCGTGAAAACGAAAGCAGGGGAAGCCCGACTTAGCGGAAGACTATGGCGGTGGAAGACGGGACATATGAAGCTAGAGGCGGTGGAAGCCGAAGAAGGTGCAGGTGCGGTGAGACGTGAATCCGTTGGTAGCCGAGTCGGAGGAATCAGTCGCGAGCCGGAAAATAGAAGATGGCGGTGGAGCCGATGGAGGCCAGTGTGGGCGGCGGATGGTGAGTCGAGGGGTGAACCGAGGGCTCGCAAGGAGTGGGAAGCGAAGAGCTCCCGGCCTGAAGAACCATGGAAGGTGGTGAGTGAGGAGGGCGGTAGCAAGGTGTGTAGATGGTGAGGCGGCGGCGGCGGCGGGAGATCCGCACAAAACCTAGAAAACGTTCAAAGAGAGAGCGTTTTTAAGTCAACGTTTTCAATGTTGGACGTGAAGAAGTGAATGGAAGAGGTTATTTATATGGAAACGAAAGTAAGTGGAGATGCTAGTGAGAAGTGGCTTTTAGAAACTATTAACAGTCATAAATAACCATCAATTTAACATTTTTTCACTTTAATTTTATTTTTTCACTAGATAGGCTTATGAGACTTGGATAAATGAATAGCTAGCGGAGGAGGTTATTTGTCAACATTAAACAACAATTGGAAAAAATGTTAGAGATTTTTTTTTTAATTACCACATATTTGATAGGCTTATGCATTTATACAATTAAAAGGAAAAAAAAATTCAAACTTATCGGAAAAAACAGTGATAAACCTGTAGAAATTAATTTTTATCGGTAGTGAAACGGGCTAAAACAACCATCAGTTTAACATTTTCCACTTTAATTTATTTACCACTTGTATATAATAGGAAATATAGAAAACCATTGTACGTTATAGATACAATAGAAAAATAAAATTAATGGAGAATGTACAAATCTTTACTGTAAGGCTCATCTGTTAGTCTATGTTTTAATTCTAAGTGTTTTGGGATAAATATGTGCATAAGCTTTTGATTGAATTGGAGATTTGGGCGTTAACCCAAATCTCTAATCTCAGAAGTCCATGGACTTTGAGCCCACTTGGTTGCACATGTTTGAGGCTCCCCATTTGCTGGAAAATTTGCTCAGCTTGTGACTCTGATATTTAAGGCTTATGAAACCCTAAATTCAGATGAGAGAGCTGCTAGGGTTACTGTGCTTCTGTTCTTGTCTCATATGGCGATTTCTAGGGTTTCTTCTCCCTAGTTACTTAGTGAGCGTTGAACGAGCTCCCTTCCATCCAAACACATTGATTGAAACACTTGAGTTGAGAGATTGGTAACCTTGTTGCCCTTCTGGTCTTAGCCTTAGTGACTAGTGTCCTAGTTGATGCTAATCGATCGTCGTTTTACTTTCTCTCGTCTGACTTTCGATTTGGAGCGCGTACAGAAAATAAGAAGGTAAACTCATGACCCACCTTTGGAGCACAGACAGGAAGCAAACAAGAGAAACTGAAGGTTCGAAATGTTTTAACCGCAAAGAGGAATCAAAAGAGTTAGTGGAGAAATGTTACCTGAGTACATACGAAGACTTTGAAACCACGATGGCGAAGGAAGGAGACAGTAAAAAGAATGCATAGTAAAAAAGGGGTGAAACCTCTTTTTATAGATTTTTACCGGCGCTTCGCCTCCCCAACAATTAATGCACGTGTCCAAACCACGGCACACATTATTCACTCACTATAGGCCTACTAGAAGACGGCCCAAAAGGGCCCAAGGGGACCCCTTTCAAAGAATAACGAGGGTAGTCGTACCCAAAAGGGTCAGCACGCAACGTGTCCTTCGGCGCACGCCGCGGGCTGAGGAGCTATGACGACGCCCCCCCATCCTACAAAGAGAATAAAACAATAAACGAAAGGTTAGTGACAAACTGCGAAGGAAACACCTGCACGACGTCCGCGGACAACTGAAGCAGTAGAATAAGAGGAGGTGTCCTACATGCCCCCCATCCATGTGTCATAGTTAGCAAGACACATGGCGGTTCACCCACAACAAATGGCGACGAAGGTCAGTCCGACGTGTCCAGGAAGGCCCAACCCTCCGGACTATAAAATCCAAAAATCTCCCCAATGAAAGGGTTTTTTGACGAATCAAGGGAAAAATCCTCAAAGCAGAGGGGAAGACGCAGTTAAGAGGAGTACCAAAGGTTCATTTCATCGTACCGAAGGATGAATATCAGGGAAATCCCTTGGCAATTCGTCAATTAAGGACCATAGGTATAAACCTCTAATCGATACCATCTCAAGATACCTCTCCACTTCTTTGAAAAGCCTTGATGGGGCAGAAAACTAGGAAGAGGATTAGGCTTTTTGCTTATGTTTATAGTGGTCCCCGCGACACTTGAAGGAATACCCCGTCGTCTGGGAACGGGGTATCCCAGGTAATTTTGTCGACTATCGATAGACACCGCGCCCCAGGTAGAGATGTCCCCACGGTCGGATGTGGGGGCATCCCAGGTAAGACTGCTGCCCAACCAAATCTGCACACGTGGCTAATCCACCCCACCTAGATGACATGGATGGGGCTTTTTAGTTTTCGGTTTCATCACACCGTCTGGTCATCTACTACATGCTGATGGAGGAACCTTTAGCAAGGGAAAACAATGAGGGGCCATCCGACACTATAGCCTACAGCAAAGCCTGGAGAGCTTTGTGGCGGCTCCGTACATTACCGAAAGTCACCTCGATGATCTGGAGAGCGGTAAGGGAGGTGCTAGTGTGTGTGCAGTTTGTGGAAAGGATGACACTACTTATCATTTGCTATTCGAGTGTGGTCAGACATGGAGTGTATGTAAGCGATTATCAATTCTACAAAGATACTGGCAGGGGGCACACAATCTTATGACTGTCGTTCTGGAAATATTTCTAAGGGGTTCTGAGAAAGAGTGAAAAAAGATGGGTGCCTGTGGTCTGGGAGCTTTGGAAGAGTCGAAACCAACTAATTTTTGAAGGGAAACAGGCTGATTCGAAGCAGGTGCCGAGTACAATGGAGACCGGTGAGGGGGGTTGTCAAATAAAATAGAGCAAGTTCAAATCCAATAGAGCAAGATCATGTCCTTACCGCAGTCAAATCCAATAGAGCAAGATCACTGCAGCTGGAGGAAACCGGTGAGGGGGGTTGTCAAATTTATTGGTGATGCAAGTGTATCTAGGTCGACGGGGTCGAGCATCAGGTTCGTTTCTCGGAATGAAACGGGTAGCTTTTTGTTTGGTGGTCAAAGAAGGATCGAGCACACGGAGGATGTCGAGATTGTCGAAGCTGAGGCTATCCTTTAGGCACTTCGCAGTGCGTATGAGTGAGGTATGGATAGAACGTGTTTAGATAGAGCCAGACAATTGGTCCTTAATTATGAAGCTGAAGAATGGTTCCAGGGAAGAGGTAGTTTTGATGTGACCCTCGATGACGCTATCTTGTCCGACGATCGGGTTGGAGGTCTAGATACTAGTGATGGAGCTTCGACGGATGATATTGAAGATGCTATCGAGGAGGAGATTGAAGAGGGACCGCTTTTGCCTCGAGCTTCCCCACCGTTGACGAGAGCTCGAGCTCGTCAACTTGGTTAGTCGGCCTTTGCCTTGGAGGAGTCACCACCACACATGGTGAACTTGCTACAAGTAGCCTCCGACTCGGTAACATTTGAAGCCTAGTTGCCTTATATGGGCCAATCTACCCATTCCCAAAACCCAACCAATAATGACCCATTTTCTATTATTTATTTATTTCCAAGTAAATTTTATATTTGAAAGCCCATGCGCTTTACGTTAATTGATTGCCATTGTGTTTTGTTTTGGAACTTATTCCCTATATAACGGTGTAAGCTACACTAATTTAGATAAGTTGAATTTTGAGAAAAGTTAAACCTTTTAGCTTCCAGTGATTTGGGTCAAGAATCTCGTTCTTAGGTAAGAGACCGGGAACAAAACCTTCGGTGATAGGCTGAAGGAGATTCCTTAGTGAGAGACAACGGAATCAAAGGGTCGGAAACATTCGGAGTGCCGGGCCAAGAGTGTGGAAGATTGAGTGTTGGAGAGAGCTCGGAGTGCGAGGCCGAGAGCGATCTTGCATCACATATTCCTCAACCCCCATCCCCTACTTTACCACAATTCTAAGGCTTTCCACAGACCATCTTCACCCTCAAAACGTCACTCCAAAACAACCCCTCAATCCCTCTCAAACGAGCCCCATTTGGAATCGTCTCTACACAGGCGATGTCTCGGGATAACAATGTTTTCTGCTTCGTCCGACCTCCGATTGATGATATCTGCCCCAATATACGACCGAGACTTCAAGATCTACAAAACTAGTATTCGCACGCCCCCAAAAGCCAAGCCAGTCGATGGGAAATCCGAAATCTTTGTTGACTGATCTGCTGCTCCAAACACTGCCAACAATTTCCCGACTTCTTGGAACTCTAGTCACCGGTCCTTTTTCTCGAGCCCAGCCTCGAGCACGTCAAGTGGTATCAGAGCAACGACAAGGGTTCTTCAAGCTTTCGGGGTATGAATTACTATCTCTTCGCTTAATTTTTAGTTTTTCCAAAACTTGTTTGATTAGGCCCGAGAGATTGCAATTTGTTCATCCATTTCTACCATCTTTCACCATGCAAAACTAACCTTTGTATAGGTTGAATGTGTTCTTGTGCTTGCCGTTGTGAACATCGAGCTATCTCCGTTGATAGACGTTATTGTTTGCTGCTCTAGCTTCTTGCGGCAACCGTTGAAATGCCTATTCTACTGTTTTTGTTTGTTGATCTCCCCAAATAATGAAGCTGGTAAAACTCCTTAATTTTTATTTTACAGCAGTACTCCTTAATTGAAAGCAGAGGAACATTTCAAAGGTTGCAAACTTGCAATGCAAAGCTATTCAAAAAAAAAAAAAACCAGCTTGCTAAAAAAAAAAAATTGTGTAAGCAAGTAGTTGAACATTCAAACCCTAATTACCTATGAAAACCCTAACCCTGTTAACAGTACACACGTACACGCGCCCTTTTTTCCATCTCCTCTCCAATGAGCGACCGCCGGCCCCAAAACCTAGCCATACCCGTCGACACCTAACGCTTCTTCCCCAATCGATTGCAGGAATCCTGTTGCTTCAGCCCATCAATCTAATCCTAAATCTACTCAAAACATTTTACTCACCGTGCACTCTGAAACTACCCTAAATTGGTACAGATTCATTGTGATGTCGAAGTCTGTCTCGACATCTTTGGGCTGGGATTCGTCGGCATGCAATCCTTCTTTTATGTGGGATGGGAGTGCCGGTCGGGGCTTGGGCGGATGCCGTGGCTACGGGCGGTGGTAGGGCTGGATGTTCGTGTGTCCCTTCCTCGTGCTTGTCTTGTTCCTGGGTTATGTTTCTGTAATCCTTACTTACCAGCGGATTACTTATAAATACTTTGCTTACAGTTTCTTTTGGGATTGACATCCCCTATCTAGTGCGTGGATTGTTTACATTCTGAATCGAATTCTAAATATCGCCGTGTGTGCGAGCGATTTTGCCGTCATGACCCACTCAAAGTCCTTTATGGGCGGGGTAAATGTATTCTGCTCGGCATCGGTGCTTTCGAATTCTCCTTTATGGACAGGGTAAATGTATTATACTCGGCATCAGTGCTTTCGAATTCTAACATTCCTACTGGTCCTGTGATAGGGCTCACTCCCTTTATATTTTTGGTGATTGTTGTTTGTCTTGAGCTCTCACATGGGGTTGTTATGTTTGTTAAGTATCACGTCATTTTCATGTTCTCGGATTGGCATTTTGTTTTTATTTTACCAAAATATGATACTGGTTTGGTCCTTAAGTTTTGCTTTTAGGCTGCTTTTCTGTGTGTTTCTGCTGCTACTCGCACCACTAATCACTTGCTCACAAGGTACTCATACAAAACTAAGTTACTTAACAGTAACAGAAGGGTTATGTTGGATCTCAATTCATTCTGTTTGGGCTCTCACACTCTTCCCTTCCTACATGCTTACAAGTATTCTTTGATCAAACTCCTTCACTTACAGGTTGTTGTTAATGCTTTTATTGGTTTTCAGTGGTGGCGTTATGCGTGCAATATACCTATCTATCTGAGTATTGCTGCTATTATTTATAACTGCGTTTTACCTTGGAAGGTTTTGTATGAGCTTTTTGGTTATCATGGAATCACTTGTGATCCTTTTCCTGGGTTTGTTTGGTGCCTATCTGCCAGTGCATGCCATGTATGTTGGTTTCTTTTGTTGTTTTGCAGGAGTGTGTTTTTATGTTACAAGGGGCTGATCTTTATGTTCTGACACCTTTATGTTCCAACCTTGGCTCTGCTGCGTTTATTCTTGCCTTAGTCGGCTCGTATGTCCGATTATGATCTTCATCTTCATTCGACACTATTTCGGGCTATGAGATCCTTTTTCTTTCATGATCTCTGTTTAGTCTGTATCTATTTTATAGTTTACTTCTATACTTTGATTTCAAGTAGGATGCTTTCTCTGGATGTAATAACCTTTATATATTTGTATCCGGGTGCTCTCGGCTATGTATTCAATTATAGAAAGCATAACCTGGTTTACATTATAAAAGGGATTAGCTCCCCTATGGTTGTTGTGAGCCTAAATTGCCATGTTTTACACTTACTTTTATATCGATTTCTGCATGCATTTCATACATTTGGGTTAGATTAATACAAAATCTATGTAGTTTACACTTATTTTCCAAATTATGGAGTCTACACAAGTTTTTGTTATATTTCGCAGAAATCGGACGCACTTTGGAGCTTAAAGAAAAACTCATGATGAAGCTAAGGATGGTGCAGCTGTAGAAAAGACCATTTTTCGGCATTTATAATTCCGAGTCAAGTTCTGATGTCTTGATGAGAGTTGTAGCCCTCAAAAAGAGCTTTCCAACGCATGCTCATATGCGTCAATCCGACGAACGAGGACTCGGGAAAGTGCGTTTCAAAAACAGAGCAGGATGCCGAGAAGACTGGTCGATATTGAGTGGATATCGACCAAGCACACTCAATATCGACCAGATTTAGGTCAAAATTCTCCAAATCGACTCAGAGTTGGCCATAATCGACAAGGCTGAAGAACAGTGGTCGATATCGACTTAACCAAGTCGATATCGAGTGCCCCATATCGAGTTAACACCCCAAAATCGAGTCAAGAAGATGAGCAAAGAAAGGAGCATTTCGATATCGAGTACCCTAACTCGATATCGAGTAACACCCAACTCGATTTTGACCCCAGAGCCGATATTGAGTGTCTGAAGCTGAAGACGGAAAATGCCAGGTCGATATCGAGTCATGCTAGTCGATATCGACTGGACCCACAGAGGCCGACTTCGAGCTAGTCCGAGTTCTTGTTAAGGTTCTATCCCGAATCCAATGGAGATATCCACAAGAGCAAATTCTATCAAGATCTATCAAGTCCAATGATATAGAAAAGGCATACGATCAAATCGAATGGCCTTATTTAAAAGATGTTCTTACAAAGCTGTTTTTCAACAATATCTTCATCTCCTGGATTATGGAATGCGTTTCGACGGTTTCCTACTCCATCTTAATCAATGATTCCCCGACGAAACAGTTTTTTCCTCACAGGGGGCTACGTCAAGGGGATTCTTTGTCCCCTCTGCTATTTATTATAGCATCTGAGTTCCTTTCCCAATCTCTTCAACATGAGTCAACGATAAACGGTAATATTGGCTTCCCTATTAAAAAAAACGGGCCTACTATACCGTTCTTGTGTTTGCCGATGATATGATGATCTTTGCTAAAGCCTCCGCTTCGGCTTGTAGCTCTATTACCGCAATTCCTAGTAACTACTATCGTCTTTCGGGACAAAAAATTAATTGTCACAAATCTTTCTTCCAAGTATCGGGCAATATTACTAATAGCACAAAAGCGTTGATCTCCTCTCATCTTGGTGTGGGTAGTTCAACTTCCTTGGAAAAATATTTGGGCTACCCGATTATCAATGGCCGGGTAAACAAAGACACCTTTTCTGAGGTTGCCTTAAAATCAATGAAAAAACTAACGAAATGGAAGGCTTCTTCCATCTCGGCAGAAGGCCGAAAGGTTTTAATCAAAGCGAATCTTAGTGACCAACCGGTATTCCTCATGCAGTCTTTCATGCTCCCAGCTGGAATACTAGCTGAGTTAGATCAAATCTACCGTCCTTTCTTTTGGAATAAACAGGAAACATACACTCCTTTGATAAGCTGGGATAGAATCTATTCTGACACCCTTAACGGCGGTCTGGGCTTGTACAAAGCAGAAACAATGAACATTGCATTGCAGCTAAAGCTCATATGGAAAATTCTGGCTGAACCCAACAATTTATGGGTTACGGTGGTTTCAGCAAAGTATCTGAAAGGAGTTTCTATAAGAAAATATAACAAAAAAGTTAGCACATCCCGACAATGGGGTAAGCTGTGTCTATTACACCCTACTTTTGAAAAAGGACTTCGTTGGTCTATTGGAAATGGTTCAGATGTTGATTTCTAGCATGATAACTGGGTCTTAGAAACTCCCCTGGAGGCTTGTGTGGATCTTCCTCTTCTGGATGAGCATTTGAGCTGGAAGGTTGATCGTTTCATTTACAACAACTCTTGGAATGTACACAAACTTGCTACAGACCTTAACGGGATTCTAAACCCAACTATTATTTCTCAGATTGGAGATATTCCTATACCAATTTCTCCACTAACGGACCATTTATACTGGGGACCTAACTCTACGGGTTGGTTTTCAACAAAATCGGCTACCAAAATTGTCAACAACAACACAAAAGATAACCAATTCAGTTGCGATTGGATTTGGGATTTAAAATTTCCTCCTAAACTGAAACACTTCTTGTGGAAAATTGCCACGAATAGTTTACCAACCAAATAACGGTTACAGATTTCCCATATTGGAGTGCTTATGAGTTGTGTCTTTTGTGACTCATTTTGTGAATCACTACACCACTTTCTGATGGACTACTCGTTCACAAAAGAGATCCTTTCCTTTATTCCCCAATACAACCACAAGGTGCATACATATAATTTTGATGTTCAAAAAACAAATGTGGTGCTTAATAACATATGCTTAAATTATTCTAATTTAGTTCTATATGATCTTTTTACTCTTGGTGGGCTATTTGGTTCTTTAGGAATCACGTGGCTTTTGGACATTTGCAAAATGTCCCTATAAATCAAGTACGAATCCATATCAACACTACTAAACGTAGCTGGTTTAATTCCTCACGGTACTATTGTAGGAGGAAATCGAGTTCAAAATATAAGAATATAAATCAAACCGGATTATGCCCACGCAAATAATTACAAGACTTCCTCCCGGAGTAGAAACAAGAAGTCAGGATCGATCCTCGAGGAAGCGTGTCAGCGGATTTCAGGTAACGGAGAATTCACGTCAAATTTCAACCTCAGGGGATCTACTCGATATCGACCTAGAGGGCAGTCGATTTCGACCAGTTCCAGACGATTTTCTGATTTCTGTAGAGGAGGTAGTCGATTTCGACCAGGGCACTCGATATCGACCTAGGTCCTCGATATCGACCAGTTTGCTCGAAATCGACATGTACCTGTAGAAACATAAACAAGCAGGGATCTTTCTAGATCGAGAATTAGAAGTCGATATCGACAAGTTTTGGTCGAAATCGAGTAGAAAGCAGTACGTAAAATAAAAGACAAAACTTCGCAGATTTCGGAATAAACTATGTATGGAAGAAACTTCCAAGATCGGGGTTTGCAACAACGATAACCAAACATGCACAAGGCAAGATAAAGAGAAATAATCATGCAATCACATCAAAGAAATAAGCTTTCGCCTTTTCCAACAATTAGACAACTCTTTCAAGAAACCCTAATTGTATCTACCAATTTTATGTTTATAATCCAAGTTGTTAACCTGAATCTCTATTAAATAGGTAATAAACATATAAAAGGTAGTGGATGATCAAAGCACAATAAAGGTCGAATCTTTACCTCAAACACGCTTAGCTATCGTCGGGCTCACCCTGACCCTAGAAGTAGGTGGACTGGTCGATATCGAGTCATCTTCTTGGTTCCTCTTCAGCTCACTCGATCTCGGCTCCTGGAGAAATATTGAGTGCTTATTGGTCGATATCGACCAAAACTGGTCGATATCGAGTAGTCTTCTTGTCTGTTGGTCAACTCGAGTCGACTCTGGAGATTTTTGACCAAAATCTGGTGGATATCGAGTAGGTCTGGCCGATATCGACCACTTTCTCAGCATTCTGCTCTGTTATTTAAACGCACTTTCCCGAGTCCTCGTTCGTCGGATTGACGCATATGAGTATGCGTTGGAAACCTCTTTTCGACGGCTACAAATCTCATGAAAATATCAAAGCTTGATTTAGAATGATGGATGTAGAAATATGGCCTTTTCTCCAGCTGCACCATCCTTAGCTTCTTCACGACTTTCCTTTAAGCTTCAAAGTGCGTCCGATTTCTGCGAAATTAAACAGAAACTAGTGTAGACTCCATAATTTGGCAAATAAGCATAAACTACATAGATTCTGTATTCTTCTAACCCAAATGTATGAAATTTATACAGAAATCGATATAAAAGTCAATATAAAACATGGCACAAAACATGGACATCGAATCGCCCCATACTTAAGCTTGCTTGTCCCCAAACAATAACTTGGATGGTTATTCAGGGGAAGAATTCAAAACTCTCAACATCATAGTTTCATTCTTATATGTCCCTACAATCAATTACCATCATCGAAAAGGTACTAATGCCACAAATCCATACATGTGCAATAAAAGCAGCATCTACTCACAAAAGGAATGTTATGCAAAAACAATTCATGTGAGAAAGCATTAATAATCAAGAGGCCTTTAATTAAGCTCAAAAATGAGTAGATTGGTAAAAGGCTTAAGGTGGACAATTTTTGGCAATGTGGTGCTAATAATCCGGGGAAATGGAGTATTTACAAATTGAATTTCTACATTCATTATTCATAAGAATCATCACCTTTCACTCATTCACTCATTGCTTTTTTTCAATATTATGATTTTACCTCCCTAACCTTAGCACTGCCTTCTCGCGAGTCGCAAACAATGGTGTCATGAATGGCCCCGGATACTTAGTGGTTTGGACTCCTCACCTGTGTGCCCCATCTCGCTAAATTATTATCTCAACGAGCAGGGTCGATCTACCTTTATCTCCTGAGGTGACCGAATTTTCTTTCACTCATTAAATTTTCCATATATTTTTTTTTCAAACTTTCCTACCAAACTCCAATAATGATATTAACAACACAACAACCATATAACAATCTCCATAATGTAACATCATTCTCAACATAATCCCCGGATAGGAAATAAGGTAAAGAATGACAATATTTAGAACATGTGGAGCAATATATGAGATGAGGCTCAATATGGCTTTTGTGATGCATAAGCATATGTAAAGGCTAGGATATAACAATATGAGCATATATGGAAAATATAAAGTCCTCCATCCTCTTATCATGTAACATGTCAAAAGCAATATCAAATTTTACCTCCTTTCATGGTTTTCAAGAAAATAATGCACTTCATTGTGACTTCCCTTTACTAGGAAATTTCATGCTATATCTCTAATGAATCTAATTTTGCATCGTCGAGTTCAATTTAACTTCCATGATACTATTTATTTGAACAATTCACAAGCTTTGGGAGATGTCTCATAAAACTTTGAGTTTTGCAATTAAGCACAAAAATTAAAAATTCACTTAAAATTTACCATGTAGTAGCAAAATCAAGAATAAAATAATAATATAATGACAATGAGCTTTTCCCCCACCCCATACTTAGAATATACAGTGTCCCCACTATATGAAAATCAAACAAAACAAGGGTAAAGAAAGGAACTCAACGAATAACGTGTTGTAGGGTCGAAATAGGGCTGTTGTAGATTGCCAGAAGTCGATATCGACCAAATAGAGCTCGATATTGACTGCAATTCGTCAGATTCCATGTATGAGCAACTGGTCGAAATTGGGGGTTTTGGTCAATATCGACCAACTTACTCAATATCGAGTAAATCTAGTCGAAATCGACATGCTTCATCTTCTCTGCTTATGGTCGAAATCGCCTCAGAGGTCGAAATCGTCTCAGAGGTCTCGACTAGTATTGGTCGATATCAACCAGGTTGGTCCAACAGTTTCACTCGATCCCCGTGTTTTCGACCTAAAATTTAAAAGTTTTATGTACATGCCCTAGATTTTAGAGTCACTAGGCTGACTTCTCCACTTGTGCTTAAGAACCCTTAAGGTGGGGCCTTTTTGTGCTTGTCCCTTCTCCTGGATCATCTAGGTCCTGATTGTAGTATGAAAGCTCTACTGATAGGTGGTTGTTTGCATAGAGTCCTTTGCCTTCTTTTTTCCTCTTTCCAGTCTTAGTCATGCGCAGGTTAGCTTTCCACGGGGCCTTGTCTCCTCTAAAAATCTTATTTTTATTAATGGAAATAGGAGAAGTAGGGATTGTACCTGATCTTACCTTTTCGTGCCCAAAGCAGCAATTTTCAGGCCGAGGGTTGGTCGATATTGAGCTGATCTGGTTGATATCGAGTGCAGGGACCCTATACTTAGGCTTTTGGCAAATTCGGAGCTCAGCAGAAGAGGTCAATATCGAGCTGGGGTTGTCGATATCGAGTTGTCTGGTCGATAACGAGTTGGGCTGCTCGATATCGAGGAGCTCTCAGGTGCTGTCCTCCGTTGTTGTGTGCTTGTCCTCATGGTTGCCTACGCTCTTCACCTCCAACCATGGAATTTCCTCCTTTGTAGGGCCAAAAGAGAAATCTAAGACCTCATTACCTATCGTGAAGGTGAGCAATCGCTTCTTGACGCTGATGTTGGCATCTGCAATAGCTAAGAAAGGTCTACCAAGAATAATAGAGCAAGTAGGATCTTCTGCACAATCTGTAACAAGGAAATCAGCGGGGATATAGAACTTACCAACCTGGACAGGGACATTATCAACCATACCTGTAGGGATGACCACTGTATTGTTTGCCATGTATAGCTTGGCATCCACATGCTCTATTGATCCTATCTTTACCTTTTGCCATATTGATAAAGGCATGATGCTCACGGTTTCACCTAGATCACATAATGCCTCATATCTATATTGTCCAAATCCCACAGTAATAGAAAACTTACCAGGGTCAGGTCTCTTCTCAGGGAAATCCATCCTTTTGCAGTCGCCGACGATTTTTGAGATTGATCGCTTGTTGCTAAGGATCTCCTTGAGGAACTTGACGTATGCAGGCATCTCCTGAAGAGCTTCTGTAAAAGGAATTGAAACATTTAGTTCCTGAAGCATCTTAACAAATCGTTTAAACTTACCTGCAGTGGGATCTTTGAGCGCCTTGAAAGGGAAAGAGAGCGTCTTCTTTGGTTTTGGAGCGCAATCAGCTGTCAAAGGCGATGCAGAAGGGTCATTATCGACTGGAGGCTACTCGTTATCGACCATACGTTGGTCGATATCGATCGGTTGTTGGTCGATTTTGACAGCCGTTGTCGGAATCGAGTTGACTGGAGCCGAAGGGTCAATATCGACCCGATGTTGGTCGATATCGACCAGTGGTTGGTCGATATCAACCTATTCTCCAGTGTCGTCGTTTGCTTCTCTGATCTTTGGTTCGTGCAGTTCGCGACCGCTTCTGAGCTTTACGGCAGCGACGTGTCCAGATTGCCCCTTAGGATTGGGATCTGTGTGCCCAGGGAGCTTTTCAGTTGGTCTGGGAATATGTTGCGTGAGTTGACCTAGTTGGGTCTCCATGTTCTTCTTCCAGATATCCATCTCCCCAAGTCGTGTATTGAGGCCATGGAGTTGAGTCTGGATGGCGTTTGTAGATTGCTGCTGTTGAGCCTGATTTCTCCTCATCTCATCAAGGATCATATGTAGATCATCCTTCCGCTGGTCCCTTTCTGGATGTCCTGGAGCTCTATATGGTGGGGGGGTTCCTAGGGGTACATTGGTTCCACTGTGGTTGATGGAACATTTGGTCCCCCATATAGCTATTGGGACCCCCTACGTAAGCTACCTTCTCGTGAGTTTCTGCCATCATGACTTGCTCTGTATGTGGGCACTCTTGAGTGGTGTGCCGATGTGAGCCACTTGACTTGCTTGAGGAGCTTGCGATTCTGATCTATGTAGTACTGCTCTTTGACATCAGGATCAATCTCCTTAGGAGGCTCACAGAGAGCACTACAAAAAATAAAGAATTTTGCCACCCTACCTAGCTTCGGCAGAGACTTGCCGTGGCAATTGGTACCCTTTTGCCACGGATGGTAGCTTCGGCAATGGCTATTGGATCGATTTTGCCATATCTAGTAGCAACGGCAGAGTTTGCCGTGGCTAATAGATCAATTTTACCACTGTTGGTAGCAACGGCCACGTTTGTCGTAGCCATTTATTTGGTTTTTTTATCATGGCCTAGCCACGGCCTCTGGAGTTCCGAAACTAACTTTCATTTATTTAAGATGATAATTTTTATAATTTAATATAGATATATTATAATTGGGGGTAATCGTAACCTAGAATCCAAGATTCATCTTGGATCCTCTATTTTCAGAGTTGAGAGCCTCCATTTCCTTCCTTCCTCAAATCTCCCTTCTTTCTCCCGTTCACACACATCGCAAACTCAGATCTGAAAGCTTGAAGCTCCCATGTCGTCTTCCCCTTCACCCCACTCGTTCTCCCTCAATTGTCCGCTCTCTCTTTTTATGCCATTGATGAGCCCAAAATCGAGCTCCCATCCCTTCCATCTTCTACCCTCGACATCTCTCTCTGTCTCTCTCATCCGAAATCTCTCCCTCAGCGACCGTCGCTTGTGCGATGGTGCCCCACGCCACCGTGACTCCACCTGTGAGTTGGTCGTCCCCATATCGACATCTCTCTCTCAACATATTGACATCTCTCTCGCCTCTCTCGAGCACCTCCCATAGAAGCGGAACTCAGGCAAGTTCTTTAGATCTCCGACATCTCCATCGCCAGGTAAACTCTTCAAACCCCTTTTATTTCGTTCAGAAGATCCGAGTACGGTTTGGTTAGGGTTTGATTTGGGGGAAAAGTTGTTGTTTGGTTAGGGTTTGATTTGGGGGAAAATTAGTTGTTTGGTTAGGGTTACCTTTGGCAAATTCCAATAGCTTTTTAGACGGGGTTTGGTTTGATTGGGCGTGCTCTTGCTTTTATTAGTTTTCATTAAAAAAAAATTTGATCGTGTTCTGTCTTTTTAAGTTCCAAATTCCATGTCAATATAAATTGCAATTGCAATTTGGATGACAAAGTAACATCTTTCTTTAATAGTTATGAGACGGAAGTGAATTCTGAAGCAACAAGCAGGGTGCATGTGAATTCTGAAGCAACTCTATATGTTGTATTATGAAGAGAGTAGCAGAAAATTGGAGTAGAACATTTACCTGAAAACATTCTTGAGCAAATCCATATACTATCTATGTAGTCTCCTACATGAAAACATGCCTAATTCTTTATAATATGTTCTTATAAAAGTGTTGTCATGAAATTAAGTCATGCCATGGTCTTTTGGCTTATACATTGTTGTAATCGTCTAATGTTTCCATGACCATTACCAAGGTATCATCAGTGCGGTGACATGGCAAAGAGAAACACCTTTAGGTGACCTTTGATTAATTAGTATCTATCCCTTTGTATGTTGACCTCATGTTTATCTCTACTGCATTTTTCCTCAGGACATTCTGGAACTCATGTTTCTCTTTGCCTTTTTTCTTAGGACAATGATAAAAATAAACAAGGATGAGACTGCTCAAGATACAACTAATAAGAAGGCCGATTCAAACTCTGATGACGAAGAACAGGATAACCAATAGAAAGAGAAAGGAATTTCAAACAAAAAGAAGGTCAAGTAAATAGAGCTCTTTATATATTTATAAATGTTCAACCAGTCATTTTAAATTTTGGTGAACCGATGCATCTTTTTGCTGTGGCAGCTCCAACGACAAATGAATATTGGTGAGCTAAAGCAAAAATGTCCAAACATGCACTATGTGGAAGGTGTTCTTTGGCAATGTAAGTGCAGTGATGCTTTATACATGCATTATATTTATTTGTTGATTACTTATGAACTTATTAGGGAAGCAAATTGAAACTGAACTCTTGCATGCATTTTCTCTTTTTAAAATAGCGAGTTGATACAAGTTTAATTTGAATCTAACACGTACAACTAGGATTTATGATAATCTAGGTACAAATAAAATTTCTTGCTGAGGAGATGCAGTCAATCAGTAAGGGGCTGGACAAAGTTCTCCAAGAACTTTCTTCTTCAGAAAATGATGTGTATGGGGGGTTCTACTTCAAGCAGATTTCAAGTGGATGAGGTTAGGTGCTCAAAAAATACTTTTAAACTCTATAAAATATCTTGGTGTTTGTTTCATGGTCATTTTAATTATTACTCTTGAACTTAATCTGTGAGCTTTTGAACTTGGGTTTATGAAACTAGGCTTAATTGTTTCTGAACATATCTGCTGATTACTCTTGAACTTGTTAAATTACTCTTATAACGTGATAAATCCCATCTAATTCCCTTTGAATCCTTTTTTCCCCTTGTAATGAGTATTCGGGATTGTAGGGTTCCGATCCTTTGGCAATACACTCTCCTTTGGAAATACACTCTCTTGTTTGTGCTACCTTGTAATGAGTACGGAGTATTCAGGATTGTAGGGTTCCGAACCTTCTAATTGTGGTTATTTAGGGTTTTGAGTTCAGTCATAGACATTCCTTTAGAATGAAATAATGTTCAAGTTTCTTGCATTTGTTAGTGTGTGTTTGAGCTTTGTTGCTAAATAAATTCGAATAAGAGGTGTGTGAATAATGTTCAAGTTTCTTGCAGAATTGTAGTCTTCGCTACGGAAAATCACTTTTTGTCTTAATTCTAGTATGTTCAGGCTGATATTCTAATTCTTTGTCTTAATTCTGGTATGATTGTGATGATGTAGTGCTGTTCATATAGTGCTGTTCGGATTGTTCCGTTTTGTTTCATGGTGTTAGTGAGAGTGACTATCATTATGTTAGGTTTAGAGGCTTGTGGTCATATGAGGAATGACCTGGACCATATGTCATGACAAGTTGAAGTGTCGGGCCTAGCACCATGTGATTCATGTATCTGTTGAATGATTATTTGCTCTAGCAGTTTTTGTACTTCCAATGTATGATTTATGATACACTGCTTGTCATTTCCCAGATGGCAAACATTGTTACAGAGCTGTGGATTCAGATTCAACAACTAGAACAGGCCCTTCAAGTTTCAAAAGTATATTCTTGCATCGCAACTTCTTATGAGACTGATATCCCCATATGTGTATTTGCAATTTATTTCCCAACATACTAAATAAGTGTTACTTTTGAAGATCAGTAGAGCTAAGATCCAAAGGAAAACACTCTCTCGAAGGTGCACATTCTTTAAGGTACTTGTAACTAGTTTGCTTTGCTGACAACACACATTTCATAATGAGATTACCAGCTGACACTTGATCATTATTATTGTAGCTTATCAGAAGCTTTGAACGCCAATATCTTAAACTAGCTGTGGGGTTTGTTGATCAAAGCACACCTAATAAGGAATCTATTTGGGGCGTCTATGTGTCTGAAGCTCTGAAATGGCTAACAAGATTCTTATCAGCAGTCAAGAGTTATCACCATCAAGTGAGTGACTATCTTCCACCCACCTACCCACCCTTTCTTCCTTTGCTACTTAAATTTAGACCATGTTACACAGTCACGCAGTAAGCACAAAGCGAACTATTCTTTCACCTTTTATTAAATTTAGATCATGTTATAAGATGCACTCTTATTGTCTGTTTCGATACTCACTTTACAGTTGCAAGCCATTGTAAGACGAGATGCAGAGGCATATTGTCACAACTCTTCTTGCCAATGCAGATATGGTATATTTGAGTATCAATTCAAGCCATACCTATTTAAACTTGCATACCAGTGATGCTGATTCCCTCTTAATCTGGCTGTCGCAGGCTTCTGCTTTTATACTCTTCCCCATAATGAGTGCTTGGATGCTTTTGTTATCACAGTGGAGTTAGCTGATTTTGACACGCCCCATACTGATACAGGTTTGACACTCTTTCCTTTTTTCCCTTTTCTGTTTTGATTTATAATGATTAGAGGGACAAGAACATCTGAAGGAAAATGAATGAAAACCCACTTTGCTCCTCTTACATATGCCGAAATGGGTTTATTTAGCCTTTAGAAATTTTATCCACAATGAATCAACATGACCTGCATTCTTGGCCGAAACATTGACAATCACAATCAAGAGGTCCTGAACTACCGAAGGTGAAACCGTGTCCTGCACTAAAGCTTCCAAACCATCTCATCTGCCCAAGCACCTTAGAGAGTTTCCTAGATGTTCCACCAACTTTGGTGGGAGACAGATATGAGCATTTCTTTCCTAAATTCTCTATATGCATATTTATTTTTATTTGCTCTAGTGAGTACTGAGCAGTATTGATATTCAATTCTTATATACTTGCTGATTTTAAAACAACTATGCATGATTTTGGTATGATAATGTTTGTTATAATTTTGGTAGTGTTTGTTTAATGCTCTGCGCATTATATGTTGTCTCCATCAAGTTCATGGTGTTCATTGGTCTTAAAGTATGTCATTTGTTTTTTTTATCCAGCTTGTTGATCTCCATCAAGTTCATGGTGTTCATTGGTCTTAAGGAATATTGGTAGGGGGAATGTTTCCAAATCAAGCTCATGGTGCTCTCGTGAGTTGAAACAACCATATGTTATTCTTTCTTTGTTTCTTTTTTTTACAGGAGCCATGTTAATCTTGCTTGTTGAAGTAATACTGCTGTCTTTTAGTTAAGTAAGTTTGGAGTTAGAATTACTATTGTCTTTTGGACATTTTATTTTTGGTTTAAATGTAGTTTTGAACATTTTATTGTATATGTATATTTTGTAATTATGTATTTTTATTCTATATAAATTATGTAGTTTTTTGTCATTTTATTATAAATATAAATTTTGTATAATTAATGAAATTTTATTATATAGGTAATTGTGTGTATTATTTGATTTTTTTTTAAAAGTATTGGACTTTTTAGCCCGGGTCTAAAGAATCCGGGCTAAAAAGCAGTTTTTTATTTTATTTTCCACCCAGACCTTAGCTACGGCAACCTACCGTCGCAAATGTGTCGTGTCTTTTATATGGGGTCGCTTAGCCGTAGCTATGCCGTGGCTAGGTTGGTCGCCACGGCAAGCATCCGTAGCTATTAACATTTTGCCACCGCAGACTTGGCCACCCCTAGTTTCCCGTGGCTACGTCCGTGGCTAAATAGGTTTTGCCACCCCCGATCAGCTTTTCGCCACGGTAAATTGCCGATGCTAAATTGTTTTTTTTTTTGTAGTGGGGGCATGGACGGGGCTGGCCTTGCATAATTGTTGTTGTCTTCATCGTAATTCGTAGGAGCCCCATAAGTATTGTCGAAGTTGGTTAGCCTTTCGATTGTAGCCCATGCCTCTGCTGGTGTCTGTGTGAGGTACAAATATTGAGTGAGCTGATTGATCCTTTCCTTGGCGGCCAGATCAAGAGAATTGTAGAAGATCTCTTGAATGACATAGAGTGGTTGCCCATGAGTAGGGCAGGATCTCAATAGGTCTTTGTATCGATCCCATGCTCCTGCTAGCGGCTCCCTAGGCTTTTGTTTGAAAGCTGTGATCTTTTGGCGGAGGAGCGCTGTCTTGGCAGGAGGAAAGAATTTGTTGAGGAACGCATTCCTAACCTCTGCCCATGTCGTTAGGGAATGGGCAGGTAGTCCTTCAAGCCACTTTAGTGTTGGACCTGCGAGGTTGATAGCATGCATTTAGATGGTCATAATTGGTTGCATTTAGTTTAGTTATGATGCATATCATGCATAGTTTAAGTACAATTTGCATATTTGCTCTCTATGTTGGTGGAGTCGGAATCTACACGTTTTTATTGATTATTTCAGGTAACTGTGGATCCGAGAAGGAGAAATGGGTTTATGATGCATTAAGATGAGGAAGTCTAGTTGATCGAAGAAGCTTAAATGAAGATCTAAAGAGGTCTTGAGAAGAAGAAATGAGTCTAAACGAAGAACAAGTCTGCAGAAGTTGTCGCCAGACATGCTAAACTTGTTTTGCGCTTTCTGGAGGATTCGGTTGTCCGATTGACTATTATGACTATGTGTTGGAAAGCTATTTCACAGACCTACAACTTTCCTGTTGACAACAAGAGCCGATTCGAGACTGATTTTTCGTGAAACACCAATGCTGGGGCCGCAGCAAGTATGGATGCCGCGGGTTGAAAGATTCTGCGGCCGCGGCCGCAGCATATGCCGCGGCCGCAGCACAGGTTGCCAGCGCGACGCCGTTTCGTCTAAAAACCCTAGTTTTTATGTTGTGTGTTTTGTGGCCGACTTGGATCTTTTATAAGGCCGAAATAATGTTATTTTAAGACTACTTCGATTTTATTCCACATTCTATCAAACAATGAGAGAGAGGGCGATGTTCGCCATGGGCGGCTAAACTCTCTTCGTTCTACTTGCAATTTGAAGCTTTATTTGGATTGATTGTGAGTTTCAGAATCTTGTTCATTATTTCCTACATTGAATGTTTCAACTTCTTTGTGCTTGCATGTTTGATTGTTTTATTCTATCTAGCCCGCGCAACTAGTTAGAATCAATTCAATCGCTAAGGTTTTGTAGATTCCTGGTTGTGAACCTTAACCTAAGTAGCAAACTTGTTCCTTTAGGGCTGGTTGAACTAATTGAATGAGTAGGAAGTTGGATGTGTTGTTAAATCCCTCTTTAGGGACTGCAAATACCTTGGTTAATCTCTAAACTTAAAGCTATCAATTGGGTTAAATCCTTCTTTAGGGACTGTTTGATTGATAAGGGTTTCTAGGACTGGTTGGACTAGTAACTATATTAGGTTGGGACAAGGGCATTCATAGGAAGACTAAAAGGACAAGAGGAAGTTACAATATCAATTCAACCAAATAAAGTGGATAGTTGTAGGTAGAGCGATCTTCTCTAAATTATTTTGCATCAATCTGTTTTTATTTTATTTTGTTTTCTTTCTTATTCCAATCAACCAAAACCCCCCTTTCTACTAATTGGTAAATACACTTTGCTGAGAAATACTTCATTCTCTGTGGGATCGACCTCTTACTTACTTGCTATAGTAGTTTGTAGGTTTGAGTTTTATTTTGATACGGTTTACGCGACTAAAAATCGTCCATCAAATTGGCGTCGTTGCCGGGGAATCAAGTTTATTTCTTTGTTTTGTGTATTTATTAATTCTTGTTTATATATCTAACTTAGTTGTGAACCTATCTTACGGTTCACAACACCCTTGCTACTAACTTTTTCAAGATGTTGAGATTAGCACAGTTTGAAGGTGAGAACTTTCACCAATACTTCAGGAGATTGCATGAGTATGTTGACGAACTTGGTTCATGGGGTTATCAATTCAGCATTCGGGATATGATTATGTGCATAATTGATGGGATGACTATTGAGACACGAGCGCTTGCTGAGCACCTGAGTAACGGAGGCCTGAAGCGGTTAGGAGGATTGTCGGGGTTGTGGGATTTTTTCTATTATATGGATTACCATGTTGCACAAGAAGAATTGCTCACCACGTCTCCTCCGCCAATGGAGAACTCTGTCACATACTTGGAGGATCCATTCCATAGCCTTACACAAGTGTTGCAAGAGCAAGTTGAGAGCAGTAAGAACTTGGAGAATCAGATGAACAAACTCATTCAAATTTTAAGTGCAAAAAGTGAAAGGAAAGGGGCTTAGAAGAAGGAGTTGAAGTCGTAACGGAGGGTTAAAATTCTAAGGAGCGGCAACCGCCGCAGGAGGGCGGCGATCGCCGCACTGCTACTAATGAGCCCCTTCGACGTCTTCTTCTCTTGATTTTGAGAAACCCACCCCACCACCCCTTGAGTCTTTAAAGGATGCAAGAATGGAAGATCCTATCGAAGTCATTACATTTAGTTCATTCCCTCCTATGTGGTTTCAACATGACAATGACATGCCGAATGAGGAGGAATTGGTTGCAGACAACGATAATTTCTTAGATGATGGAGGAGATGGTCTAGTGCTTTCTGAGTTGGAATCTCATGAGTCGACGCATGAGGTTACATGTGATGTGTCTCCTACTCCATCTGCAACATCCATTCTGAGCTTGTCCATTGATGAACCAAATCTAGAGTCATCAGTTGAGGCTCAAAAGGTAATAAAGGTAAACTTTTGCAATTTTGAAGTTAATGGTGATTATGTTTATCCTTTTTATTGCTATTTTGAGAAGCCACCGGCAGAACTGTGTTGGTGGTATCATATTCCTTCTCCAGAGAGTCATGCTAGACTCTTTGATAGATTGAAAGGGTTCTTGAGTTCCAAATTTTATTCTTTCAATTTATTGTGCTATGATGTTCTTTGTAAGATGTGTGCACAGGAATATGATAGGCTACTGAGGGCTTTGAAGATGTCTGATTGGTAAGATATTGAGATTGAGAATAAGTCAAGCCAATGACATTAAAGAAAGGCGCTTCTCGGGAGGCAACACGAGGTAAGTTTTCTAATTTAGTTATTTCAATTCCTAGTTAGCTAGTTTTCTTTTCAATAAATTAGGGTTTCCATTAGGCATTAGATAGTTGCTTTTAGTTTTTGGGATAGACTTACTTTTCCGGAAAAGCCGCCGCGAGGCCCAGTCGAACCATTTGGTTGTCTATGAAAGTCCATAAGCCTATTCGTCCACCACATTGTGAGTATTTCATTCATCCCTTCCTCTATGTTTTTGTGTTTTTGCTGTCTTTTATGTTTCATTGAGGACATTGAAAGGTTTAAGTGTGGGGGAGGGATTGCATTGCATATAGATAGAGTTTTCATATCATGTTTATGTATGTTATCATGTTTATTTATGTCTTCATATTTATTTTTATTCATATATCACATTAAAAAAAATCACAAAAATATCATGCATTGCATTTAGGTGTTATTAAAGATACCCATCTTGGTTTAGTTTGTCCTCTAATTTATTTTTATTATCTCATTTCATAAATCTCATGATTTGATTGAATTGCTTGAAAATGATTTTGGAGCATGATTTGAGAATATAATTGAGCAAGTATGATTCATAGTTGAGGTTTAATTGAAATCTAAAAAAACATAACCCTTGTGAGTTTGTTTTGGCCTTATAGGGACTTTACATATTATTCCCCTTTGCTTTTATTGTGTGATTATACTCTTCATATACTTGTTTTTCATGACCGTATTTCACATGTTTGTTGCTTGTGAATTTCAAATTATTGAAGCATGTTTTCTTTAGGCATATTATACCTTATCTACCCTTTGCATTATCCTTTGCTTGAAGCCCATCTAAGCCTTAAAGCCTATTTTTTTATAGCTCCACAAAAATATATCATAGCCAATGATTAGCCTGACCCCATCCGAGAATTAGGAGGAGAATTGGTGAAAAATCTACATGTTGGAGTTGCTTTGAGTGGAGATGATGCATGTATGGTTGTGCATTGTGAGAGGCATAGACGAAATAAGGTAACCTTTCTTGCATAATAGAGATGACTTATTACTAGGGGTCTAAGGAGGATAAAATTCACTTAGGAGTAAAAGTCTAGTAAGCTTGGACCTAGGGAGGATAAAATTCACCTAGGAGCAAAAGTAAGCATAAAAGAAAAGAAAAGAAGTCATCATAATGAAAAAAAATGCATGAGTTGTATGTCTATTGAAATTGAAGAGTGTTTATTGATGTGTATTGGAGTTTATATTATTGGAATGGTTTGCGAAGTATGGAAGTTTTGGTGTTGTTCTGGTGGGTTGTTGTTCCTTTTTTACCAGATTTTTAGCACCACAAGCCTAAATATTTCTCATGCCTTATGTTCCTACCAAAGCCCCATTACAACCCTATAAAAGTCCTCATGATGTTGTTTGCAAGTGATTACTTTCACGATGTATAGAGCACTTTGGGTTAAGTTGAGAGTTGGACTTTAAAGAGTAAACACATGAGAGCTTGAGTGAAACACATTATCCCGGTGAGGTTGGATTAAATTTGCTTTTACTATTGGATCGCTCATATATTTGCTAGGATATTTTTTCTCTTATTCATGGCTCTTATTGCTTGATGTTGCTTTTCTAAAATTATAGCATGAAGATCTTAATTGTGGGATAATTAATTCTATATTTGTTTTTCATTGCTTGAGGACAAGCAAAAGCTTAAGCGTGGGGGAGTTTGATAGCATGCATTTAAATGATCATAATTGGTTGCATTTAGTTTAGGTATGATGCATACCATGCATAGTTTAAGTACAATTTGCATATTTGCTCTCTATGTTGGTGGAGTCGGACTCTACACGTTTTTATTGATTATTTCAGGCAACTGTGGATCCGAGAAGGAGAAATGGGTTGATGGTGCATGAAGATGAGGAAGTCTAGTTCATATAAGAAGCTGAAATGAAAATCTAAAGAGGTCCTGAGAAGAAGAAGCGAGCCTAAACGAAGAATAAGTCTGCAGAAGTTGTCGTCAGACATGCTGAACTTGTTTTGCACTTTCTGCAGGCCTCGGTTGTCCGATTGACTATTATGACCGTGCGTTGGAAAGCTCTTTCAGAGAACTACAACTTTGATGTTTACTACAAGAGCAAATTCGAGAATGATTTTCCATGAAAGACCAATGCAGCGGCCGCAGCTAGTATGGATGCCGCAGGTTGGAAGATGTCGCGGCCGCGGCAACAACATATGCTGCGGCCGCAGCACAGGTTTCCAGCGCGACGCCGTTTTGTCTAAACCCCTAGTTTTTATGTGGTGTGTTTGTGGCCGACTTGGATCTTTTATAAGGCCGAAATTATGTTATTTTAAGACTACTTCGATCCTATTCCACGTTCTATCAAACAATGAGAGAGAGAGAGAGCGATGTTCGCCATGGGCGGCTAAACTCTCTTCGTTCTACTTCCAATTTGAAGCTTTATTTGGATTGATTGTGAGTTTCTGAATCTTGTTCATTATTTCCTATATTGAATGTTTCAACTTCTTTGTGCTTGCATGTTTGATTGTTTTATTCTATCTAGCCCGCGCAACTAGTTAGAATCAATTCAATTGCTAAGGTTTTGTAGATTCCTGGTTGTGAACCTTAACCTAAGTAGCAAACTTGTTCATTTAGGGCTGGTTGAACTAATTGAATGGGTAGGAAGTTGGATGTGTTGTTAAATCCCTCTTTAGGGACTGCAAATACCTTGGTTAATCTCTGAACTTAAAGCTATCAATTGGGTTAAATCCTTCTTTAGGGACTGTTTGATTGATAAGGGTTTCAAGGACTGGTTGGACTAGTAACTATATTAGGTTGGGACAAGGGCATTCATAGGAAGACTAAAAGGACAAGAGGAAGTTACAATATCAATTCAACCAAATAAAGTGGATAATTGTAGGTAGAGCGATCTTTTCTAAATTGTTTTGCATCAATCTGTTTATATTTTATTTTGTTTTCTTTCTTATTCCAATCAACCAAAACCCCCTTTTCTACTAATTGGTAAAATACACTTTGCTGAGAAATACTTGATTCTATGTGGGATCGACCTCTTACTTACTTGATATACTAGTTTGTAGGTTTGAGTTTTATTTTGATACGATTTACGCGACTAAAAATCGTCCATCAGAGAGACCAACAAAAAGCTTTCATTTTTACATATTCAAGAGTAGTACCTTCAGCAAGAGTGTGACACATATCGGAAAAAATAGTAATATGTTCAAGAGGGCATTCATTAAATCTTCCATGAAAAGCATTATTTTTAATTTCGATAAGGAAGGCAGTGCGAATTTCAAAGTTAGTAGAAGGGAATAGAATAGCCGATTCAGGCACGACAAGAGTCGGGTGCATGTAATCCTTAGTAGTGGTAGGGTATTGGGCAAGTTCAGCCTCTACCTGCCTCCTCCGTTCCGCTTCCTGCTCAGTGCATGCTCTCTCATCGGTGAGAGCAGCATTGTTGGCCGCTAGTTTCCTCTGGACGAAATCGAGTAGAAAGCAGTACGTAAAATTAAAGACAAAACTTCGCAGATTTCGGAATAAACTATGTATGAAAGAAATTTCCAAGATCGGGATTTGCAACAACGATAACCAAACATGCACAAGGCAAGATAAAGAGAAATAATCATGCATTCACATCAAAGTAATAAGCTTTTGCCATTTCCAACAATTAGACAACTCTTTCAAGAAACTCTAATTGTATCTACCAGTTTTATGTTTATAATACAAGTTGTTAACCTGAATCTCTATTAAATAGGGAATAAACATATAAAAGGTAGTGGATGATAAAAGCACAATAAAGGTCGAATATTTACCTCAAACACGCTTAGCTATCGTCGGGCTCACCCCGACCCTAGAAGTAGGTGGACTACTCGCTCTTCATCATAGGAAAATACATCAATAATAAAAGAAAACTAAATTGCATTAATAAACTAAACAAAGCTAACAACCGATTGGAGCCAAATCCTCTCTCGCGGGACACAACAACTCTCGGCCTTCACTCTCTCTCTCCTACTCGCTATCTCTTCTCCTTTCTAGAATTCAATGAATAAAAATTATCCCCATGAGCTTTATTTATAGGCCTTACTCCTTGCTAATTAAGGTAAGAAATATCTATCTTCTATCTAAGGATATAAATCTAGTAGGAAACAAATAAATCTAAATTAGGTAAACAAGAGAAATCATACAGGGTAATTAAATATTCCACCCTTGCGATTAATAAAAATATAAAATAGATAAATATTCTCAAGTCTTCATGTGTAAGGAATCTTCTCTTGGAAATATCTTCAACTCGGAATCAGGATAGACTCAAAATCGACCTCGACTTCGTCACTGTGAGTTGGTCGATATCGACCAAGTCTGGTCGATATCGATTCATCTTCTCAGTTCCTCTTCAGCTCACTCGATCTCGGCTCCTAGAGAAATATCGATTGCTTGTTGATCGATATCGACCAAAACTGGTCGATATCGAGTAGTCTTCTTGTCTGCTGGTTATCTTGAGTCGATCTGGAGATTTTCGACCACAATCGGGTTGATATCGAGTAGGTCTGGTCGATATCGACCACTTTCTCAACATTCTGCTCTGTTCTTTAAACACACTTTCCCGAGTCCTCGTTCTTCGGATTGACGCATATGAGTATGCGTTAGAAATCTCTTTCTGGGGGCTACAACTCTCATGAAGACATAAAAGCTTGATTCAAAATGATGGATGTCGAAATATGGCCTTTTCTCTAGTTGCACCATCCTTAGCTTCTTCATGACTTTCCTTTAAGCTCCAAAGTGCGTCCGATTTCTGAGAAATTAAACATAAACTAGTGTAGACTCCATAATTTGGCAAATAAGCATAAACTACAAAGATTCTGTATTATTCTAACCTAAATGTATGAAATGTATACAGAAATCGATGTAAAAGTCAAAATAAAACATGGCACAAAACATGAACATCTGGTGCGACTTGGAAACTCAATCCTTTTAGAAAAAACATACTGGTATGCCCGAGAACAGGCGGACAGCTGCTACAGCAGGATCAGGCAAAAGGTTGAATGGTCGTTGGGTGGCCCCTCCAGCACCGTTTTTCAAACTCAATTTTGATGGCTCCTGTAGGCAGCTTGGGGAGGCATCGTATGGTTTCATAATTAGAGACTCAAAGGCCCTTGTGGTTTCTGCTGGTTCGGGACGATGTAATAATAGTTCGATTGTGTTCGTCGAAGCTTTGGCTATTTGGAATAGGGTTTTACGTGCCCGAGGATTGGGGATTCGACATCTCCTTGTTGAGGGGGATAATCTCCAGATTGTCAATTCCTTACTGGATATTTGGGCGTGCCCTTGGTGCATTGAGTTGTTTTTATCAGATATTCGTTCCATTGTTTCTGCATTTGATTCATTTTCTATTCGTAATATTTTCAGGGAATTCAATGTTGTTGTGGATAGAGTCGTGCACCTGGCTTACATCATCCCTGCCGACAACGCTCTGCTTGCTGATCCGGTTTTGGAGGATCTGGTCGGAAGGACGCTCTAAGATGGCGCTTTCTTCGCTAGGATTGCTCCATCTTAATTTCTTTCCTTGTATTAAAAAAAAAACCCCAATTACCTTCCAAACTTCCAACGTACATACTATTTTTTTTTCCTTTTTTTTTCTACATTGCAATTTCAATTTTTCGGGTTAGATCACTTGTTTTGCATTATCTAAGGATCATAGTGGGTTTTGGTAAATACTCGTCGTAAGGCCCCTGTTGAGTGTTCAAGGGTTGCTCGTTCGGCTTATTTGGGCTTGCTATTGTGTGTTGGTGTTTTGTTGGGTGTTATTGATCATTTTGTTACGAGTACTACTACTAGCTTGCTTGTCTACGGGTGAATTTTAGGTGGTTGATTACTATTGGTTGTGCTATTTACCGCAAACCATTCCGAAATGGCTCCCTAGAAAGGACTTGCGGGTAGTACCCAAAGGTCAAGGTCCTCAGTTCGAACCCCGGATATGGCCGCTCTTTATTTACAAATTCAAGGTGCTAGTTGCCGCTAGCGATTATTCAGGTTCTTGAGTGTCGTGCCCTTGCACTAGGAAAAGGAGAGTTGAGAGTGTTGCCTGCAATAGAAAAAGGAGAGATGAGAGCAACATTGAGTAGTGTCGGAAAAGGTGAATGAGAAGAGAGAACCATCCAGAGTAAGGAGCGAAGAGCAAAACACCGAGGAGATCTATTGTTACTAACTACTATTATATCTGTTGTTTGCTCATTTTGCAGGTTCTGGACTCTCATTCTTTTTTGGAATACATTATAGTGAGGCAAACACTTTAAACACACGAGCGGAGTGTGTGAGAGAGTGTGAGCGTCCATCAAAGTGAGAGAGAGAGGTTTCTATTTTGCTAACTTGACGAGTTTGCTTGATTGTCTGTGGTGGTGTCACAACATTCGGTGAACAGGGAAAGAGGGAGAGTTGACCCAGCTGTCCAAGAGCTAACCCACTGTGTGGACATGATGCAACTAAGCCTTGTGGAGATACTTCGACGATTACCTCTGGCTCCGATAGATGTACCGAGTGATCATGGCAGCCATGACAGACAACGCCACCGCTAGAGGAACCAAGATGGCAGAAGAGGACACTAGGACGGCCATCGCCGTCATTGCAACGATCCACGATCAGATGATGAGAGATCAGATGCATCCATCTTTTCAGAGCGGATTCAAGCTAGGGAGGACCACCAGGCTAGGCGTCGCCAAGAGAATGGTCGTCAACGTCGGACCCATGGGGTCAAGGAGTTGCAGTCACATCAGATTGACTTTGTGCTCGGTGCTGTTATTCCTAATCGGCCAGCTTACAGGACTAACCCCACGGAGAACAAAGAGTGGCAGTCACAGGTAGAGGATTTGCTTAGCAAGGGATATAGATGATCAGTTGCATGATGCTTGCTTGTTTTCTAAGATCGATTTGAGGAGCGGGTACCATCAGATTAGGATGAAGGAAGGTGACGAGTGAAAAACCGCTTTTAAGACCAAATATGGTATTTACGAGTGGTTAGTCATGCCCTTTGGGCTAACTAATGCTCCTAGTACTTTTATGCGCCTAATGAACCATGTTTTACATGCATTCTTAAGTCGATTTGTTGTCGTATACTTTGATGATATCCTTGTTTATAGCAAGTCCTTAGAAGAGCATGTTGAACACTTGCGCACTGTTTTTCTAGCTCTTAGGAAAGAGCACTTATTTGCTAACTTGAAGAAGTGTCAGTTTTGCTTCGATACTGTCATCTTTCTTGGTTTTGTTGTAGGAAAAGATGGTTTGCAGGTGGATACAGAGAAGATTCGAGCTATTCGAGAGTGGCCCCAAGCAACATCTGTTACTCAGATACGGAGCTTTCTGGGCTTAACAAGATTTTATCGTAGGTTCGTCAAGGACTTCAGCAACATTACCGCCCCTTTTACAGAGCTAACAAAGAAAACGGTGTCGTTCCACTAGGGTTCGGCGCAAAAAGAGGCTTTTGCTACACTTTGGGAGCGGTTGACGAATGCTCCATTGCTGGAACTTCCTGATTTCTCAAAGACTTTTGAGATTGAGTGTGATGCATTTGGGGTTGGTATTGGTGGTGTTTTGATGCATGAAGGTCGGCCTATCACTTACTTTAGCGGGAAGCTAGGAGGAGCTACAAAGAATTACTCTAACACTACCTACGAAAAGGAGTTGTATGCCTTGGTCTGTGTTTTACAGACTTGGGCACATTACTTGTTGCCCCGTGAGTTCGTGATACATACTGACCATGAGGCCTTGAAGTATCCGCGGAGCCAAACCACCCTTAGAGCTCGCTATGCTAAGTGGATTAAGTTCATCGAGGCTTTTCCTTATGTGGTCAAGTACAGGAAGGGGAAGGACAACATCGTCGTTGACGCCCTCTCTCGTAGGTATTCTCTTCTATCTACTCTTGAAGCTCGTGTTCTTGGCTTTTCTATGCTACTTGATCTCTACTCTACTGATGCTGATTTTGGGGATATATTCCGTCAATGTGTGAAATCTGTTGGTTCCCCTATTGTTGGCAGTTATTTTGTGTCGGATAGTTACTTATTTAGGGATTCCCGCCTTTGTGTGCCTCGTTGTTCGGTTCGATCATTGCTGGTTTTAGAGGCACATGGAGGTGGGCTGATGGGGCATTTTGGTATTTCTAAGACCTTAGGCATTTTGAAGGATCATTTTTACTAGCCTAGGATGCAATCTGATGTTGAGAAATGTTGTACTAGTTGTGTTACTTGTGCTAAACCTAAGTCTAGGGTGAACCCAAATGGTCTGCATGTTCCCCTATCTCTAGCTAGTGCCCCGTGAGAAGACATTTCTATGGATTTTGTGCTAGGTTTGCCTAAGACTAGGAAGGATCATGATTCTGTATTTTTTGTGGTGGATCGCTTTTCTAAGATGTCTCATTTCATAGCTTGCTCGAGGACTGATGATGCTTCTCATATGGCTACTTTATTTTTTTTATCATATTGTTAAGCTACATGAGGTGCCTAAGTTTATTGTTTTTGATCGGGACTCTAAGTTCCTTAGCTACTTCTGGAAGACCTTGTGGGCTAAGCTAAGTACCAAGCTATTATTTTCTACTTCTAACCACCCTCAAACAGATGGTCATATAGAGGTAGTTAATAGGACTCTAGGTGTTTTACTGCGTACTATGCTTGCTACTAACTTGTGCATGTGGGAGGATTGCCTATCATATGTTGAGTTTGCTTACAATCGGGTAGTGCACTCCACCATTAAGATGTCTCCTTTCGAGGCGGTTTATGGTCGGAACCTCCACACGCCATTGGATTCGACACCACATCCCCTATTGCCTCCCAAGAACCTTGTTGGTAAGTCCCATGATGAGTTAGTGAAGTCTTTGCAGGAGAGAGTTCGACTACAGCTGGAGCGTCGAACTCAACAGTATGTGAACCAGGACAACAAGCATCGCAAGGAGCTAATATTGGAGGTTGGAGACTTGGTTCAGGTTCATCTCCAGAAGGATCGATTTCCTGCTTTATGACAGTCTAAGTTGTGGCCTAGAGCCGATGGGCCTTTCATGGTGCTAGAGAAGATCAATGACAACGCTTACCGAATTAATCTCTCAAGTAAGTATGGTGTTCATGATGTTTTTAACATTTGTGACTTAGCTCCGTTTGTTGCAGGAGACGGGCTACATGAGGAGCTGACGGATTCGGGGTCTAATCCTTTTCAAGGGGGGAGGATGATGTGACCCTCGACGAAACTATCTTGTCCGACGATCGGGTTGGAGGTCTAGATAGTAGTGATGGAGCTTCGACGGATGATATTGAAGATGCTACCGAGGAGGAGATTGAAGAGGAACTGCTTTTGCCTCGAGCTACCCCACCGTTGACGAGAGCTCGAGCTCATCTACTTGGTCAGCCGACCTTTGCCTTAGAGGAGTCACCACCACATATGGTGAACTTGCTACAAGTAACCTCCGACTCGGTACCATTTGAAGACTAGTTGCCTTATACGGGCCAATCTACCCATTCCCAAAACCCAACCAATAATGATCCATTTTCTATTATTTATTTATTTCCAAGTAAATTGTATATTTGAAAGCCCATGTGCTTTACGTTAATTGATTGCCATTGTGTTTTTTTTTGGAGCTCATTCCCTATATAAGGGCGTAAGCTACACTAATTTAGATAAGTTGAATTTTGAGAAAAGTTAAGCCTTTTAGCTTCCAGTGATTCGGGTCAAGAATCTCGTTCTTAGGCGGGAGGTCGGGAACAAAACCTTCGGTGAGAGGCGGAAGGAGATTCCTTAGTGACAGACGATGGAATCAAAGGGTCAGAAACACTCGGAGTGCGAGGCCGAGAGTGTGGAAGATCGAGTGTTGGATAGAGCTCGGAGTGCGAGGCCGAGAGCGATCTTGCATCGCATATCCCTCAACCTACATCCCCTACTTTACCACCATTCTAAGGTCTTCCACAACCCCCATCATCACCCTCAAAACGTCACTAAAAAACAGCCCCTCAATCCCTCTCAAACGAGCCTCATTCGGAATCGTCTCTGCACAGGCGATGTCTCAGGAAAACGTTGTTTTCCAATTTGTCTGACCTCCGATTGACAAGATCTGCCCTAATACGCGACCGCGACTTCAAGATCTACAAAACTAGTACACGCACGCCACCAGAAGCCAAGCCATTCAATGGAAAATCAGCATACTTTGTCGACTAATCTGTTGCTCCAAACACTGCCAACAACTTCCCGACTTCTTGAAACTCTCTTCGCCGGTCCTTTTGCTCGAGTCCGGGCTCAAGCACGCCATGTTTATTCAACATCATATCTACTACGATGGAGCTTGATAGGAGTTTTCTCTCAGTCGAATGGTCTTTTGTTCGTAGGGAAGGAAGCAAGGAAGCTCATGCCTTTGCTACTGCTAGACCTATTAGTTCTGTTTTAGTGTTTGATTTGCAATTTCTTTCGCAAGACGTTGTAGAAGCTTTAGAGAAGGATTTAATATAAGTTGATGGTCTGATTCTAAAAAAAATCCATACTTAATAGTAATAAGTATGAAATAATTTTAAAAATTTATCAAAAAATCAATATTTTTATATAGTTCTTAACACCTAAAAAGTGTACATGAATAGTAAAACGTCAAGTTTTAATTAACGGATGGGGTATATTTTAGCTCAACCAACCTGAACCCCAAAAGTATAATATTGTCAGATCCTGGCTATATGTGTAAAATTGCCCGGGCTAAAATCATGATTTTTACTATTGTTAATTAATTATCTTTTGAAATCAAAGCTTTTCAACGGCTACTCGTCCAAACTTTTCAGAGCTTTTGATTTTCTATTTACAAATTTTCATCAGTTAACCTAACAATTATAATAAACACCATATTAGCTTATTAACATATATTTAATGCAGATAATTCATCAAGTTTAGCTACATCATCGGTTATTATTTTACCAAACATTGCCTAAATCAGTGGTTGAATTCGTCGGTGAAAATGTAAAGTTGTTGTATATGTGTTTGTTTCCTTATTTCATTGAATACTTTCATGGTTTTTGAGCTTAGAACATAATGCATCCAATACAATGAGTAGCATGGAATGGGATAATTCAACCTCTTACAAGTTAATTAAGTTTTAGTGAAGTTCTTGTATAGTCAACTAAAATCCACAAGCTTATGCTCAGTATTCATAAACTCTTCAATGTCTAAAGAGGTAAACCATTCACAAGCGCTGCACCCACTAGTGTGCTCCTGATTAGTTAGGCCAAATTTGGTCAAATTCTTCTCATCGAAATGAAGAATCAATCGAATTGAGCCCTTTTGACCCTTGTTTATTTTCATTCCTTTCTTCTTGTACATAAGCCCAACTTCGTTCCCTAGGCTTGCAACCCTCCTAGTAACTCTTTCAATGAGAGGTGGTAATTTTAGGGCGTCATTAAGGCTACTTAAAAAATGCAATTTACGCTTATAATTTCAGGGTCATCAAGAATAGTATAGTCAACTCAATACTTCATGAAAAGGCATTTTATCTAGGCTAAATGTCGCTTAAAAATTTGATGCCATATGCTTTTATCATGATATGAGATTTTTTTTGGAGCAGTTGTAAATTTCATATATAATGAAGCTTCATCTTGTTTTTATGGTTGATGCACGTTAGTATGTGATAATATAGTTTGACCCTTTCTTATACAGTTTTGGAAGCTTTGTGATCTTCTCGTACATTTTGAGTCTCTATGAATTTGATTACATTTTCATAGTGTGGATGTAACGGCTCGGAATTTTGATTCCCGGGTTAAATTTCGAGGGATGAAACCTCCCCGTTAGGATCTTGCGCCCCGAGTACAGGTTGAAGGTTTGAAATTCTATACTAACGTTTTCAAAGTGGGATTTCATACCCAAGTTCGAAGGGATCGTTGGAATCCCCGGGAAAGTCCCCTTGTACCTGTCGTAAGTCTAAGCATGGAAAACCAATAGTCACGCAAATAGAGGAAGTGAAGCGTAATAAAAAGGGGTGCCACGACAGAGCCGAGTCAAAATATGATCAAACATTCAAATTCGAACCGTAATTAAATTCGTGAAGTCGGAGTCTCAACTCTCTATTTCCGCCATATTAGACCCCGCGGTTATGGAGCCAAATCAGCATCAATAGTAGTAAGCATAACGGATACCTAAAAAAATTGATAGTGGGCGGGATCAAATCGATGCCACTTTGGCTCTGCATCCCGGCCCTAAGCACACATATACGCTATACCTAATAAAGATGCTTCTAGATGCAAGGCGGACATTAACACACTAACATGCTCCAAAGATCAATTGCATAATAATAATAAGGCCTTAGCACAAAATAACAAGTGGTATATTCTTCTCCCACCTCCACCCCCCCCCCCCCCCCCCCGATAGGGCGGAGATTGGTCAGCTCGCGAATGCATTCCTTTCCATTAATGGGCGAGGTTCGTATTGGTACCCGACCCCATGTTTGCATGCTTTTTCTCAAATCATGAATGTGGACTTGAAAGACAAAATGGATAATATAATGCGAAAGATAAAATAAATTAAAGTGATAAGTAAAGTGGTAACTACGACTCGACGACTCAGGACAAACCCGATGAGACTGGGTCGTCCTATGACCCTAGCAAAGACTCTAAATATTTCACAGATAACGGAGGTTCTGTTTACATACGGATAAAGAAATAGAATGCTCAACGGTCAATGCAACCTAGCACGGAACTACATGGCATGCTGATCATGAATGCAAGCACCTAGTATACCATGCATATAAAGAAGAGAATATCTCTATTTCTATCCGAGTAAGCTCCGTAGAGACTTGGCTATGTAGAACAGCAAGTAGAAGATCACACACACACACACACACACACACACACACACACACACACACACACACACACACACACACACACACACACACACACACACACACACACACACACACACACACACACACACACACACACACACACACACACACACACACACACACACACACACACACACACACATCATTCAACGAGAATAACAATCATATCGCAATCATCATCGCATCAAGTTCAACCATACATCACATCACCACATTCCGTAAGACCATCTTATTCTCATCGTTCCATTCAGCCACATTCATATATTCGCAATAATAAATCCGCATAGCCATTTATCTCAAAATTCGTCATATTCTTTATATCTCATAAGGCATAAGTCAACAGATACATAACTCTAACATCTCATCAAGCTATAAGTCAAGCAATCGTGCCATTAGTCCACACAAAATATGCTATTAGTCCACACAAAACATGCTAGTTAGTCAATCAATCGTGCCATAAGCCTTAAAACATCCTGAGAACATTAGCTATAGTTGTTTGGTTGGTCTGTGTATTTGCTCTTAACTTAGCCTCTTTTTTTTTTATCAAATCTAACTTACCCTCTAAGATCATATCATTCGTAAACTAATCTTGTGCCGTTGTATTTTTCAGTGCTATATTGATGTACAAGCTACATAGAAAAAATACACGTTGGGTTAAAATTGCGGTAAGTATATGTAAATAACTGATCGTATATATTCAGTTAGTGTCATCTCATTGCTTTGGGTTGACATGTTTTTTTTTATCTTTTCATTTATGAAGTGTCCGAAGCAACCAAACAATGTGGATTGCGGTTATTACATATGTCGATACATGCGAGAGATTCTAGATCAGGAGTGCACCGTTGTCCCAATCACGATAAGTGTATATAATATAATTTTTTTTTGCCTACATGAACTATGATTTTATTATTTATATTATTTGAGAAGTAATTGTTATGATTTGTTTTGTAGTATTTTCGAGATTCGGGGGAATTCTATGACAAACCCATTCTCGATGAATTACGTGAGGAATGACTACAATATCAAGGCACACAGCGTTAGCTTGGAATTTAGGAAATATCTTTTTTTATTAGTTGTTTACACTAGTGCATATTGTTTTTTTTGTTGTTGATAATAGTTGAATTTTTGGAAATTTATGTATAGCTAGAGATTTGAAATAGTGGCCTGGTCTACTTCGGTTGGTGATAGCGTTTGTGTTGTGATGATTAGATCTTGCAACGAAGGATTTTGAATGGTCTTATTTTACTAGTTATGACAGCAGGTTTCGATTTTTGCATGACATGCCAAATTGCAATCGGTATTAAAAAAACAGATATGCCCCAGCGGGTTTTTAAAAAACTCCAGAGAAAATTTAAAAGTAGGGTGACGGAGGGAAAGTCATTGATTCACCTCGTCAAAAATAAATCACAAACAAAAAAAACTAGTATAGTATGCAAGTAAGGGTCGAAACCTAGAGAATCAAGTATTTCTAAATATTGTGTATTTATCAATATAAAAAAGAAAAGATTTTTTTGAATAAAAATAAAAGAAAATAATATTGGCAAAAGAAAATAAAAGATAAAAGAAAAGCGTTTCCACCTACAAATTCTCAACTTTGATTGGTTTTATTGATCATCGAATCCTTTTCAAGTTATTATCGTTTCCTACGAATTTCTCTCGTCTTGGTTTAAATAGATTAAAAGTCCTACGAGTCTAATTAATCCCTTACACATCAATGCAACCTTAACATGATCAAGATTTTACAAAAAGATAGTACAATGTCCCAAGAACTTGAGCATATAAATAACACCAATTAAACACGGTAAATTAATGTTGAAGATATATGTCAACTTCCTACATAATCATGCTTCAAACACGGAATCCACAGTCTTATGTGTGCTACTACGGAAATAACACAAATACGAAAATATTAAATCCAAGTATGAAATCAATATTATCAAGGTAGCTAATCAAGAAAACATCAATAACATAATAAATCTCACACAAAGAACTTGAAAGAATTAAAGAGGAAAAATAACTTGAATTAGAAACTGACAAATCATCAACCAAGTCTCGAAAGTGTAGGCGGAAACTAGAAAATTAGTCAAACATGGCTTACCTAAACTTTCTTCTCTTCAAAGGTGATTGCTCTACTTGAATCCATAAGAAAACTAACCCTAAACATCCTATTTATAAGCCTAAAGTCTTGCATAAACAAGGTAAAAGATAGATAAATTAGATAGAATTTTCCTAAACATACTAGATAGAAGATACTTTCCATGTTTAAACAAGCATCAGATTTCCGCTGGCAGGGAAAAGCTTCTCGCTAGCAGCGAATTACTCTTATCAACCCTCTGTTGGATTTTCGCTAGCACCTCGCTACCATACTCGCTAGCAGCGAATGCCTATGCCTTAGAAATTTTGTCAAGTCTCCTCGGTTCCTTTGTTTCCGCTTCTGCGAGTCCACCTTTCCGCTACCGCAAGAGTGCCTATCCGCTGAAGTGAGTCCGGTCGTCCCCTGAAGCGACTACATTCGCTGGCAGCGAGACGTGCTGCTCCTGGACATGCTCCCACTGACTCCACTCACTGGCAGCGAGTTCCCATTAGCTGCCAGCGAGTCCTGCTCAGGCCACCTTCTCGCACATGATGTTGCTGACTTGATTCGCTGCAACGGAAATCCAATCGGTATCAGCGAATTTCCAGCAGAACACCATCACGTAGATCGTCAAAAGAGCTTTCCAACACATGTTCATATGTGTCAATCGGACATCCAATGCCTCCGGAAAGTGCGTTACAAGTTCAGCTCACCGGGCGGACAGCTTTCGCGACTCGTCCTTGTTTTCGCTCTTAGACCTCGATTTCGTGCTCCGTTGCTTCTTAGGTTGTTCCATGCTCTTCGGGACTTATTCCTTAAGCTCTCCCAAGTCTCGCCTTAGCCTTCCGTAGCTCCGTTCCTCGTGTTATTTGCCTTGGATCTACGAATCTACATAAAACCATCGAAATAGCGTAGATTCCGAACTTTCCCACGTAACGAGTGCTAATCTAATTAACACTAAAACATGATTATATAACAATGAAATGCAACTAAACTAATCTATAATGCCTATTGGAATACGCCTTAACATAAGGTGAGTAATATGATTATCCTTTCTCATGAGTTTTTCTTAAAAACCGTCGACATATTCTTTCAGGAGTTTTTATAAACTCTCGCAACATGTGGGTTTGGGGGTATGGTTGTTGTGAAAACATGGCCTCTCGGGAGTTTTAAAAAAAAACTCATGGCCGAATTTTTTTCTAAAGGATGTTAAAAAAAACTCCTAATAGATATCTGTCAGCTAGGCGACTAAAAAGAGTTCTAAAACACCCGTCCGCTTCAAAAAAAAACATACAATATAAATCTATACTAGTGAACATCACCCCAGCCACATTCATTTCACCTATACCCACTTTTCACCTGCTTTTGTTGGTTTTCACCCAATTTTTTTCAGGTCGGGTGATTCAAGCTCGGTGCAATTGCCATTACTAATTGGCTGAATTCTCGTTGGTGAAAATTGATAGATTACATAGGTCTCCTCATGTATAGTGGGCCCAAAGCCCATTAAGGCCCAATACCTTTGTAAACATATATATATATATATATATATATATATATATATATATATATATATATATATATATATGTTTATCAATGAATGGAAACCCTCAAGGAGGAATTTACATCAATTCTAGAATCCTACATGGTATCACAGCCTTTTCTTCCTCACGGAACCCTAATTTGATCCTCCCGCCCCATCCCTCCTCTTACCATCGCCGACTTCATCTCCTCGCCTCCGCTCTCTCTCTCTCTCTCTCTCTCCCCTCGCCTCACAGCTCCTCCTCGCCGCCGTCCTACCTCCCCCCTCGCTCTCGCTCTCAAGCCCGGCTCTCTCCCTCTCGCCGGCCGCTTACATCGTCTGATCATCGCGTTGTTCCGCCGGATGGGCATCACGCCTTCTCCTCTATGCAGCCGACACCTTCAGACTCTTCTTGGTATATGGACACTGGTGCCACCTCCCACATGACGAACTCCTAAGGTAACCTCTCATCTATTTCTTTTAAGGGCCCTGCACACTCTATTATCGTCGGAAATGGTGGTCGTCTCGCTACTTCGGGGATTGGCCACGTCAAATTACAGACCCCAACCCACCCACTACACCTCAACGATGTCCTCATTGCCCCAAATATTGTCAAAAACCTTATCTCTATCCGTTGGTTCACTACTGACAACAACGTTTCCCTTACATTTGATCCCTATGGTTTCTTTGTGAACGATCTTACTACGGGGGTTACTCGCATGAGATGTAACAGCACCGGGGAGCTGTGGCATGCACGCCTGTGTCCAGTCAGTTGTGCCCGGTCGCCCTCTCGGCATCGTCGTCCAACCTGTGGCATGCACACCTGGGCCATCCCAGTGCTGCCGTTCTAGATGTCCTTCGTTCCCAGAGTCTTGTCACTTGTACTAAAGACCCACGCTCTGGTTTGTGCTCTTCCTGCCAACTAGGCAAACATGCCAGACTGCCGTTTCAACGGTCTTTGACCTCTACCCTTGCCCCCTTTGATATCATGCATAGTGACATTTGGACCTCTCCTGTGCCTAGCAATGAGGGTCACAAGTACTACCTCTTGTTTCTTGATGATTACACTCATTACTTATGGGTCTTCCCGTTGCATTTCAAGTCCCAAGTGGTTCATGTCTTTGTCAGATTCCATACCTACATCAAAACACAGTTTCAAACATCCATCAAATGTTTCCAATGTGACAATGGCCGTGAATTTGACAACAAAGACTTTCACTCTATCTTTGCCGCAAACGGGATCTCCTATCGCTTGTCTTGCCCTTATACGTCTCAGCAGAATGGCAAGGCTAAACGAATCATTAGAACCATTACCAACATGATGCGTTCTCTCCTCTTCCACGCATCCATTCCCCTCTCCTATTGGCCTCACGCCTTAACAACCACATGCTATCTCCTCAACATTCTACCGTCTACTACCCTTCAACATCGCTCGCCATGTCAGACCCTCTACTTCACTTTGCCTAGGTATGATCACCTTCGTACCTATGGGTGCTTGTGCTTCCCAAACCAGTCCTCCACCGCCCCACACAAGCTTCACCCGTGCTCCACTCCTTGTGTCTTCCTAAACTATCCGCCTGATCATCGCGGTTACCTCTACCTCGATTTCAAGACCCATAAGCTCATTGTGTCTCGTCATGTCACGTTTGATGAGTCTCGCTTCCCTTTTGCTTCTCCTCCCCTCCCCTCTTCTACACCTCATATGTCTCAGTCTGAGTCAGAGTCGTCGTTCCCTCACTTTCTTCTTCCAGAGCTCTCCCGGTGCTCCTACCTCTCCCCCTCCCCCATCACCACCACCCCATACCACAAGACCACACACCCGTAGCGTCTCCGGTGTCTTCCGGCCTCGACAAATCGTCTCCATGACGACCGCCCATTACCCTGCCGCTCACCACCATGCCTACACCCCTCCGTCAGATCGCCATGTTGTGATGTTGCGCCCGCAGCAATACGCGATGCCCGCAGCCAATCAACTTAACCACCCACACCCTACGTCCCACACACTGGCGGCGCCCGCAGCATGCCTTGCGGCGCCCGCAACATCCACCTCGACCTCCCTATCCCCCCATCCCAACCTCCAACAAAACAGCCCTCCTCGACCCGAATTGGCAGGCGGCTATGCTCGACGAATATAGGGCCCTTACAAAGAATGGTACTTGGGTTCTGGTCCCTCGCCCTCCTGAGGCGAATGTCATTCGTTGTATGTGGCTCTTCCGTTACAAGTTCTGCTCTGATGGGACGTTAGAGCGCCACAAAGCACGTCTTGTGGTCAACGGTCGATCTCAGCAGGTAGGTATTGACTGTGATGAGACCTTCAGCCCCGTCGCCAAGCCTTCCACTATCCGAGTGGTGCTGAGCTTAGCACTGTCACGCAACTGGGCCATTCATCAATTGGATGTCAAGAATGCTTTTCTTCATGGTCATCTGCATGAGACAGTCTACATGTTTCAGCCGCTGGGATTTGCTTATGCTGATCGTCCCAAGCACGTCTGTCTCCTGAAGCGCTCTTTGTATGGTATAAAACAAGCTCTGCGGGCTTGGTTCCAGCGCTTTGCTTCACATCTGCTACGCTTAGGATTCGTCAGCAGCCGCTCAGATTCGTCTCTGTTCATCTATCGCAAAGGCTCTGACATGACCTTCCTGTTACTATATGTCGACGACATCATTCTCACCGCCTCTTCTGATGCTCTTTGGGCGTCCATTATTTCACAGTTGAGTGCGGAATTCGCCATGTCTGATCTGGGTGAGTTGTCCTACTTCTTGGGCGTTGCTGTTCAGCGCCATGCGTTTGGTCTGTTTCTCTCACAGAGTAAGTATGCTGCTGAGATTGTTGCTCGGGCTAAGATGGTCAACTGTAATCTAGTCGCCACCCCTGTCGATACATCCAACAAGCTCAGTGCTCATTCTGGTCCTTTGGTTGATGATCCGACATTGTACAGGAGCCTCGTTGGTGCTCTTCAGTATCTCAATTTCACCAGGCCTGATATCAGTTATGCCGTTCAGCAAGTCTGCTTGTTCATGCATGCCCCCAGGGAACCCCACTTTCAAGCCTTGAAGCGGATCATTCGGTACATTAGCGGCACCCTCGAGCTCGACACCACGATCACTCCTTCCGCTAAGCTTGATCTTGTTGCTTACACTGATGCGGATTGGGGTGGTTGTCCTGACACACGTCGTTCCACGTCTGGTTACTGTGTCTTCCTCAACGACACCCTTGTGTCGTGGTCAGCCAAGCGTCAGTCTGTCGTGTCTCGTTCCAGCACTGAAGCGGAATACAAAGGTGTTGCCAACGTTGTCTCCGAGTGCTCTTGGCTCCGCAATCTCCTGCTTGAGGTTCGTTGCCCTCTTATGAAGGCCACTCTGGTCTAAACTGACAACATCTCCGCCGTCTATCTGGCTAGCAACCCGGTCCAGCATCAACGCACGAAGCATATTTAGCTTGATCTCCATTTTGTCAGGGACAAGGTCGCCATTGGACATGTCCGTGTTCTACATGTCTCGTCCTCTTATCAGTACGCTCATATATTCACCAAGGGTTTACCTCGACAGTTGTTCATTGATTTTCGTTCCAGTCTCACTGTACGGCCCCCTCCAGTTTCGACTGCGGGGGGGTTGATAGATTACATAGGTATGCTCATGTATAGTGGGCTCAAAGCCCATTAAGACCCAATACCTTTGTAACCTATATATATATATATATATATATATATATATATATATATGTTTATTAAGAGCATCCGCATCCATCGAACCCATTTGGGTTTCTTAACACCACTTTTTATCTTTCTCTCTCTTTACTATTCTTTAAACAACCCATTATACATTTTCACTCACATCCATAAAACCCATGAGAGTTTCTTAACTCTCTTTTTATCTTTTATCTCTTCACTCTTCTTTCAACTTTTTTTTGATGTGGTCCCCAATTTCTCTCTTTTGTAGGGTGTTTAAGAGTTCTTTAGTAGAGAACATGTCAAATCATTCTTTAACCCATTTTTTACAATCTCAAATATAATAGTATTAAATTTCTTAAATTTGGGTTAAAGAACCCTCATTGAACATGCTCTAATGAATGGAAACCTTCAAGGAGAACTTTACCTCAATTCTAGAATCGAATTGACATATATACCGGTGAAAATGTAAGACGGGTGCATTGTGTTTATACTACCGGCCCAAACATTTTCTCACATAGCGCGCCTATCTAATTATCCAATCCAAAGTTTACGTAGAATCTCTCTTCTGGTGAGGTCAATATATATCCTACTCCGTATATCGTACGTGGATGGTCCCACGCATAATTAATTACATCTATTAGGAGTACGTTGTTCATATATGGACCTCGTATTCTAGGCTTCTAGCTAGTACGTTGTTCACATTTTCGACGTAGAACATAAGGGCTCTTTTTGTCACATCTCAGCACACACCACACCAGATCACTCTCTCTCTCTATATATATATATATATAGATATAGGTATTGGTCACTCGAATAACGGATTCGGCTACTAAGAATGTGCAAGAGGAGATCCATCACTTCAGTTGACACATTATATAGCTAGCCAAATAAACCTCTTCCATTATTACCAGATATTATATATATTCCTACCAAAATTACAACTTGTCCAATAATCGATCCGTTGGATATATATATTGTTCCACCGGTCTCCAAAACTTCATCCTCTATAAATTTTTGGAGAAAAATGGCCTTAATAATATTTAAGTAGACCATTTTTCTACCCGGTTAACTGCCTTCTCCGCCTGTAAATTGACACCGAAAATTCGTCACATATATAGATTTAGTTATATAACTATTCGATCGTGTCGCGTCGCGGGGTTGGATCAATAAAATAGAAATTGAAAGCAAATTCATAAAATATACCTGATCTTCCCAGTTGCAACGAGCCACTATAATCGACAAAATCAGTGTTTGAAGGGCTGTACCCCCAACCAACATCCCCGCCCATATACCCTGTATATATATTACACAACACTAATTTAGATCATATTCATATATGCAGTTTCAAATCAACAATATAACTGTACTATCCAAATCTGATCGACTAGCCTGAACTTACTTCAAAACTCTAAGCCCGTATTATAGTAAAAAAATAATAGATAGATATACCTCGAAAACAGGTAAATCTCTTAAACCCGATTCATCCAAATCGAAATAACCTAATGACCGATTATGACTTAATGCAATGCGGACTAAAAGATGTAACGACTTGGTGTAATAATGATCCAAATCCGAAATAAACCTAACTTGAACTTGCTTTACTTGAACTGATGAGATATAATAATGATCTTGTAGATCTGAATGATTCTTTCCAGAATCCCTAAGGACCTAGAACCATGATTAAGTTGACATTACATATCTGAACCCGAATGACCTAATTACCACATTCACATTGACAATTATATAACACGATGTAAAAATGTATAACATACCATAACGCCAGTATCAGCGACCCAGCCGAGGACTATTCCAACGGGAAGGCCAACAATGTAGTAGCAACCTAAGTTAATATAGGCCACCCAAGCTTGCCATCCTGACCCCACAGCCACTCCTGCACGCACACACAAATATTAAGAGAGTGAACTCCGTCTCTCCTTTAAAAAAAAACACAACAAAATCAAATGTCGCATTTGGATATATGGTATACGAAAAGTTATAAGGACGTATCAAACCCGATAGAACCGGTTGAATGCTGTTGAGGAGAATGGTCAGGGCAAGGAGCCACTCAAGCTTTTCAACTTCTTTGATGACATCGCTGCTGCTAGTGAAGATGAGGGTGATCGGGTTCAGGAGAGCCACGATGAGCACGCAAATCAAGATGCCTATAACTGTGGAGGTGGCCACCGCCACCTTTGTCGCAAGCTTCGCTCCCTTGCCATTGCCTGCGCCGAGCTCGTTGGCTACTCGTACTCTAGTATATATTTTGTTATTACTATTAGAGATGATTCTTTTGCGGAATATATATAAGTAAAGATGCATATAAACAAAGCATACCCAGTGGCGGCGAAAAAGGCCAAGGGGATCATCATCTCCCATCCGTTGATGGTTTGGCTGCACCCAAATTCACCCCCAAACTTTATACATTATTAACTAATAACTAGAGCTGGCAAAACCCGACCCGAACCCGAAAATTTGACCTGAAATCGATTGTTCTGAACATCGACCTAACCCGGCCCATTTTGGATCCGAAATCCAGATAACCGATAACTAAAACTCACCCAAATCCGAATGAACCGAACTCAATTCAACCGAAACCAATTAAGACTTGAACCCGTTATAACCGAAACCAAAAATAACCCGAACTTTAATATACATTCTATTAATTTTTTAAAATGAATATTCAAATAATGAAAACTTGAGCCAATCCAAACCCGAAATAACTGAAACCCAAAACACCCGAAATAATTATTTATATTTTAAAATATATTTTTTCATAATAATTTTTTATAGACACGTAAATATAAGTGGAAGAAACACAAATATAATTTTTAATTGTTTTTAAATTAAAATGATATCAAAATAATTTTGTGGCACACATAAACCTGTCAATCGAGTCATTTGGGTCGGGTTCGGTGCGAGTCATTCGAGTCGGGGGTGAATCGGGTTTCGAATCAATCGGGTTATCAGTCGTTCTGGGTTGAGCCAAACCGGGTTTGTCTCGGGTTCGGTTCGACCCACCGGGTCAAAAAACTCGAACTTTTAGAAGACTTTTTCAAAATATTAATTAAATAATATCAAAATTAAATTGTACTATAAATATGTCAAATTAAACTAAATAATAATATTATAATTAAATTTTATTAATAATATTATAATATTCCTATTTTTATTAATATTTTAAACATAAAAAATCATATTTGTTTAAATAAATGTTCTAAACATACTTTATATATATATATATATATATATATATATATATATATATATATATATATATATATATATATATATATATATATAAGTTATTTAACTTATGAGTAACTTTAAAGAATATAATTGCATGACAAATCTGTGTGGGGTCAATTTAGTGTTTGTATGTCGTATACATGGTGCTGATTCACCGGGTTGATTTTGACCCACAGAGTCACCGGGTCTTAACCTTAAAAGTCCCGGGTAATTCGGGTTCGGGTCGATTTCGGATCTCAAGTTTAAAATACCGAGTTCAAACCCGTAAAATTACCGAACATACGAATATGGTTATATTTTGACATGTAGGTACACGTAACATCATAATAACCAAATCCCATCCTAAAATAGTCAAAATTGATAATGTAAATTAATCCAATTGAAAGCCGACCAAAATGATGTAATTACCACATGTAGGCAAACTCAACTCAAGTATTCAATTAGAGGTGGCAATCGGGCGGTTCAGGTCGGGTTCGGATATATCCATTTGAGTTATCATATGTCGGATATATTATATGTGCGGACGGGTTCGAATTGGGTCGGGTAAGTTTTTGGATTTTTTAGTCGGGTTAGATTTTGTTTTGGTTACGTACAAGGTACACTGACTGATGAATAGTATAAGCATTGAAAGGGGACTGAAGCCACATAAATACAGACCACAGAGATCATATGAATGATTAAAGGGGGAAAAAGAGGGAATGGGAACATACCAGATGGACAAGGCATCGATAGCGATCTCGGCGTTCTTCAGACCTCCGGTCATTAATACTAATATCCTGTAGTACCAGTTCTCTAAGCTGTTTCTCACCCATTCATTATTACCACCAATTAGCTGCACGTACTCCAATTTTTTTCTAATACTACTCATTTACGGAGTATTGTTTTCTACACTATATATATAAGTTGACTTGAATAGTCCAATTTTTTTTAAAAAAAAAAAAACTCAAAACAATACAATGACTTATCAAATTTTAGTTGAAAATAATACAAATTTTAGTTTCAACTAGCTTATGTATGAAATATGTCCATATCAAACCAAAACAATATGATTCTCAATTCCAACTATATATTTTTCCGACGATTTTGCTTATCAAAGTACCTTCTCCAAATTAAGTTTTAGAGTTCTCAATTCCGACCATTTTTACCAAAATTGATAATCATATTATTTTGGATTAAGGTGATCATGTATTATTTTTAGTTAAATGCTGATACTTTTTATATTTGGTACATAGTACAAATTAGTTGAGAGGGTGCTTATAAGTTTAAAGTGGTCTTCTCAATCATTTCTATAAAAAAAAATTAATTAAAGTTAAAATGGATGTTAGGTTTTTTTTTTTATAAGAAAATCAAAATGAAAGATTTACTTGAAAGACTTAATTACCATAGCATGACACCAGAGGAAGCGGAGAGCTTAACAAAATCCCACAAGCCAACAAATGCCTGCAGCGAGAACCCTTTCCACGTGTCGGGGCACCACCCGAGCAACACGTAGCCACCCTGGCCCACCACCAACAACCACCACGACAAGTTGAGCGCTACGCATAGCCCTGCCAGGCCCCACCCAAACACGTACACAAACAACCAACTCGTCAAGCAATGCAACACAAGGACTACTGTGGATACCCGTGCAATGATCCCAGTCCGGAGTTGGCTCTGAAGGAAACGTTGAATGGGAAACATGAATGCAAAACTAAAGTGGAGGGGGATGAGCCAGATAGCCACGGTGCCAGAGAGGTCAGCAACGCTATCAGACTCGCCTATGAGTCGCAAAATGGGAGTCGCGAAGACATACAATGGGAGGAGGAGGAAGCAACAGAGGAAGAGGACGATGAAGGAGCGTTGTAGGTAGATGCCCAACAATTGTGGCTTCTTCGCGCCAAAGGCTTGCCCGCATAGCGTCTCCAATGCACTCGCCATTCCTAACTGTTACATTGGTTCGATTTGTCATTGACAAAAGTTTAGTAGCTATAGCATTAACCATATAAATATTTCCTCAAATTTTGATCTCCAAGTTTTTCTTTTATTTTTTAATTAAAAAAATTTGTTACATTGAACTAGGAATTTCCGTTAAAGGAATAATCGAAAGTGGTAGGTAAGCGAAAGACACCCAAAACACAACAGGCTGAATATGGTAAGAAAATGTAAAGTTATTTGACACAACAAACTGATGAGGTTATAATTTGAATATGATCGATCAGAAAAGGTAAAGGAAAATACTCCGTATAAGTTTATTAATTTGTCACCACAAAAAAAAAAAAAAAAAAGATAGAAAAAGAATGATTATGATTTATAATTAATGATTTTGCAAATTAATGGTATTCTAATTACTTACGTACGGATTATTACCATTTTATCAAACAAATTACAGTAATTGCTTATTAATTCCCTTATTTATATATATAAATCTTTGGACATATACGGAGTACTATATAAGTAGGGTGTCCTATGCGACATGCAACTTTTCTATGTTTTCATTCATAATATTTAAATATTTTAATTTTATATATGATTATATATATATATATATATATATATATATATATATATAAACAGTTTGTGAGGAAATATGGGGTAGCTATTACTAGTAATTATTAATGACCGATATGCACTTGATCAAAAAAAAAAAAATTAATGACCGATATGCAAAGTGCAAATTGGCATGTTTTTACTGAAAATGAGATTAATTATACATAAATAAATAATATAAAGAAACTATTTTTTTATATGGTAATATAAATAAACTAATTGCTTCCTGATGAGCACGATCAATTTGATCAAGAAAAATGAGCACGACAAAGAAATTAATTAGTTAAATATTTAATTTAATTAGAATATAAATTAAATGAATTGTTGAAATAAAAGAATTGTTCAAGGTATGATACCAAGAGCCCAAAATTGAAGCCGACGATGACGGTATTGGCGATGGTGATGGCGGCCAACTCGAGATCGCCGATGTGGCCGGCGTAGGCGGCGGTGACCACGTTCATTGAGAAGGCAGCGATTCGGCTTAAAATCGACGGCCCGGCCACTTGCCATAACTTCTTAGACTCACCCCACACCCTCGTCCGGAGGCTCATCTCCCCATCGCCATCATCGAAGGTCATCTCCGACTCGATGAGAGGTCGGTGGAGGTCTTCCGATGGGTTCTCCATGAATTGAATCGATGGAGATGGAGTGTTTTATTTGATGGAGAGGTTTGGGTGTGGTGTTTTTTAGGTGTTTAGCTAATTTAGAGATTCATGAATTCCGTGGCATTTAATTTATAGATGGCCGTCAGTCGGCAAAAGTGCTAAAAAAGAGGGCTTTTAATTTTTAGTTGGTGTGGTAAATGCTTGTATCACGTGGAAGGCTTATATGGAATATTAACTAGTGCAGTCGGGGACGAAACTAGGGTTGGACTGATGTATGCTGCAGCTATCCCAACCTCTGTCCCTTTCCTTAGATTAAAATTCAAGGTTTATCGTGCTTGTTTTCAGTAGCTTGAGCCGGTCGGTGCAAGTCGGTTTATCTGCTGTGTGGCTCTTGCCGGTTGGATCACGTGCCCAGGATTTGCCACCAAAAAAATAAAATAATGGGGAGATTGTAGGTAGCCTCAGGTTCGAATCCCTTCCCCTACAATTTTTCCTAAACTCTTCTTTGATAATTCTTTGATAAATATAAATTCTGAGGGTGAATAATCCCCATTTGGTTGTCAATTTTTCCCAAGCTCTTCTTTGATAAAGATAAATTATCAGAGTGAATAATTCCCGTTGGGGTTGCCTTCGCTATTATTGGAATATAAATAGGAGTACAAGATAGTTAACCCTAATTACAATTGGGTAATTGGACTTATACACATATTCCCATGAACAAAGTGGATATCTAAATTGTCAGAGTGAATAATCCCCGTTGGGGTTTTCTTCGCTATTATTGGAATATAAATAGGAGTACAAGATAGTTAACTCTAATTACAATTGGGTAATTGGACCTATACACATATTCTCACGAACAAAATGGATATCTAAATTGTCAGAGTGAATAATCCCCGTTGGGGTTGCCTTCGCTATTATTGAAATATATATATGAGTAAAAGATAAATAACCCTAATTACAATTCGGTAATTGGGCCTATACACATATTCTCACGAACAAAGTGGATATCAATCTCGACATGTTTGGTTCTCTGATGGTGAACCGGGTTGTGAGCAATGTATGTAGCACTGACATTGTCCGTATACACAATAAACGCCTGACGTAGAGGACAATGAAGCTCAAGCAATATGTTGCGAAGCTATGGGCACTCAGCGACACCATTGGCAACATCGTGATATTCCGCTTCAGCACTAGAGCGGGAAACAACATGTTGGCGCAATACCCGGATGTAGATCATCTGGTGTCTGGATATCCAGCCCAATCGACATTAGTATAAGCAACCACTGATAAAGGAGAAGCAGATGGAGTGATAGTGGTGCCAAGAGAAGTGGTACCCTATATGTATCTGATAATGCGCTTAAAAGCGGCAAAATGAGACTCTCTAGGGTCATGAATAAACAAACAGGGTTTCTGAACGACATAGCTAATACCTGAGCGGGTAAACGTCAAATACTACAAGGCCCCTAAGAGGTTGTGATACAATGTGGGATCAAACACAGGTGGACCTACCATTGGAGACAGTTTGGCAGTGGTCTCAACAGAAGTTGCAGCAGGCTTGTAGTTGGTCATATTTGCCTAGACAATAATTTCATTGGCATATTTCTCCTGTGAGGGAAACAAACCAGATGCAGATCGAGATGTAGAGACTCCCAAAAAGAAGCCTAGAGGCCCGAGATCAGACATAGCAAACACCTTGCTGAGTTGATTAATAATGGCATCCCAAAGAGTCTCTGGACATGTATTAAGGATGGTATCATCGACATATAACATCAGATAGGCAAGCTGATTACCTCGACGAATCACAAATAGAGAGGAGTCACTCTTGCTATTGACGAAGCCCAACATGTGTAGGTAAGTAGCAAAGCGAAAGTACCACGCTCGAGATGCCTGTTTAAGGCCATATAGAGACTTCTTCAAGAGACAGATACACTACTAGAAAAATGCAATTAGACATCTGTTGTGAACAGATGTCTTTCAAAAAAAATTCCGATCTCTTTGTGCGTGTAGTAAAAGATCAACTTTTTCACATCGGTTTTAAGCAGATGTCTTTTCTTTGTTAAAACATCTAATTTATTTTAAATACAGATATAAATCAGCCCCTCAAATTTATTTTTGACATGTTCACTTGTTGTTAAAGTCTCATTATTTTCATTTATAAGCTTTTGAAAATATCCATACCAAGCCTAAATTTTACATTTACATCAGTATGTTTAAAATAATTAATGTATTAAAACAAATTAGACATCTTTTTTTAATATATTATTTTGTGTATATTCATTTCATATATATAATTTATGATTATTTTATTGTTTTGAAATAAGTATAAAATATGTACATAAAGATGTATTAATATGATATGCACATCATTTTAGATTTTTATAATGATGTTGTTGTTAGCAATATATATCAATTTCTATTAACATTGTGATGTTAAAATATATGTTACACATTGATTTAGATTATTTAAACGATATCTATAATGATACTAGCATCTATTTTTATGTAATGGTTCAATTTCATAGCTATTAAAGCACATCAGTTTTCATTTATAATCTGATACTTTTTTGTTTGATACACAACACCCTTTGCTCGATATAAAATAAGATTTTGCAAATAATGAATACTTTAATGAACATATACATTAAAATAAACTCAACATATTCAATTGCTCCGTTCACATCTACATCAGCCTGGAAGATATGCATTTAACATTAACTAGACTGCAGTTGCTAATCAACAAAACCAACATCACACACATCCATAAGCTCTCAGATTTTTGATAGATGAAACAAATTGACTTTTCAGGTTGCTGCTGGCAATACCGACATACTTGTAAAAAAATGAAAAAAAAATTAAATGAATACGCCAATTAACATCCTGCCAAAGCTATTTCATCATTGCTTTATTGGCAAATACTACACAAACAGAAAGACTCTTAGAGAATATGGACTATGTAGATATAGTCCGTACTTAAGGCGTACCTATTACAGATTGAATCCATGAAAGGAATTTAATCAACTATTTTGAGAAGAATGCCAAGACCATTCGTCAAAGAGAATTAACGATGAATTATTTTGTCAACTATTGATGGCTTTATCAACCGAGAAGAAAAAAAGCGTGTCACTTTTTTCTACAATGATTTCTAATAAGAATAATGAAGCAAATGCTAAAAGATGAACCTAACAAAACAAGAAATACAAACACCAAAAAACTAGATACATGGAGAAAGCCAAATAACCAGTAACATATCCATGACAGCGGAACTAGAGAGAAACCATTCACAAGAATCTAGAAGAGGATGATTAAATCCCATTACCTTTTTAGGGGATTTAATTGAACAAAGAGGAAGATGAGTAATCATCTCCTGATAGGCAGTTAGGCACACTCATCTTTTTCAGCTAACTGAAGGATTCCGTCAAGCACAAGAACCTTGCCATAACTAGATGACTGCAAATACAAGATACTTAACACTATGAGATACAGTATTTTTATGAAGAATTAAAAGTTAAAAACAGTGAAACCGAAATTCTTTAGGTATTCAATATCAAGAAAGAAAGTTGTGCTGAAAACCTCAAATACGAGAACTTCTTGAAACTCTGTTTTTCTTTGAACAAGATCTTCTACTTGCAAGAAATGAGCTTCGTCTGAGAAAGCAAGATCGAAATACTTCAGCCATACAAAATATTCAAAGAGAATAAGATTAGCAAACTTGAGACACATCGAGTTTGTTAAATAATAAAAGCCTCATGCATAAGGTCATAGAAGTGCACTGAGCTTAAGTATGCCAGCAGATCACATATAAGCTCCAGGTATTAGAATTTACAACTAAATTGTAAAACAACTAGACGCAGAAAGATATTAAGAAAATAAGAAAACAGAACATACCTATGGTGATCCAGCTGAATATCTTTTCCATAAAGAAAAAGATCAACAATCTCAGCCAAAATAACCGCTCCTTCACAACTATAATCTGGCAAATCAAGAGGAATTCGGTATCCATATCGGTAAACATTTGAGTTTCCTCCAACAGTAAGAAATAAAAAATAAAAAAAAGTAACCCAGGTAGCAAGAAATAACTTGGATGGGGCAACAGAACAAGTGAACCCAGTTATCTTTGTCAACAAACCTATTGTGGAAGGAATATATCTTCACCAATAAGAACTAGGTTGAAATTTCTGCTTACAGCTCAGTTATCTAGTCCCTTGCATATGCCTGACAAAAACTGAGATGAGTTGATGATGAATAAGCAAAAATATTGCCTCATATTTAGTAATGTAGGCTCTTAAAAGGCTAGCAGAAAGAACGATCTTACCCACAAACAGAAGCACAATGGCCCCTTTGAATCCACTGAACTTTTTGTGCACAATGCAACTAGGCTTATAGATAAGACATGGGTTCATTTGACCTATCAATGTGCACGTTGCAATGCTTAACGATCCACCTGGAGATTCCAATCTTGCTCATAGAATTTAACCTAACAAAATAATGGTTCATTTATTTTTAATGGGGGTACTGAATAAAAAAAACACATAGTTAAAGTTAAGCACAAACAAGTAAATAAGCTTAGCAAAATAGAAAACAAGTTCAACAGGTCAAAGGAGCAGAATTTGGCAATCACGCACTGAATGAGCTGTGCAAAAGCTTTCTTTTCAGGCCGGATAGCTGGGTAAGGTTAAGTTGAGGCTTCTAATTCTTGCTACAGAAAACCTCCCGTTCAATGTTATTCTTTCATGCAATTGCCTATAATTAGGATTATGAGAAGGGGTTTAATGTATAATGAGAAGGGAACCATATATAGTATTCAACTCTTAATGAGTAGAGGTTTATTATTGGTGGTAAACTTGTAGTTATTCACATACGTACGTACCTTGCCTAAATTTCTAGCAAATTCATGAGTGGCAATGGCTCTTCATCATATATAGAATTAGTGAAAGCAGTAGGTAAGTTAAAAGCACTAGACAAGTGCGCGCTGCAACAATCCAAAAATCAAGGGTTTGTCACCAAGAAGGTCTTAAAACCATCTATATATAAAGAAAAAGGTTGTAATACCAACGCTACGTACGAATCACCAGAAGCGAGCCCACATTCATCTTGAAGACAAAATGAGCATCGAGCTGAAGGCAAAACCATCTAAGAGGGCTTAGGCCCTAGAGTGGCCATCAAAGGTGATGTAAGACATCGAAGAAGGTGTAAGAATCTGTTTGATAAAAGGGCTAACGAAGGTGGCCTAGATGACCCGACAAGTCTTAAGACATAAATTAAGGCTAATGCTAAGGAAAACGTACTTGCATTCATGAACAAACAACACAGGTACGGTGTCAAGCCTAATCAGCGCCCTCGACTATTCTAATCATTCCATCTATTTTTTACCAAAAAAAATAAGCAATCCATCCAATTGTAGCACATGCTTTAATCTTCACCTTTCCAGTATAAGAAAAATGATAAGATACAAAAGAGAAGCAATCATGAATCATCTCCATTTTGAGGGAGTACATCAGTCACAATCAAATGCTACCATCTTAGTTTAACAAGGTTCCATAAACAAAGAAAACACTCAACACATTAGAGAATGAAATAAGACCAGCAAAACCCTAGATCATAATATTAGGGAATGAAATCACACATTAGAGTATGAAATAAGACCACCAAAACCCTAGATCAAAATATTAGGGAATGAAATCACACATTAGAGAATGAAATAAGACCACCAAAACCCTAGATCAAAATATTAGGGAATGAAATTAGGCCATGGAAACCCTAGATCTGAATATTAGAAAAATGAAATAAAACCATGACCGCCATAGATTTGAACATGAGAGGAGCATTCAAGGTCTCAAAACCCAAGAGAAAGTCGAAGGGAGACGGAGAACGTGAGTACTTACCAGATAAGGTGACCGGCGGTGGAGGGAGTAAGAGGGATAAGCAACGAGGGAGGCAGTCGTTGTCGTGGTGAGTCCATCATTAGCAATCAAGAGAGAAGTCATAACTTAGAAGGCATGAGAGCCATAGAGCGAAAGAGTGAGAGATCTACAGAGGGTGAGAGAGAGCTTACCGGTTAGGGTTCCGGGAGAAAGGGCCGCCATCTTCGTAGTCGCCGACCAGAGAGAGAGAGAGAGGGGACCAGACAATGAGTGAAGACGATGATAGGGGAATGAAGCCATTGATGGGAGATGGAGTCCGGAGCAAAGAGGAGGAGGCCGAATCTGGAGGAAGAAGGCCAGAAGGCCAGATCTGGAGCAAAGAGAAGAAGGCAGAGGATCTTCGTACGAGTTGGAGTGGTTGGGGTTGTGTTTGTCTGAGAGAGAGAGAGAATAATTTTAGTGTGTTATAAAATTCCCCTAACTTTTGAAATGCACAAAAAAAAGTTCCAAGTGTTTCAAATACCGCGTGTTTCAACTTGGGCGTGTGTTTTTAATTTTTTTCTCAAGTATGGGCGGGCGTTCTGGCGCGTGTTTCAATTTTTAAAAACTAACCATTTAATGTCTGTCAAAAAATTGTCTTAAGTTTTTTTAACATTACAAATTTATTATTTGATGTAATAGATTAATTTAACATCGGTTACTTTTTTGACAGACTTAAATCACATGATGTCTAATTGCAGTATTCTAGTAGTGATATGGCCTCGTTTGGACCTGTTAGCAAACCTAGGCGGCTGGAACATGCACAGTGTCTCATTCAGATGACCATGAAGAAACACGTTCTTGACATCAAGCTGATGAACAGACCAGTCCCTAGAGACAACGAGATGCAAGACAGTACGAATGGTAGCCGGTTTGACCACCGGACTAAATGTGTCATCGCAATCGACCCCCACCTGCTGAGAGTTCCCATTGGCAACCAATCGCGCCTTATAGCGCTGAAGAGATCCATCAAAACAAAACTTGTACCGAAAGAGCCATATACACCGCACAATGTTGACGCTGGGAGGCCGAGGAACCAACACCCAAGTGTTGTTGCTAATAAGAGTCTTGTATTCATCGAGCATGGCAGCATTCCAATTCGGGTCTAAGGCGACAATTTTGTGAGAGGTGTGGATGGGAGATATGTGAGAAGTAGAGAGGTCAAATATCTGTTTAGGGCGAAAAACACCACTTATACTACGGGTTTGGATGGTGTTAGAGGCAGGGGCGGGTGTTGGGTTCGGGGGAAAGGCTGACGGCGGGAGAGGTGCAGGGGCAGGCTGCGGGAGAGCGGCAAGGGCAGGCTGTGGGAGAGGTGAGGGATATAGTTGGTAGAGAAGGGGTAGGGTAGGATAGTCATCAGATGAGGAGGAGATGTTTGGGGATGTAGAGAGACTGGAAAAGGGGAAAGTAGTTTCATCGAACGTGACATGATGAGAGATGATGACACGTTTTGAAATAGGGTCAAAACATCTATATCCCCTATGATGAGAGAGGTAGCCCAAGAAGACAAAAGGAAGTGAACGTGGTGCGAGCTTATGAGGAGCGACAGATGCTTGATCGGGATAGCATAAGCACCCAAAGACACAGAGGTGGTCATATTTCGGAGTGCCGCGATATAAGACCTCAGTTGGGCACCAATTTTGGATAGTTGTGGAAGGGCTGATGTTGATAAGATAGCAAGCCGTCTCGACTGCATAAGGCCAATATGTCAAGGGGACCTGGCCATAGATAAGAAGAGTTCTCATAGAGTTGGTGACGGAGCAGATCATTTGTTCGGCCTTCCCATTTTGAGATGATGTGTGGGCACAAGAGAATCTGAATTAAATGACATGAGTGGAAAAGAAAGATTTGAGGCCATTGTTGTTAAATTCGTCGTCCATGTCACATTTAAAGTATTTGATGGAGAGGTTAAAATGGGTGCGAACATATGTATGAAAGGCCGTGAAGTGAGAGACAACTTCAAATTTGTACTTGAGGGGGAAGATCCACAAATAATGAGAGAAAGAATCAAAAACCACAATCAAATAACGAAACCCGTCATGACTAACAATAGGAGACGCCCATAGATCACCGTGAAGAATGTCAAAAGAGGCAAAGACATGAGTGATGGAATTAGCATCCGACAACCTAAAGTGTTTGCCAAGTTGGCATGCAGGACAACTGGTAGGTTTCCTTCCGTTATCACATCGAATAGCTCTAGATCGAAGAGATCCGAAAAGCAGAAGAACCCTGGTGACCAAGGTGGGCATGTCAAAGAGATGCCAAACGAGTAATTGTGGATAGATTGGTTGCTGCAGAAAAGATGACATGATGTATGTTTGAGGTGACAAGATAAAGGTCTTCAGCGCTAATACATCTCATGAGAAGGGCCCCAGTTGTGAAATCTTTGACAACAAACCCAATGCAGTCAAACTCAATGGAGATATTATTATCTGTGGTGAGGCGACATATGGATACAAGGTTCTTTGTTAAGTCAGGGGAGACGAGGATGTTGTTAAGGCTTGGTCAGTGGTAGGAGTTGGTAATGTAGTGTGCCCAAGACCCAAGGTAGGAATGTGTTCACCATTGCCGACAATAATGGAGGTAGAAAGACTCTTAGAAGTAGGGACATAAATTATACCTGGGTTGTGCGCCATGTGCGCAGTGGCTTCGCTATCCATGTACCAGTTCGGAGCGGCAGGTGACACGCATGTAGGTGTCATGATGGCGGGCTGCCTGTGTCGAGACGATGACGATGATCCCACTACAAAGGCCTGATCCAGATGGGGTGGAGAGGGCCCGAGGAGCCTTTGTTGGCTTGGGTGTGGGCTCGTTGAAAAGGCGTACGGGGGAGGCGGAAGGGCATAGGCCGAGTAGCCCTGGGAATGGGCTCCAATGGGGGAATTCCCCCTCTGTAAATGACTTGGAGGGGCAATAACCTCGATAGGAGGCTGATGTTGATTGTAGAAATCCATAATCATCGTTGATCTGCGATATCGAGGAGGAAGGGGATGGGAGAGTAGAGAGAGTTGAGGGAGAAGAGGAGGAAAAAGAGGAAGGAGAGGGAGCTGCGGATGCGGCTGCTGTTGCCGACGTCGAGGCAACTCTTGGAGGGAGTTGGGGTGGGTGTTGCTGGTGCCGGCGATAGAGAGGGAGGAAGAAGTATGAGAGGACCACTGATAGGCTAGGGGAAAATATTGAAAAACATAATTATAATTGAGTAATTGGGCCTATACACATATTCTATCTAACATAAATAATATAAGTTAAATTGATTAATTAACCTCTAAAAGAGTTATATATACAATAAATGAAATCAAAAGTGTCGTTATTTTTGCAAAGGAATTCCTATTTAGATGAATTTCTAACAATACAGGATGAACACACAAAGAGATTTGAGGTTAAAAAATTTACAATGTATGAAAGCAAAGGGATAGAGATTAACATAACTATTATAATGCTAAAATACAAACAAAACATTAGTTATTATAAACTATACATTATAAAAAAACTACTTTGTGCACTACATTAAGAGTAGATGTTAAAATATTAAATTATTCATATTATAATATTTAAACCTCTCCTAGAAGTAATAGATATGAGGAAGTTGAATTATGAATGGTATTTCTATATGGAAGTCGGCAAGATGAAAGTTGAATGGAAGTCCCTCAAAGGAAGCTGGGGGATGGATACAATCGGTAACGATTGGTTTATCTTCCATTTCTCTAACAAAGAAGATAGAGAAACGGTGTGGAGCTACAAGCCATACCATGTGCAAGGATCCCTCCTAGCCATGTAACCTTAGACCAACAGCTTCAATCCCATGGAGGAGGACACCACCTCGGCTGACATGTGGGTCAGGATACCTGGCCTCCCCCATCAATTTTACTCTGTTGAAGCCATCGCCTTCATTCTCAGGGAGGGAGGTGTTGGTGACCTCATAAGAATTGATCAAGCCTCTAACTTTCGAAACAAATTCAGGTTTGCTCGGGCATGTGTTAATGTCTCTCTCTTATCCAAGCTTACAACTTTTCTCCAGTTCAACAAGAATGAGGCTGAGTTTGTGAAACTCCGGGTCTAGTATGAAGACTTCTCGGAGGGATGTGGGTGCTGCGGTGCCTATGAGCATTCCTACGAGGAATGTCCTCTCAATGCCCCGAGACCCAGAAAGTTTAATGTAATCCTTGAGGAGAACCCCGTAGTTGATTTGCTTGCCCCAAACTACCCCATTAATCCCAATAGAAATGTCCATGAACCCAGAAACCCGGTCAATCCTTCAACTTTTGTCCCTTTTACTCAAGCTGGCCATGATTTCTCCCCTGTGCAGACCATGATTCCTCGTGTTGGGGAATATGGTTTGAGCTCCATGACTAGCATCCCTATGACCACTACCAGACTCCCTCCTCTGCCCCAAAGTACTAACAGTTATTCTACTGACCTCATTAACCACCTCATCACCCTCAACAATGCTCATATCTCTAGGCTTATTGCGGATTGCTCGATCCCTCCCTTTGCCATTGCTTCTTCGATTCTTCACACCATTATGACGCCTAGAAGATCCAACAATACAACCTCAAACCATCCTCTTGAAGGTACCCTGGAGGCTGTCATTACTGCCCAAGCTAAAAGAAAAGGAATTGACTCCGCCGTGGACTCTAAAATCTCTCAACTCTCCCTTAAATCTGATCATTCTATGGTCAGGAAAATGGGTGGTATAGTGATCAAGCCTCATGATGAAGAAGCAAATATGATCCCATCGGATCCTGGTAAGCGCAGAGATGATGAAGACCAAGTTGAGACCTCTTCCCCAGTCACCAATAAATCTAAGAAGAATAAGATGTAATGATGATTAGCAAGAAGATTGAGAACGAAGGCAGTGAGCGTTATAAAGCTCCCTCTAGTCTAAATAACACCAGCCTTATTCATCTTAAGTACCTGCTTTATGCCTTTTGTCTGTCTCTCCATGATGGCAACTCAATTTCTAGGTCCTTTTGTTATGTTATTGACAAGATATATTGAGATCTTCAACACTTTTCCCTTTTCTCTAGAAGTCCCCTTAATGTTAATCTTCAATCTAATGCTAGTCCTAACTCTATATAGCATGAATGGTATTTCTATATGCTTTTTTTCTCCTTTTCTGTTATTAACTTGTTCAGGTTCTTTCATTTCCTGTTGGTGGCTGAGAGTGACCTTGATTTTCCTCTGGTGTTGTGGTTTGGATTTAACTCCTCTTTCATCGATGATATGGGTAATAAGTTCCTCTTTTTATTTTTTGGTTCTGCAAAATCTCTCAGGTGTATTCCTACCAACAGTCTATGTTGTGTGGGGAAATCCCAAACCAACATTTCCTACCATCATTCAATCATAACAATAAACAACAAAAATAGCTTCAACTGTGATGTGTATAAACTTTATATGTTCAAACAATATATATCAACATGCTAGCCAAGCTCCTTCATGGAGAATGACAGTAAAGGAAGCAACAACAATTTGGATTCCAGAATGGACATTCTGCCAATACAAGGTAAAACAATGGTACCATTTCTCTTATCTCTTTATGACAAGTCCACTAATGAATATCAGCTTAGGAAAAAAAGAAGATGAATGACAAAACCAGTAAGATTATCAAATCCAAACCCTTGATCATAGGGCATTCCAAACAGATAAATTATTATTAGACTAGGCTATTGGAACATTAGAGGTTCTAAGAGACTCCTGCTTTGGCAGAAGATCAAACAAATCCGGCTAAAACACAAGCTTGACATATAAGCTCTAACAGAAAGAAAACGTAGCCCCCCCCCCCCCCCCCCCACTGGATTGGTAGCTGAGGGAATCTGGTTTCCATAAGCTTATTTTCATTTCCTTAACTAGTACCAAAGGGGGGATGTGGATCCTCATCAGAAATGCAAATCTGGTTATTGATGAAGCTATACTTGAAACTACATACAAATGAAAATGACAAAAATAATTTTTGGAGAGATTTCTATCCGAAGGTTTACAAACACAATCTACCAATCATAATAATGGGTGACCTGAACGACATTGAGAATGATACTGAGAAAATGGGTGGTGTCTGCCCTCATATAAGAAGGTTTCGTCGACTTAAGGATGTAAAACAAGAGCTTAACCTGCACACAACCCCATTCATAGGTTCTCCATTCACGTGGAGGAAAAACCATAACAATATTGACAACACCTTTGAAAGGTTAGATAGAATTCTTGTTCACCAAGATATCCTCACCAAATTCAAAGAATTAGTAACTCACCATCACCAATTTACATCTTCAAATCATTGCTTAATCACTATGAATATATGCCTTACTACATTAGAGAAGGGCTCTTCATTTCATTTTGAAATGGCTTGGACCACAAACCCAGAATATAGAAACATAGTTTCAGAAGTATGGAAAAACAAGATACAAGGATCCTTTGGCTTTCAATTGGTACAGAAGCAAAAATTACTAAAAAAAGAATACCAAATTTGGGTGCAAAACCCACAAGAATAACTTAGATAGACAGCTAGTTGTAGTTGATCAACAGATGAAGAACCTACAAGAATCCCTTCCTTGGGGCACTCTCTCCCCAAAGGATGTTGAGCGACTAGGAAGATTGGGAAATAAAAGTGTTCAAATTATGAAATTCAGTCATAAATTTTGGAAACAAAGAGCAAGGTCTAGATTTCTACAACTAGCTGATAAGAACACTAAGTACTACCAAGCTATGGCTCGGATCAGAAACAATAAGAAAGCCACAGTAAGTTTTGTCTCCAAGACGGGTGAGCTAATAACAGATAAAACAAAAGTTAGGGAACAAATCACTATTCAAATGGCTGAGAGATTCGTCTCCCCGAACTCGGTTAACATTGACCCTCAAGACCTCAAATACATAACAAATGAAATTTCGTATGAGAAAAATGGGAATCTGATTAAGAACCAACAGTAGCAGAAATTAAGAATATAGTCTTTAGCATGGCCGAAGATAAGTCCCCAGGTCCGGACGGCTTTCCCCCCGAATTTTATTCTAAATATTGGGATATTGTGGGAAATTCAGTTTGTAAAGCAATTAAAGCGTTCTTCCACTCTGGAACATTCCTTTCTGAATTAAATCAAACATTTATAGCATTAGAACCAAAGATGGATAATCCCACTAATATTCACCATTTTAGGACAATCAGCCTTTGTAACACCATATATAAGATTATAACCAAACTATTGGCTAATAGACTAAAGTCAATTCTCCCCAACATTATAAACCCCTTCCAAGGGATCTTTGTAGAAGGAAGGTCAATCCAATACAACACACTTATAGCCCATGAAAATTTCCACTCCTTCCATAAGAGGAGAGGAAGGAAGGGTTGGATGACGCTAAAATTGGATATAGAGAAAGCATACGATAAAATTAGCTGGAAATTTATTGAGGAATCCCTCAAAAAATTCGGATTTCATCCTGATACGTTTGGAATCCCCGATCCTTCGCCTGTGGGCTTGGAATCAAGAACACAAACTTGTTGTTGGCCCGATCTTGCAATTATTCTCGCTATTCTCGATGTTTACAATTAATTACAATAGGGACTTGAAACTATTGTGAAAGAAAGGAAAACAAACAAATAAAAAACTAAGGCAAAAAGTAAAACAATGAGAGAACTGGTGCAACAGCAGCGACGGCAACATTGGTGGCGACGGATGATGTGGGCGCTGCCAGCTATTGCGACGGTTTCTGGACAGCTTTTGTTCTTGTGTTTGGACGTGTATTTTGCCGATTGAATTTGATTGTGTTTGTGGGGGATCTTGTGTTGCCGAGTAAACTAAGAACAAAGGGGATAGAAAGCCTTTGGATTGGAGGAATTGTAGAAACCTTAAAATCCTATTAAGGTTACACAATATAATTTTCCAATCTAATTAAATCAATGAAAATACAAGAGTTTAAATAGGGAACTACACAAATTCTATCTTTGCCAAAGATAGAGTTTTGGCTTAGATAAATATTAAATCCTAATAATAATCTTAGATAAATATTCCTACATAGTGGACAAGGAAAATATCTAGAAGAGATAAACTTTCTTTTTCCCTTTTATTCACCTAACTAAGTATTACTAAAACTAAGAGATCCATAAATAGCTCCAACTACATAGGAGTTACTAAATATGGAAATAACTAAATAATAATAATAATTAAATAATATCTTTTCTTTAATCCATGGTGGCGCCTTCTTCTTCCTCTTGAGAACGACATTCTTTGTCATCAATGACTCTCGAATCGGTCTTAAGAGCTCGCCTGGATCAAGATCATTGTTTGACCCACAGAATTCCATCTTGATCTGCATTACATCCCCAATGGATTCAATGGGTGATGAAATGCATAACCACTCCCACTCTTTCTATCTTGGTCAATAATATACTAGGTAAGCCTTTTAAACCCGAAAGGGGTATTCCGGGCTAACCATTAACTTCCAAAAGAGCTCGATTCAATTCTCAAAAAATGTGGAACCTAGTAAAGGCAGAAGCCTGGCTCACCAGATGAACATTCTGGTGGCTAGAGGAATGGAAAAATACATGGGAATCCCAATAATAAATGGTAGATTAAAAAACTGTGTTTTTGGCGAGGCCATCCAAAATCTCAAAAAACAACTCCCTAAATGGAAGGCATCTTCACTATCCCAAGTAGGAAGAACAACATTTATAAAAGCTAATCTTAGCTCAAAAACTAATTCTCTTATGCAAAGTTTTGTTCTTCCTAAGGAAGTCCTTAGGAAGATTGACCAGGTAAATAATAAAAATCTAGAATAAAACTCATAACGAACGATACAACCCCTTGGTTAGTTGGGAAAAATCTGTTCATCTAAGACCTCTAGCGGCCTAGGTATCCGAACAGTTGAAGAGCAAAACATCTGTCTTCAGATGAAACTTCTTTGGAAAATCTACACTCAACCGGATGATATATGGGTAAAAGTAATCAACAAGAAGTATCTTCGAAATAAAAAAAAATTGATAAACTCAACATCCATAATACATCATGGCAATTTGGCCGTCTCCTGAAACTTAAAGACCGATTCTAAGAGGGTCTTCTTTGGATCATTGGTAATGGTGAAAAGGTTAAAATTTGGACAGATCCATGGCTTATGGAGGGAATCTTAGACAGATATAGAGGTGATCACAATCTTGAAATAACAGTGTCCCAATTACTAACACACGAGAAAAGGTGGAATATAAACCTTCTGCACTAGTTATTTTCCCCCCAGATTGTACATCAAATTTCACAAATACAGATTCCGGATTGGGATACCCCGGATAAGCTAATTTGGAAATACAATAAAGATGGTGTCTTCACTACTAAACGCTCTAAAAACCCTATCACTCCCCAAAAATCAACTAGTGCCAGCAACTCCTGGATTTGGAAGCTTTATATCCCACCAAGAATCCAACACTTCATTTGTAAAATCACAATAGATGGATTAGCAACAATAGAAAGATTAAATAGATTATTCAATAGAGTCCCCTCTAGTTGTTGTTTATGCGGCACTAGAGAAGAAGACAATGATCATTTACTCCTTCATTGTTCATTCAGAAAAGCATTGATAAATAAATATGAGGCGGCAACAGGAAACTTCTTCATTGGTATTGGGACTCCTTTGGCGTCTACCAAGAATATTGAAGCTATCTATAAGAGTAATGTACATTTTGAAAAGCAATGCATCATTTGGCAAACTATATCGGAAGCTAGAAACAATACCATCTTCAGAAATAAAAACGTAGAAAGCATAAAGACTATCGCCACTAAGGCAATAAAAACTATCAAAGAATTGACGAAATCAAAAATAGAGGGTAAAATAGTACATCAGAAAAGAAGAAATAAACACTTAAAGTGGGTTAGACCGCTGATGAATAAGTATAAAATAAATGTAGATGGATCAGTTAGACAATCTAGGGAGTGCCATATTGGGGTTATTGTTCGAAACTGGCATGGTCAGGTTATTGATATTTGTCATAATGAAGTTTCCAAGGGATATGTCATCCTTACAGAATCTGTTGTTGCTTGTAAAGGATTATAGCTAGCCCGTACTAAAGGGTGGAGGAATATTATAGTTGAATGTGATAATTGGGAGGTAGTTAAAGCAGTTCAAGGTCTACAAGCTCCCCCATGGGATATACTTAGAGCTATAGAGAAGATCAAGAGGATGAGATGGAGTTCTCATCAGCTCAGATTCAACATTGCTTTCGAGAAGCTAACTGTGCAGCTGATTATATAGCTAAATGTAGTAGTGAATGTAACATCTCTACTCTCCCTTCAAATAGGGATCTTTGTAACATTATCCGTAAGGATGATCAAGAATGATCTTGTGTAAAGGCATTCTAATGTCTGCCTACTGTAAAAAAAAAGTAATAGATATGAGGAAAAGTAGCTAGCATATATTAGATGCAAAATCAAAAGTAACAATTGAGTTCAGAATACTACAAATCAATGAAGATTGAAGTCATAGTGAATAAGAAGTTGTTGGTGTAAGTAAACAACCTTCAAATATCCATAACAGACTAACTATATGATAAACAATACTTGTAGAAATTTTCATCAACAGTGAAACAGGTTGAAACAACCATCGGTTTATATGGACGTGAAGAAGTGAATAGCTATTGGAAGAGGTTATTTATATGGAAACGAAAATAAGTGAGGATAGTAGTGGGAAGTGGCTACTACAAACTATTAAATGTCATAAATAACCATCAATTTAACATTTTTTCACTTTAATTTTAATTTTTCACTTGATAGGCTTATGACTTGGAGAAATGAATATCTAGTGGAAGAAGTTTTTTTTTTTATTAGGTAAAAATTCGGATTCGCCGAGGCGCTATCCGATAGTATCCTTTCGGATGAGGTCAAGAAGACCTGGATCAGTAAGCAGTTCCGGGTTTCTGGTAGAATGGGTCATTCGTGTAATAAAATCGGCCACCTGATTACCTTTGCGAAGTATGTGAAAGAATCTCACTTCGCGAAACCCACGGAGTAGGCAAGATATTTCTGACATTATCATTTCGATTTCCCATGGGCACTTCATCCCATGCTTAAGATAATTTATAATTATTGAAGAATCCCCTTCAATTATGAGTCTATCGGAACACAACTCAATTGCCTTCTTTATGCCTAAATGTAATGACCGGGCCTCCGAAGACAGAGCCGACTGTATTCCAATCATCTCCACCCCCACTGTAATTGGGGCACCTTCCCAATCTCGGATAACAAAACCAGTTGAGCTGTTGCGTTTGTCCGGTGCTGAGCCATCAAAATTTAGTTTCAGGAATCCCGGTGGGGGTTTTTTCCATTTCTGATTTGTCTTTTTTTCGTTTTATATTCCTTGTTCGTATCTCCCTATCATACCCTTTGTTCTTTTCGTCAGTAGAGTCTCTATTGGACCTAAACCAGTTGATCATATGCGTTTTCACAGTTTGGTCATAACTGTCGATTGATAGCTGTTTCTGTTGTCTGAAAACCACTTGGTTCCTAGTGAGCCAGGCCACCCACCAACTAAAGGCCATTTCTTGTTTCTGTTTCTCATTCAAGTGTTCGGCTATTATATTCATAATAGGTTTAATCTTTCTTGATGTATGTAATGTGTTTATCACTAGGTTTTGGATGTTTTTGTCAATCTTTCTAAAGAACGTACTGTATTTACATTCCAAGAAGATATGGGCTGCGTCTTCTTCACGGTAATTACAGATTGGACAATAAGGGGGTATGGAGACTCCACGCTTAGATAGCAGTTGGTAGTCCTTCTTGAGCAACTTTCCATAAGAAATTCTTTACTTTCGGGGAGACGTCAGTTTTCCAAATCCAATTACTGTCATCCGGTTGCAGTTCAGTGTTGTTTGTGACTAGCTTATACGCACTGGTAGTCGAGAACCACCCTTTCTTGTCCGGCCACCAATATAGACGGTCTTCCAATGGTACTGATGGCACATGAATATGTGCTATTTGCTCCACCATGTTACTCGGGAGGACATTTCCTAGCTTTTGGATATTCCAGTTTCCATTATTTGTATACTTATCTACTGTTTCATTTATGTCTATATTGTTTGGCAGAGTATAATATTGTAATAGAGGAGGAAGATTATTCCACCTGTCTTGCTAGAACTTAATGGTTTTTCCGTTGCCTATTGTCCACATTAGTCCTGACTTAAATATTGGGAGCAACTTTCGCAACTGGGACCATTGCCACGAGGCATTCCCTCTTTCCTCATAATTTAGAATGTGATATGTTTTCAAATATTTGTGTTGTATGATTCTGACCCAAATGTTGTCAGGTTCCGCCATGATTTTCCATAACAGTTTTAGCTGTAACGCCTCATTCATGTCATGAGTTTTTCGGATACCCATTCCTCCTGCCATTTTTGGTCTGCAAACTCTGTCCCAGCTAATAAGCGGTTTATGCAGTCTGTCTTTGTTCCAGAAGAAAGACCTATTGATTTGGTCTAATTGTTTGTGTATTTGCGATGGTAACATAAAGCTTTGCATAGCATAGAGTGGTTTAGACGACAGATTTGTATTGATCAGTGGAAGAGGTTATTTGTCAATATTAAACAACAGTTTGGAAAAAATTGTTAGGCGCTTTTTTTTTAATTACCACTTACTTGATAGGCTTATGCATTTATATGCAATTAAAAGAAAAAATAATAATAATGGGTGTTGTTAGATACACTATAAATCCCCCATCAAAAGTGTACGTCAGAATTCATGTGCAGACCTTTTCAATTAATTAGCACGCTAAAAAAATTAATTAATCCACTTCAACTCTACACGTCGGAATTGACGTGCAGGATTTGGGTGTATTTAATTAGTCTACACGGAAAATAGTTCACATTTATCGGAAAAAATAGTGATACACGTATAGAAATTAATTTTCATCGGTAGTAAAAAAGGCTGAAACAACATCAGTTTAACATTTTTCCACTTTAATTTATTTACCACTTATATATAACAGGAAATATAGAAAACCATTGTACGGTATATATATACAATAGAAAAATACAATTAATGGAAAATGTATAAATCTTTACAACATCGAATAACAATATAAAACCTTTTATGAGGAAAAAGTCTTATCGTTGTCAACCACACGGGCAACTTGAAACGACATATTGGGTAGGATAGGAATGCTTGTGTTGAAGTTATGTGCGCCTCGGAATGGAAATGGTGGAAGCACGACATTTATGTCAAACTGAGAGAGTGATCAACCTGCTCAAGTCATACAATGTTTACCGTCTTACTCGCTAAATTGTCCGATGTTAAGTGAATTCACAACTTCAATGGAGGCTAGTTGGTTGATAGCAATTTAATCCAGTAAATCCACTTCGTCCATAGTATAGGAAGATTCCCTAAGTTTCAGAAAACTTGGTCATAACATGATTAAGTAGAAACTAAACATAATGTTGAAGGTATATAGAAAACCATTCCCTAGGTTTGTTGTGGTAATTTTCTGTTCATCATTCATCACCTCATCATTTACAATGTACTCCTATATATACAATCAACCACTTACTATGGTTATACCCAACTAACCTTTCACCTAACCAAGGTTGTAACAACCTTCCACATACTATTTATACATAAACGTATATGAATCATCAAACATCTATCCTCCATAGGATATATAAGAATTAAGAGATAAAAAGCATGAACCAATGATCCCTTGTCCATCCTAGTGGTAAGAGAGAGGTAACCCTTATAAGAGGTTAAGGGTTCAAATTCTATTATTTACATCTTTGTATAATTAGTGGGTGATCAAACCTTCATTGACTTGGGTGAGCCTGTCTGGCGGCTTGCCGTCTGGCTTATCCGGTTCGCGTCCTTTGCAGACTAAGGATCGAACCCAATGGAGATTAGTCGACAACCTCGAAACTCTCACGTCACCAAAAAAAGAAGAAGAGATAAATAGCATGAGTATACCAAGAAGGATCAAAATCAGCGATTTCACCAAGCTAAAGTCTACACTTACACTAGATCTAAGAATAGATACTTTACGGTACCAATAAAATGACATGATTCCCACTAATATATTTATAATAAAAAATATTCTAAAAAGATTAAAATGTTAGTAAAAAAAAGTTAATTTTCATCGTCATTAAGTAAGTCATCATGATGAAACTCCCACGTCACAAAAAAAAATAAAAAATAAAAAAAAATAAAAAGCATGAGTATACCAAGAAGGATCAAAATCAGAGATTTCACTAAGCTAAAGTCTACACTTACACTAGATCTAATACAGTAATAATAAAATGACATAATTCCCACTAATATATTTATAATAAAAAATATTCTAAAAAGGTAAAAATATTAAAGTAATTTCATCATCATTAAGTAAGTCATCATGATTAAATTTTTTTGAAAACAATTAACTTAAAGAATTTAGTGACAAATGTCACATTTTAATTTGTAGTGAAAGATTAAAATTTTACACTTAACTGTAAATGTATGAGGGTCCATATCAATTAATGTCTCCATGTCAGGTGAGTAAGTAACGTCATCTTCAATGGAGGGAACATCGATAGTGGTCATAAGTATTGTATTACTCTCATAAGTATTGTAATACGGAGTAATACGTATATCACAATATGCTCCACTTCCTACAACACAAAAATGTTTTGATATTTATTGAATCTTAAAAAAAATTATATTTATATTACTAACATCTATATTTATATATTCATAAAATTATATTTTTAAAAATATTGTTTTACAATTTTTAAAAATTAAAAAGGCAATATTTAACAAATTATAATTATTAAAAAATTTAAAACATGATTTTTCAAAATAAAATTTTATGAATATATAAAAATAGATGTTAGTAATATAAATATAGTTTTTATAAATTTTTGTAAGATTAAATAAATCTCAAAATATTTTTGTGTTAGAGAGTTCGAAGACACAATTTGCAGTCAACATAGACACAACAGAAGCTACGGGGACCGAATCCCCATTCCATGAAAATGCAATTATGAGTAAATGTTACTACCTTCGTTCTAAAATACATGAGTTTTTAGCATTTTGCGCAAATTTAATAAAAATACTTTACTTTTAAAAAAGCATCATATTTGCAATAATATTTTCATAAATTTTATTATTTTTAACACTCACTACACATTTTAACTAATCAAATTATTTTAAAAAGTTAATAACACACAAATCAATATAAATCATTATAATTTTCTACCTAGAAAATATAAAGCCCATCGATTATTGGACAAAAATTCACCTCTAAAAACTCATGTATTAATGGATGGATGGAGTAACAATATTGCTGCTGAAAAAGATTTGGAAGAATCATTTACGGCCTAAGCTTGCGGTAGATGGACTTTTAACAAAAGAAATACTAAATAGATAATTAATTTAATAGAGTGCCCTCTTGGTTTTGCAACACTAAAGAGGAAGATGCTCACAATTTATTTCTGAATTGTCCTATTATTAGATCATTAATTAATCACTATGCACAAATAACTAATTACCACTTACTCTCTCCGGTCCGAAATAAACTATGTTTTAAAATTTTATGTGCAAATTAAGAAACCTCTTAATTATTACTTCCACCTTTAAATATCGTATCAAATAATTTTTAATCCTCCATCACATTTATTATACATAAACATAATTGGTTAAACAAAAAAAAGCACAACTTATATTGATATTAATGCAAAAGATAAAAAGAAGGTAATTATTACATCTAAAACATTAAATATTGTTGATCAAATTTCACCTCCTAAAACATCAAATATTTCCGACCAAATGTGGTATTTATTAACTTAAGACCAACTAGTCCGATCTTAGATGACCTCAAGTTAATCAAAAGTAAAATCTAATTTGAAAACCTTAACTTCATATGGCAAACCATATGGTACCTCATAAACAACGTTATTCTTAAGAAAAAGAAACTCGAGCATGTATCTGCAATTGCCGAACAGGTAGTCACCAATATTGCAAACTGAAACAAGTCAGAACCAAAGAAAAACTCCACAAAACCTGATTATGAACGTAAAATAACAAGATGATAAAAACCACCAAGAAGCTTTTACAAGATAAATGTAGATGTCTCTGTTAAACTTTCCAGGGAATTTCGCATAGGTGTCAATATCCGGGATAATGCTGGTCAAGTTGTTGATATTTTTCAGTGTAGGATCCATCAAGGATCTGTGCTTCAAACTGAAGCTCAAGCATTATGTGTCAGACTGTCGGTAGGCCTAGACAAGGTCTTCAAAATGTCATTATTGAATGAAATAACATTGGAGTCATCAACGCCATCAATAACATCACCAATCTTCCTTGAAAAATCTCAAGAACGGTTGAGAAAATTCATCTATATAAGGATAGTTTCAGCAGCCTTGTCTTTAAACACTACTATAGAAAATCAAATTGTATGTTGCTGATTATATAGCTAGATTTAAGGCTGTTTATCGGCCTAAAAACCGAGCTAAACCGAACCGAACCGAAAACTGAAATCCCAAAAAAAAAAAAAAAACTGAACCGAAACTAATAAGTTTGGTTCAGTTTTGAGCAGGTTCGACTTCGGTTTGGCATGGTTTGGTTCTAAACCACCTGGACCAAATTTCATTCTACAATTTCTACTTGTTACCCTTCTAACCCAAGGACGAATGCAATGGAGTTATGAAAGGGATTAAGGGCAAAGCTTTGAAGTTGTGAATGGGAGGCGAAGTGAAGAACAACTTAAGGGGATTAAGGGCTAAGTGAAGCGCAACTGACTCGTATTGGAGTGTGTTTGAAGGGGATTAAGAGAGAAGTCGAGATGGAGAGAGGATGAGGCGATGAGCCGGTGGGCTGGTAGCTGGCCTCCTCACCGGCAGTTGGAGATCGGAGAGAGGACGAGTCGGCGATGAGCCTGTGCTGGACTGCTAGAGAACTTTGGGGAGGACGAGGAGGCGAGGCGAATTGCAATTTATAAGACTATGTGAGCGGCTGGCGGCTGCTATAGTACAACACTACAATTATTTTTTTGGATAGGCAATACAACACTACAAATTAAATGTTAAGGAATTTACAATTAAAATACAAAATAAATATAATACAAATTACATTTCAGTTTTTTTTTTTTAACCGAACCGATAATAAACCGAAATAAAAAAAACTCTTTGAACCGAAAATCGAAACCGAAACGCTTAGGTTCAGTTTAGGACCGATTTTTCCGAAGAATTTGATTCAAACCGATTTTTGAAAGATCTATGAAAATGTGTACCGACCTCGTGACACACCAACTATGATCAAGGTTGATTCTTGCTCGGTAAAAATATCATATTCCTTGCCTATTATTAAAAAAAAAATTAAAATATTGCATCGTGTCTCATATATTGGTTTGCAGATTACATTTCAGTTTTTTGGCCCGTTATTAAGAATTTAAGGTTTTACTTTAATAATGCTTATTTTATATAACCGCTATACTTGAACAAAATATATTTAAAAAAAAAAAATTAAATGCATTCCCTGCTGTTGTCTATAAAAAGCGCTAATACACTACTAAAAATGCAGGAAATAGCTACGAACAATAACAATGGATTTAGCCACGAATGTCCGTTGCTAACCGGTTTAGCCACGGAATTAGCCACAGGCGGGCCATCTCTTGCTATATGCCTCACAGCTAAATAGCGACGGGCGTCAGCCACGGATTTTAGCAACAAATATTTTATTGTCGTGGCTACGTCCGTGGCTAATAGTAGATGACATATGCCGTGGCTGTGGCTACGAACCCGGTTTGTAAACAGCCTCGAAATTGAAGTCGTGGCTAAGTTTGTTGCTGGGTTCGTGGCTACAAACAAGTCATGAGCCTAGTCGAGTCCATTGTTGATCCGTTGCTATGGTCGTTGCTAACATTGTTACTCGTTTCATTGGTAATATTGTTGGTAGGGTTGTTGCCAAGGTTGTTGGTAATGTCAATATTCGTGTCATTGATATTTTTGAGGCCAAAGTCGTGGCTGGTGCTGATTTTCATTTGTTTTGTTATTTTTTAGCAAAACTTTGATAGATACATCCAAAGCAATAACAAATCCAAAGATACATTAATGAAGTGCAAAAATAAAGAACATATTATAGATACAAAAGAAACAAGATCTAGCCAAAGGGAGTGTGAGTTCTTGGATGACATTGTCGGGGCATCTCTACTTCCGTTCCATATGAATGAGTCAATGAGTACCCAAACTTGCTTTGAGACAAATCCATTGAACCTGAAACAAGAACAAGGGATCTACCATTTAGATATGTCATTGGGTTATAGGGAATTAGCCGTCTAGAAGAGAAGGGTCAGCCCCGTCATAAGAAAAGATTGTGTTTTGGATTTCACAAGCTTCATGCTTGCAATGAACTATAAAATTAGATCGATCGCAATAGAGCAAATGAGATAAGCTACCTCGTCAGTCATGTCCTTTGTAATCTAGGATTTGTTAGTTTCATAGGCACATACAATCTGCAGAAGTAAATATGCCACACCATAAGACAAAAATATAAAACATGTTCACAAATTTGACTTCCTGTGTTCATACAATCAGCAACATCAAACAAAAAATCAGACCAAAGACACCCAAACGATAATTACACAAAATCGAACCCTAATCATCCACTAATCTGCAATATGGAAGAACAACGAAGAACATGAGAAGAATTAGAATTTAGAAATTGATGTATCAACACAAGTCAAGCTCATTGGCCATTGATGTTAAAAGAAAAGGGGGAGGGAAAAAAACACAAATTTCCCAACATTGTCAGGGGCACTGAATCAAATTCAGTGGTGTGTGAATTTCAATTCTGACCTAGCTAGATTATTCACTAAACTGAGAAATTGCAGATAACCTGTGTTTATTCACCACACACGCAAATCCAAAAAAATCAAACCCTAAATCTACATACTACACCCACAACCTTGCAACTGCATAGCCAAAGAATCAAAGGAGAGGGTCGGGAAGCAGGGTTACAGGGAGTTCAAGAGGCCCAGGAGAATAGAAATGGTAAAGAAATTTGTACCTATGGAGGACGCTTATTTAGACGAGCAATTGTGGCTTGAACGAGGAGAACGAACCTGATTGAAAGTAGCCAGGCAGTCATCACCAACACTCCGTTTGATAGCACCCCAATTCAGGGCAAAAACATGGGTAGCTCTTCCTGATAAATTATCTTCAACTTGAGCACCCATTTGTTTCAGTTTCTGCTTCCAAATTTGTCATTAGCCCAATTAAAGAAACCGAAATCTATATTTACTCAGACATTGAAATTGAAGTACTGAAGGGAAAAATCTGCGGGGTAAGAGTTATGCACCTGCAACCGACGAGCCTGGACGCCCGAATTGACCAAAAATACGTTCATTCCGGAGAAGATCCCTTCGCAATCGGAGGTGGAGCGAGGGTTTTGGCTTCTTTTTCAATTGGGTTTTCGCGCCATGTTCGAGATCTTGACCCACCGAAACCAAGCCTCCGGGCTTGAAGTCCCTCCCAACGGCTTGTCCTTCTCCTCGTTCAAGCCACAATCCCAACGGCTTGAATTCGCGACGGAGAATCCAATCTGTTGAAGGCGGCGCTCCCTCCGTCGGCATCGTTCTCCAACATGGTCTGTCGGCGTCGTTCTCCATGGGTGGAAGACAGGAGGGCGAAGATAGGAGGAACACATGAGCGATGCGAGAGAGACAGGAGCGGTGCGAGAGAGAGAATGAAGTGAAGGAAGACGGGAGGAGATAGATCTGGAATGAAATGAAGGAGAGGCGGAGAGACACAATTGAGAGATCTGGAATGAAGGAGTGGCGCGAGAGGTGATGAAATGTGTGAAAAGATACGGTGCCCAATAGTGAATTAGGGTATACCGCTCTCTCAAATTTCAAAGCCCGGAAATTTTACCGCTCAAAAATTATTTGGGCGCTAAAATAAATTTTGACAGTGCGCTTTGGCCTGTGGCCTATGGGCGTGAATTCCTTCTTTTTTTACCCTCAAATTTACATCTAGAAAATTAAACCATCAATACAACTATTTATCATTAAATATATACTTTAGATAAGTTTTTATGAAAATTTAATTAGATATTCACACATTTTTTATAAGATTTTACCCAACATAATTAAATTAGTTCGGTACACATATCTTATATGAATTTTTTAAATATCAATATTGATATTTATGGGTTTGGTATAAAAAAATTCATATAAAAAAGTTTTTAATTACATAATATTCATACAAGCATTTATTAGTCAATATAAGATTTTATTAAACATTTATTAGTTACTTATATAAGTTTTCTCAAAACATACTTTTATAATATTCTAATACGAATTTATTAGTTATTATAAAGTGTTATTCAACATTTATTAGTCAACATAACCTTATAGTATTATAATAAGATTTTATTACTTTGTATAAGGTTTTATTAGGTTCTTATATTAGTTTTCCTCAAAACATAACCTTATAATATTATAATAAGAATTTATTACTTATTATAAGGTTTTATTAACTACTTATATGAGTTTTCCTAAAAGTACAACCTTATAGTATTATAATAAGAATTTATTACTTAGTATAAGGTTTTATTAGCTACTTATATGAGTTTTCTAAAAACACAACCTTATAGTATTATAATAAGAATTTGTTACTTAGTATAAGGTTTTATTAGCTACTTATTTGAGTTTTCCTCAAAACAAAACCTTATAGTATTATAATAAGAATTTGTTACTTAGTATAAGGTTTTATTAGCTACTTATTTAAGTTTTCCTCAAAACATAATCTTATAGTATTATAATAAGAATTTGTTACTTAGTATAAGGTTTTATTAGCTACTTATTTGAGTTTTCCTCAAAACATAACATTATAGTATTATAATAAGAATTTGTTACTTAGTATAATGTTTTATTTACTACTTATATGAGTTTTCCTCAAAATATAACCTTATAATATTATAATAAGAATTTTTTACTTAGTATAAGGTTTTATTAGCTACTTATATGAGTTTTCCTCAAAACATAACCTTATAGTATTATAATATGAATTTATTACTTAGTATAAGGTTTTATTAGCTACTTATATAAGTTTTCCTAAAAACACAACCTTATAGTATTATAATAAGAATTTTTTACTTAGCATAAGACTTTATTAGCCATTTATTTGAATTTTCCTCAAAACACAACCTTATAGTATTATAATAAGAATTTTTTACTTAGCATAAGGTTTTATTAGCTACTTATATGAGTTTTCCTCAAAGCATAACCTTATAGTATTATAATAAGAAATTATTACTTAGTATAAGGTTTTATTAGCTACTTATATGAGTTTTCCTAAAAACCCAACCTTATAGTATTATAATAAGAATTTGTTACTTAGTATAAGGTTTTATTAGCTACTTATTTGAGTTTTTCTCAAAACATAACCTTATAGTATTATAATAAGAATTTGTTATTTAGTATAAGGTTTTATTAGCTACTTATTTGAGTTTTCCTCAAAACATAACCTTATAGTATTATAATAAGAATTTGTTACTTAGTATAAGGTTTTATTTACTACTTATATGAGTTTTCCTCAAAACACAACCTTATAGTATTATAATAAGAATTTTTTACTTAGTATAAGGTTTTATTTACTACTTATATGAGTTTTCCTCAAAACACAACCTTATAGTATTATAATAAGAATTTTTTACTTAGTATAAGGTTTTATTAGCTACTTATATGAGTTTTCCTCAAAACATAACCTTATAGTATTATAATAAGAACTTATTACTTAGTATAAGGTTTTATTAGCTACTTATATGAGTTTTCCTCAAAACTTAACCTTATCGTATTATAATAAGAATTTATTACTTAGTTTCAGGTTTTATTAGGTTCTTATATGAGTTTTCCTAAAAACACAACCTTATAGTATTATAATAAGAATTTGTTACTTAGTATAAGGTTTTATTAGCTACTTATTTGAGTTTTCCTCAAAACATAACCTTATAGTATTATAATAAGAATTTTTTTACTTAGTATAAGGTTTTATTAGCTACTTCTTTAAGTTATCCTCAAAACATAACCTTATAGTATTATAATAAGAATTTGTTACTTAGTATAAGGTTTTATTAGCTACTTATTTGAGTTTTCCTCAAAACATAACCTTATAGTATTATAATAAGAATTTGTTACTTAGTATAAGGTTTTATTTACTACTTATATGAGTTTTCCTCAAAACATAACCTTATAGTATTATAATAAGAATTTTTTACTTAGTATAAGGTTTTATTAGCTACTTATATGAGTTTTCCTCAAAACATAACCTTATAGTATTATAATAAGAACTTATTACTTAGTATAAGGTTTTATTAGCTACTTATATGAGTTTTCCTCAAAACATAACCTTATCGTATTATAATAAGAATTTATTACTTAGTTTAAGGTTTTATTAGGTTCTTATATGAGTTTTCCTCAAAACATAACCTTATAGTATTATAATAAGAATTTATTACTTAGTATAAGGTTTTATTAGCTACTTATATGAGTTTTCCTAAAAACACAACCTTATATTATTATAATAAGAATTTGTTACTTAGTATAAGACTTTATTAGCTACTTATTTGAGTTTTCCTCAAAACACAACCTTATAGTATTATAATAAGAATTTGTTACTTAGCATAAGGTTTTATTAGCTACTTATTTGAGTTTTTCTCAAAACATAACCTTATAGTATTATAATAAGAATTTTTTACTTAGTATAAGGTTTTATTTACAACTTATATGAGTTTTACTCAAAACATAACCTTATAGTATAATAATAAGAATTTATTATTTAGTATAAGCTTTTATTAGGTACTTGTATGAGTTTTCCTCAAAACATAACCTTATAGTATTATAATAAGAATTTATTACTTAGTATAGAGTTTTATTAGCTACTTATATGAGTTTTCCTTAAAGCATAACCTTATAGTATTATAATAAGAATTTATTACTTAGTTTAAGGTTTTATTAGTTACTTATATGAGTTTTCCTCAAAACATAAACCTATAGTATTCTAATAAGAATTTATTAGTTAATATAAGGTTTTATTAAACATTTATTTGTCACTTATATCAGTTTTCCTCAAAACATGCTCTTATAGTATTCTAATAAGAATTTATTACTCAATATAAGGTTTTATTAAATATTTATTAGTCAATTATATGAGTTTTTCTCAAAACATACCATTATAATATTCTCATCAGAATTTATTAATTAGTTAATATATTTTTTTTCAACACTTGTAATTTATATAAAAAAAATTCATAGTCATATTAGGGCCCGTCGATCAATGGGCCAATCGGGGAAAGTGTAGTCATATTTGGGCCCATAATAAATTAAAGCACATTTGAGCTCAATCGTAATTGCAACGGATTTAGCCACGGACAAAGTCGTTGTTAAATACACATTTCATTATACGGGCTAATAAGGTAATTGGGCCGATCATTTCTAATGGGCTATTGATCCATGTCGAGCCCATAACATTTGTTCTTCTTTGTTGGCCACGGATTCAGCTACGATTCAAGTCCACTCACTCCATGTCCGATCCGCCTACAATAACCGATCCAACCCAATCACCTCGTGTCCATTCCATCATCGGGTTTCTGATGCTGAATAGCCACAGATTTAGCCACGAGGTTGATGTTGTTGCCAAATCAGCATCGAATACAGCCACGAAATAAGCATTCGTAGTTAATTTCGTGGCTAATTACCACTATCATCCACTTCTTCAGCCACGAAATCAGCCACAGACATTGTCTTCGTTGCTATTAGCAACGAATTTGATGATGTGGCATTCTTGGGTGAACACCAGTCACGAAAATAGCCACGGTCAAGAACAGTCGTGGCCAATGTCATTGCTATTGCCTATTGGCAACCAAAACAGCGTCGACTGACATTCGTGGCTAAAAATCCGTAGTTATTTCCTTTTTTTTTAGCGTTTCGGCTATATACACCGCAAATCCCAACGTCCTTAAGGACGTACAAGTTGGGTGAGAGCTACCCAAACCCGGACGTGCAAACACGCTTTTTTTTTTTTTTTTTTAATATCGTGCTTGCACGTCCTTGGGGACGTGCAATAGGGCACGTGCTTAAGCAAGCCCGTCCCTTAAAGACAAAGAGGACGTGCCTCTTCCTCTTCGTCTTCATCGTCTTCGTCTTCAGAAAGAGAGAGAGAGCAGTGCCGGAGCACCGAGAGAGAGAGACCTAGAGAGAGAGAGAGAGACCGAGAGAGATGGAGACAGAAAGAGAGAGAGAGCTCGAGGCGGCGGTGGTGGCCTTGGAGGCGGAGGCGACAACGATGGAGGTGGAGGGTGGTGGTGGGGGTGGAGCATCGGGGGAGGCGGTGGCGGTGGAGCCGGTGGCTAAGGGTCTGGTGGTGCTGACGGCTGTGGCGGCGGAGCAGGGTGGTGGTGGTGGGGCGGCGTCTGGCGCCGGCGACGGAGGCCGAGTAGTGGCCGAGGAGGAGGCGGAACCACCGCGGAAGCGTCGGACCATTTAGAGTTTTAAAATATAATTTGATAGATAATATAGTTTTATAATAGAAGTTTATAGAATATATGATTGATAATATATATTGTTTGATAGAATATAATTGAAAATATATTTTTTGATTTATTTATATATTATAATGTTTTTTTATAGTATATAGTTTGATAGAAAATAATATAATTGTAATTTGATAGAATATAATACATAGAAAAAAATTACAATTGAAAGACAATAAAAAACATTAAAATATATTATAATACTTCAAAAATATTTAATTAACATTAAAATATATTTGAATATATTCAAATATATTCAAATACATAAAAATAAATTTATATTGAAAGATAATAAAAAACATTAAAAAATATTAAAATACTTCAAAATTATTTCATTTACATTAAAATATATTTAAATATATTCAAATACATAAAAATAAATTTATATTGAAAGATAATAAAAAACATTAAAAAATATTATAATACTTCAAAATTATTTAAATATATTCAAATACATAAAAATAAATTTATATTGAAAGATATTAAAAAAACATTAACAAATATTAAAATACTTCAAAATTATTTAATTTACATTAAAATATATTTAAATATATTCAACTGGATCATAATAACAGGCAGGGAGGCTCATGAGAGGTGATGGTACCCTTCGGCTTATTAGGTTCGGCGACCGGGCAGCGGTCAGCCAGGTACAGGAGTCTACGGCATCCCCCCGATCAGACAGTCGACGATCTGCTCGCATCTGCAGAGCGGTACCAACAGTCGATGGGGACCCCCCCGGCCGACGAGCACGACACCTTCTGGTCGGGTATGCCAGGTTGGGATCCTTCTGGCGATGCGATGATGGGGTTGCAGCCTTCTTTAGAGCCCCCTGAGGTTTTGAGTAGTTGCATCACCGACGTAGTCGCTGGGCGACGGGCCGACATGGGTAGACCTCCTACTCGTGTTCCACCCACCATCCCGGAGGCATCTTCTTCAGCCGTTCCGGAGACTTCTGCTTCAGCCGTGCCGCCAGAGGCTTCTACTTCAGCCGTCCCAGAGGCTTCTACATCCGGCACACACGAGCCCGAGCCTTCGACATCCGCCACACCAGCGGCGATCTCCTTGGGCTCTGCAGATGATGTGATCCCTGACGTTGTTGAAGAGGCTGACGACGGTCAGGAGGGGCAGGCTCAGGGCCGGGGGGGCCCACAGGTAGAGTCCGAGCCCATCCCTGCGCAGGCTGCCGCACCGGCTGTGCAGGTCGACCCTTTGTTGCCGCCGGGAGAGGTGCTTGTGTCTTACAGGCATCACCGTGTGTCCCAGGTGTGGAGAGATCCTATGGTGGAGCTGCCACTGCTGAAGTTCCACCACCGGGCGACTCATCTGCAGCCTTTCGAGCCGTACATATTTGAGGGCCCGGGGACCTGGGTGCAGGATCTGCTCCCATCCGGCATCCCACAGCTGCGGTCAGTCCACTGGCAGTGTTTGGACGAGTTCACCTGCACGGGCTTCTTGGAGCATTAGCACTCCTCCAAAATCCATTGGGTACGGATTGAGGCAGTTGGATGAGACTAGCGTCACATCAAGGAAGAGCCTTACCAACACGCTCGCCATGATGGTCGCCGAAGAAAGAGGTAGTCGGACGATGACCCAGGATACCTTGCACCATCTGCGGGAAAGAAGGTACTACTACGACTTCAGACGACATCCGAATGACGACAACGTCTTGAGCGACCTCTTCCTGGCGCATCCCGACGGGATACGCCTTCTCCGAAGGTTCCATTACGTCATCATAATGGACAACACATACAAAACAAATGCGTAGGTTACTTAATTACGATTACATTATTGCACATATAGTCAATTATAAAGTATTTTATATGTAACATATTTACACTTGCAGATATGGGATCCCTTTGTGCGAGGTGGTCGGGTTCACACCCTCAGGCAATACTTACTGCATCACCTATGCCTTCATGTCGCAAGAGAACGAAGACACATACGCATGGGTGTTGCGACATGTTCAGATCTTGCTTGGGACGGTTCAGCCTCAAGCTATCATGACTGATCGAGAGCTAGGTCTCTTGGTGGCGCTGAATGTTGTCTTCCCCGACGTCCAGCATCTCCTTTGTTGGTTACACGTGACGAGAAGATGCGAGGAAGCAGCTCTGAAGATCACGAAGAATTTAAACCACGCTGGCATCTTTAAGGGCAACTGTTGGGGGCTGTTCGAATCGAGGTCGGAGGAATCATTCAACCGACGCCGTCGGGCACTACGAGCTGCATGGCACCCATTCCCAGGTGTGGTGGCGTATTTGGAGTCGGTTTGGCTTCCATACAGCAGGAACATAGTACGGTGCTACGTAGATAATGTCTTCCATCTCGACACCCGTACGACAAACAGGTAAAACCTTACTTCATATCTCCCATTACAATATGATATAATATCGAATATTTAGTGGTATGCACTTCAATGTGTACAGAGTTGAGGGTCAACACAAGGTTCTGAAGGAGGCACTTCACTCATCGACTGGTGACTTCCGCATCATGATCGATGCAATCCATAGAGTCAACGATTGTCAACTGCATGAGCTGCAAACTGCTTTGGAGATCAACCGCTTCAAATGGCCAACAGCGGCGTATAAAGTCAACCTTTTCGATGAGGTAAAGACTTTAATCTCCAAAAAGTGCTTCGATTATCTGTACAAGATGTGGCAGGACGTCGTGAACCAAAAGGTTCCTCCGGTATGCACGGACCGACATTGGAGGGTTTGTTACGGGATTCCTTGTGTCCATGAGATTCAGGCATACGTCAACTCCGGTACTCCGATACCCGCCGAGGACATCCACCCGTTCTGGATGGATTTGACATGGACTGACCTCGAGGACACCCCACTGCCGTATGAGCTGTCATCTTCATACACGGATTCCAACGATGTATGCGAGGATGAGCTGCACCCACCCTCATCAGCAAGCGTCCGAAGGAAGGGGAGGCCTCGGGGGTCGAGGAATGCCTGCAGAACCAACCCGTTGCCATACGAGGAGGTAAGGGAAAGGTTTGAGAGAGAAGAAGCGCGTGCTGCTCGAAATGCTGCTCGGCCTCGTCCACAAGCGACCTCAGCTCGACGTGGACGTGATGATGTGTTCGGAGGGTTCAACTGGGGTCGAAACAATGTTGATCCCTTCATGCTCGGTCATATTCAGACGGTGAGGGACACTGTTAGAGATGGTCATTGTGGCTACCGTGCTTTGGAGGCTTTGACATCACGGATCGACGAGACTGCTTTCCCGGAACTCAAAACGTTACTATGCAATCACTTGGAGGATCACGCCGTTCTGTACGCCGGTTGTTATACGGGAGAGTACCCATTCCAGCAGTTCGTCGACTACCAGAGATGGGCCGGAGCCACACATGGTGATAGGAGACGGTGGATAGAGCTACCCATCATGGATTTAGTATTTGCGACGGTATATCAGATTCCTCTCGTCGTCCTAGCTTGGCATCATCCGTTCACATGTCTCCCCATGATCTCGCCGACATCTTCTAACAACCCTCCCCAATCAGCAACTCTTGGTGTAGCCTGCATCGGAAACCAAGACCATTTTGCCGCGGTACGACTTCAAACGTCTTTTTTATTACCTATTCATGCTTTTCATACATATGTCAATACTCTAACTCTAAATTTTTGTTCTCATAGATCTGGTTGCGTCCTAACGCTCCTCTTCTGCCGCCTCCACTAGAATGGGTCGAACATCATCATCCGAGCGTCAAAGGATGGGATGCTCCGTTTCAAGCTCAGATTGAGAGATTTAGAGCCTTGCGTGCCGAGTCCGGCCGTCCTTTACTATTTTCCTAGATTGTTTTCCACAACTTTATTAAAATTATGAATGTAAACCTTTTTTCCGTTCCTTGTAACGTTATTCGCATATTATCCGAATGAAAACCTTAACAATTCTTGTGTTCTGTTTAATTTGACCCTAAATCCATCAAATCCACTAGCTAAACACAATTTTATCAATTAACATTATAAAACCGTCGGAAAACCTAAACCCTGCAAAACCCTAACTAGGGTTTGCACGTCCTTAAGGACGTGCAAGACGTTTTTAGCGGACGTGCACCGTCCCAAACTTGCACGTCTTTTAGGACGTGCAAATCCCTAATCCGAATTTACGGTGTATATAGTGACACCCTTTTTTAATAGTGATAGAAGCGCTTTTAAATTTCCACTACTAATCAAATATTTTGTCCTAGTGGCAGCACGATTAATCCATTCTCATGGGTATAGTTCGGAACCTTCTTAATCGGTATGATCACCAAGCCCGCACCGCACATATCCCAACACTCGAACTATCTTTCCCTGCGATCATAATATGACTATCAGATTATGGAATCAACGGCAACCACACCATTTGTGATATATCTCCTCCACCCAACTTTCCTGCTGCAAACCACCATTCCACCACCTCATCTAATCCCAACTATAATTAATGAGGGTTGGGTGTACTTCAAATTTATCATCTTATATATATATATATACACATATTTTTGTGTGTTGTAGTTGCCTTTTTTTTAAATAATATTAACCAACTCTATTATTTCTAGATTGTTTTTCTTTGATTTTGTATATGTTGAATAATGATATTTCTTGACTAATAAAAAAATACTCGGAAAAATAATTTTATAATTTGACTGATCGACTTGATTGAAATTAGGAGTATAAGTTTTATTTTCGGCCTCTAAAAATATATGTTTTTTAAACTTCTTTATAGAAAGTGATAGAAAATTAGTAGACCAAAAGAGGGCTTGTTTTATTGACCAAAAAAGAGGGCGTGTTTTACCTTTTGTCTTTGTTTTTTAGTGATCATTTTTCCTTGAATTGATTCTCTAACACATTTTGTTCGGTTTTGCTCCATTTGCTACTTCTAGTGGCCCTTCTTTTTATGTTGAAGTCACTACAGTATGAATCTGGTCTGGTATAGACAGGGCCGTTCCGTTATATTTTGAGGCCTTGTGCAACTCATATGTCGAGGCTGTAATTGGTACAGATTAATTGTTTTCGGAAAAAAGTCCAAGTGGGTTGTCTGCTGTAATTGGTAAGGCCGGACCTGCTGTTGTGGAGATTCGAACTAGCCACCAATTGGGTACAAACGCAACCCCTTACCAACTGATCTACTGAAACTAGTTAATACACTTTACAATTTATATATACATATTATAACACCTATACCGTTATACGAGGCCTCCAAAATTTTGAGGCCATGTGCGATTGCACTCTTCGCACGGGCCTCGGGCCGGCCCTGGGTATAGAGGTCCCGACAATGGCTATGGGTGTTAAAATAAACACTTAAAAATTAAGTAGAAATACCTAATTATTTTATAAACATGTAAAAAGTGGTATGGGGTCCCATATTCATTGAAAAAGTGTTAAAAAAGGAGTAAAAAAAAAACTCCAAAAGGGTGCTCATTTTAGGTGTTTATTTTTCAAAATTCGTTTTTACCCCTTTTCTTTTATCTTATTTAGTTTGAAAAGTACAATAATACCCCTAATATCAACCAAATAAACTGTTTTTCGCCCCATACGGAGATTATCATGTTGTTTAAAATTTAAACTACTTTTACCAACTGTTTATAAATTTTACTCTATTTATAATTTTAGTCAGTTTATTAACCCCGTCTCATACGAACCCAATTGTGTTCCTAATTGCTTCATTTTTCAAAGAGATGCTTTCTCGGAGTTTCGTCTTTAGTTTCCAAAAGAGTTCAAGTCCTACTGTATTTTTTTCCAGCGATGCTACCATTGTAGTGCTTGACTTAATTGTGTCATATCTACTACTTGAGAGAAACCTCCTGAATTACTGAGTAAGAAATATATGTCAACAATGGAGGAAACGAAGGTTGAAGGAATGAGGGAAATGTTTGTGTTATTGAATGAAAATGGTTACACTATATATCCAATATTTATATTTGATTACACACATGTTGTGCCTAATTAATCTAAACCAAATTGGTTTGAATCTTAGCTTGATTGAACTAAGCTTGCCTTCGCTCTCAACACCCCTCTTCAAGCCAAAGGAAGCTCTGCAACTCCGAGCTTGTATAGTCCAAGAGGGAAGCACAATCCAGGTAAAGCCTTCATGAGTAAGTTTGAGAGTTGATCCTTCAAGGCGACATGACGAAGGGCTATTAATCTAACTTTTTCTCACACATAGTGATAGTCCAGTTCGACATGCTTTGTTCTCTCATGGAAAAACGGGGTTCTTAGCTATATGGATAGTTGCCTGATTATTGCATCTCACAAGTATGGGTGTAATCGATTTGTACTGCACTTCAGTTGAGGACAAAGACATTGTGGCTTGCCTTTTCGACTTCCACGAAACATGGCTTCCACCCAGCAATACAACATATCCATCCACTGATCTTTTGGTTAGAGGACACGACGCCCAATCGACATTACATAAGCTTGTAATTCAAAAGAGTCTGATTGGTATAACAACAGAGAATGGTGTTGTGTACCCTTAAGGTATCTCAGTGTTCACAAGGTTGTATCAAAATGCTTCACTCAATGAGCCTTCATAAAGTGCCTCAAAAATTGTACAACAAAGATAATGTCTGGTCTTGTATGGGTGATGGAATTCAATTTCCCACTATTTTCATGTACTCAGTGGGATTGGGTAGTAAATCACCTCCTCCGGGAACCATCTTCGTGTAAAGAACCAAAGGACTGGTTATAGACATTGCACTCTCACAATCAAACTTTTCCAAAGTTTCTCGAATCAATCTTTTCTGACTAATATAAATCCCCTCTTTATCATGTACAAATTCCATTCCTATGAACAAATTTAACTGCCCCAAGTCCTTGATCTTGAATTCAGAATCCAGAAATGCATGAATATTGACAATCTCATCTGAATCATAGATCTCCCATCATAAAAAGTCATCGATATACACTACTATGTATGTCACCTTGCTCTCTGAATGCTTTACAAATGTAGAATAGTCGTTTAAAGATTAAGTGTAACCTTGGTACTACAAGGCATGTGATAGCTTCGCATACCATTGTCATAAGGCTTGTTTAAGCACATACAATGACTTCTTTAGACGATAAACATATCCTAGAGGTGCAATCATCCCTTGAGGCAAATCTCCATGTAAGAAGGTGTTATTAACATCCAGTTGTTCCATCTTCCATCTGGATGTTTCTACAACTGCAACCAAAGCTCTCACAATGATCATCTTTACTACTAGAGAAAACATCTCTGTATAGCCAGTGCCCTTCCTCTAGGTGAAGCCTCGTACAACTAGAAGTGCCTTGTAACACTCAGTCGAGCCATTAACCTTATGCTTAACCTTATAGACCCTTTAACACCCAATAGGTTTGGCCCCTCTTGGAAGAGGAACCACCTCCAGATGTTGTTAAGATTTAAGGCTTTAAACTCGCCTTTTATTGTTGAATCCCAGACTTCAAAGTTGTAGGCCTCTTGATAATTACTTGGCTCATCAACTGGCTTCACATCAGACAAATGGGAAGTCCCCAATTAAGGAGTGGTTGTGATGGTATGACAACAAAATCTATCATAAGCATTAACATGAGACCAAACATAGTCTTGCAAGCGTCTAGGAGGCATAACCACTCTTCAAGATCGTCGAGGATTAACAATAGAAGGAGGAGGTGGAGAGGACTGCAAAGGATTAGACGGATGAGGCAAGGACAAATGAATTGGACCCTCATCATCAAACACAACAACCTCATGTCCAGAAGGGAATAAAGGATTTAAGGGTGAGATATCTTTGTAAGGGAAATGATTCTCATAAAACACCACATCTCTGGAAACCTGAACTATGTGAGTGTCCAGATTCAACACCTTGTATCATGTAGTTCCAATAGGATAACCAAGAAATCTACAAGGACTAGCATGTGGCATGAACTTGCGTCTTTCTTGCTTAAGTGTGGAGCTGTAACACAAATAGCCAGAGCATTTAAGAGTCTCATCTTGAGGCTTTCTTCCACATAACACCTAGCCCCTTTCAACAAAGTACTAGGAATCTGATTGATAAGATGGATAGATGTTAACATAGCTTCACCCCAATACTTAAGGGGTAGCTCGAATTGCAACATCAGAGTCTTGTCCACTTCTAGAATGTGTTTGTATTTTCTTTCCACAACACCATTTTGTTGAGGAGTAGATACACAAGAAGTGTGATGTACAATCCCTTTGCTGTGAAAATACTCAGACGAAGCATGGCTCAAACCCAGCTCTTGAGAATTATCCGTTCAAATCACTTGGACATGACAATCAAACTTGAAGGTTCGATAATATAAAACAAGGTAATATAGAAATACTCTAGAAGGGGGGTTGAATAGAGTATGCCCGTTTTTCGCAGAAAGTCTCAAGACTTTTAGAGCTCGTATAAAACCCTTTGAGATTAAACCTGAATCACAAAGTTAGACAATCGAACCAAGTGAGGAAATAAGGTAAAGCAATAAATAAACGACACGAGTAATTTTTTACGAGGTTCGGCACGAACTTGGCCTACGTCCCCGCCTAGGGTTCTTCCACAACCCTAGGATTCAAAAGGCTTTATTGATTCGCTTAGCTTAGGATCCTAATAGCTCACCGAGAAGCCTCTCTCCTATACAATAGCAATCTAGTCAACTCACGTTCCCTTGGAGTCCTATACTAATCTAGAAGAGCCCCACCTCTCTCAGCTATCTAGTACAATCCTCTTACTCTCACAAATCAATAGCCTAGTGCAACTTCCCGAGTTACAAACTCTCGAGTAACACTATAAATGAATATATCCTATAAGCTCACAGTGTAACTCTCAAAGGCTTTGAAATGAAACAACAAACTCTTGAGCGCTAGTAGAGAGTACACTTGGAAGACAGATCTCGCTTGAATGAATGAAAGCTCGTGTAACACTTGTGTTTTCTGTCTTCATCTTCCTTCTCTATATATTGAGACAAATCGGCGCCAAGAATCTTCTCCAACGGCTAGTCTAGATCATGGCCATCTTCGAGATCTTCTAAACTTGGAAACTTTTGAAGCCACGATCTTTCCGATTTGAAACTTCTCAACACGCATCACAAGGAAGGAAATAATTCGAAAATACTTCCTGAAAGATTAGTTACACATATATAATATAAAGGAAGTATATAATAATATTAAATAATATTCGGACATATAGAACAGGTTTTGGATTTCATCAACTGTTAAAGCTCCAAGACCTTTGACACAGACATCTTGTCAAGGCCTTTGAAACGTTATTCCGATTTTCATCAAGGGAGGGAGTTATCAATCTCCCCCTTGATGAAAGACAAAACCTGTGCATCCCTGCAACTTAGTCAAGCATAAATAATATAAGTGAAATCGGATTAAGTACCGGCATGGGTTAGACAAATGTTGATCAAAATTTTAAAGCATGAAAAAGTCATCCAACCAAAAACCAAAACTCAAAAAACCATGGTCTTCCAAGACCTTCAAGCAGAAAGGTTTTCAAGTCTAAACAACCACATATCATCTCCCCCTTTTTGTCTTTCAACAAAGAGAGGAGGTAAAACAGTCACCAAAAGTTTTGAAATTGTTTCCAAAAACCAGCAATGTATCATATTTCATGGATGGGATAGGGTAGGGTAGGGTAGGGTAGGGTAGGGTAGGGTTTAAGCTTCGTCGTCCGGAGCATCATCAGTGAGCCTCATCCACAGACCTTGTAGCATCTTGGATATCTCGCTCATCTCCGTTATAACCTCCTTGTGCAGCTCCTTGATATCCAGGCGAACTTCTTCCAATCCCAACTCCAGGTTGTCCATGCGTTCATCAACGGCTGAAGCAGTGGGAAGAGCTTTTGAAAAAGTGGAAAGACTCAAGGTCCCTTGGGGAGACCGAGTGATGCCAATCTTTTCAAGGCTCTTGGAGTCGAACTTACCCATATGACGCTGATGTTCTTCATTTTTGAAATCAATTCCAGAAGCTTTGAAGAGTGGGGTTAAAAGGGTAGCAAAGGGGAGGGGGGTTCCTTTCCTGGCTTTTCTTGTGTGAGCCATGGATCCTAAAATGGTGTTGGCCAGATCGAGATCAAGGCCCTTGAGGATACGGTAAAGGAGGACCATGGCATTGTCAGTAAGGAGTGAGCCAGAGTTAAGACGGGGTAAGAGGCATCGAACAATGATGTTAAATATGATTTTTGCCTCAAGGGTAAGGGATGAGTGGGTGAGTTGCTTTGAGGTGCTGTTAGATGCTTCGGGTAGGAGGTACTTGGCTCGAGCAAGGATGATGCAGTTTTCTTTTGAGGGGTGTATTTCAGAAGGTGGACATGGGATAGGTAGGCCAAGGAAATCTGCAAAGTCGTTGGAGTTGAAAGAGATTCTAACCCCTTTGACAACAGACTCCAAAGACCAACCATTGGCGTCGTGTTTGGATTTTAGGTTTATGTAGAACAGGCGGGTAAGGTGGGGATAGTAAACGGTTTCAAGATTGAGAAGGGTCCAGGCTGGGGATTTTTTGAGAAGATCAATGCAGGGTAGCTTCAAAGCTTCGAAGAACTCAATATCCAAAAAATCAGAACAGCAAATCCTACGAGTTCGAAACTCATCTACCCACTTACTAGCAGTCTCAGCATTTTCAAACCAAGAGGAGGGCAAGGATTGGTTTACCTGGATATAGGCGGGTGGATCGGCGTTCTTTCTACGAGCAATCGTTGGAGCAGCTCTCTTGGTAGGCGCCTCAAGACTTCTGAGGGTGCCCTTCCTGGTGCGCTTGGGAGATGGAGGCTTGACGGCAACTGGGGCTTTCCGCTTCTTTGGAGACGGGGGAGGAGGAGAAGGAGAGGGAGATTCTTCCTCCTCTTCCTCAGACCCCGAGTCCTCACCGGACCCCGCTTCATCTCCTTTAGCTTCCTCGTCCTCTCCAGGTCCGTCTTGCTCTTTGTCTTCTTCCTCAGGCTCCTCTTCAGATGAAACCTCCTCGGGTTCGGCTTCCTTCCGAATCCTATCAGCTTCCTCCTCGGCCAGTTTCCTTGCAAGCTCGGCCTCCTCATCGACCTTTTTCTTCTTCAAGGCTTCCTCTTCGGCTTCCTTGACAGCATCTCTTTCTAGACTGGCGTCGAGATCATCTTCCTCCTCTTCCTCGTCCACCTCCTCAGCCAAGATCTTCTTTTTCCCTTTCTGTTTCGCACTGAGGGGCTTCTTAGCAAAGCGCTTTTGAGAACCCTTGGTAACAATGATCGTGCTCTCAGCGATGGTGCTCCAGACAACAGTTGGGACAATGGCTTGAGGAGTGGGTTCAGGTGTGGGAGAGGTGGCAGTGACCTGACGTCCCTTGGGGGTAGCGCCAAGTCTTTTGGGTGTGGAAGCTTTCTTTGATTTGGGTGCCATGGGGGAAATCGGCTAGGGTTTTCTTTGAGAGGTTGAAGAAGGAGAAGGTGAAAGGGTTTGGATCAGTTCTAGGTTTGTGATGTAATCGGGTACAGAATTGGGTTTAAGTAGAGAGAGATGATGGAGTGATGGGACGGGTTTAGATTTCCAAGGGAGGGTAATGATATCATTGCCAAAATTTGAAAAGTTTCCAATTCAAAATTCAAACTATTCCATCAAAATCGGACTGAATAACCGAAAGATTTAGTTCCAAAATTAAGATATCTCAACGGTTAAAAAATATAACATAAATAGAAGATTTTAAAAGTCGATAAAAATATACTTGATTAAATATCTAAAAAGATATTAACCAAATATATGTGATCCGATATATGTGAAGGTGAACCTGTCTTCTGCCAAGGGCTTAGTAAAAATGTCAGCCCATTGATAATCAGTTGAGATAAATGAAATGGACACATCACCTTTTTCAACATGCTCTCTAATGAAATGATGTCTTACATCAATATGTTTGGTCCTTGAATGCTGAACAGGATTCTTAGTGATGGAGATGGCACTTGTATTGTCACACTTAATGGGAATGCCTTTGAGGTTGATGCCAAGATCTCGCATTTGTTGAGCTATCCAAAGGATTTGGGAGCAACAGGCTCCAGCTGCAATGTATTCGGCTTCTGCAGTGGATAGAGCGGCTGAGATTTGTTTCTTTGAGTGCCAACTGATCAAGAATGCTCCTAGGAATTGGCAACATCCTGATGTGCTCTTCCTATCCACCTTATAGCCTGCAAAATCTGCATCAGAATATCCAATTAATGTGAAATCCTTTTGCTTTGGGTACCATAGTCCAAGCTCCTTAGTGCCATTGAGATATCGAAAGATCCTCTTCACAGCCATGAGGTGAGATTCTTTAGGATCAGCTTGAAACCTAGCACACATACAAACACTAAACATGATGTCAGGTCTACTAGCCGTGAGATATAATAAAGATCCAATCATTCCTCGGTACTCCTTTTGATTGACACTTTTCCCAGTCTTGTCTTGATCTAGAGATAATGTTGAACTCATGGGAGTCTTGGCTGCTTTGGATTGATCCATCTTGAACTTCTTCAAGAGATCCTTAGTCTACTTGCTTTGGTTGACAAAGATCCCTTTCTTGGATTGGTGAACTTGTAATCCCAAAAAGAAGTTGAGTTCACCCATCAAGCTCATCTCGAATTCACAAAGATGTGTTAGTAGCACCAAATAATATATCATCAACATAAATTTGAATAACCAAAATGTCCTTTCCTTTGGTCTTGATAAAAAGAGTCTTGTCGATCAACTCCCTTTTAAAATCATTTTCTAAAAGATATTTTGACAAGCGCTCATACCAAGCTCTTGGAGCTTGTTTCAAACCATAAAGCGCTTTGTCAAGTTTATAAATATGATTGGGAAATTCCAAACTTTCAAAACCTGGGGGTTGAGCCACATAAACTTCTTCCTCTAAGAAACCATTAAGAAAAGCACACTTGACATCCATTTGATATAACTTTATGCTCATAAAAGATGCAAATGCTAATAAAATGCGAATAGCTTCAAGCCTGGCTACGGGAGCAAAGGTCTCCTCGTAGTCAATACCTTCCTCTTGATTGTAGCCTTGAGCAACAAGCCTTGCCTTGTTCCTCACGATCTTACCATTCTCATCTAGCTTGTTTCGAAATACCCATCGTGTGTCAATGACTGATTGATGCTTTGGCCTTGGCTTCAAGGTCCAGACTTTGTTTCTTTCAAATTCGTTAAGCTCGCTTTGCATAGCAATGATCCAATCTGGCTCTTGAAGTGCCTCATCTACCTTCTTTGGCTCAATAAGAGAAACAAACGCGTGAAAAGTACAAAGATCTTTAAGTTTAGAACGAGTTTGAACACTAGAAGTAGGGTCAGAAATGATATCCTTTAATGAGTGTGATGAGGAGTATTTGAATTTCCTTTTGCTAGTCTCGGCTCCTTGATTCGTCACACCAGTAGGATTGACTTGTGGTACATCTGACTCCGTGGTCCTATTAGGTTCAGTTACAGCAGTTTCTGACGTCTCAACACTGTAGGATTGGACACCAAGGGCTTTGGACGAATCTTCAACACCTTGGGCCAATTCTTCAGTGTTAAGAATCGGTTCCTGCATGTTCCTCTTCTCTGTGTTCTTGGTAGCAGCATCATCACCTTCCCCGTTCTCTGCATGGATGTTAAGATCTATATCTGCAACACTTTCACTCAAAGAACCGTCATTGCATTCCTCAAATATAACATGTATACTTTCTTCAACTAACTGGGTCCTTTTATTGAAGATTCTATAAGCTTTGCTACTTGTGGAGTAGCCAAGAAATATACCTTCATCACTACGCGCATCGAATTTCCCAAGGTTATCTTTTCCATTGTTATGAACAAAACAAGTACAGCCAAAGGGTTTAAAGAAAGATATAAGTGGTTTGTGGCCTTTGAAAAGTTCATAAGGAGTTTTCTTTAAGATAGAACGAATAAGACAACGATTCAAAATATAGTTAGCTGTGTTAACAGCTTCAGCCCAATAGGTTTTAGGTAATGCATTTTCTAAAAGCATAGTCCTGGTCATATCCTCTAAGGTGCGGTTCTTTCGTTCCACAACCCCGTTTTGTTGAGGTGTCCTAGGAGCAGAAAAGTTATGGGAGATGCCATATTTAGCACAAAACAAATCAAACTGAAGTTGATCAAACTCCCTACCATGATCACTCCGAATTGACACTATGGGCTCGTTTCTTAAAGTTCGCAATTCCTTACAAAGTTTTGAAAACTCAAATAAGGTCTCTGATTTTTCTTTTAAAAATGCAACCCAAGTATATCTAGAAAAATCATCAACAACAACTAGCATGTACTTTTTACCATTGGGAGATTTGACTCGCATAGGACCACATAAATCCATATGTAAAAGTTCAAGGGGTCTAGAAGAACTTACAACCTTTTTGGGCTTTGGAGTCTCCATAGGTAAGGAAGAAGAAGGGGAAGAAGAAGAAGGAGGAGAAAGAGGGAGAGAAGAAGAAAGAGGGGAGAAAAACGTACCAGGATCGGAGTTGGCGGTGGGATCACCTGCGGCGGGCGCCGCATGAATGTCGTCCCTGGCGGCGGGCGCCGCATGGATCCTGCGGCCGCCGCACGCTAGTTTGGCCATTTTCGTCTTCAACAATTTCTATCTCCTCGTCCATTATCTCCTCGTCGTCCTTTTTATTTGTGACAACCAGTTCCTTGCCACTCCTAAGTGTTACAGCACTGACATTCTCCTTTTTCGGATTCTCGATGGTCTGTGACGGAAGCTTTCCTGAACTATTTGCATCCTTAGCACTCAAGATTTGAATGAGCTGACTCATTTGATTCTCAAGATTTGTCATCCGATCGGATTGCTGCTTCTCTAGATTTGACATCCGCTCTGACTGTTGTTTATCATTCCTTATGACCAATCGTGATAGTTTCTGTAGTGGATCCTCATTATCCTCATTTGATTGCTGCTGACCTCCCTATCGAGGTTCATATTGTTGTTGAGGCCTTCCCTGTTGCCCCCCTTGCTGATTGAAAGGAGCTTGGTAGTTCCCATAGCCTTGCTGATAGCCTCTGTTGTAATTGTTGTTGTTGACATACCCAGGATTTCCATAATTGCCTTGCCTAGGCCTTTGTTGAGTAAAATTCCCAATGGCATTCAAATCAAAATTAGGATCTTGTAGAAGCGGGCACATGTCCATAGGATGAGTGTATTGACTGCAGAGACCACATGCCTTCAGTTGTTGAGGAGTTCTATCAATAACCAATTGTTTCATCATCTCCTTTACCTCTGCCATATCAGTCTGAAGTGCAGCCACAGGAGCATCAACAGCGAGTACACCCCTAGCACGAGGGCTCTTATTGAACTGCCTGGAGCCCTCAGATAGCTCCTTAAACACATCCCAAGCTGCGGCAGGTGTCTTGTTCAGCATGTTTCCTCCACAAGCAGAATTCACTGTTTTGCGCTCTATATCAGTCAGCCCATTAAAGAGAAAGAGAACCAGATCCTTTTGAGAGTACCCATGGCATGAGCAGCTGGCGCAGAGTTTCTTGAAGCGCTCAAAGTACTCGTGTATAGACTCCGTCGCGTACTGCTCAATGCTGCTGATTGACCTTTTCAAAGCATTGAGCTTTGTTGCAGGGAAGTACATCTCTAGGAAGACTCTCTTCATCTCAGCCCAAGTAGAAATAGAGTCAGGTGGTAGATAGAAAAACCATTCATTTGCCTCATCCTTCAAAGAGAAAGCTCCTTAAGAGTGCGGTTCGCGTCGTTAGCCATCTCTGTTGTAGGTTCTTCTTGATCAAAAGGGAGTTCGCGAAAGCGATCACGAGCTTCTCGCCTTAGAGCGGCAAGGGTCCTTTCAATCTCTGAATCTAATGGCAACAAAAAAGAATTAGTAGCACGGGTATGGACCATATAAGACGATCCACACCAAAATTAACACTAAAAACACACAAGAATTAAATTAAAATTCCCCGGCAACGGCGCCAAATTTGACGGAGGTAAAACCTATCGTTGATTCCGCCATAGAAAACTCAAACCTAAAGCAAGTATAGCGATAAGCAAAAGGTCGATCCCACAGGGAAAATTATAACTCAAGTGTGATTTATGTGTCAATTAAAGTAACCAGTTGGGGGGTTTTTATGTGTGAAAGTTCTGCCTTTTATCACAGCGGAGTAAGCAAGTAAAGTAAATGGATTTGGTTTTAGACAATTAGGAGAAGCAATTCCACCTACAATTTTCCACTTTATTGGATTGAAGCTATCCTTGTAACTTCTTCTCGTCCTATTAAGTTCCCTATGAATGTCCTTGTCCCGACCTAATATAGTTACTAGTCCAACCAGTCCCTAAAGAAGGATTTAACCCAATTGATAGCTTTAAGTTCAGAGATTAGCCAAGGTCTTTGCAGTCCCTAAAGAGGGATTTAACAACACATTCAACTTCCTACTCATTCAATTAGTTCAACCAGCCCTAAAGGAACAAGTTTGCCACTTAGGTTAAGGTACACAACCAGGAATCTACAAAACCTTAGCGATTGAATTGATCTAACAAGTTGGCCAGACAAGATAGAACAAAACAATAAACAATCAAGCACAAAGAAGTTGAAACATTCAACTATAGGAAACAAGGAACGAGAATTAGAAACTCACAATCAATCCGAATAAAGCTTCAAATTGCAGGCAGAATAGATGAGTTTAGTTCCTCATGGAAAACATTGCTCAAAATCTCTCAATTGTCTGATGAATAGAATAGAATAGAAGTGCTTCAAAAATAACTAAAAAGTGGCCTTTTGTATCATCCAAAGTCGTCCATCAACAAAAATCATAAAAAGCATCTAGGGTTTTTTAATTGAAACGACGTGCTCAACGCTGTCGGCAGATGCGGCGGCCGCCGCATGTATGCTGCGGCCGCAGCATTAGTATTACTTCTTCCTCGACACTGGCGGCGGCCGCCGCACCTCATGCTACGGCCGCCGCATTACTGTTTGCGGTTTTTCTTGTCTTCTTTCCGAGACTAGCTTCTTGAGGTGATTTGCTCCTTTTATTCCTCGCTTCTCTCCAATGTCTTTTATACTCCTCTTCAAGGTATTGCATCTCCCACATGTGTTCCGATTCGATCTGCAAGATAACCACAAATTTGCGCAGAATCCGAACTCTTCTAGAATAATCATAAGATGCAATTTAGTAACAAAGAACGAAAGAAATGCAACCTATCTAAGCTAAAAATGCCTATAATGCCTATCTAATATATGCATTATCAAATTCCCCCACACTTAACTTTTGCTTGTTCTCAAGCAATGATAGAATGAACATGAATCAATGTATCCCACAGGAAATCCCTTCAAATTTCAATCCTTATAAAAAAACCAACATTATAGCAGGTGAACACATAAACCAAGCAAACAAACGTCATAGCATGTACTTTAGTGATCAAAGCTTAGAAGTAGACATTATCCAATCTCACCAGGAATGTGTGTTTCACTCATGTGTTTAGGCTTTAAGGTACAACTCTCAACTCAAACCAATCATGCACTAAGCTCATAGACATTGACCACCATATCACCAATTCTCTACCGAAATGTCATTACTCTCGAGACGCAATAAAGAAAATAAAATGGATTTTTTTTTTCTTCTTTTGTTTTCTTTTCTCTCTTTTTTTTTTCTTTTTCTTGTCTTGGTGCTTTCCTTACGCGAAGCGCAAACATGGGTGTCATGAATGGCCCCGGTCTATCAACGCCTCAACCTACTAATATGAAGTCCACTTGAAGATCTTTTGACGCAAGTTGCAAACATGGGTGTCATGAATGAACCTGGTTACTCAATGATCAAGCTTTCTTTCCTAGTGGATAGTTTTCAACACCTTTTTGCGCGAATCATACCCATGGGTGTCATTCATAGATCCGGTTACTAAGTGCATCAACCATTGCCACTTTATTCACTAAATATTCACCAATTCAGCAAAAGACTCAAAGTATAACATAAACTCCGCAAGCAACAACATGTGAGTCGGTCTTTAAAAATAGATACTGCAGTCAATGCCCAGAGGTAGCAACACTAGGCGAGTAATTCACACAATTGAGCAAAAGTATTCAAATAAGGTCAAATATTCTCCCAGGGTCATGTTTTGAGGACTTCAATCATACTTTAGCTCAATCATACATGCTCAATTGTATTTGCTAGCTCATGTTCCACAAAAATCAAATAAAGACAAAATCAAAACATCCAGAACTCCATGGGATTTTTATGAATCATGCTTGAAATTTAAAATAGAGGACAAACTAAGCCAGAGGGGTATTTGAATAACACATATGTATGCAATGCATGCTCTATTTTTTTGAATTTTCGTTTTTTTTTTTTTTTCCGAAAAAGCAGAAAATTTAAATAAATAAAAGACAAAAAATTAAACTTAGCAGAAATGAAATAAACTAATTATTACAGAACTTAATATGTTGTGCAGAAATAAAACATGGTCCTAGAAAGTGCAGAGTTGACATAATATACATATAAATCTCCTCCCCCACACTTAAAATTTTCAGTGTCCTCACTGAAACAGTACAGACAACCAAAATAAACATAAAATCAGGGTGAAGAAGGTAATACTAACCACTCACTGAGGCGGCGGCTGGTAAGGCGGTGACTGGTACGGTGGTATGTGAGGGTATTGCTGGCGGAAGTAGTAGGTCTGCTCTCTCCGCATCTCCGCCACGTTGTAGTCCGTCTCCTGCACAGTGCGACCGATGTCGTTGAGGGTGAACTCAAAGGCATCCTGGCGTAAGGACATACGGTGGAACTCATTGCTCAAATGGTCCCGCCAGGGGTCGTCCTCTGCAGAAGAGAAGCGAGGTCCCGTAGAAGATCCAGCAGCCTGCTGTGCATCCCCCATATGGTAATCTGTCTGTGCAGGGGCATCATCCTCATACTCGTGCTCATCATCCTCCTCCCCCACCACATTCTGAGCAGGTTGTATGTAGAGGGAATCGTTGGTAGGCCCATAAGGTAAGGCCATAGGCAGGGTCAGGTGGTGGGCTCCATTCTGCCCCGCCTTCCAAATGTAACCTGGCCCATCAGGTACCTCAATCAAATATGCCCTCCTCAGCTGATCAATCGTATAAGTGTGCCCACCAGACATGGGTACACCGCACTGGTCAGGCTGCAGAATGTGGTAGGCGATCAGGCTGATCATTCCCCCCAAGCCAATTCTCCCCTTCCTCTTCTTCGTGTGGATCTTGAGGCAGATGTCTATAAAAATCTCAACCCAGTCCGATGTACCATGTGACTGGGGAGCCAGGCTCCATAGCCAAGACAGATCGCCTGCAGGCACCTTGTTCACGTCGCCCTGACCGCTGAAAGACATGGCCAGGACCTTGTGAACTAGTCGTAAGCATGGATGGACAAATTTGTAGTTGTATTCGCCATGATGTCCATCGAATTTGGTGCCAGTAGCTGCCTGCCAAAAGTCATAGCGTTGTTGCTCTGAAGATAGAGACTGCCAATCTGGGGAGGGGGCCCGAGTAATCCCAAAGGCACGTCTCAGCTGGTCGTGTGTGCACGTATGCCTTTCGTCCAACAAGTTGAACCTAACCCTAGAGGCATCCACACGCTCAAAAGTAATCAGGAACTCCGCCGCCAGTTCTGGGTATGTGGGGGCATTACACTCTATGAATCTCCCTAGCCCGCCATGAGTGAGCATACGACTGGTGACATCTAACATACCCAGTCTCTGAAGGGTGGAAACGTCAAAGAACTTCGTTTGTATGAACCGCTTGAGATCGAAGCTCTCAAAAGCCTTCTTCTGTTCCTTAGATACGTTCCTCAACCGGCGCACCATTATGATCAAATCTAGCATTCAATAACAAATTGTCAATACAACTCAAGTCAAACAACAAAGCACCCAACACACCTCAAGTAACTCATGAACCTCAAATCAAAACCCCAACACAAATCTTTCAATTAAACTTACCTAAAAAGCCAAATCTTTTTTCAATCATCCACCCAAACTCAAGAATATTTAACAAATATCAACAATCCCACCCCAAATTTACTCAATTTACCATTTCAAACCAAAGATCCAACTTCAAATTTCACAAACCAAAAAAAAACAAAATCAGCAGCCCTTATATATATATATAAATAAATCAGTCTCCTTTTAAAAGAAAACAACAAAAATATCCCACTCAAATTCCAACCTTTGATCAATGAATAAGCAACTCAATATCAAATCTCTACCTAGTTCTCAATATAGCAAATAAAATCTGAAATTGAAAGAGAATAGGGGAGAAATCATACCAGGAGAGTTGTAAAAGAGGAGTTGAAATTGAGAATATATCAAATTAGGGGCTGATCTCGTGCACAGGAGCGGCGGCGAGCAGCGGCGGCGGGCGTGGCGTCGGCGGCGGGCGCAGATCTGGCGAGAGAGGGCGCGCAAGCTTGGATCCGGCGAGAGAGGGTCGGATCCGGCAAGGAGGAGGTGGATTAGGGGGAAAGAGAGAGATTGGGTGCTAGATCCAAAGGATTGTAGCTTAGATAGGAAGAAGAAGTGTGTGGGAGGTTGAAAAACAATGGAGCTTTTTGGGGACTTTGAAAGTGGCGGTGGTGAATAAAAAGTGAAAGAGGTAGGGTTGGAGAAAGGCTCTCGTGCGTGATCTATCTATCTTCTAATTCATTTCTCTTTTTTTTTTTTTTTTTTTGGAAATTATCACGGGTCCGAGAGGCGGCGGGCGCCGCATGGTTTCCTGCGGCCACCGCCAGAGGGTATTGCTGTGGATTTGCTGTGCGGCGGGCGCCGCGTGGGTTGCTGCGGCCGCCGCCAGAGAGGGGTGCTGTTATGCTTCGTTTTTTTTTTAAAACTACATATGGTTCTAATCCTAAAATAATTAACTAATGAAAAAGAAAGAAGAACTTACCTCGGGTTGCCTCTCGAGTAGCGCCTTTGTTTCAAGTCGTTGGCTCGACGTGATGGCCCTTGAGTGGCTTAGTCGGTTGGTTCAGCAAGCACCAACTTCTCCTCTTCATTATGTGGAATGTTTTCAAAATATGGCTTAACCCTATGACCATTAACCTTAAAGAGCTCATTAGATTTGGGATCATAGAGTTCAATTGCTCCGTGAGAGAAAATCCTTGAGATGATGTAGGGTCCTTCCCACCTTGATCTAAGCTTTCCAGGGAAGAGTTTCAGACGTGATTTGTATAGAAGGACCTTGTCTCCTATTGTTAGCTCTTTCCGCAGGATGTGTTTGTCATGCCAAGCTTTGGTCTTCTCCTTGTAGATCACTGCATTATCATAAGCATCCAGACGCAATTCCTCCAGCTCTTGCAATTGAAGCTTTCTGAATTCACCCACTTCATCCAACCGCATATTGCAATTCTTTACAGCCCAATACGCCTTATGCTGAAGCTCTACAGGGAGATGACATGCCTTTCCAAAGACAATTCAATAAGGAGACATACCAATGGGAGTTTTATAGGCTGTCCGATAAGCCCAAAGAGCGTCATTTAGCCGTAGACTCCAATCCTTCCTGTTAGGTGCCACTGTTTTCTCCAAAATGATCTTTATCTCTCTATTTGATATTTCCGCTTGACCATTGGTCTGAGGATGATAAGCAGTTGACACTCTCTGTGTGACATGGTATTTCTTTAACAAGGCAGTGATCGTCCTGTTGCAGAAATGTGTCCCTCTGTCGCTAATTATAGAGGCACCCCAAATCTTGCGAAAATGATGTCTTTCAGGAACTCTGCAACTACTTTAGAATCATCAGTTCTAGTGTCCTTTGCCTCCACCCACTTGGAAACATAGTCCACCGCAAGCAAAATATATATATTCCCAAAAGAACTAGGGAAGTGACCCATAAAATCGATACCCCAAACATAAAAAATTTCACAAAATATGACAGTTGTTTGTGGCATTTCATTCCTAGCAGATATGTTCCCCACCCTTTGACATCTATCGCATGATTTACAAAAGGCATTAGCATCCCTAAATAAGTGAGGCCAAAAGAGACCTGCTTCTAAAACTTTCCTAGCAGTCTTTTGAGGACCAAAGTGGCCTCCACATTCATGAGCATGACAAAAAGTAAGGACAGATTGTACCTCATTGTCCGGCAGACACCTCCTGATTACCTCATCAGCACAATGTTTCCAAAGGTAGGGGTCATCCCAAACATAGAAGCGAGAGTCATGTCGAATCTTGTCCTTCTGAGCTTTTGTGAATTTCGGTGGAAATTCTCCCGTGACCAAGAAATTCACCATATTGGCAAACCAAGGTCGAGGAGTATGGACACCCATCAACAATTCAGGAATATCAGGACTTACCTCGTCGGATGGGAGAGAAAAGGACTGAACGGGGGCCTGATTGTTTTGCGGCGGGCGCAGCATAAAAGCTGCGGGCGCAGTAAGATTGCATGGTCGCGGGCGCCGTAAGGTTGCGGCGGGCGCAGCATCCTCCGTTTTTGTTATTTCCTGCAGCTGCGAAGAGAGGGTGTGAGTGATATAAAATAGTGTATCGTCAGGGAACTCACCGTGAATGGGTCTTTGATCTTCCGGCTTGTCCTCTCCTTGGACAAGTCTGCTGAGGTGGTCCGCTACTAAGTTTTCTGCACCTTTCTTATCTTTGATTTCAATGTCAAATTCACTCAAAAGTAAAATCCAACGAATCAATCTTGGTTTTGCTTCTTTCTTAGTCAATAAATATCGAAGAGCAGCGTGATCAGTGAAGACAATTACCTTAGCTCCTAGGAGATAGGAGCGAAACTTCTCCAGTGCGAAGACCACATCCAGAAGCTCTTTCTCAGTGGTTGAGTAGTTCCTTTGCGCTCCATTCAGAGTCATGGAGGCGTAGTAGATGACATGAGAGTTCCTTCCTTCCTTTTGTCCCAAAACAGCCCCCACAGCTTAGTCGCTAGCATCACACATAATCTCAAAAGGTTGAGACCATATGGGTGCTTGAATTATAGGAGCGCTAGTCAGACGACCTTTAAGCTCATCAAAGGATGCTCTACACCTGTCATCAAACTCAAAAGCCACTTCCTTTTTAAGTAAATCACAAAGAGGTGCAGAAATCTTAGAAAAATCCTTAATAAATCTGCGATAGAACCGTGCATGGCCCAAAAAGGAGCGAATTTCGCGCACATTGGTAGGGTAAGGTAGAGACTGAATGACATCAATCTTAGCCTTATCCACCTCAAGACCCCTGCTAGACACAATATGACCCAGAACAATGCCTTGCTCAACCATAAAATGACACTTTTCAGAATTAAGGACTAAGTTGGTGTCTACACACCGCCTAAGCACAAGTGACAAATGATGCAAGCAAGTGTCAAAGTCATCTCCATGCACAGTGAAGTCATCCATAAATACTTCAATAAAGCGCTCTACATACTCAGAAAATATGCTTACCATACACCGTTGGAAAGTCCCAGGTGCGTTACATAGCCCAAAAGGCATTCTGCGATATGCAAAAGTGCCAAAGGGGCATGTAAATGTCGTTTTTTCTTGATCCTCTAGTGCTATTGGTACCTGAAAATATCCTGAGTAGCCATCTAAAAAGCAATAAAAGGAGCAGCCGGCAAGGTGCTCAAGCATTTGATCAATAAAGGGAAGGGAGAATTGGTCCTTGTGAGTAACTGCATTCAATTTTCGATAATCAATACAGACTCTCCATCCAGTTTGTACCCTGCTAGGGACCAATTCACCATTCTGATTCTCAACAACAGTAATACCTCCCTTCTTAAGGACAACCTGAGTAGGACTCACCCATTTGTTGTCAGATATGGGAAAGATCATACCTGTCTGAAGGAGCTTCAACACCTCCTTCTTTACTACTTCCATCATTGGCGGGTTGAGTCTCCGCTGAGGTTGTCTAGATGGCTTGGCATCGTCCTCCAATAGTATCCTATGCATGCAGAGGGTAGGACTGATGCCCTTAATGTCCGCTATTGTCTATCCTAACGCCTCCTTGTTTTCCTTTAGAACAGTCACCAATCTCTCCTCCTGTCCAAAGGTCAATTTATTAGAAATAATGACAGGCAGAGTATCATTTCCACCAAGAAAAGCATATTTAAGGTGATTAGGAAGTTGTTTTAATTCAACATCAGGTGCTTGGATTATAGATGGAAGAAGCTTTTCAGTAGGAATGGTCAACTCGATGCGGTCTCCCCTTGGTGGCACATAGGTGGGAGATCGATGGTCTAAAGCTACTATAGCCTCCTGCAAATCAGATGACAATACATAATCTCTAGCGATTTCATCTATAGGGGCCTGTAAAGCAACTTCCATCTCATCAACACACTCCAAATCAAAACAATCTTGTGCCATAGTATCAATAACATCCACAAAGCACAGAGAAGGATCATCAGATGGAAATTTCATGGAATCATAAATATTATATTCAACTTTTTGACCATCAAATTACATAGTAAGAGATCCTGAATAGACATCTATCTTAGTCCTAGCAGTTTTCAGAAAAGGTCTGCCCAACAGAATAGGGCCTTCATTGTTACCAGGACCCATGTCAATCACAAAGAAATCAGCAGGGAATATCAAGTTGTCAACCATAACCAAGACATCCTCAACAATCCCTTTCGGGTAGATAGTAGATCGATCAACAAGTTGAATTACTACCCTAGTATCATTCAGAGGTCCCAATCCCATAGCATGATAAACATTAGAAGGTAAAACATTAATAGATGCTCCTAAATCTAACATAGCTTTGTCAAATTTAGTATCACCTATCACACATGGAATAGCAAACATACCAGGATCACTACACTTTTCAGGCATACGCTTTTGAAAGATAGCGGTGACATGTTCGCTTACCTTCACCTTTTGCTTACCTTTTAGCTTCTGGTTCCGCTTGATAGTGCAAAGTTCCTTCAAGAATTTAGCATATCTAGGAATGCTTTTGATTAAATTAAGCAAAGGAATGTTTACCTCACACTTGCTGAATGTCTCGAAGATTTCCTTGTCGTTCTCATACCTTCGTGTATCTTTCAAGGCTTCCGGAAAAGGCGGAATGGGCTTTGGAGTCTCCATAGGTAAGGAAGAAGAAGGGGAAGAAGAAGAAGGAGGAGAAAGAGGGAGAGAAGAAGAAAGAGGGGAGAAGAACGTACCAGGATCGGAGTTGGCGGTGGGATCACCTGCGGCGGGCGCCGCATGAATGCCGTCCCTGGCGGCGGGCGCCGCACGCTAGTTTGGCCATTTTCGTCTTCAACAATTTCTATCTCCTCGTCCATTATCTCCTCGTCGTCCTTTTTATTTGTGACAACCAGTTCCTTGCCACTCCTAAGTGTTACAGCACTAACATTCTCCTTTTTCGGATTCTCGATGGTCTGTGACGAAAGCTTTCCTGAACTATTTGCATCCTTAGCACTCAAGATTTGAATGAGCTGACTCATTTGATTCTCAAGATTTGTCATCCGGTCGGATTGCTGCTTCTCTAGATTTGACATCCGCTCTGACTGTTGTTTATCATTCCTTATGACCAATCGTGATAGTTTCTGTAGTGGATCCTCATTATCCTCATTTGATTGCTGCTGACCTCCCTATCGAGGTTCATATTGTTGTTGAGGCCTTCCCTGTTGCCCCCCTTGCTGATTGAAAGGAGCTTGGTAGTTCCCATAGCCTTGCTGATAGCCTCTGTTGTAATTGTTGTTGTTGACATACCCAGGATTTCCATAATTGCCTTGCCTAGGCCTTTGTTGAGTAAAATTCCCAATGGCATTCAAATCAAAATTAGGATCTTGTAGAAGCGGGCACATGTCCATAGGATGAGTGTATTGACTGCAGAGACCACATGCCTTCAGTTGTTGAGGAGTTCTATCAATAACCAATTGTTTCATCATCTCCTTTACCTCTGCCATATCAGTCTAAAGTGCAGCCACAGGAGCATCAACAGCGAGTACACCCCTAGCACGAGGGCTCTTATTGAACTGCCTGGAGCCCTCAGATAGCTCCTTAAACACATCCCAAGCTGCGGCAGGTGTCTTGTTCAGCATGTTTCCTCCACAAGCAGAATTCACTGTTTTGCGCTCTATATCAGTCAGCCCATTAAAGAGAAAGAGAACCAGATCCTTTTGAGAGTACCCATGGCATGAGCAGCTGGCGCAGAGTTTCTTGAAGCGCTCAAAGTACTCGTGTATAGACTCCGTCGCGTACTGCTCAATGCTGCTGATTGACCTTTTTAAAGCATTGAGCTTTGTTGCAGGGAAGTACATCTCTAGGAAGACTCTCTTCATCTCAGCCCAAGTAGAAATAGAGTCAGGTGGTAGATAGAAAAACCATTCATTTGCCTCATCCTTCAAAGAGAAAGGAAAAGCTCTCAGCTTGATTTGCTCTTCAGTTACGTTCTCTGGTTTCATCCCAACAACCACCCTATGGAATTCAGACAGATGCTTGTGGGGGTCCTCTCCACTCAACCCATGGAATTTGGGTAGAAGATGAACTACCCCAGACTTCAGCTCAAAGTTAACTCCTTCTACAAGCGCAGGGAATTGGATTGCCAAGGGTTGCTGTGTTAGATCAGGAGCAGAAAGCTCCTTAAGAGTGCGGTTCGCGTCGTTAGCCATCTCTGTTGTAGGTTCTTCTTGATCAAAAGAGAGTTCGCGAAAGCGATCACGAGCTTCTCGCCTTAGAGCGGCAAGGGTCCTTTCAATCTCTGAATCTAATGGCAACAAAAAAGAATTAGTAGCACGGGTATGGACCATATAAGACGATCCACACCAAAATTAACACTAAAAACACACAAGAATTAAATTAAAATTCCCCGGCAACGGCGCCAAATTTGACGGAGGTAAAACCTATCGTTGATTCCGCCAAAGAAAACTCAAACCTAAAGCAAGTATAGCGATAAGCAAAAGGTCGATCCCACAGGGAAAATTATAACTCAAGTGTGATTTATGTGTCAATTAAAGTAACCAGTTGGGGGGTTTTTATGTGTGAAAGTTCTGCCTTTTATCACAGCGGAGTAAGCAATTTTCTGATGAATAGAATAGAATATAAGTGCTTCAAAAATAACTAAAAAGTGGCCTTTTGTATCATCCAAAGTCGGCCATCAACAAAAATCATAAAAAGCATCTAGGGTTTTTTAATTAAAACGACGCGCTTAACGCTGTCGGCAGATGCGGCGGCCGCCGCATGTATGCTGCGGCCGCAGCATTAGTATTACTTCTTCCTCGACACTGGCGGCGGCCGCCGCACCTCATGCTGCGGCTGCCGCATTACTGTTTGCGGTTTTTCTTGTCTTCTTTCCGAGACTAGCTTCTTGAGGTGATTTGCTCCTTTTATTCCTCGCTTCTCTCCAATGTCTTTTATACTCCTCTTCAAGGTATTGCATCTCCCACATGTGTTCCGATTCGATCTGCAAGATAACCACAAATTTGCGCAGAATCCGAACTCTTCTAGAATAATCATAAGATGCAATTTAGTAACAAAGAACGAAAGAAATGCAACCTATCTAAGCTAAAAATGCCTATAATGCCTATCTAATATATGCATTATCAGCATGCATTGCACATATCAATACCTTTGAAGTCCATCTCAGGTAGCCCTCTTACAAGCCCTTTGGACACAAGCTTCTGTAGTGTATGTGGACTCACATGACCGAGTCTCATGTGCCAGAGCTTTGGATTGTCCGTCAAAGCCTTTAGACAGGTTAAGCTTCCTTGTGCCACTTGATCAGCATTTACGGCGTATATATTGTTGTAACGATATGCAGTCAATATAACTTCACATGTATCTTCTCTGCACACTATACATCTTTTCTTGTTAAATCTGACATTGTTGCCACTATCACATAATTGAGAGACACTAAGTAAATTATACTTTAAACCATTAACAAGATAGACATTTTTAATACTATGGCTGGAATCACTTCCAACACTACCAATACCAACGATGTCGCATTTTCCTTTGTCACCAAGAGTGATTGTTCCCGTGGATTGCTCCTTTAGATCATGAAAGAGAGAACTCTTCCCACTCATATGCCTCGAGCATCCACTATCAATAATCCATTTGTGTTCTTTCACCTTGGTGATCTTCTGCAAGACAAACATCAACTTTTGTGGCTAGACCAATAAGCAAATGTGAATCCATTGTTGGGGTAAACCATATTTGGTAAAATAGTGCCTTTTGGAACCCAAACTTGTGTTATCCGTTCTTTTCTCAAATGAACAGGAAATGTATTGCGAATAATATATGGATCCTTTCTTCTATAGGGACAGGTCTCTTTTACATGTCCCTTTCTAGCACAATGGTGACGTATAGGAGAGGTTCTGCTTCCTTTTGCCTTTACAAAAGTGGTAATGTGTTGCTTCTTTAAAAACCTTGGATTGTAACCAATACCACTTTTGTTTAGAGAACTTTGTTGCTCATCCAACATCCTATTGAGAGTACCTTTGGATTTGGTAAAACTTATGAGGGCTGTCTGTTGGTCTTGAATCTTATTATTCAGGGAGATCTTCTCGTTCTCTAAGTCATGATGCTCATTTCTTAGAGAGGAGAGATCTTGCTTGAGTTCAGATTTCTCTGAGTCAAGCGTCTTGACTTTAATGTCAAGACCTGAATAAGAAGCTTCAAGACTTTTAACCCTCATAGACAGATCCTCAATAGTTTTTTCCTGATCCACAGTTCTCTTAATAAGAATGTTAGTTTGGGAAATAAGCTTCTCTTCATTGGCAATCATATTGGAAAGGAATTCCGATAATACCTCTTTTGGACTTGCCATAAGTTCTCTTACAGTAGCTTTAAGCTTTTCATCGTGGGATTCATCTTCTGAGGCCATAAGACAAATATTAGCCTTCTCATCATCGGAGTCAGAGTCGGAATCACTCCAAGTTGCCACCATGGCTTTCTTCTTCCATTTGTCACCCTTCTTGGACTGGCTTTTTGTCTTTTGAGGGCAGTCCTTTACAAGATGATCTGGTTCACCACATTCAAAACAAGACAACGGTTTAGTCTTCTTTTCATACTTGTTGTATTGAGGCTTACCTCGAAATTTTGAAGACTTTGATCCATCCTTGTTGTTGAATTGCTTTTTCATTTTGAGAATTCGAGCAAGGCCTCTAGTGATAAGAGCAAAAGGATCATCCTCATCGTCATCCTCATCTTCGGAATCAGATCCATCTTTAGGCTCATCTTTCTTAGACTTGAGTGCCAAGTTCTTAGTGCTAGCTGGAAGTTCTCCATCGTCTTCATTAAGGATCATCTCGTGCGTGATCAGCTTCCCAAGAAGGTCATCGAGGGGTAGAGTGGTGAGGTCCTGTGCTTCCTCAATAGCTGTTACTTTTGGACCCTATTTTTCCCTTGGGAGGCACTTCAGTATCTTCCTCACTTTCTCAACGTTGGTAAAGCTCTTGCCGAGAGAGTAAAGGTTGTTGGTGATTTCTGTGAATCGTGTGAACATGGCCTTGATTGTCTCATCAGACTTCATCTTGAAGAGCTCATACTTTCGAAGGAAGATGCTGATCTTGGTGTCTTTCACTTGGCTCGTTCCTTCATAGGTGACGACCCGTTTGTCCCAAATCTCTTTAGCTGACCTAAAAAATGAAATACGGTTAAACTCATCATTGCTAAGACCACAATAAAGTAAGTTAATAGCCCCGTAGTTTTTTGGAGACGAGTTCAAGATCTGCTTGGATGTATTCAGACTCCTTCTTTGCGACTTTAGTTCCATTTGGTCCTTCTTTCTTTGGAATCTTCGGACCATTCTCAATAATGTTTCAAAGTTCCAGATCTTGATCTATAATGAACATTTTCATCAAGGATCTCCAGTGGATAAAGTTGTTTCCTACAAAGAATGGTGGTCTACTCGTGGACCTTCCCTGTGCAAATCCTCCGCTTGCTTCACCAGACATGATCGAAAACCCACAACATTGTTAGATCAAAAACAGTGAGTAAAGCTTTGATACCAATTGAAGGTTCGATAATATAAAACAAGGTAATATAGAAATACTCTAGAAGGGGGGTTGAATAGAGTATGCCCGTTTTTCGCAGAAAGTCTCAAAACTTTTGGAGCTCATATAAAACCCTTTGAGATTAAACATGAATCACAAAGTTAGACAATCGAACCAAGTGCGGAAATAAGGTAAAGCAATAGATAAAGGACACGAGTAATTGTTTACGAGGTTCGGCGCGAATTTGACCTACGTCCCTGCCTAGGGTTCTTCCACAACCCTAGGATTCAAAAGGCTTTATTGATTCGCTTAGCTTAGGATCCTAATAGCTCACTGAGAAGCCTCTCTCCTATACAATTGCAATCTAGTCAACTCACGTTCCCTTGGAGTCCTAGACCAATCTAGAAGAGCCCCACCTCTCTCAGCTATCTAGTACAATCCTCTTACTCTCACAAATCAATAGCCTAGTGCAACTTCCCGAGTTACAAACTCTCGAGTAACACTATAAATGAATATATCCTATAAGCTCACAGTGTAACTCTCAAAGGCTTTGAAATGAAACAACAAACTCTTGAGCGCTAGTAGAGAGTACACTTGGAAGACAGATCCCGCTTGAATGAATGAAAGCTCGTGGAACACTTGTGTTTTCTGTCTTCATCTTCCTTCTCTATATATTGAGACAAATCGGTGCCAAGAATCTTCTCCAACGGCTAGTCTAGATCATGGCCATCTTCGAGATCTTCTAAACTTGGAAACTTTTGAAGCCACGATCTTTCCGATTTGAAACTTCTCAACACGCATCACAAGGAAGGAAATAATTCAAAAATACTTCTTGAAATATTAGTTACGCATATATAATATAAAGGAAGTATATAATAATATTAAATAATATTCGGATATATAGAACAGGTTTTGGATTTCATCAACTTTTAAAGCTCCAAGACCTTTGACACAGACATCTTGTCAAGGCCTTTGAAACGTTATTCCGATTTTCATCAAGGGAGGAAGTTATCAAAACTGAGTCTCAAGTCTCAACCATCTCAACAAATAATTTAATCACAGATAAAGCACTTTTCTTATATTCAATCAAATGTACCTAGGTTGAACGACTGAAATCATCCACAATTGTATCAAAAATACTTGCCGCCATTGTATGTTTACATCGGGAAAGGTCCCCAAACATCAATGTGAAGCAATTGAAATGGTTTAGAAGTGGTGATCATACTCCTGGGAATGGACAATCTATGTTGCCTTGCTCTAGCACAAACTTCGCATGGGGAAAGAGTCTCTACATCATCAATGATTGAAAATAAACGACACAGATTGGATGAAGGTAAGTGTGCAAGTTTGCAGTGCCATGTCTGAGCACTTACTGTAGCAGCTACCATGACCTTAATGTCCTCACGAACTCGAAGCTCAACGACTTTCTTCTCCAATAAATATAAGCCACAACTACATCTTCCAAGCATGAAAGGTTTCTGCCCCTGTAAACCTTTCATCAAACACAATTGAGAGGTAAACAACATAGCAAGTCATGTGTACTTCACAAGCTTCCCTAATGACAAGAGATTGCATTTGAAGTAAGGCACGAAGAGCACTTCCTTAAAAAAAACAATCCATCTGCTAGCTTGATACTCCCCATAGTGTACATGGACAGAGTATAGCCAACAGGCAAGGTAATAGAGAAATGCTATTGAGTGGGAGTTAGCGACATAAACATGGACTTGCTAGTGCACATATGATTGTTAGCACCAGTTTTCAGTATCCACATACACTGAGAATTTCTGTGATCAAGAGCCATACCTGTGAAACTAGCAAATTCTTTATCCGCACCTGTCATCACATCCTTGTGTTTTTTATAAGAAACACTCAACAGATTAAGCAGTTGAGCAATTATGAGCTCAGGGATATTGACTGAGTCATCACCGTTGTCCAACACTTGTGCAGCAACTTTCTTGTTATTTCCATTTTTCTTTGGAAAACCATGGATGAAGAAACACTTGTCAACCTCATGGTTTGTTTTCTTGCAATGAGTACAAAACATCCCCGATTTCTTATTCGAAACATTCTCATCTCCTTTCTTGGCCTCAAATTGAAATAATATATCAAATCCGCACTCAGTGTCATATGATTCTTGAACTCTCGTTGAGAATCCTCTTGCGAGATCATGGAATAAGTGACTCTAACACTTGGCAATGGCTACATCATAAGCACATATCCTCTTGCAGAGGTATAGTTCTCATTCAAACCTAAGAAAAATTGCATCAATGTTTGTTCCTCAAGATTTTTCTTGCTCTCTTTTCCAGATCCACACGAGCACGGAGAAACTTTCCTCAGATTATCAAATTCTTCCCAAAGTGTCTTCAACTTATTGAAATAAGCAGAAATTGTAGACGTACCTTGAGTGAACGTTTTCAATTCTAGCTGGAGATATAACATCTAATCTCCATTAACCTGGTCGTATCTGGACTCCAACTCATCCCAAATCTCCTTTTGCAATATCCTCTTAGATCACGCTACTACAAATTTTCGAATCTAAGTTGTTCAGCAACCACGATATGATCATATCGTTGCAACGATCCTAAATCTGAGCTCGTCGGTCCTCTTCATCAGATTTCAGAAGCTTTCTGCTAACGAATTGAAACTTGTTCTTCACACTCAAGGCGATCTTCGCAGCTCTCCTCCATTTTCCAAAATTCTTATTTCAAATTTTTCCATATCAATGATAGGGATAGACGATCTTCGCACCTATCCCTACCATCGATTTACCAAAGAATGTTCAATCTAATATTTCAAATTTATACCTTATCAAAAGAATGAATAAAATGAATAGATGTAATATCCAACAAAAGATTTAATACTCCCTCTGTTAATCAAAACTTGTCGCTTTAGAGAAAAAATCTTGTTAAGAAAAACATGTCACTTTAGGTATTTTGGTATTCACTTTACAAATTTGCCCTTGTCATAATTATGGAGAAGTTAGTTGTAGTTATCGAAAAAATAAAAAAAGTAATGTAATAATTAAGGGTATAAGTGTATTTTCGTTTGCCTCCTTAAAAATTTGTAAAGATTTCTAAAATGACAAGTTTTTCTTTAACAGAGTGAGTACTCCGTATTATATAAGAAAGACTATGTAAAGATCCTATTGTAAGATTATAATTTAACCATTAATAAAAACATTAAAAATTTTGGAGGAAATGTTTTTAAGCAAATTGTATTTCAGATTTATTGCACATGTTTTTATATTATAATATGTTTTTCATCCTGAAAAAATATATTATTTACTATTTATACACACTTTTTTAATACTAAAATTTATATAAAATATCGTTTTTATTAATAGTTTTTAGAAAAAATGACCAAAAATAATACCTAGTATTGAAATTGAATGTAAAATAATACGAACCTTAAAATTAACAATTTCATATATAAACTATCGTCCTATTAACCATAAATAAGTATAAATGTGTTTTCCGGTCAAATTTATTACTTCCTCAAGTCTATATTATTTTCGACATGTAGTGAGCGATCCAAAAAAAAATTATGCCACATGTATTTTCGACGTATACATGACAAATTTGACAAAAAAAAAATCACCGGAAATCACAACTGTATTATTTTTATTTAATAGGGCGATTGTTTTGAGTATTTGCAATTGTTAATTTTGATGCTAGTATTATTTTTTGTTCAATGAAGATACTTGATAGGGCGATTGTTTTGATTATTTGCAATTGTTAATCACCGCAGTATTATTTTTGGTCATTTTTCATAATTTTTATTATTTTATACTTATTATTACTGTAATACTGTGAAATTATACAAAACATTTATTTTTTAATGTTTGTTGAGATCTTTCAATATTATTTCAGTCTTGGCTATAAAATATTAGAACAGGCTCTAATGGAAGAAGACCAATACACAAGTCAATGTAGAGGTCCAACTCGAGTTGACCAGACGGTGAACTGAATCGCCAGTTGTCAAGGGAAAAGGGCGCATCATATAAAAATATAACGGATTTTTCGCCTGGTAACCCTAAAGTCTTTTATATTTCATGTGGTACCCAACTTTTTCACATATTTTGCCAAATAACCCTGGAGTTTTATCGTTTTTCGCCAAATAACCCTGAGATTTTATCTTTTTTTACCAAATAACCTTGTCCCATAAATTCACGTTTTTTTTTTTAATCATTCATTTGTTAAATAACATTTAAAAAAAACTACATGTTGGTGATTTTGGGAGATTGACCATAGCAAAGAACAAGTACAAATCGGGAAAAAAAATCCGGATTTGTACGGTATTCTTGGGTGGTGGTGTTTGTTTTAGTTGTAGTTCTTGTTGCACTTGTTTAACTTAGTTGGTGATTTTAGCTTATGTATTGATTGTATCAAATACGCCCACTTTACAACAAAAAAAAAAAAGGAATCTTACATCCATCAAACTTCAAAACCTACCATTTATACGTGTTTTTCATTCAAGTAAGCAATAAGAAAACTTGCATCATTAGAAGTAAACAGAAGCAATGGTTGATTTCTTATTGCTTTAAGATGTTGAGAAATCATTGCTTCTGTTTACTTCTAGTGATGCAAGTTTTTTTATTGCTTGCTTGAATGAAAACACATTTAAATGGTAGGTTTTGAAGTTTGATGGATGTAAGATTCCTTTTTTTTTACAAAGTGGACGGATTTGATACAACCAATGCATAAGCTAAAATCACCAACTAAGTCTAACGTACAAGTGCAACAAGAACTACAACTAAAACAAACACCACCACCCAAGAATACAGTACAAATCCGGATTTTTTTTTTTCGATTTGTATTCGTTCTTTGCCATGGTCAATCTCTCAAAATCACCAACAGGTAGTTTTTTTTTTAAAATGTTATTTAACAAAGGAATGATTAAAAAAAACAAAAAAAAAACGTGAATTTAAGGGACAATGTTATTTGGCAAAAAAGATAAAACCTCAAGATTATTTGGCGAAAAAAAGATAAAACCTCAGGGTTATTTGGTGAAATATGTAAAACAGTTGAATATCACGCGAAATATGTAAGACCTCAGGGTTACTAGGCGAACAATCTGAAGATATAATGCCACCGACCAAAAGCCGCGCCAAACTAATTGCCAACACCTACATACTACATTCATGATCGACTGATTATAAGTTTATAACAACTACTCACTCGTACATAAAATCACCTATAGAAACACAAAACTGCATAAACTCGTCCAAGTTTATGATTTTATTTCTACAAAACGCCTTAACTCTTTTACTTTTTTATATTCAGAAGGATATAAGGGTGATTACTAGAATGTCCTAATTTTTTGCCTTTATTAGAAAAATGGCTCCCAAGTGCTCCAAATTAGCAAAAAGTCCACCGCCCCCCTATGCCCCCCCCCATGCCCCCCTCCCGCTTCATTTTTTTTCGCGTTTCCAGAGTTGTTGAAAAGGAATTGATGAAACTTCTGTTTCAGCACATACGGTTTCAGCAACCCCCTTTTCAATTTTTTTTGGTTTTTTTTCCAGTTTTTTTTTCTTGCGTTGCTGAAACCGCATGTGCTGATGCTAAAACTCCTGTTTCAGCAACCCCTGTTTCAGTTTTTTTTTACCGCATTGATGAAACAAGGGTTTCAGCACATACGATTTCAGTAACCCCTGTTTCAATGTTTTTTTTTCCGCGTTGCTGAAACAAGGGTTGTTGATCCTGAAACCCCTGTTTCAGCAAAGTTGTTGATGCTGAAACCCTGGTTTAAGATGCTGAAATTGTTGCTGAAACCGGAGTTATTTTTTTCCTTTTTTTCCGGATCACCACTTCGATATCGGAGTTGCTAAAACCGAAGGTGTTGAAATCGGAGTTGCTTTTTTTTTCGCGTCACCACTTCGATACCGGAGTTTGTTTTTTTCAAAAATGCTAAAATGCTGAAATGTTGAAATAGTACCTCATACAATTTTATAAAAATTAATTTCAGCATACAAATTTTGCTAATAAAGAATTAATTTCAGCATTTTAGATCACACAAAAAATGAAGAAGCTAATAAACTATCTAAAATTTTCAGCAAGGCAAAAAAATGCTGAAATTGCATAAACAACATTTGATATCCGACTTTGACCCCAACAGTGAATTAATTTCAGCATTGATCACAAAAAAATACTAGATACGGAAGAAAGGAGAAACTAGCATACAATAACAACTAATTTTTTGAATTATGATAGGAAATTTCAAAATATAGAAGTTTTTGCAAGAATCATTTATAATATTTTTATACAAAAAATTTAATAAAAAATAAAAAGTTATCATTTTATTCCTATGTTTTATAACAAATTTTATCTAACACGTTCCTACAATAACAACATCTTGGCCAGTATATTAAATGAATTTATTAATAATATAAATCGAGCTTAAATTTTTAGCACATGCCCCCGAAAAGATCGGCACGGCCCTGGGTTTTAGCAACCCTTGTTGAAACTGAATTTGCTGAAACCCCGATTTCAGCACTGTTGTTAAGGTGGAAACTTCTGTTTCATCAACGTTGTTGACGCTGAATTAATCTTATCCGATTAATCTTATCCAATCCAACCACGCATCCTCGAATTGAAACACATACAGAAGCTGAGCAATTGCTCCTGTCGCCTTGGTATATCGAAGCTGAGCAATTGCTCATGTCGCTGTCCATATCTCCCGGCAATGGAGGTCGTGCGGCGACGAGGAAGCGGATCTGGCTCATCGGCGCACCTTGGACAGCAACACCGCCACGGACAACAACACCATTGCTCCTGTCGCTGTCTAGATCTGCCGTCAATGGAGGTCGTGCGGCGACGAGGAAGCGGATCTGGCTCATTGGCGCACCTCGGACAGCAACATCGCCACGAACAGAAACACCGCCTCGGACAGCAGATCTGCCGGCAATGGAAGTCGTGCGGCAATGGAGGCCCGCCATCGGTGGAAAACTCATCAGCTCCGGCGTAGCCCCAATCTCAACTGCAAAGGAGATCCTGCCGAATTCAAGCACAGATCCGACCGAATTCAACTGCAAAGGAGGATAACCCAGCGGCGAAAAATCCGGTCGAATTCAACTGCACGGCTCCGGTGGAATTCAAGCACAGTCACAGATCCGGTCGAATTCAAGCAGAATCGGAGATTTACGGCGATTGTGGCCATTGAAATCGAGACCTGGGAGAAGCGGAGCTCCAATTTGCCGGAGACATCATTGGACTCGCCCTTGGTGGTTTCAGCAGTTTCAGCAGATTGCCAGTGTCGGACTCGCCCTTGGTGCGCATATCGCCGTCGGCATCGTCCTCCTCGCCGTCGGAATCATCGTCATCACAGTACAGGGATCATGGAGAGGAGAGAGAGGTGGCCTCAGATCTGGCATCGAGGGGTCGATTCATCTTTAGCTCGGATCTAATCTGTGAAATCTCCGGCAGATAAGACAGATCCAAACGAGGGAGTGGTACAGGAGTTCCGACAACGATGATATAAGATATCCCACGTAATCACTCATATTTGTGAGGTCACCAGCTTTTGTGAAAATTTTACATTTAAGCATGATTTTATATAATACGTAGTACATCATTAGTTATAGGCGAAATTGCAGGAACCACCCTTTAAATAGGGTTGTTTGCAGAAAACCACCCTTTAAATTTATTTTTGCGGCAAACCACCCTCTAAATATAGTAGTTTGCGACAAACCACCCTTTAAAATACATTCATTTTAAAAAACCACCCATCAACACTTTTAATTAAAAATCTATTAATTAAACCAAAATTACTCTTTTACCCTCCAAAATATATATTATATTTCAAGGTGATTAGAAAGAAAATAAATTATATTTGTATGCTTTTAATTGCAGTTTAATGAATGACATTACATTTGAAATCTCTTCTTTTCTTTTCTCAAACATTATGTTTGAAATCATTGGAATCTATATTTAAATCTTTATTTATTATATTAAATCTATATATAATATTAATTTATAAGAATTTAAGATGATGTGTCATCTATATCTACTATTAATATATAAGTCTTTATGATGATTTGAAATAACCCACTACAATTTTATTTTTTTCAAATCTTTAAGATATTCTAAATTTTTTTAAACCAATGAGTTTAATTCAATACGTTGAATTAATATATAATATACATCTATATCTAAATATTTATATATTATATTAAGTGAAAACATTTTTTAATGTTTATTCTCTCCTTGGATTGATATAAAATTATATGTAGTTAAATATTTTAAATAAGGTTACAATCGCTATATTGATAACGCAAAAATATAACAAAATTTTCTTTCTAACATCCTTAAAAGAATATATATATATATATATATATATATATATATATATATATATATATATATATATATATATATATTAAGGGGTAAAAAGGTAATTTCCATTTACTAGATAATTTTTAATGAAAAGTGATGATGGGTGGTGTTTTTTAAATGAATGTATTTTAAAGGGTGGTTTGCCGCAAAGTACAATATTTAAAGGGTGGTTTTCTGCAAAAATAAATTTAAAGGGTGGTTTCCTGCAAACTACCCTATTTAAAGGGTGGTTTCCTGCAATTTCGCCTTAGTTATAAGCTTTTAAAAATATATAAAATCACAAATTTGGATGGTTTTATGTAGTTTTTCTTCTTATGGTGGCTTCGTACGTGGTCTACGTCCCAACCGGTTAGATTTATTTTTGTTTAGATTCGTCTTTTGTAGGGTTGTATTGAACATTTTCTATTTTTTTATTGTATGTTTAGACGATCTACCGTCTGCTGACTTGTCGACTATCGAGATCTAGGTATATCAGATCTCGAATTCTTACCTACTAAAAAAATGATCCAATCTAAACCCCATTTAACTTGAACAAGATAGATTTATACTCCCTCCGTTCTAAAATAATAAATCTTTTACTATTCACGCACGTTTTCTTAGGAGGATAAAAATTACTCCCTCCGATTAGAAATATAAGGCATGTGACTTTTATGCACCTAGTTTAAGAAGCTAAAAACTATATAAAATATTGTTTTTTTTAATTGAATTTTTTTACATTATAATACTAATTAATAATAAGTATTATAATGTAAAAAAAATTAATTAAAAAAATCAATATTTTATATAGTTTTTAGCTCCTTAAACTACGTGAAAAAGTCAAGCGTTTTATATTTTCAATCGGAGGGAGTATATAAAATATCATTTTTTTTTATTAATTTCATACTGCTTACTAATAAGTATGAAATTATTTTAAAACATTGATATTTTATAGTATACTACATCCGTTTCAAAATACATGGTCTTTTAATTTTCGGTAGGGGTGGGCACGGGACGGCACGGGATTGAGCCGGGATGGGATTGACACTTTTTTTTCGAGACGGGATGGTGTCTGGACGGGACAGGATCGGGACGGGACGGGCCTTGTCCCGCAAATAAAAATAATAAAATATTATATAAATTTGCAAAGTGAAAAATGCTTTCATCATTCATTAATTTGTATAATATGTTGAATACGGTATTCTTCTCAACTATATTATTCAATAATAATAATGTTATTAATATTAATATTAATATTATAATACAATTATTAATTCATACAATGATTGTATAATTAATTATAATGTTCAACATATCTGGCTACATTATCTTACTAAATCAGGACGGAAAAGGATTGAGACGAGATTCACCAAATACTGTCTCATTATCGATTGATAGTTGGGAAGAATACTGTATTTAGCTATTTGCCCTTGTAGCTCTAAATGGGTATAATAATAATAATAATAATGCCACGTTATAATTAAAATAATAATGATATTATTATTATTACTTATTTTTATTGTTATTATTATAAAATAATTATACTTTACAAGAAAAAATTATAATATGATATAATAATAATATAATAATATAATATAATAATAATAATAATTTTGGTATAAAGTAATATTATTATTAAATTAAATTATAATATTATATAATAATATTATAATCAATTATTATTATAAATTGAAAATTATTATTATAATTATAAATAATATTTGCTCAAATAATAATAATAATATTATTATAAACAAATATTATTATTAATATAAATGGAAGATTATGATTATAATTATAATTATAATATTTGCTCAAAATAATAATACAAATAATATATTATTATTATTCTATAATATTATAATAATAATAATATTATTATTATTATAAAAAAAAATTATTATTATTATTATATGCGGGACGGGACGCGATTTGCGGGATCCCACCGGGATCGTTCTGCGTTTCGTCCCGCATAATTTTTGCGGGACGGGACCGGGACGGGATCGGGATTTACGGGATTTGTGGCCACCCCTAATTTTCGGCACGTTTTTTAAAGAGCAAAAAACTCTATAAAATATTATTTTTTTAATTATTTTTTTATATAATTTGATACTTATTACTAATAAGTATCAAATTATGTAAAAATAGTATTTAAAAAATAATATTTTATAGAGTTTTTCGCTCCTTGAAAAACGTGTCGAGAAGTAAAAGCCCATGTATTTCGAAATGGATGATGTAGTTTTTATCATCCTAAGAAAACGTGTATCAATAGTAAAAGACTTACCTTTTAGAGCGGAGGGAGTATAATTCAACTTTTACTCAACATCTCTTTGGGGGTAGAAATTTGCGAGTAGTTGTTTGTGGGTAGGACTTTTGTGGGGAGTATCACCTTTTTCGTAAAACTCTTGGTATGATCTTATCTTGTGTTACTCTTAGCTAAAACCATTAGCTACTCCATCCGTATCGCAATACTTGCAGTTTTAGAGTGGTAAAATTGTATCAAAAAACTTGTTGTTTTAGCTATAATTATTATCTTTATAGGTAATAATAGCTCTTTTTATAGGTAATAATTACTACTTTGAAGTACTTTAACCTATAAAATTAAAGTAAATATAAGTTTTATTAAAAAATATGTATAGAGCTAAAACAACAAATATTGCGAGACGGATGGAGTATATATTTACCAGGGAACCGAAACTAACCAGATATGAATGACCTGATTGTAGCAGGTTCAGATTCAGACGAAACTTATCTAGTCACATCACATCGGCCTCACTGCAATCAAATACTGACCCACCTACATATTTCGCCTACAATTTAAATTACAAAATTCTCATTATGATGAAACCTTGTCATCTCCAAATTACCTCAAATGATCCATTTGTTTTTTTGGTTGTGGTGGACAATTGAAGTGATCTCCGGCTTCATGTGCAAAGTTGCTGCATTTTCTCACCAACAACTACCAATAACCGCCACAAGAACAAGAGCCATTTCGAAACCGATGGAAACGATTGGTGTCCCTCACGACGATCTCTCTGCCGATCACCTTGGAGGCCAACATGATCGCGGAATGGCAATCGCCGCATACTCTAATGTTCTTCTTTATTATGATAGTTGATCCAGTAGGGGTGTTCAGATGTGCAAATGCCAGAGCGAGCTTCTCACTGTGGCGCTGCAACTTCGCCTCCCTTTCCCGCTCATCCACGTTCAGAAGAACATGGCTAGTGTCGGGAACATAACCAATCTCTTTGATTTTCCTGCAAATCTCGCCCCACATTCTATGGATTTCCTCTGTCTGGGGGTGGGTTTCATCGTCTGCAACAAACACATGGACTGCATTTTCAATTTCGACCCAGCTACAGGCAGGCTCTTTCCTAACGCCGTTCTCCTTCATCATCTTCCTCACCTTGGTGACATCATGCCATCTGCCAACTGAGGCGTAGATGTTAGCAAGTATTACATAGGGCCCAGAGTCATGGGGGTTAAGCATGAAAAGTTGCTTAGCAGCGTATGAACCCAATTCGATGTTCTTATGCATCCTGCAAGCGCCCATCAGGGCTCCCCATATTGCTGCCGTTGGCTTGATTGGCATCTCTCTTAGAAACTCTTCTGCTAGATCAAAACGGCCAGCTCTGCCTAAAAGATCTATAACGGCGACACAGTGGTCAGGCTTTGGTTCTATGTTATACTTCTTCATCAGACCGAAGTAGTACTGCCCTTGCTCCAAAAGTCCGGAATGGCTACAAGCGGTGAGGACAGAAAGGAAAGTTATGACATTCGGTTGAATACCAATCTTAAGCATGTGCTCAAACGTTTTGACTGTTTCCTTCCCGAGGCCATGCTGGGCATACACAGTTAGAATAGAGTTCCAGGAAACCACATCTTTCTCCAGCAATCTATCAAATACCTTTTCAGCATCCTCGAGGCTACCAGCCTTTGCATACATATCAAGCAGTGTATGACCAACAAAAGAAAGGAGCTTTATCCCTAATTTTATCATATGGGCGTGGACCCATTTGCCTTGTTCCAAGGCTCCGGTGCTGGCAAATGCACTAAAGATGCTGGAATAGGTGAAGTGGCTAGACTTGAAACCTGTTCTCTGCATTGCCCTGAAGAGGTAGAGAGCTTTCTCTGCTTCATCCTGTCTTGCATAGCCAGCAATCATTGCATTCCATGACACGTCGTTTTTGCTTGTTAGTCCTTCAAATAACATCTGGGCATTGTCCATACATCCGCATTTTGCATACATATCCACAAGAGAAGTATCAACAAAAATGTATCCGTTGAAACCATTCTTCAAACAGAAAGCATGAATTTGTATCCCGTCTTTCATGCTGGGTATTGCCCCACATGCTTTAAAAAGGCTGGAGAGAGTGAAGTGGTTTGGTTTTGAACCAAGATTCAGCATTTGTGGGAACAAGGCAAGAGCTTCAATAGGCCAATCATTAAGGGAATATGCACTGATCATCATGGTCCAGCTGACAGTGTCTCTGGAGGTCATAGCATTAAATTGTTTGCGGGCTTCATGTAAACTACCACACTTTACATACATGTTGAGCAAACTGTTTTCAATGACAACATTTTCCTTATACTCGGACTTGAGGAAATGGGAATGCACTATTTTACCTTCTCTGATTTGGCACAACTCTACACACCTCAACAGCAACTTGTGGTAACAAGGGTTTCCATTTCTATTAAAGAAACCCCAGCCCTCCCACCGCATGTCTTTATCAGTAAATCCTCCTCCAGCAGTACCTGATAGAAAAGTTTGCATTGTCGTATACAAGGAAGAACCTCTAAATGGACCTTCATATGCATTGTGAATAAAAAAACCAAGTGCCACTGCACAATGCCTTTGTCTGAAACTTGACAATCCATACCTTCTCATAAATAGAAGAGAGCCAACTTGAATATTGGTTGGGTAAAACAACTACAACAGCCCTATACTGCCAGCTTCTTCCTGCTATTCAGTGGCTAACTCATCTTTATACTTCAAACATTTACGGAAAAGCCAGGAGTTATTAACGCTTGATTAGACCACTTTGTGAAGCACAGTGAAAGAAACCTGTAGATATGATCTAACTGTTAAGAAAGACAACTGTCAATGGGCCCAAGACGCCCGTAAAAAATATCCAACTCTGTTTAGCAAGCAAAAAGAAGAGGAAACGGCAAATAATGGAACTCAAAAGATTATCAATATTCATTTCACAAAAAGGAAAGAAGTATAAACTTGAAAAAACTCTATGACCAAATCTTACTAAAAATCAATGCATGGCCATTATTCACCAACAAAGGTAAATATCCCAACAAACATAACATATGTTGTTATCAATAGATATAGTCAAAATTACAATGTAAAGAAATCCAGAAAGACTTTGCAACTGTTTGAACTCTGTTTTTTTCTTCTTCTTTTTTTACCTAATAACACGCTAGTAGAAAGTTTGACAGTATGGTGACTGGGAAAAGTAGTTATAGACCATCAGGCAAATAGGATTCTTAAGCAAAGAGAGTGAGGCAACAAGATAAGGTACACTGTCTAGGTTTTGCAGCTCGAGGAAGCTACAAATAGGAAATTTTCTCTAATAGTTTAAGCTTGTTTGGCCTATTCCTCCAGAGATGCTGGTAGTGGTTAAAGTAGGCTATTCATTGTTGAATCATGGATAGGCCAATACAAATGTCATCCCACAATACCTGGATATTCTATCCTAAAAACCTCACCCATGTTAGATATCAAGCAGGTTACCAAACGATCCAATTGAAATTTGCAAGGATGTGTACCAATCAACATCAAAATCCATACTCTTGACAGTGCAATTAAATTCTCCCTCCTAGTGCAACTAAATTTTACAAAGTAACCTGAAACTTTAAAATCTGGGATCCCATGAAAATCAAGAGTGTGTAGATTGTAGAATAATTAATCAGTGGCTTTTTCTCGTTCAGACACCAGCAACACCTTCCGCATAGCATCAGATTGTAGGAATTGAAAAATCTATGATATAATCCATCAAGCAAAGCAATTTGTAAAGGAGTTTCAATAAAAGCGAGAAAATAGATTTAGTCTAAGATTTAAGAATTTCTAAAGCCAACAAGAAATTATAACTTATACTAATGCGCAACAATTTGGGGCAGCAGCACAGGAGGATTAAGGAGATGGGAAGGATTAAGGAGATGGGAATTTTGTAATTATAAAACCACAAGGGTAAAGATCAAGGGTAAAACGGTAATTCAACTTTGAGCCACATCTTCCCTTTTATATAGTATAGAATGTCAATTTTGTACTGTAGTTTATTTTCCTCTCTATGGCCCTATGAGAGGCTGAGAAGAATACTATCTTAAAAGAAGCTAATTATGATTGATCTTTGCTGAGTAAGTGAGAAGAATATGTGAGTATAATTCCCCATTCAAAACAGTTTATTATTGGATTAGCTGCTAATCAAGCCACATCTGGCATATGGCATCTACTCTACTGGTTCTGATTCTTGTTAATTTTTTGACCTTAACTTTTACATTTTACTAATAGGAACGGAATCTCAAGAGCATCTCTAAGTCTCTAAGAGCTGTAACAACTTTAAAATTTTAGGGATTTTGAAGTTTTTAGAGAACTTTAACAACAAAAAATCCCAAGGCAAAGCCAAAAACAAGGCCATCTAGAAACGAATGACTAACATTACCTTCATCATTGTTGTTAGATTGATCATCGTCATTCAGCTCGGAGATATCCTACGGATAAGACTTAGCAAATTTGTATGGTTCATCAAACATGGTGGCATTCAATTTAAAACTCTAAATAATGAAATGAACTTTAATCTAACCACTGCTCATTTATGAAAAATCTCATGTGATCCAGCTTAGCCCGATAACCTTCTTCTGCCCACTGTCTTCTATTTGATTTCTTAGCTTCTTCACATCATCCCACCTTCCGTCCGTTGCATAGATGTTGGAAAGCTTAACCATACAAGGACTATTTGCAGGATCAGTCTTAAATATATTCTCTGCAACCATTTCTGCCATTTGTGTGTCTCCCTGAGCTTCACAACATGCAAGAAGAGCTCCCCATATGCCTTCATCAACTGGGTCAGGCAAGTTCATAACGAGACCATACGCCTCCACCAATTCCCCGCCCATTCCTAAGAGCTTAACCATGTGAACATAATGCTTAGCAGTAGGTTCAATCTTATATTCATCTCTCAATCGTCTGAAATATTCCTTTCCATCTTTGACAAGGCCGGAATGACAACAAACATGAAGGAGAGCAGCCAACGTCGATTGATCAGGGGTTATTCCCCTATCAAGCAATTCATTGAATACATTGAATGCTTGAGAAGGAAATCCACAGGAACCAAGACCCGAAATCATAGTATTATAAGTCACATTGTTCTTGGTAGGAAGTGACTGAAATGATAACTTTGCCAAATCTACAAAACCACATCTAAAGTACATGTCTACAAGGGCAGAGGCAACCATGACATCACTCTCTAACCCATGTCGAAAAATGTAACCATGTATCTCACAACCGGGCGTATGCATAGCCAACTGACCACAAGCTGCTAAAGCATTGGCTATTAATACAGGATCGCCCTTCAACCCATACATATTCATTTCGTTAAACAGCATAAGAGAACTTTTGTATTCCCCAAACTGTGAAAATCCCGTCATAAGCGCGGAACATGTCACTAAATCAGGCTCCACTAGACTAGAAAAAGCTCTGTACGCTGAATCCAAACAATTGCATCTGCTGTACATGCTCACCAGTGAACTCACCACATGAGGATTCCCATCAAAACCGTTCCTTATACAAAATCCATGAACTCCTTGGCCTAATCCCAACAAATGTTGATCACTGAAACCAAGCAGCAAACCAACCATAGTGTAGCCATCTGATTTCCTCCCCAAATGCCTCATATCACTAAAAAGTCTTACCCCTTTCTCCCAAAAGCCAGAATACCCATACCCAGATATCATTGAATTCCACATAGGCAAATCCGGATCGTCCACCCGGCAAAACACTTTGGCTGCTTCATCAACAAGGCCCAGTTTCGCATAAGCACTCACAATTGCACTGCAGCAGATGGAATCCATTGCTAAACCAAACCCTACTAGTCCACCATGAATAACTCTTAGTGCATCCAGGTCATGATTCTCAAAAGATGCTCGAATTACACATGCAAATGTGAAACTATCAGGCTTAGTTTCAGATCTAAGCATCTGGTTGAAAAGAGGGAAGGCCCCTCGAAAGTGATGCACCCGGGCATATGCCCTAATAATGGAGTTCCAGAGGTAGATGCTTCGGCTGGACATTTCGTCAAACAGGTTGCGGGCAGACGGGAGGTCATTGCTCAGGGCGTATAATCTGACGAGCCTGGTTGCAAAGAAGGGGTCGAGTGAGAGGTGGGTCTTGGCAACGAGAGCGTGTAGTTGCTTGATTTTGAATGCAGGTTGTTTTGATTTTGAGAGTTCTGATAAAAGCAATTGAAATGGGATGAACATATTTAGCAGCCCCTAGATTTAGAACTTGATTACCCTACAAAAAAAGCCATTGAAGAGCTTCTCTTCATTTAATTGGTAACTAGAGATCAATGAACATATTAATCAAGCTCAAGCAAACCAAACTAACCATTACAATAATTCAAGATCTCAAGTGACAATTACATAATCACTAGTACAAATATAGTCATCAACGACGTCAGAAAAACACCATGAAAATCATTATATGGTGTTTTGAAACGCCGTCGGTCATATTGGCTTCTATTTAATGGCATTTGTAAAACGCCTTAAAAATCACTTTCCATGGCGTTTGGAAAACACCATATATAAGAATCTAAATCACAAATATTGTTTTCCATGGTGCAAAAAACGCCATAACATTAGTTATGCCATAAATAAGAATACATTGTTAAAAGGGGAAAAAAAAATTATGGATTTTAATAATGCCATAAAATTTTATGGATTTTAACAATGCCATAAAATTTTATGGATTTAAAAAAAAATTGTATCAATATGCCAGTAGGCTGCAGATTGTGGCCCGATTTCAACCTTTCAAAATGGCCAAAATTAAGTAGAAACTTCATATGATGCCCAGAAATTTTATGGATTTATATTAAAAAAAAAAGAAAAAAAAAAAAACTGTTTGCAATAATCTCGCTATTCAAAGCCCAGAAACCTAAACTTGGCTGATTTACACAATAGCGGGATCAATCATACAATGCAAAACCAATTGGAGACAAAAACAGAAGCCATTAAGCCAACACAAGAAAGCCAGGGAATTGATTAAAACCAGCTCAACTTCAAAGAGAAAAAATCATTTTCAATAATTTGATTACTGATTGTCTAATAGCGAGATCAATCATACAATGCAAAACCAAATGGAGACAAAAAAAAACAGAAGCCATTAAGCCAACACAACAAAGCCAGGGAATTGATTAAAACCAGCTCAACTTCAAAGAGAAAAAATCATTTTCAATAATTTGATTACTGATTGTCTACAAAAGTAGAAAATTATGCAAGGACTTCAGAGCAAATCTAATCAGGTAGAGTTAAGAGGCAAGTAACTATTCAAGGAAAATAAATTTACATATGTGAAGAAAAGATAAGAGAAAAAATCAGATATGAGATGGTAAAAGAGGTTCTCATCTCAATCACAATAACAATGACTAATTGCCTCGTAATTCAAATCGTCCAAAATTATGAAAGAAATTAAGAAAACATCTAAAAGTCCATGATATGGAAGCCGTACCTAACAAAGAGTAGTCTATAAGTTGACCGAAGGATCTAGAAAGGGGGGGGGGGGGGGGGTCATGTGCTGTTATGGAAGCCGTTAGGCCGTGAGAGGGGAATGCTAGTATCACTGCCTGTCATCTAACACTAGTGGAAGTCAGTATAAATAAGGCAATAGGTCTCTTTGTTAGTCATCGAAAAATCTACCTTGTAATTGGCTATTTAGCCTAGGGCTAGTCAGGCGTTTGCCTTCTAGTTAAGGGAGTGAACCCCAGGGATTTATGCTTGGCTCTGGTTCATCTCTGTTTGCTATTGAGTGTGTTTTGCGTTTGATCTATCAAATTAGTTCTTCCTGATTTTATTCTCTATCAGTCCAATTGTGCAGACTCTCTCTCAAGTCTCAAAGCACTTATATGAGAGGCACAGCCCACATAGGATATCATCTTCAGTAGCTTTTATTGAGAAACACTCAACTTGATACTTTACCATGAAAGGTGCATATGTATCCATTCATTCAGTTCACATGAAACATCAAATATTATTCAACATCTGTTTTTAGGGATTGATCAATTCAATTCTAAATAACCCAGGTTTGTTGAAGAATTATAGCCAGCAATATAGTGTACTCAATCAAACTGAAGTGCGGGTTACCTTATCGATCAGCCGAACTCCGCCTCATCTCAGATACTATTGAGTCTTTCCTACATCACTCTTTCCCACTAGTGTTCTTCACGACATGAAAATGAATATTCACGACTAAATAAATACTGTACATGAGTTATAGAGTAGAAAGTAAAAATAATGCTATATCATCATACCTCACTACTTGAGCTAATTGGCCCACTGGAAAGTGTTAAATTCCCCTGAAAAGTCTCTGAGATAAAAAAATATATAAAAAATTATTTATTAGCGTTTATAAAGTCAAAATATGACGCCAGCATACAACTTTCATATATTAGAACACAACACATCATGCAGTCAAGGATTACACTCACGTTTTAAAAGATGGGATTCACAACCTTATATCTTGTTTTATGAAAAGTAGTTTAGCCTCTGTAATTGTTCCTTGTTCCTGCCTTCCTGGTTCTTACATCAAGAACTTATTGCAGATAAATGCCAAAACTTCAAAGAATTGTAGTTTCCCAAAAGAGTATGGTCCTGTAAAAAAAAAATTATAAGGCTTTTGGTTAAAATTTAGGATGGGAAAAGTTGTAGGTTATAAAAAGCACATGAAAACAAGTTGAACAAACTTATCAGAAGTTGAAGGTTGACGCAACTCAAGATCTGAATTACCGAGAAAGTAAGATAGGACCTATTCCATACAATAAATTCAAACAAAGCAACTCAAGGAATGTTTTTCATTGAAACTGCCCATGTTACCACCTTGAGATGTATTTGCTACAAAACCCAGTAATTTTCATAAGAGGTTAATATTCAAACATAAATTTGAGACTCTTAATCTTAAGTCCAAATGCGCAGTAAAAGAATGAAACATATATTAACAAGAATCTCAAGCAATTAGAACCAATTGATAGCATAAAGCAACACTAAATTGGCACACTTCTACTCAAAAGCAAAATCAATGTGAGATTGACTCAAAATTTGGCAGTACTCAAAGAAAACAGCAAGATCAAAAATAATTTGACACTCACAAATCACAGACCACGGGTAAAATATCATGCTTGAACGCCTTTAGGGAAAGAAAAAGAAAAGGAACCTTTGCAATGCTATAAGACATAAAATGATACTAGAAATCTAGAACAGATTGATAGAGGAAAAGATGTCAAACCAAAACATTCACAAGAACCTTTAGGCATAGAGAATTGGATATTGTCAACCTTAGTTTCTTCAGCTTTTCATTCCAGCCGTTATGTTTTCATTGGCATTAAACATAACAATAATATATTTTCACAAATCTACAGCATATCAAACAATATATAGTCATATATATACAAATTTTGTGACAGCCAAAAAAAAAATTTAATGCTGCAAATAAGAATTGGGTATCAAATTATCCATAACTACAGCAAAGTAGACAAATGCCACAGATATATATTCATTTGGCTTGTTGCCTGCAAACTTAAAAGCAAAATGCAAATGAACTACCCAAAAAAAAGGTAGGCAAATGGAATGATTAATTCCATTACTGTATGGATATGGGCTTCACAAGAACAAGGCTGAAATTGATTAACGTTTGTTAACATCTTCATAAAAATATCAAAGGCTCGACTTTAATTTAGGAATATGGGAATTTAGGGTTTTGGTCGGTACTCATTAGTTTGGGAATTTAGGGCTTTAGTTGAAGTTTCACTGTCGGCTATCCGGAGATGGGGGAGGGACGGTGATTGGTTCCGCAATCAAGACCTCCTGTACTGTCATGGATTTGTGGGAAACGAAGGAAGAAGAAGAGGAGAGACGAGTCAGTGTTACCTGGGGAAGCTCGGGACGAGTGGCGGCGAGAATAGGACACCAGAGGTGCATAGGTTCCGTCGGAATTCGGCGGGAGGAGTCGTTGATATGAGATTTGGTTACAGTTTTTGGGTTTGGGTTTGGGTTTTGGGGGAACAGAAAGGAGAGGGGAGAGTCGATGAGATTTTGGGGCAAAATTTTGTGTCATTAACAAAAATATTTTTTTTTTAGTGAGGCCAGAGACGAGACCTCAAAATGGCTAATGACAGGATAATTTCAATTAAATTGCGTGAAAATTTATGTTAAATTTTCAGAAAAAAAAAATAGAAATTGGTTCTAGGGTTGAAAAACACACCTACGGCCGCCGTCATACCACTAACTTTGAATTGGGTTTGTTATTAGAATTCGGTCTCCGGAGTCTTCAGATCTACTATGTCCTCTCTAACGGGATCATCCTTGTTCAAATTAACACTGGCCATCTTGAATCACATCTACGAACCGGAGCTAAACCATCGAGCTTCCCAAACTTGGTCCTAAGCCAAATCGAAGAGCAACGAGGAGTGATTCCGAGCTGCTGAAGTTGTCGATCGACATGCTCTCAGTGGCGTAGAAGCAATGATGGGTGGGAATGGGATGGGGGAGGGAGGTGTCGTGGATAGGAAAGAATCCTGACGGGGGAGAGAGAAGTGAACGAAGGGGAGGACGGGAAGGATGATTTGACTTCAGTAACGGTAGCGATGGAGATGGAAGTGACGACGGTGGGCCCAGGAGGGAGGTTAGGGAGGAAGCCGTATCGGCGGATCATGGAATCGATTAGACGATCACCGTTGTTGAGTAATTGAGAATCCATTCACAAAAGTTTTGAATTTGATTTTTGAATTTGATTGATTAACAGTGAAAAGAAATGGAATTATGAGAAGGACTTGTTCGAACAATTTGGTAAAATTTATCTTGATAATAGTCGTTTCAACATCTTGCCTCGAGCTCTTATGTTTTTGTTTTTGAGAAATTTACAGAAAACCACCTCTTAAATATTGGTTTTTTCACTTAATCACCCCTTAAATTTGAAATTACAGTAAACCACCCCTTAAATGGTTCACATTAACAAATCACCACCCATCACCAATTTACATTATGTTTTCGTTAAATAAATTATATTTTAACAATTGTCAATTTAAAATATGCGTTTAATTATTTTAACTGTTAGTAATAACCTCTTTTTTAAAGGTTAATTATAATTTTTCTTCAAAGGCTAATTATTGAAATACAATTTTTATAATATAAATAAATAATTTTAATATTATTTTTAACTTTATAAATGGAAATTATTATTTATAATCATATTATACTTACAAAATAATTTAAATAATTTTTACAAAATTATTTTAAGACATAAATCAGAAGATATTTCTAAGTTATATTTATAAGTTTTTTTTAAAATGATATCTATAATACAATCCAACCCCTTCAATTCAAATTTTAAATATATTTATACATAAATTTTGAGTTTAAAAATATTAAAATATAATATATTTAAGGATGGATTAACAAAAATAGAGCAAGGTTGGTGATTTGTTGATGAGTATCATTTAAGGGGTGGTTTTCTGTAATTTTTAATTTAAGGGGTGGTTAAATGAAAACCAACATATTTAAGAGGTGGTTTTCTGTAAATTTTTCTTTTTTTAACATTTGAAAGTTACACACCGTAAACATAATACTAATGCATTTCACCTTTATGCGCACCCCAAAGGAATTGGAATCGAGTTGTTGCCTCTTATGCACACCCAAGGTGCCCATAAAAATTAGTTGTTGCCAATGGCTAGTTATCCGCATCATGGGTGTGTATAGGTATTATTAGTGGTTCTAATCACCGGCTAGTTTTCTCTCCACTTTTTAAATTTGTAGTGTCATATACGGCTTTTACCCCACAACAAATATTATCTCTTCAATCATTTTCATAGTTGAAAACATTAAAATATGTCTGCTATGAAAGATTGATCTGATAGCGAAGGAGAGCACGAATGGATATGTTTGTTTTATTTAATTTGTTATTTAAACATTTTTAAGTATATTTATATTATACGAAATGATGTTCTTTTAGATTAGACTATTGGTTTAATATTTTATGAAAATATACAAATTGAAATGATATTCATTTATATTAGACGATTAATTAGCATCATATTAGGTTAGAAGGAGAGAACGAATGAGTACGTTAGTTCCATTTTATTATTTGATCACTTTTAACAGTTTTAAGTTTATTATTATACGAAATGATATTAATTTGTAGACTTATTGATTTAGCATTTATCTTTATTATTTTTTGAAAATAGAAGAATTGAAATGATGTTCATTTAGATTAGACGGTTGTTTAGCTTAGATTAGATTAGCACAAGGAGATGAAATTAAAGCATAATTTTCTTTATTTTTTGTAGAGCAGTAATGGTATAAATGAATGAATAGGTAATACGATGAGTTTCACAACCACAAGAGCGTGACCTGATATTAGTGAGAAGTTAGGTGTGTAAGAGAGCTCATAGAAGAAATTTTGTGATCAAGGCGTGGAATAGTTCGGATAGCATGCATGGAAGAATAGTTTTAACTTGTGAGCACTATGAGAAGTATCACAAGTATCGTCGACAGGTTATTGGAAATGACGATGACGTAGATGATGAAGATATTGGTCTCGATACAAGAACAAAAAAAAAACAAGTGCAAATTTGAGATGGATTGTCGAGAGTATCAAAGAGACAGTTGAAAAGTAAGGGCGCGGTATACGGTGTTCACAACCACAAGCATCTTCTTATGTTGGTAGGTTATTCATTCGTCGGGCGTTTGAACGCATCTCAAATGAATAACATTAAAAATAGCACTATGGCGGGAGCAAGACCGAAAGATGTGCTAACCAAATTGCGTTATGATGAGCCAACAAGCGTGACTTCAAGGGGTCAAATATACAATGCACGGGCTCGAGTGAAGAAGAACTTATTGGATGACCAAACACCAACTCGATATCTTTTGTCAGAGTTGGTGCGTAAGTAATACTCCTTCCACTACAGATTAGACATTGAAGGACTTACTACGGATATGATTTTTCCCCACAAGGATTACTTGAAGTTATGGAATGTGTTTTTGTACGTTATTGTTATGAACTCGGCGTACAACACAAACTAGTATGTGATCCATGCTCTTTTTTCCCATACTAATTGCATATTTTAGTTTGTCTAACAATATATTTTTTATTTGATTATACAAACATTTGTATCGTAGAATCAATAAGTTGCTGCTAAATATGGTGGGTGTGTCCAGCACAATGCAAACATTTCACTTAGGATGCGCAATTATGACAAGATGAAGGCAGGGGTCGAGTAGTGGAAGCGTCTAGTGGGGGATAAGGATGGTGCGATTGTTTTGCTGGAACGAAAGGTGGTGGTAAGACTATTGAAAAGATGAAGACGTACCAAGTACTAATTCTAAATATATATATATATATATATATATATATATATATATATATCAATCAGTGTGTTTATTTTACCTCATCACAAACTAACAAAAATCACATGTTATTCACGTTCGTATATTGTTCATTTTACAAAAAATGTCTATCTAGTGTGACTTATAGATGCACACACCCAGGGTGCGCATAAGTACTGTAAATTATCATTTTATGTGCATGCATCTTGGGTATGCATCGATGTAGTTTCATTCCTTAGTATACGCATCCTGGGTACGCACCTATAAATAACACTCCTTGATCTACTCTACCCATTGTTTTAGGAATCCAACCTCCTTAAAATATCTTCAAAATCCCATCTAAGCTTATCATAATAAGCCTTCTCAAGATCGAGTTTGAGAATCATTGACCTTTTTCCACACTTTTTTTTTCTCAAAGAGTGCACAATCTCTTGCATAAGAACATTATTATCTTAGATCCATCTAGCCCGAAGAAAACTTCCTTGCATTGGGTCAATCAACTGACCCAAAACACCTCACATCCTCATCATAAGATTCTTAAAGATGATCTTATAGATCGCGTTGTAGAACGCAATGGGACGATATGCTTTATATATACCAGGTTTTCAATCTTATAAAAGAGAACAATGAGTAAGCAATTCAGTCCTTTCGACAAGGTTTTATCCATGAAAATTTTCCAAACCTCCTCTACCACATAATTCTAAATAATCCTCAATACTTTTGATACAACACGGACTGAAAACCATCTAGGTCTGGCGCTTTTAGGGCCCCATGCCTTTCGTATCCCTCTAGATATCCTCTGTTGTGAAATATTATGCAATTTTCTTCCATACACCTTGGTCCAAACTCGAAAAGCTAAGGGCATCAATCTCATAGCTAAGCAAAGGCAAGATATGTCTTCAACACTATTGAGAGAGCGAAACTAAGTAAGCCCACTAAGGCCTAAGGGCATTCTTGTCTCTCCTATGGTAAAACCCTCAAACCCTAATTTTTATTATAAAACATGAGATACGCCTCCACAAAGAGGATGGATCATAACAACACTGACTTGAGCGTCGGAGGGTCCTCCGGGGGAGACAAGTCACGCCCCGACCTCGTTTGTTCTTGTTTCATAGGTTAGGATTCGTGTTGAGATCATCATCAATATCGGTCTCCATCAACAATTATTGAGAGCAGATTTATGTACACACAATTGGCGCTGTGCGTGGATAATAATCAAAAAGCACTAAGATTGGAACCCTAATGAACTAAATCGAAAAACCCTACCATCGTCGAGGGCCAGGGACACTGCGAGGGACCGTGCTGGCCGCCGCAAGAACCTGCAATAGATCGACGGTGGAGCCGGTGAACCTCCATGGAGCGGGCCGGTGGAGCCGTCCCTTCACAAGGAGGAGGTGCGAGGCATAAGGACCGTTGAGGCCAAGTGTAGCGGTCATGTTGATAGTGACCACGACGGCAGGATCGCATTAGATTCATAATCGGATAAGTTCTTCTCTCTTTTGATATCATGTAGCCTACGATTAATACTTAGATCTACGGTTCGACTAGCACCTTAGAATTGATTTCTAAAAAGAAATTGTATGAAATTTCCATCAAAGTTGCCAGAGTATAGCAGCAAGGGATTCACTTAAGGGTTAACAACAAAGCATCAAGCTCATAACCCAAGAGCTAGACATGCAAGAGATTCACTTAAGGGTTAACAACGAAGCATCAAGCTCATAACCCAAGAGCTAGACATGCAAGGGGTAAAAAGTTCTTTAACTACTGTCAGATTGGAAGTCAAGATCGACATCAAAGCTATAGGAATTATTCAAGAATGTCAAGAATGATGTTGGAAAAGAAGAAAATACGACGACAGTAAACGATAGCCAATTACGGCCAACAAGAGTCAATTACGACCAACAATAGCCACTCAAGGCCGAAAAATAGCCGCTCAAGGCCAACAAATCACTACTTAAGGCCGAAAAATCACCACTTACGTCCAACAGTTCGCCACTTAAGGCCAAAAGTCGCCAATCATAGGTCATAAGGTATCGTCAATTAAGATCAAAACAAGCAATTGATAAGCAAAAAAGGAGTAAGCTTTAAAGGCCAATTTAAGTCATTTTAGGCCATGTATACGCCAATTAAGGTCAATAGTCACCAATCACATGCCATAAGGAGTTCGTCAATAAAGACCAATGGAAGTCAATCACAGAGCAAATGCGTAGAAGCCGTCAAAGGCCAATTATAATCCATCACCGATAGGGGCCGATAGCTTTCGTCAAGGCCAATAGTAGCCGCTCACAGGCCATCAAGATAGACGCCATTCAAGGCCAATAGTCGCCATTTATAGGCCAAATAGTGGATGCTAATTAAGGTCAATAATCGCCGTTACAGGCTAGAGTCTCGGCACCAATCACGGTCAACATTATTCAACCATTGGCAATCAAGAGATTTTACCTAACTTGTTATCCAAGTACCCATCTACGTGATCAAGGATCAACTCATTGATCAAGGGGAAAATCCAAGTATAAGCATAAAGAATCCCAAGGATTGGAAATTATCGGTCTCCTTCACCACTGATAAGTGCTAAAGGAGCCCGGGGGGAAATTGAGAGAGCGAAACTAAGCAAGCCCAGTAAGGCCCAAGGGCATTCTTGTCTCTCCTACGGTAAAACCCTCAAACCCTAATCAATATTATAATACTGAAGGAGAAGTCGTCTACGACATGTGGCGACTTCTCCTTTAAAGTAGGTATTTTTAATTTAATTATTTATTAATGGAGTTGTTTGGATAATTAAGTAAATTTAATTAATTAAATCTAATTCTGTTAAGATTTGGTCGGTTAAGATTTGGATACGAATTCAGTGGATATATTTGATATTTTAGTTGGTTAGTTTAGATATTTATCGGATAAGATTAAAATAAAATCATATTTATTTTAATAAATCAAATATGACTTTTTTTTTTAGATTTTTAATTGTGTCTCTTCTTAGGTACGTTCACCATCATTTACTATATAATCACCCTTCTTCTCACTTCCTTAATTTACATTTTTCTTCTTCTTATCTCTACCTCAATTTTTTTGCATCTGTTCAAAGGATAAATTCGTACAATCATACTAATAATACTAATCAACAATGGTGGAAATTATTGGTGAGACTCAATTTGATTTCTCGCTCTCTTTTATTTTTTTATTTTTTTAATTTCAATTTCACATTCTCAATGTTAGATTTGTTTGTATTCATAACTCTATATTGTAATTTATTTGGTTAAGTATATAAGTCATTCGTTCATATCCCTTAGTTGGTACTTTGTACTCATGTTTTATTAGTTCATGGGTAATTGATACTATTTTATTTCAACCGATCCGCTATACATTTGATCAAACTCTATGGGATGAAACTGATTAAAAAATATAGTAATGAAATATCTTAATTTTCAACGAATGAAGACAGAATAGTTGAACGATGTATGTCGGGTTACGATCTCCTGTGAGAATCAAAATTTGACTTTAAGTACTTGGATTATTGTTTGTAGGAGTTACTTGACTAATTATCAACCATAATGAGTATAGTCACGAAATCAAATAAAGTGATAATCAATTGATCGACCGTTTGATGTTAATCCTTAAAAATTAACTAAGTTGATATTAATTTATGAAAATTCTAATTATTAAATATAAAATCGTCAATATATGTGATTATATATCAATATATTATGCTTTTGTAAATAAATGTTTTTAGGTTAAATCCCATTAATTAATTTTGTTCCAGTTTATTTTAGTTAGTATAATTCACTTATTATATAATTTTTAATTTAAACCTAGACTCTTTTTATTGTATTTTTCTTAATTTTATTTTCAAATGAAACAAGAAAATGAATAAAGATTTGAAAAAATTAATATTTTATTCAAATCAATTAGAAGATGAGTGATTCAATTATTTTTATTTTAATCGTATTTTAATCGTAGATAATGATATGGTTTATACTCATCGTATAGGATCATAAAAGTTAATAAGCTAATTTATGACGAAGGTAAATTAATTATATTAATAGTATCACAGTTGAGCTGTTTTTTTTTTATTTTATTTTTTTACAGTAGGCAAACAGTAGAATGTCTTTACATAAGATCATTCTTGATTATCCTGACGGATGATGATACAAAGATCCCTGTTCAAAGGGAGAGTAGAAGTATTACATTCATTACTACTTTCAGCTATATAATCAGCTGCACCGTTAGCACAATTGAGCTGTTATTTTCACATGGCGTGCCTCCCATATGGTAATACTATTTGCGCAATTTGATTGATTGAATATAAATGTTGACACCTTATTTAATTATTTTTACACAATATTATTTGAATTTTCAATTCAATCTATTTTACTTAAAACCGAATTTGATTTTATTTGTTAAATTAAAAAAATAAACTCAAATATTTTTTTATTGAGCAAAATTTAACATAATCGGTTAAAATCTTTGGAGTTTTGTTGTTGTTGTTAAAATTCAAATATGAAATAACTAATAAAACATTGACCTAATCCTAACAATATCTTAATATTGTAATTTTTTTTTTCAAATTTACAATCTTAATCACAATCATCCTAACAATATCTGAGATTTTTTTAATATCTAGATTTGAAAAAAAAATGATCAATTTTATTGTCTTATAATAAACACTTTTGCAAATGAAAGACAAACTAACTCATTTCACACAAATGAAAAAGCAATAAAACAAAGAACTAAAATATGACATTTATTAACCTACTATAGCCAGTTATAAAGAGTTAAAAATATTTTTATTTACAGAAATCCCGCATAAGATGCGGGTTACTATACTAATATAATACTAAAAAAGAAGTCGTCTAACCCATGTGTCGCCTTCTCTTTTAATGTAGGGATTTTTAGTTAGGGATATTGATTATTAAGTTATTTTACAATTCCAATTAAAATTAAATTAAAATATATACAATTATTAAAGATAACAATTAATAGCAAACATCCGCACAAACGTTGATTGTGTAAGGATATAAGCAAATTTGCATATTTGATTGCACAAAATTAGTTGAGATATTCTCGACATTATGGTTGGTTGGTTTAGATATTCATTGGATAAAATAAAAATTATAATATAGTTATTCATATCTTTTTAGTTAGGATATGGTTGATTTCTAATGTTTTGTTTCTTTAAAAAAAATACAAATTTATAAAAATACAAATTCAAGCGCATACATTATGTAACATCATTAATGTATTAATGTATGATGTATCTATTCCATTAAATTGTATTTTTTCCTAAACTTATTCATTTTTTTAATCATTTTTTAGGTAGTTGATATTTCTATAATCAAGAATGGTGGAATGGATTTAATTTCTTCATGTAATTATTTTTATATTAGTGTGATTTATGAAGAAAATCCATTCCACCACTCTTGATTAACGAAACATCATCGACATGAAAAAAAAAAGACAAAACATTACCACCATTACATATACTTTGAGCTATTTGGAAGACTCAATTTTTTTAATTACCTCAATGGTATCTCAAATGTATTCTTTAGTTTTATTTTTTACATTGCCTTATTTATTTAGTTTCATTATTATTCTAATATTTATTAGCATCATTTTGATACGAATAATATTTACAAGCTTTACCAATATTTGCATAACTTTATGCTTATATTTGATTCTAATACTTAAATTTTCTTATTATTTATAGCATATTTATTTATTTCGGTATTCAATATGTTATAGAATATTTATTTTTTATTACTTTGTTTGTGATACTTATAATATTTATGTAAACAATAATAAATGATATTGTATAAACATATATTTTAAAACAAGATCCGTGCAATGCACGGGGTACTGAGCTAGTTTTTATTATAAAACATGAGATACACCTCTACAGAGAGGATGGATCAAAACAACACTGACTTGAGCGTCAGAGGGTCCTTCGGGGGAGACAAGCCATGCCCCAACCTTGTTTGTTCTTGTTTCACAAGCTAGGGTTCGTGTTGAGATCATCATCAATATCGGTCTCTATCAACTATTATTGAGAGCAGATTTATGCACACACAACTATAGAGTTTTGTGAAGAATATCAAGGCAATTTTATCCATTATGCCATCATCTTCAACCCATCTTTTCTTCTCATCAAACAACCCCTTGACCGTGTTCTTATTCCCCCTAACAATGGCGAAAAATGTGTAAGAAGGCAGTGTTGCGATTACCACGATATAAATATTTCTCAAGAGACTTCTGAAACCATGGGAGCTCCTCTTGTTCAAGAACTTTGTTAAGGCCCACTTGAAGTTTCCATTCCTGAGCTATGAGTGCATCCGACTTGTAAGTGTTAAGGTTGCTTTGAGCTCCTTCAATTTTTTCCTATAATCTCTTTCTTCCTGAAATGAATGTTCCTAAAAACCTTGCAATTCCAAGTTAGTAAGACATCTTTTAGAATGGGAAGAGCATTACATACATTGGCATTCCAGTTCTGTTCCACGATCACCATGAAGTTGATGTGGGTAAACCAACCTCCATATTAAGGACTCACACATATCAATCCTTTGGACAATTTTTAAAATAAAAGTAAAGGTAAAGGTAAAAAGTAAACTAATCCACAAATTCAAGTTGTACGTTGCTATATGCACCTACAATAGGTGCTAAATGCACTCGTGAGAATGGATTCTTAATCCGTTCATACAATTCGATTGACATGTGTCCAACATCAATTGCGCTTGTCGGAAAAAAAGCTATGAACAGATCATAGATTCGCTTGTACAATTAGGTGAAAAAAATCTACTTATTATTCGTTCATCCATTAAAAATTTTGGGATAATATTCCAATGAACGGATATATCATCCGTTCATGTAAAAAAAATCAAACTGTTTTTTTGTAAATGGATAAGATCAGTTCATAGTTTGATTTTTTTTTAGTTATGGAGATTGTTACCATGCACTAAAGATGGAGTTGTTTCAATTGGGAAAGTCGATCGACCTCAATCTTGAGCTTCTTTTGAGACTCTCCTTTTTTTACGAGCCCATCCATTTGAATCTCGAAGATCTGATCCCTCTCCCGGCCTCAGTATTCTCTCGGTCAAGCCTCAACTGCTCCAACCGCTTCCTTCCGGTGTTGAGCTTGTCGGCCAACAAAGCGTCGATGGATTTGACCTCCACCTCCAATTTGGCATTAGCGGTGGCAGATGGAGGAGAGAGATCAAAGACGAGGCGTAATCGAGGTTGTTCTCCTTGTTCGCATAGCAGATAGGAGTGAAGAACTCATTTTTCATTGAATTTTTTAATAGGAACGCATCTTAGATCAATAAGTTAGATTTTTTTTGCAAAACTTAAAAAAAAAAGTGATTAGGACGAGCTAGACACGGTCGATAATCCATCCTAGAGCATCCTTTCGGATGAGAATACAAAGTTCTAAATTTGTTCTAGGGTTGTGAATAGTGGTTGAGTGACTCAAACAGGCTATTATGTCCGCTACACTATTAACTTCCCTAAACACGTAATGAATACAGATTGTATGAAAGCGGTAGAGATCCATCAAGGAGTCAGAAATGATCATTTCGACTTCCCAATGACATTTTCAAATACCTTTAAGTGCATTAATAATTCAAAGGTTATCGCCCTCTAGCTATTTCGATTTTTGGATATTTAGCTCCAGTGTTTTACGGATTCATTCTCTCAGCATTGTTGCCTCAGCTCTATTACCTGGGCAAAAAGGGATACTAGCTCCCTTCATATAGATCCAATTTGCTTCATGATCGATCGCGAATCACGAATCCAATTGCAGAGTTTCTCTTATCTCGTAAGGATCCATCAAATTTTAGCTTAAAGCATGATCTATTTTATTTTTCCCATTTGATCATATTTTTTTTCTTTCTATTTTCATGACACGGTGGGTGGTTAGTGTGATTCATAGTTTGTGTTATGTTTATCTAGTCCTCATCGCTTTTCGTTGTGCTCTGATTGTGAATTTGTTGTCTAATAAATTTTGTAACATTTTTTGTTGTGCTAGTCTCGTTTCTGAATACCGTTTCATGCTTTCCTAAAATACCAAATACTTCACTAGATGGTTGTCATTGTACCCATTTTCTTCGTATCGATTCTTTTCTTAAGTGTTTTAATAATGAATGTTCATCTTTCAAATTTCTATTCCATTTGTTCATAATTTCAAAGATTTTGTTATCTATTACATATTTGGATAATGTTTTTGACAGAGTTGCAGCCTATGAATAGATGAAAGAAATCTTCTCTACGGCATCCATAATTCGAAAACTTTTTTTTATGTGAATGCATTTGTAGTATGTTCATATTTTTTTTTCCTTTTCTTTGAATTGTACCGGCGGATCTATGATCCATTTATTTTTATTTATTTATTTATTTATTTATTATCAGACACAATTAGTATTAGACGCCTATCAATGAAATTATATGAACAATCGTAGATACATGTAGCCTCGCCGCTTCAAATCCTTCAAAATAGTCCACCTCCTCTGTCTTACTAGCTAGTTCCTATTCCTAAGGGTGGGCATAATTATTTGTAATTAAAAAATTATTTTGAAAAATTGAAAAACTGCTAAATTTTAAGGTTAACTAGTACAATCCCCGCGCCATGGCGCGTGCGCGAGGAAAAAAATATAAAATATCTATTATAAAGATGAAAAAAAAAATAATGAAAAAAATACAAATGGTGAAATACATTAACGAATATAAAACTAAATATATGAATGGATGTTGTCGTTACGCTAGACTTCGTCCATAGGATTCCTGGGGAAAAAAATAGTTTGGTTATATGAAGGGATGAAAATGTATATAAAAAGAAATAATGTAAGGCTAATCTTACAAAATGAGGAAAATAAGGAGTATGGGTGGGTGACACCAAGTCCTCCAAACTCTAAGTGAATGTAAGACCAATATTATGATTAGCATATTGAAATAAAAGTTATAACGGCAAAAAAAAAAAAGGACAAACGGTAAATAGAATGTACCTGTAAGATTTCGTTTTAATCTAAGAGTAGAGAGAATGAGATTTTATGAAATTACAGTAATGAATATGAATATTTTTAAAACCAAGTGGGATATTGGGAAAAATATGAGTATGAAAATAATGTAAATGAAAAGGAATATTGTTAATCTTTAATAACAAACTTACAGTAATGAATATGAATATTTTTAATCCCAAGTGAGATATTTTTAATATCCCACTTGGGAGGTCACACGTAGATTGTCTTCGGTGATCTTTTGCTTGATCACCCATGCACTATGATATTGTATAAGTTCATTGTGAAAATCCTGTAAAATAAAGAATAACAGTAGGAGGGAAAGAGAATAGGATTGTGGATAAAAGACTCGTAGACATAATAGTTTCCTAAAGATAGGCAGTGGAGACAACATTGTGTGAGGTAATAGCAATCAACAAAAGATAAGAAAAATACATACCACTGCCACTGCCACCCAGCAATCTCATGAGACAGGTTCCAGCTAACTTTCAACAATGGAGCAGAAATGAAGAAGTTACTAAAAACGATCGCCAGCACAGAACACACTCTAAGACAACAAATTTGGTAGACTCACCCATCTCGGTTAGATTCAAACACTCCATTTGACCCAAGCATCAACACACATAATACCTAAAAGGATTCAAGCATAAGATCAATTACGGAAGCCATAAAGAGATGGAAAAATGAACCTCAAGCAAGATAAGATCTGTAATCGAAAAGAGGCATAGGCAAAGGATGAAACCCGCCATTGTTGAGTTCAAGAGGTTGTCAATTTGTCCTAGATGAAATAATGGTTTGAAATTTGAAGCAACCTCAAGGTCACCAATCGCATTAGAATATCATGCGACAACAATTGCTATAAAAACGTTGATGTAAAGGCAACAGTTTCCCCGCTCAGTTGGACTTGACCACAATGCATCTGCAAGAGTGAAGGTGGACCCACTCAGGTCCAAAGGACAATCTGCATTAATGAAAACAAATGAGGAATTGAAAGCCTCAACAACTAAAATATTCCTTAAATCAAAACAATTTGAGCAGGCATAGTTAGAACCTTTAAGGACAGACATTTTGTCAATCACATTCACAGAGCCACACACAAATTAGCTATTAATGTATAAGTGCAGCATTAACAATGCTCAAATGGCAATTGGATTGGGTAAAAAAAAAACCAAAGCCATTTCAAACAACAAAACTTTTACAAATCAAAGTTCTAACAAATATCTTTTACGAAAGTCAATGCTAGTTAAGTGTATAAGCAATAACTTCCAAATCTATATCTTAGACAGCAGAAAACCATCAAAAACTATTTCATCTCTTCTAGTAAAAGACGACGGACAATGAAATGAATATTGGTATCTATGAAATCTTATCATTTCTAAAACATGTTCAACATTTGTCACAACTTCCAAACAACTAATAGCCTTTTATAATATACCAAGATAGAAAAAATTAGAACACAAACTACACTACAACAGAAAATGGTGCTTTCAGGATCTTCCTGCCATGGATAGGCCCAAGCCTTATGAAAGCGAGAAACTAAGATACCAGAACTCACACATTGATTAGATGGTTTCAAGTTGTTATCTAAACAAAAAAATCTCAGCAAAACATATCAAAACAATAGCAATCTACAAACTCACAAAATGTTTCATTTCTATAAATCCCTTAGTGGAACATAAAATTTGAACATAACCTACTCGCCTTTTCCTTTTTAATCGAAAACGTATTCCCGTGGGTATCAACCACACAACATATCCCAACAATAGCAATGAAATAAGGGTTTGAAATTTGGGGGAAAAACCTTATATGATTATAATTTATGGGTATGGTGCCTATTCCCTGTTTCCGGCATCAGAAAGAGGAAGATGAAATAGGGGATACCATAAACGGGAGAAGGGCAAGGACTCCTCCACAGGTGAATCGTTGTGTGATTCTTGTCCAAGTGAGAGCTGATAATTCAAAAAAAATCGAACAGATTAGAAACCTAGGGTTAACAAACAGGAATTTCGGGATTCGACGAAATCGAATTGATTGTTAAAAAAAAATCAAAGTAGGATCTGGAGGATGAAAAACAACAATAAAAATTTGATTTCTGGCTTGATTATAAGCAAAAAAAAAAAAAATTGCAATAAAGGTCACCTGGGAGCCTCCGATATGAGCAGCAAAGGGAGGGTGAGACCACTTGTGAGCCTCGACCGGTACGACGTCGGGATGACGCCTCTACATGACGAAAAGCAAGGGCAGAAGGAGAGGTGGAGAGAACGTGGAGGACGAAAGCAAGGGCAGAAGGAGAGGCAGCAAGGATTCGGAGGAGAGGCGGTAGAAGGTCGGAGGCGGTGGTAGATGGATTTGGAGGAGATGCAGTAGGTGGGAACCTGAAGGTGGAGGAGAGGCGGAGGATTCCATCGGCCAAATTCGGAGGCGGTGGGAGGTGGTAACCCTAGGAGCGATGATGAAATGGGAAGGATGAAATCAGGAAGGGGAAGGAAAGATAAAACGTGATTGGTCAAAGTACCGAAATTCAAGAATTGATCGCCACCTCAGCAAAGTCTTCTGATTTAAAGTTAGATATAGATATAGATTGTTTTGAAATAATGGGATATTTCAATCGAGTTAATTGATTTGCTTTTTTTCTCCAATTCAAAGCAACTACAATTAGCAATTAATTGATTAAGAGTGAGGTTATTGACAAGATGATTTTCGTTAAATTGCACACCAAGTCCTTCTTGACATTCATCCCATTGACCTTTCTAACCCTAATCTCTCTTTTACTTCGCCTCCACTGATCTCCTCTCCAAACACACACTCCTATATATGCCGCCCTCGACCTTATCATCACCGACGGTTCCGGGTAGTCCACCCCTACCGCGCCACTGAACGGAATAAAAAGGCAACAAAATTATAAGAAATTGCTTTTTTGACTTGAATTAGAATTCTGGATCGAAAAAGAAGTGGTAAAAGAGAGGATTTCTCAAGGTTAAAGATTGAATGCAGGCTTTGTTACAACTAGAAAGAAAAAAGGAACACAGAAGAAGGTGATATTAGTAGAGGCTAATTCAGCATTTGGTAAATTATAATGGAGTTCTATAATGCATGTGTTTGTTCCATTATATACCCATTTGATAAATTATACTCCCTCCATCCCACAACAGATGTCTTTTACTATTTATGCACGTTTTCTTAAGAAATTAAAAACTATATAAAATATCAATATTTTATTAAATATTTTTAAATAATATCATACATATTACTAATAAGTATATAATTATTTTAAAAAATTAATTAAAAAATGGATATTTTATATAGTTTTTTAACTCATTAAAAAGCGTCCATGAATAATTCAAAGACAACTATTGTGAGACGGAGGGAGTAATGGTGTTCGTTGTGTCCTGATTTATGTCCATCAATCAATTCAAGTCGATAAAGAAAGGCTCGCAGTATAGAAAAGCCGATGCCGATAATTGATCCGGTGGTTGTTGTGAGCCTAATTTGCCATGTTTTACATGTACTTTTATATCGATTTCTGTATACATTTCATGCATATTGGGTTAGAATAATACAGAATCTGTGTAGTTTACACTTATTTGCAATACATGGAGGTTTACACAAGTTTTGGTTATATTTCGCAGAAATCGGACGCCCTTTGGAGCTTAAAGGAAACTCATGGAGAGGCTAAAAATGATGCAGCTGGAGAAAAGGCCATTTTTCGGCATTCATCATTCTGAATCAAGCTTTGATGTCTTCATGAGAGTTGTAGCCCTCGGAAAGAGCTTTCCAACGCATGGTCATACACGTCAATCCGACGAATGAGGACTCGGAAAAGTGCGTTTCAATAACATAGCAGAAAGCTGAGAGATTTACTCGATATCGAGTACTTTTACTCGATATCGACCAAAAATGTCCGAGGAGTGCCTGGTCGAGGTGGAGCTAATCGAGAATCCGAAGACGAAGACATGCTGGGTTACACTATACTCGAGATGGAGGACCTTTCTCGATATCAAGGAACCCGGAAGCCGGCACCCGAGCCATGTCGAAGAGAAGCTGCTCGACGTCACTAGGCCAAACCATGATCGATCACCTTTACTTGAGATCGAGTAAGATGCTCGAGATCGAGGAAATTTGTGAGCCACTTCCGAGCATGTCGAGCACCAGTTACCCGAGACGCCGAGCCGAGCGAAGTCGATGACCGAAGTTACTCGAGATCGAGTAAACCTACTCAAGATCGAGTAAACCTACTCGAGATCGAGGAGATCTGTCCGGAAGCCGCGTACGCGGTTTGAGCTGTTCTACTCGGATTGGGAGTCCTTGGAGCCGAAGGTTGCCGAGATCTATCCGCAACTATCAAGTTCTATCTATGGAGAAGACCTACCTACACATGGAAGATATTTTGCTACTTTTAGATATAATTTCCCCTTTTAGATTTAATTCCTTAATTGCATTTATTTATCTTAAATCCTTTAGATTTAGATACAGATATAGATAGATATTTCCTTCCTAATTAGAGAGGGAATGAAGGCTATAAATAAAGCCCTAGGGGGCTGATTTTCATTCATTCAAGCAAAGTCGTCTTAGGGTGCAAGGAGAGAGGAGAGGAGGAGGAGAAGGCGAGAGAGAAGAGAGAGAGAGAGAGAGAGAGAGAGAGAGAGAGAGAGAGAGAGAAGGAGAAGGAATGAGATGAACGGTTGTAAGTTTAAGTTTTATTTTAAATGTTAAAGTTAATTTCTTTCATTATGTCTTGTTTCTAATTTCCTTCTTCTAGGGTTGGGGTGATCCCAACATAGATATGTGTGTTTGATTTATAAATCCATGAATTTATATGTCTTTATCATCATCTACCTATGTGCTTAATACTTTGCGACAGTCGAGGACAACTCCTTATTTACAATTATGAAGCGAAAGTGAATTAATTATGAATTTGGATAGTAATTAGGCTTTGCTTGCGAAAGTTGGTTGATCCTAATTAAGAAAAGGTAGTAACACTTAGGGTTTATGCGAAAGCTTCTATATTCCTATTTGTTAATAACGAAAGTTATTTGATATAAAGCATGCATCTTTATGTGATTTATGATCCGCGCATATGTTTATTGTTGTGGTGATCCCTAACCTTGGAAGTTTGCATCTTTATTATTTTTATCCTACAAAGTTACCCAACACCGACCACCTCTTCTCCTATCATTCCCTCGACATCGACCAAGTCTTAGTCGACATCGACAACAACCTCCCCACCTTTTCCCGCTATTACCGAACCCTTAAACACACTAAACCTAGAACCGCTGACTTCTCTCCTGAGGATGAACCTGACTCCCCTATACTATAGCGGGGGTCTTGACTACAAATTTATTTGGTCGAGAAACCCTCTCGTCAGTGGTTTTGGTCAGCATAAGAACGTTCCATGTAGCGACGGCATCTTCCTAATTAGAAATAAACTTGGCAACAGAATTGGGCGTCAATCTTGTGTGTTGGTGGCATGAATTCAAAGGACTTGTTATACAATCAAGTGAAATTCATTTATCAACACTCATTTCACCGTCTTGTCTATAACTGTTATAATTGATTAATTGTTGCATTTATTAAAAAAGAAGATAAGTTCGTTCCTATTCTCGCATATCTCTCCATCGCTTTATCTCTCTCTCCATCGCTTTTTCTTGTAGGTCTCTCCATTGTCGAATCTATCATTCTGTGACATTGCTTATGCCCTCACTAGTATCTTTCAATCTGTCATTCTCCATCGCCGGATTTCTTGCAGATATGTCATTCTCCATCGCCAGATGGTTTAGATTCAGCCCGCTTCATTCTCCAGGTGTACCAGACGCCCTCATAACAGTCGGAGATCGGCTCGTCGTGGTCGACTTGATGGTTGGATCGACTTTCGGCCGGCTGATTTTTAGGCGGTGTGGCTTCGAGTTCGTTTTCATTTTGGTGCCGATGTGGTTGGATTCAATGTCGTCGAACTCGCCAGTGAGAAAAGCTAATTAGTGAGCTCAGACGAGAACCAACTAAAGGCAGCGCACGCGGAGGAGAAGAGGTGGTTGCGGAGCTTTGAAAGCTAAGCTTCTCTTTCCAATATGGAGTGGTACGAAATGAGGGTGGTTAATCTCAAAGCTTGGAAGCAGGAAATAGCTTGGTTTTGTTCGACTTTGGAACTCACATGTTCCATTACAATTATCAATTAATTGAAGAATTGGATTGAAAAGAGCAATTAATTGATATTATACGTTAATTTCAATCCAATTGCGGTATTAAAAGTTTGGTAATTAAAATACTCAATTAATTGCAAAGAAATTAATTGAATCTTATCCTACCCAATACTAAAGATTAAGTTGATTCGGTCACATGTCAAATTTCTATGAGTTTTTTTCCCTCCAGAACTAACTATTTCCATAATTGTTTAGTTGTTATTAATAATTTTTATAGTTTATTTTGGTAAAAATATATTAGATGTACATCTAAATTGATTTAAATGTCTTGATATGTTAATAGATTTGGTGAGAAATTTTCCCAATTTTAATTATAATTTTAAAAAAATTATTAACAATTTTGTAGTTTTAGTTACAATTTTTTTTAAAAATAATTGTTAACTATATTTGTAAATTTAATGGTTTATCATCTATCTTTTGTTCCAGTAATAAACTTCTATATGTATTTTTTTTTAAAAATATGTAGGCAATATACACCTATTTTTTTCAGTAATAAACTTCGAGATGTAATTTTAAAAAAAAAATATGTAGGCAATATGCAGGAAAATTTTGGTGAAATATCCATCTAGGATATCTAATTAGGTAAATGTCCAGTTATTTTTACCAATTAAATAAGTGTCCATAATATTTGTATAAACCCCAAACTACCCTTTTCCTCCTTTATTCTTCCTTCCCTCTGCCTCACACCTCCCAGCCTGCGCAACTGCTTCCCGCACAACCACATCCACCATTCAATCAACCGGCGAAGACCCGACGCCGGTCGTTACGAAGGAGATTCAGGAGATCTTGGTCCCCGACCACCTCCTTCAACAACTACCACTGCAATAACCACATCCACCATTCAATCAACTGACCGGAGATATCCAGATCGACATGGGAAGGTGGAGCACAGGGTCGTGTTATCTGATAAGGCTTCAAGCGACAAAAGCTTAAGGTCCGTTTTCCACGCACCTGGAGGAGGCGGTGAGACGGGAGCGGTGACGGCGTCGGCCTATGGTGAGCCGGAGGTGTCGCACTTGGGACGGGGTCGGTGGTACTCTGAGAGAGATGGAAGCGACGATGAGTACTTAATTGTCGGATGAGAGTGTCTGATTTCTTCTTCATTTCCTTTCAATTTCAATTTCTGTTTGATTAATTTCAGTTTCTATTTGATTTAATTGGTTTCTACTTAAATCTATTTGCTATGAGATTGAGATGGAAACCTGGTTCTCATATATATATATATATATATATATATGCAAAGATGGATATTTGACCAAACAGATTGAAATTGATGACAGTGGAGTTTGAGTTTATTTGCTTATGTGCTTGTTTTTCTTTCTTTCTTTTTTTTTAATTAAATGGACCAATTTTGATGACAAAAGGTTGGTGATAGTGTACATTAAATTTTCATAGGCTTAGTTTTAGCCCCTCTAGGGTGTATGCTCACCTAGTTCTAGGGTTTCAATTTGGTGACAAAAACGAGTTAATGTTTTGTACGTAGTTGATGATAATACGTTTAAGAAAATAATATGGTGACAATGTTCCGGAGTTGGTGACAATTTTATGTAGTTAGGGAAATAGGTGGTGACAATTTTTAATAGTTGGTGACAAACAAAGTTGGTGACAATGTAAGTACATAGTTTATAAACTAGTTAAAAATCAAATTTACTACTTAATTAGTTGATGAAAGTAGTGGGTGGTTTATAAACTAGCTCAAGTCTAATGGTATATCTAAGGCTCTCCGATTTTTTTTATTGGTGACACTATCTTTGTGATATTTAGTACAGTGATGACAATTGTTTGTGATTACATGATCTTGGTGACAAATATTTGTTGAAACAATATTTTGATGACAATAGGTTGATGACATTATTTTATTGTTGGTAACAACAGATTACTAACGTAGGTTGCTGACAATAGGGGGTGGTGATAATGTTCTTTGTTTAGGCATAATAGATTGGTGACAATGTTTTTTAATTGGTGACAATTGGTTTGGGACAATGTTTGGTGATAATGTTCACTTGTTGGTGAAAATAATTTGATGACAGTGTTTCGCAATTGTTGAAAATAGGTTAGTGACAATATTTTGTAGTTGGTGATAGTATGTAGTTAGTAAAAATTGGTAGTGACAATATTTTATAGTCGGTGACAAAAAGTTGATGACAGTGTTCTGTAGCTGATGACAATGTTCTGTAATTGATGACAATAAGTTGGTGACAGTGTTCACTAGTACCAAAAAAAATTCTGTTAAATGTCACTAGAAAAAATAAAATGTCACCAAAAAAGTCAAATGTCACCAAAATAATTATTATCACAAATAACTGTCACCGGAAAAATATACACAATTGTCACCAAAAAACCGTCACCAAAATAATTATCACAAATAACTGTCACCGGAAAAATATACACAACTGTCACCAAAAAATTATCACCAAACGCAGGTGTTGACCGAAATGGTCAATGTTGACTAGTCAATGCTAAAATTAAAAATAGTCAAAGGGGGAAGGAGGAAGGGTTAGGGATGGGGAATGAGGGGTATTTTTGGAAAAGATGGACATTTACTTAATTATGTAAAAAAAATGGACATTTACTTAATTTTCACATCTAAAATGGATATTTACCAAATTTAACCCAATATGCACCCATGTACCATATTGATCAACTAATATTTTATAATTTCATTAGAAAAAATGATAGTTATATGGTAGAATATTTTAAAATGTTTTATCAATGACAAGTTAGATATATCTATAAATTCATTTGTCTATTTTTTTAACCAAAAAAAATAATTTAATAATTAATTGAGTACTAATTCCAAAAAATAAAAAATCGATGGAGTAATGAATTGCTTTTTTTAATGAAAAGACTATGAACTATCTCTAATGCGATTAAAATCAATATGTACATTTATTGTATAGTGGTTGTAGGAGGAAATCGAGTTTAAAATATAATAAAATAGATCAAACCAGATTCGTGCCCACGAAAATAATTACAAGACCTCCTCCTGATGCAGCAGTGGGAAGTCAGGATCGATCCACGAGGAAGCATGTCAGCGGATCTCAGGTAGCTGTAAATCTCACAGACAGACAAAAGCAAAAACGAAAGCAAAGCACAGAACCTACTCGATATCGAGCAACAGTCCTCGATATCGACTAAAGCAAATCGACAATAGAGACTCAATATCGACAACAGAAACGAAGACCAGCAGAAGAGACCAATGTCGAGTAAAACTCTCCGGATCTACTCGATATCGACAAGAACCTGCTCGAAGTCGACAAACAGCAGAAACTTAAAGATGCAAACTTTCGAACACAGAATGCAGATTTTCAACGAATTAAATTCAATAAACTACAGACTTCCAAGGCCAGGGTATCAACACTACAACGATAACCATGCAAAATAACACATAAAGGCATAAAAGATCATGCTTTTCATCAAATAACTTTCGTTATTAACAAATAGGAATATAGAGGCTTTCGCATAAACCCTAATTATTACTAACCCTTTTTCACATAATTAACCCAAGTTGTATTAAGATCACTTTCGCTTCAATAACACAAATTAGGACCACCTTCAACTCTCGCAAAAGAATCATGCTCATAGGGATAGAAGACGAATGGCATAGAAAGATCAAACCTTTATCGCATCACTTCACATAGATACCGTCGGGCTCACCCCGACCCTAGAAGTGGGTGGACTATTCGCTCTTCATCATCAAGAAACTCATTAATAAACAAAAGGAAATAACTTGCATTAAATAAACTAAAGAAAGCTTACAGTCAATCGAAGCCAAATCCGCTTTCGCCTTTCCAACTTCTCTCGCCACAAGCTCTCTCCTCTACTCTCTCTATATGTAACTAATTGTAACTGAAATTGAATGAATAAAATCCAGCCCCTAGGGTCTTATTTATAGGCTTCCAATCCTTGCTAATCAAGGAAGGAAATATCTATCTATATCTATATCTCTTTATCTACTTACTTAAGGATTAAATAATATAATAAAAGAATTAAATCCAAAAAGGGAATATATCTAAAGTAGGTAAATCTTTCATGGAGTTGACAGATCTTAATAGATGTGGATAAAATCGGACAAACTCGGATCCAAGCAAGCCCAACTCGACTCGAACAGCTCACCGCGTAACGCGGCCCAGGAGAGCTCTCCTCGATATCGAGTAAACTACTCGATATCGAGTAACTTCATCGTTAACTTTGGCTTCACTGGTCTTCTCGAGTAACTGGTTCTCAATCTAACTCGGACAGGTGTCTCAGGTCTTGTCGATATCATGTAAACTACTCGATATCGAGGAAGGATGTCATCGACTTGCTGGCCTGGTGTTGTCGAGCAACCTCTCCCCGACACTGGCTCGGTCATGTGGTGCTGGGTTTGTCGATATCAAGTAAACTCCTCGATATCGAGTACATGGTGCTCGGTATGTCCAGTCTTCGGCTTCTCGATGCAGTGTTGCTTCCTCGACTCAGGGCATGACTTTCAAGTTTTGTCGATATCGAGTAAAAGTACTCGATATCGAGTAGGGCTCTGGAGTCGGGTTGGCTTCGTCTTCAGCTCCTCGACCAGCTCCTACTTGACCAGTGCTCTCCTCGGACTTCTTTGGTCGATATCGAGTAAAAGTACTCGATATCGAGTAACACTTGGCTTCAACTCAATTTGTCCTGGTTCTGTCGCTCTTTGACTTTGGACTTCTGTAGTTGACTTTCGAGCTTTTTCGTCCTTTCTCAGAACTGCTGTAAATTGCATCGAATTCTGTGAATTTAAACAGAAACTGGTGTAGATTCCATAATTTGGCAAATAAGCATAAACTACATAGATTCTGTATTATTCTATCCCAAATGCATGAAATGTATGCAGAAAACGATATAAAAGTTACTCTAAAACATGGCAGATTCGGCTCACAACAAACACCCCATACTTAAGCTTGCTTGTCCTCCAGCAATACATTTAATTGTCATTCAGGGGAAGGAATCAAAACTCTCAACATGTTAGATTCATTCTCATATGTCCCTGCAGTCAATTACCATCCTCGAAAAGGTACTTGTGTCACAAATCCATGCATGTGCAATTAAAAGCAACATCTACTCACAAAAGGAGGGTTATGCAAAAACATTCATTCGTGGCAAAGCATTAATAATCAAGAGGACTTCAATTTAAGCTCAATAAGGAGTAGATTGGTAAAAAGCTAAAGGTGGGCAATTTTTGGCAATGTGGTGCTAATGATCCGGGGAAATGGAGTATTTCCAAACTTTCTTAACCACATGCCTTCTTCATAAGATTCATCACCTTTCAGAATTCTTTTTTATCAATAATAATTCTTTTACCTCTCTAACTCCAGCACTGCCTTCTCGCGAGTCGCAAACATGGGTGTCATGAATGGCCCCGGATACTTAGTGCTTTGGACTCCTCACCTGTGTGTCCCATCTTACTGAACTATTATCTCAACAAGCAGGGTCGATCTACCTTTATCTCCTGAGCTGACCGGATTTTCTTTCACTCATTAAATTTTCCATATATTTTTCAAACAATTTCCTACCAAACTCCAAAAATATTAATAACAACACAATCACCATATGATAATCTCCATAATGTAACATCATTCTCAACATAATCCCCGAATAGGAAATAAGGTAAAGAATGGCAATATTTAGAACATGTGGAGCAAAATATGTAATAAGGCATAATATGGCTTTTATAATGCATAAGCATAGGTCAGGCTAGGATTATCAAAATATGAGCATTATATGGATATATAAAGTCCTCCATCCTCTTATCATGCAACATGTCAAAAGCAACTTCAAATTTTACCTCCTTTCATGGTTTTCAAGAAAATATGCATTTCATTGTGACTTCCCTTCACTAGGCAATTTCATGCTATATCTCTAATGAATCTAATTTTGCATCGTCGAGTTCAATATAAAGCTTCCATGACATTAATCAAAATTTTCAATGGGGGTCATTTTTCAAACTTTGGAAAACATGCATATAAGCCCATAAATCAATAATGAATTCCAAAATAGCCATGTATAAGCAATTCAAGAATTAAGCTTTAAATGTGCACACATAATGTCAAATATGGTCAAATATGCATAAAGTAAGCCCTTCCCCCACCCCATACTTAAACATTACAGTGTCCTCACTATATAAAAAAATAAGGGTAAAGAAAGAAACTCACTAGACATGTGTGCTAATCGTCAGAATCGAGTGTTATGCTGTTGGGCCTAGTCCGATTTTAGCTTGCTTCTATCCCCATGGACCTGAAAAATGTAGAAGAGAAATACCCACAATAGAAAAACTAAAAGTTCAAAACCAAAAACAAAAGCAACAATGTCGAAAAGTCCCAAAAAATAAATGTTTATTTACAAGCTCTAGATTTTATAGTCGCTAGGCCGACTTCTATTTTAAGCTCAAGGTGGAATTTGCAAGGCCCAGGCAGCGTGGGCTTCAAATAGGACTCCATTCTTGTCCATCAGCTGCAGTCCTCCAGAATGGATCTTGTTCACCACGAAGGGCATCATCCTCTTCTTGTTGAATTTGTTAGGAAACCAATGATCCTTTGATTTGGAAACATAGAGTTTGTCTCCAACTTCATACTCCTTAGGCTCATCATCGGAAATCCTACATAAGCGCACATACCAAGGCAAACCTCTCCCATGTATAGATAAATCTTTAATGGAAATAGGAGAAGAAAGATCCATACCTTGGCTTACCTTCGCAGAAACGGATTCAGGGACCACTGTATTTGGTCGATCTCGAGTAAGTGTACTCGATATCAAGTTGTTTTCTGCTTCTGGTGGCCTGCTGCTCGAGGATACTGGAGTTGAGGAAGGTGGTGCTTGGTCGATATCGACTAAAGTTGTCGATATCGAGTAGTCGTCAGCTGCCAGTGGGTTGCTGGTCGAGGAAGGCGAAGTCGCGGGAGGCAGTACTTGGTCGATATCGACCAAGTTGGTCGATATCGAGGAGTCATTCGCTTCTGGTTGGCTGATCGACAAGGGAGCTGCTGGTGGAGGGTTCTGATTTTTGTCGATGTCGACCAAATTACTCGAGGTCGAGGAATTTTGTCCGACTTCGACCCCATACTTGCATCCTGTCAAGGCATCCGAAAAATAGTTAGTCGACGTCGACTTACCTTGGTCGATGTCGAGCAGATCCTCTATGTTGTCGTTTAGGATGGTCATGATCTTCTCCACCCGGGCTTCCATATCCCTCTTTTCCAGCTCTTCGGGGGTCAAATTTCTTACCTTAGGCTCCCCACAAGTAATGTAACCAGCCGATATAGATTTTATCTCTTCCATTGGACCTGTATGCCTTTCAGTTTTATTAAAAGAATACTCAATTACCTCTTCGCTGATGTTGAAAGTGAGTACTCCCTTCCTTACGCTTATGTTTGCATCCACTGTCGCCAAGAAGGGCCTTCCCAGAATAATTGGGCAAGCAACGTCTTCCTCCATATCAATAACTAAGAAATCAGCAGGGACAAAGAACTTACCTACTTGCACTGGCACATTGTCCACCATGCCTGTTGGAATGACCACCGTGTTGTTGGCCATATAAAGCTTAGCATCCACAGGCTCTAGGACACCTATCTTAATCTTGGACCATACCGTTAAAGGCATTATACTCACACTAGCTCCAAGATCACATAAAACATTAAATTTGTATTGACCAAATCCAATGGTTATAGCAAATTTACCTAGATCTAGCCTTTTCTCAAGTATGTCCATATGGATGCACTCCTCTGTAATCTCAGCCATTGACCGCTTCTTGCTTAGAATCTCCTTGAGAAATGTGACGTAGGATGGCAATTCATTGAGAGCTTCTGTGAAGGGTATGGTGACATTGAGCTTCTGAAGCATCTTGATGAAGCGCTGAAACTTCTTCTCTGCTGGATCCTTTGGAGATTTTGTTGGGAAGGGCAACTTCTTTTTCTGGTTTGGAGCCATAACAGATGTCGAAGGTGTTGCAGCTTTCTCGACGTCGACTTCGTTCTCCTCGACATCCACCAAGTTCTCCTCGATATCGACTAGATTCCTTGATGTCGAGTTGTTGTGCTGTACAGACGAAGGGTGGTCCAGTTTGTCGTCGATATCGAGTAGTTTTTCGTCGATATCGAGTTGCCTCTCCTCGACATCGACCACGGTCTGGTCGATATCGACTTGCTGTTCAGCTCCTTCGTCCTGCTGCTTTCCGACCTCTGGCTCTTGTAGTTGGTGGCCACTTCTGAGTTTCACAGCAGCGATGTGTCCGGTCTTCCCCTTGGGATTTGGTTTTGAAGATCTAGGGAGTGAACCTGACTGTCTGGGGACACCTGCTACTAGCTGGCCAATCTGTGTCTCCATTGATTTCCGCCATATATCAATCTCCCCAAGCCTAGAGTTGACACCTTGTATCTGAGTGTAGACTGAGTTGAATTACTGCTTGGTGTCTGAATGGTTCCTCCACATTTCCTCTAGGATGGTCTGTAGATCTTCCCTTTTCTGGTCTATTTTCGGATGTCCTGGAGCTCTGTATGGCGAGGTGTTCCTAGGGGCACATTGGTTCCATTGTGGTTGCTGAAACCTTTGGTCCCCCATGTAGCGATTAGGACCCCCTGCGTAAGCTGCCTCTTCGTGGTATTCTACGAGCCTGACTTTTCTGTGTGTGGGCACTTAGTAGTGATGTGCCGTTGTGATCCGCATTCGATGCAGGGTTTGTTGACAGAAAGATACTGGACTTGCTTGAGGAGCTTGCGATTCTGATCTCTTTGTACTGCTACTTGACATCTGGATCAATTTCTTTAGAGAGCTCATAGAGGGGCATGGATGGGGCTGGCTTGGCATAGGCATTCTCATCATAGTTGATTGAAGTCCCATACTTGTTATCATAGTTGGTCAGCTTGTCTAGGGTAGCCCATGCGTCAGCTGGCGGCATGGTCAGATACTCATAATGGGTATATGTGTTGATCCTATCTTTAGCAGCCAGGTCAAGAGAGTTGAAGAAGATCTCCTGAACGATGCAAGGTTGTTGTCCATGTGTAGGGCAGGATCGCAGTAGATCCTTATAGCGTTCCCATGCCTTTGCTAGCGGCTCTCCAGGCTTCTGTTTGAAAGATGTAATCTTTTGGCGAAGGAGCGCTGTCTTGGCAGGAGGAAAGAATTTATTGAGAAATTCCTGCTTTACTTGAGCCCATGTTGTGAGGGATCGTGGTTTAAGCCCTTTACGCCATTTTAATGCTGGACGAGCTAGAGACCAACGAAAAGCCTTCATTAAGATGTACTCCAAGGTGGTACCTTCAGCAAGAGTACGGCACATATCAGTAAAGTTTGTAATATGTTGAAGAGGGCATTCATTAAATCTACCATGGAAAGCATTATGTTTAATTTCTATTAAGAAAGGAGTGCGAAATTCATAGTTATTCTGAGGGATTAGAATAGCCGATTCAGGCACGACGAGAGTCGGGTGCATGTAATCCTCTGCAGTGGTAGGATATTGGGCGAGCTCATCTTCTGCTTGCCTTACACGCTCAGCTTCCTATTCCCTTCCTGCTCTCTCAATGGCGAGAGCAGCATCCTTAGCGGCTAGTTCTCTCCGAAGCCTCTCAATTAGTTGTTCTTGTGTTTCTGCGGCTGCCATGACTCTTTTTAGTTTAGCGTGGACGTGTAAGAGGCGTTCCGGTTCGTCTAAGCCATCAAACTCAGGTGGTTGACCAGAACAGCGCATACACCTGCGAAGTAACTCAAAGGAAAAGTGAGATCTGACTACCTAAGGTGCGAATGATTGCTTCCCCAGCAACGGCGCCAATTTGTTGTATGAGGAAATCGAGTTTAAAATATAATAAAATAGATCAAACCAGATTCGTCCCCACACAAATAATTAAAAGACCTCCTCCTGATGCAGTAATGGGAAGTCAGGATCGATCCACGAGGAAGCGTGTCAGCGGATCTCAGGTAGGTGTAAATCTCATAGATAGACAAAAGCAAAAACGAAAGCAAAGCACAGAACCTACTCGATATCGAGCAACAGTCCTTGATATCGACTAAAGTAAATCGACAATAAAGACTCAATATCGACAACAGAAATGAAGACCAGCAGAAGAGACCAATTTCGAGTAAAATTGTCCTCGATATCGAGTAGATCAACTCGATATCGACAAGAACCTGCTCGAAGTCGACAAACAACATAAACTTAAAGATGCAAACTTTTGAACACAGAATGCAGATTTTCAACGAAATAAATTCAATAAACTAAAGACTCCCAAGGCCAGGGTATCAACACTACAACGATAACCATGCAAAATAACACATAAAGGCATAAAAGATCATGTTTTTCATCAAATAACTTTCGTTATTAACAAATAGGAATATAGAGGCTTTCGCATAAACCCTAATTATTACTAACCCTTTTCACATAATTAACCCAAGTTGTATTAAGATCACTTTCGCTTCAATAACATAAACAAGGATCACCTTCAACTCTCGCAAAAGAATCATGCTCATAGGGATAGAAGACGAATTGCATAGAAAGATCAAACCTTTATCGCATCACTTTACATGGCTACCGTCGAGCTCACCCCGACCCTAGAAGTGGGTGGACTACTCGCTCTTCATCATCAAGAAACTCATTAATAAACAAAAGGAAATAACTTGCATTAAATAAACTAAAGAAAGCTTACAACCAATCGAAGCCAAATCCGCTTTCGCCTTTCCAACTTCTCTCGCCACAAGCTGTCTCCTCTACTCTCTCTATATGTAACTAATTATAACTGAAATTGAATGAATAAAATCCAGCCCCTAGGGCCTTATTTATAGGCTTCCAATCCTTGCTAATCAAGGAAGGAAATATCTATCTATATCTATATCTCTTTATCTACTTACTTAAGGATTAAATAATGGAATAAAAGAATTAAATCCAAAAAGGGAATATAGCTAAAGTAGGTAAATCCTTCATGGAGTTGATAGATCTTGATAGATATGGATAGAATCGGACAACTTCCGATCCAAGCAAGCCCAACTTGACTCGGACAGCTCACCGTGTAATGCGGCCCAGGAGAGCTCTTCTCGATATCGAGTAAACTACTCGATATCGAGTAACTTCGTCGTTGACTTTGGCTTCACTGGTCTTCTCGAGTAACTGGTTCTCAATCTAGCTCGGACATGTGTCTCAGGTCTTGTCGATATCATGTAAACTACTCGATATCGAGGAAGGATGTCATCGACTTGCTGGCCTGGTGTTGTCGAGCAACCTCTCCCCGACACTGGCTCGGTCATGTGGTGCTGGGTTTGTCGATATCAAGTAAACTCCTCGATATCGAGTACATGGTGCTCGGTATGTCCAGTCTTCGGCTTCTCGATCCAGTGTTGCTTCCTCGACTCAGGGCATGACTTTCAAGTTTTGTCGATATCGAGTAAAAGTACTCGATATCGAGTAGGGCTCTAGAGTCGGGTTGGCTTCGTCTTCAGCTCCTCGATCAGCTCCTACTCGACCAGTGCTCTGCTCGCACTTCTTTGGTCGATATCGAGTAAAAGTACTCGATATCGAGTAACACTTGGCTTCAGCTCGATTTGTCCTGGTTCTGTCGCTCTTTGACTTTGGACTTCTATAGTTGACTTTCGAGCTTTTTCGTCCTTTCTCAGAACTGCTGTAAATTGCCTCGAATTCTGCGAATTTAAACACAAACTGGTGTAGATTCCATAATTTGGCAAATAAGCATAAACTACATAGATTCTGTACTATTCTAGCCCAAATGCATGAAATGTATGCAGAAAACGATATAAAAGTTACTGTAAAACATGGAAAATTTGGCTCACAACAATAGTTTTGTATATTTCTATTGTATAGGCTATCGAGTGAAAATCAGGTTATTTTTAGGGATATTAATTAAGTAAAGAAGCTAATTTATCTGGGATTTTGTAGCATTACTCTTAATAATGTTAATAATACTTTATTAATATTTTTCATTTTATACTTAGTAAAACAAAAAAGTTGTTCTTAAATCTGGAGATAATTACTTAAAATAATAGTAGCTATTATATTAGAAAAAGAAATAATTTGAACAAAAAGTATCAAAATTATACAAAATCTTCTACAATGCTAAAGCATAAGCTATTATGCAACATTTAAAAATTCAATGAAATTAATTTTCAAAGATGATTAGAGTCGGAGAGTTCCAATAGTAAGAGATAAAGTACCTCTTTATACAATTTTTTAGGTATCTTGAGTATTTCATTATTAAAGTACTCATATTGTTATAAAGAGAAAATAATCTATTTGTTCAATTTTTGTTTGATTTTACATATTTTGAAATAAATATTGCAATAAATAAATTTCTACATTAGTTTAATATTTTTCACCAAAATGTGATTTATTAATTAAAGACAAATATCTTTCATTTATAATTTAAATGAAGTTCTCTTACAAGAATGTGAAAATGAAGTTATAAAGAATAATACGCTTTATTTTTATACTAATTTTAATGTTTTTTATAAATAAAAATATTTATTTTTAATGACATGATATTTTTATCCAAAAAATAACATATTATTTCACTTCATACCAAAAAATATATAAATTTTATTATAAGGGTTATTGGAGGGATTTTGTTTCAGTTGTTTTTTTATTAGGTAAAAATTCAAGGTCAGACATACCTAAATCTCGAGGGCCGACAAGTCAGCAGACGGATAACCTTCATAAACAAACAAAATACAAAATACAAAGATGGTGCATATTACAAGCAAAAACACTCTACAAGGCAAAACTAAACACATCCAAACCGAAAGAGATGGGCCGACGTAGACGACGAACGAAGCCAAGCACTACCCAGAAGCAACACCGCAAGCCAGCGGTACATTAGGAGTCACATGTGGGCATCGTAGACGAACCTCCAAGGAAACAACCTTCCGGGAAAAGGAGACACCTCGATACACACTACCACGACCCTAGCCTGTCCTGACACCAAACAGCCAGAACCCCATCAAACAGAAAAGAGAGTTCAGACACGCCAAATGTAAAGCTCCACTTCGCCTAAACCGAAAGCACCAAAGACCCTAGCGGAATTTAGCGAACCCGACAAGGAATTATATTAAGGAACCCTTTTGAGATTTATTAATTTGTTTTAGGTTATTAGTTATTAATTACTCCCTCCGTTCGGCAAAACTTGTCGTTGTAGAGTTTTGTTTTTGTTCGGAAAAAGTTGTCATTTTAGGTATTTTTGCTTCTACTTTACTAAAATGCCCTTGATTTGATTGATGTGTTGTGAGTTGTAGTTTTTAATAAAGTAAAAAGTAGAGTAATACATGAGGGTAAATTAGTAAAAAATGAGTGTAATTATTAACTTTATTAAAAGTTGTGTGGAGAGTTAAAATGACATGTTTTGCCGAACGGATGGAGTATAGATTTTTATCTTTATTTTTATATTTTTTTTCCTTAGGGCTTGCTTAGGGCCCAATGATAGGGCTGTTACTTGAGTCGAGTAGCTCGAGCTCGACTCGGGCCCGGCTCGGAAAAAGCTCAACTCGGGCTCGCTCGAATTAAATATGAGCCAAGCTTGAGTAGAATTCTGAGCTCGAGCTCGGCTCGAGTAGCTCGTATAGCTCATTTTATGGGTGAAATTACAATTCTCCCCCCTATGTTTTATTTAACCCCATGTAAATAGGATTTATTTAACCCCTTGTAAATAGGGCGTATATCTTGTTTCGTAGGTGAAATTATAGTTCTGTCCCTATGTTTTATTTAACCTCTTCTTCTAAAGAGTCTGTCAGCCACTTTGCCTTTTGAACTCCATTCACTTTGAATCACAGATCTACATTTTGTGAGTAGCTCGAGCTCGACTCAGCTCGGCTCGAGAAAATGAGGCTCGAGCTCGAGCTCGGCTCGTTTGTAAACGAGCCAAGCTTGAACGCCCACTACTCGAGCTCGTTAGCTCGTATATCAGCCCTACCCAAGGATTTGCCTTGGGCCTAAAGCACAAAGAAAAGCCCATCCAATAGGCCCAAGGAAGTTTCGCCTACCTTAACCCAGCAACGAAACAAGGGCGAGCCAAAACGACCGCAGCCGACCAGACTGGGAGAAAGGAGGGGAAAGAACGCTCGGGGAAGGGAGCGGAGCCAAGGCCCGGACGAAAACTGGCTGCATGCCAAGCGGGATCGCACGACCATGATCAACCCCAAACCAGCGAGGATCGGGAAAAGGAGAGGATTGGAGTTCCTAACCCGGGGAGTAGGATGTCGGAGATGACCACGACGAGGATCAAAGACCCAACAGAGCCGCCACCAGGGCAACGCCACGGAGCCCCGCCGAGGGGAGAACACCTCTGAAAATAGTAGGAGACTGATTAGATGAGGAGGAGGGTAGACGCCCGCCGGAAAAGCAAAGTCCGTCCGAATCGCAATGGACAACCACGGGAAATACAAGTGGAGGGGAAAGGATTGGGTCCCCAAACACCCGAATTAGAGAGAGATTGAAACTGGAATATTCAATTAACCAACTTAAGAAGCGCCAACAATGACGTTTGAGGAACCCAAACCACAGAAACCAACATAAAAAAACCAAACCGGCCTCCGAAGAGAGCGAAGGAGGAGGTTGGGTTTGGGAGATAGGGAGAGTGACAATGCAACGATGCAGGCCAACAAGCCATGGTTCGGCGCAGGGGCGGCCCCTATGCCCGTCCCACCCTTCGACCCACGCGCACCGGAGTTTCAAAAATAAATAAAAAATTATTTATATATATGGAAGTGTTGTAATAAGTAAAACTATGATGAATATAGAATCAACTTGTCTACTTTGCTTAGTTGGTTGGTGGGAATGAAGGAAAGTAAAATAAGACCAAAGGTTGGGGGTTCAATTCCTACTAGCTTTTTTAAAAAAAAAATTCACCTCCAAAAAAAAAACCTTTTTATTATTTGTTTAACTTGCACCTCACTCTCTATGTTTCTACTCTCTTATTTAATTATATTCACACTTCCCGACCTCCCTATTATATACAAATTATCTAGCTATAACCTATAACTAATTAAACCTAGTAAAATTAGTGAAATTAGCCTCCTTTGAAAAAAAAATTTCTCTTTCAAAAAAACTTTTTTATTCTTTGTTCAACTTGCACCCACTCTCTATGTTTCTACCCCATTATTTAATTATATTCCCACTTCCCGAGCTCCCTATTATATACTACTTAAAATTGGTGAAATTAGGATTTGATTATGAGAATAAATTTTGTGAAATTTTCATTAGAGTTTGTGATTTTGAGAATAAATTTTGTGTTTTAATTATTGTGTATATGTGATTTTGAGAATGAAGTTTATGAATTGAATTTGTGAAGCTTTATGCAATATTTGTATTTTCTTACCTTACATATTCAAATCACAATTTCTATCATGTCTTTGGGAAGCAAAAGATATTATAAAGTTGATGAATTTAGTATGATTGAATTTAGTATGCAAAAGCCTTGAATTTAGTATGATTGAATTTCGATAAGTTTACACTCCTAAATATGACAAATGCTTGAATTTCCAATGAATGATGAGAAACCAATACCATAGCAACCAAGCAAATGTAAGTCTACTTTTCTACAATCTACTGCTAAGTTGAAAGTCATAGCTTAGGTAAAGGAGTTTATTCAAGGTCAATATCTGAGTACACAAAAGAAATTTCGCCCCACCTTTCGGAGGATTCTGCGGCCGCCACTGGTCCGGCATGACGGAAACCCGACCTCCAAAGAGGAAGGGACAACCACCGACAAATGACTTCTCAGATGAGAAGGAGATTCGACCTCTGAAGAGGAAATATTAGCCTCCGGAGAGGGGTTGTAGCCTCCGAAGAGGGGTTCACAGGCCATACGGAGGGCTCCGACAAGGGTGTCGACTCCCTTCGAAGAGGGATTTTGTTTTAATATGTTGTCAAACAAGTTGAGTATGATTTTGTAAAAAACAAATTTAAGAAGATAATCTTTTTATATATTATGATACGATTTTGCGGATAATTTTTTTTTGAAATATTTTATATTCTAATAATGTAAGTTAATATTATATACTATGGATTTTTATAGAAAAAAAAAATTAAATAAGTATAATTGTTGAATCGGATATAGGACTAGTTCATTTGAAAGGTCCAACCCTCTTGTTTGGTTTAGTTGTGTTTTGTTTCGCTTTATAGAGCGTTTTTGCCTTTATGTTGCACCATCTTTGTATTTTTTGTTTGTCTTTTGACGGTTATCCGTCTGCCAACTTGTCGGCCTTTAAGGTTCAGGTTTATCTGGCCTTGAATTTTTACCTAATAAAAAAAGGGTAAATTACTTTGGTAGTCCCTAACCTTTAAAGGTTGGCTACTATCAGCCCCTAACATTTTTAAGTGTTAATTTTAGTCCCTAACCTTTTACATATTGCTACTATTTGTTCATCCCGTCCAACTAAATGCCAACTTCTTATTAAATGTACATTTTCTAATTGCCTTTTCTAAATGAAAAACTATTTTAGTTATTGGGCCTCCTTATTAACTATTTTTATTGGTTATTTTAATACAAATCCTTGTATTAGAGTATAATTTATGATATTTTAAGATTTTTTACATATATATTCAAAATTTTATTTGTAAATTACTTCACACAATAAATGAGTTTTTAATGTAAAAATACTATAACACACATCATGTATTGATACACAAATTAATTAAAGAGTCAAAACATATGACTTAAAATCTAATAGGAAGAAGTCCTATATTAAATTTATTTGGGCATATTTTTTTATTATCTTATTTAAAGGAATATATTTATTTTACATAATTTACGTGTTAGATGTTTTTGAAAGATCGATAAATGTAATAAGTACTATATTAGTGTCAAAATAGTGGATGCTTAACTTGTTGACACATTTTTTAATAGGTTAAAAACTACACATAAAAGATTTTTTTAATAATTAGCAAGTCGGAAATTTTTTTTAAATAATTTAAGATTAGGGTAATATTGAACGGGACCTCTAAAATTCATTGGACGGCCTTGCTTGTAACCCTAACTCTTCTCTAAATTCATCGTTTAGTTTAAGCAATATGTAAAAGGTTAGAGACTAAAATTAACACTTAAAAATATTATGAACCAATAATGACTAGCCTTTAAAGGTCGGAGACCACAAAAGAATTTACCCAAAAAAAAAAAAAAAAAGTTCCACCCCTACCTATTCCTACTCCATTACCTACTACGTACTACTATTCCAACCCCTAAAGTACGTAATCGGTAATCCTTTACCTACTAAAGTACATTTGTACTGCCAAGTCAAAGCTTTTGAGTCTTTTAAGTGCAATAACTACTCTGGACAAAAGCAATACATGAGCTCATCTCTTTTCGGTGCATTTATATTTCATTTATCCACCGGAGCACTTCCTAAATCCTTGGACTGTTTTTTGCCCGGCCCGATCAGTTTGAAGTCAAAATGAATACAAAAAACGCATCATCATCAACCACCACCACAACAACAAACAAACGAAGCTAATTGGGAGTCCAAGGACTTCCTTCCAAGGGGGTTTCCCATTGCTTTTGTCTAAAAGCGTTAATCACACATTCCCGGTTCTACCAAATTGGAGTAGTTATTTCACTTTAATTATTGATTCATTTTATTATTGGTGATAACTTTGTTGTTGCTAATTGGACTGATTATTGTTGATAAATGATAACACATTCACGTAGACCTGTCAAACGGTCATTCAGGTCGGGTCACTTCGGGTCCCGGATAAAACGGGTTCCGGGTATTTTCGGGTTTGACCGAGTTTGACCGGGTTTCGGGTCATTTCGGGTCGATTTCGGATTTGTCAATTTTTTTCTTTTTAAATTAAAAAAATCATGATTTGATGATTTTGCAATAAATTTTAATTATATATAAAAAAATTAATTATATTTAATTAAAAATCAACCGGGTCAACCAGGTCACCGGGTCAATCGGGTAAAATCGGGTCAAATTTACCGGGTCAATCGGGTCACCGGGTCGAAACCCAGATGACCCGGAAAATTACCGATTTTTAGGGTTCGGGTTGAAAAAAATTTCCGGGTCAAAATTTCCGGGTTCGGGTCGAAAATTTTCCGAGCGGTCGGGTCGGGTTGTGTTTTGACAGGTCTACATTCACGCTCTTGGACAAAAGCAATGGGAAATCCCTCCAAGTTGGCAATCACACATTCACGAACAGGGCCGTCCAATGGTTTTCGGATGCCCTGTGCGTATATCAAAATGGGGCCCTAATAAAAATAACAATACTGTTGAAAATGTGAAACTAATATATTATCCATCATTTAAATAACATAATACTTCTAGAATTGTTTGAAACAAAATCTTCAATTAACTAATATATCATCAATCACTTAAATAACATAATCCTTCTAGCATTGCTTGAAACGAAATCTTCAATTAACTCTTCGTAGTCTATTTCCTCCAGCAGCTGACTCTCAATTGCAAGCAAAGCTAATCCATTGAGTCTCTCTTGTGTCATTGTAGATTGCATGTAGGTCTTTAGTAGCTTCAACTTGGAAAAACTTCTTTATGCAGATGCAACCGTGACAGGAATAGTTAACAAAATCCGATACACAATAGATGTATTAGGAAAGCAATCAACATTTTTCATATAATTTAAAATATCTATGGGCTGTTTTTCTTCTTTAGACAAAAACTCTTGTAGTAACTTTAACTCCACATATAAATCATTTGCATCAATATCAGATTGATCATTTTTCTTAAGTGCATCTTCAATATGACTACAAGAGGACTTTAAACGCACATCATCCATTGAACACAACCTTTTAGAAGTAAATAAGAAACCAAAAACTTTTTCATATTCTTGATATTGTTCAAACCTACGAGTAAGTGAAGCAATTGCTTGATCAACCACAAATAAGAAATATTTAACCCTAAATGCCTCCTCTGCAGATTGTGGAGCATATTCTGACCCGTCATTTTTATCCTCATCAAAATGTCTTTTTCTTCTAATTTCACGTCTCTGAGGGAATGTGGGATCAACATTATTCTCAATGGCAATTTCCTTGGTTGTTTCTAAGGCTTTCAAGAAACCAGTTTCTCTATATCCGTCAAAATATGAAATCAGCCCCTTGACCTTTTCAATTGCAACATCAATCACCATATCCTTTGATTGTAAATGTTTGCTAACTATGTTAAGCATGGATAACACCTCATACCAAATCACTATGGACAACAAAAATTCAAAATCACCAAGCTCATTTTTTGCTAAAGACTTAGCTTCACTACTTATTTTTGGATCATCATCACTCTCCGCTACTTCAAGTAAAGCTTCTCTTATTTCTTGCACATGAAATCTAATAGCTTTAACACTATCAACTCGACTCTCCCAACGATTAGATGAAAAAGATTTGACGGTGTAACGTTTCACATGATTTGTAAAAATGTGCCATCTTTTAGTAGAATTAGCAAACATTGTATAAATACGCTGAATGACTCCAAAAAAATCCCTAGCTTTACCACAAGTGTTGGCCATATCACGCAATGTTAAATTAAGGCTATGAGAAGCACAAGAAGTATGAAAAGCTCTAGGATTTATATCTAATAGTCTTTTTTGCACTCCTTGATGTTTTCCTTTCATGTTCGAACCATTATCATAACCTTGCCCTCGCACATTATTAATATCAAGATCAAGAGACTTCAATACATTTTGTAAAACATCAAACAATCCTTGACCGGATGTATCATTTACTTCTAAAAACCCCATAAAAGATTCATCAACAATGACAGATTTTGAAGAGACATCCACATATCTTAAGATTAGAGACATTTGCTCTTGATGACTTATATCAGGAGTACAATCAAGTAAAATAGAGAAATACTTAGCTTGTTTTATTTTCTTTATAAGTTTCTGTTTTATAGCACATGCAAGCAAAAGTATTAACTCATTTTGGATTCTAGGGCCAAGATAGTGGAAATGTATTTCATCATTTGTAATACGACCAACATGTTCTTTTATAATTGGATCAAACTGAGAAAGCATTTCAATCAGCCCTAAAAAGTTGCCATTGCTATTCTGATTCAATTTCGCATTAGTACCACGGAATGCTAGATTATGCGTCGCAAGAAATTTCACAATAGCAATTATTCTTATCAAAACATTTCTCCAATGACTCTTTTCTTTCTCAAGTTGTTTTTGAGCCACTTTGTCTATTGTTTGATTCTTCTGGAGTCTAACACGCATATCATACCAAGTAGCCATGTTCTTAACATGTTCAACACTCGTTTCATGCTCTTTAAGTCTAGTAGAAAGATGTGCCCAATCCTGAAAACCTTCATTTACTAGTTGACCCCTCCCACATCCTTTTTTTAAAATTTTACAACAAAAGCAAAACAATTTGTTAATCTCCTTTGAATACACAAGCCAATATCTATCATGCTTCTCACCATTAGATAAAACTCTAGTATAACACGGTGTGGTGAACCGTCTACCAAACTTATCTATAGGACCCTTTTGAGTGGACAAATCTCTTTTAGGACCCTTTATAACAAGAACCGTAATCATCTTAGAATCGAGTGCATCCCAATTTATTGGATAAAAAATATCAAACCTCTTAAAAGCAGTATCAACATCACCAATGTCATTAAGACCAAGATCAATATTATCATTAATCTCATCAAGATGATCAATATTAGAAACAATAGGATTCGCACAATCAAGATTTACATCCACATTAGCATTAACATGAATAGCAGGAACATCATCAAGAGTAACAGTAGCATCCACATTAGCATTAACATGAACATCAAGATCAATATCAATATCATCATCGAGAGTAACAGTAGCATCCACATCAGCATTAACATGAACATCATGATCAATATTATCATCAAGAGCAATAACAATAGCATCCTTAGGAGCATTAACATCATCAGCCCTAGCATTTTGATCTTGAGAAGGATTTTTTAAGACAAATTTATCTAGGGCACCTTTTTGAGATTGAGTTAACAGTTCAATTTTTCTTTTCTTTTCACGCTTTTGAAATCTAGATTCCTGTTTTCTATTTTTTTTTTATCATTGTCAAATATATTAGAAAAATGCACAAACACAACTATGAAAGAATTATAGAACAAAACAACCTGAGAATAGTGCAGCAAGACAGCAACAACAACTTCTTTAATCCCCAATTGCAAACTAACGAAGCAATGCACTGTAAATCCCAAATTGCAAACCAAATCTGCTGCCTGCGAATCTACGATAGTGTCACAATTACCCAATTAGAGAATTGGCAATTCCCAAATTGAAAACAATAGGACATTAGAAACTTAGCAAAACAAGGGATGAAGGATTGAATGTTCAATTCGGGACTGCGACAAGCCGACAATGAAAATCAGAGACTGAAATTCAGAAAATTACCGAAGATGGAGATGTGGGGGCAGACGAAGGCGAAGGGGGAGGCCGAAGAGGGAGCCTGCGACACCGGCGACAGCGGCGAAGCCGGCAAGGAGGCGAGAAGGAGAACACATGAGCATGGAATCGGAGGGATGAGCGAGCCGAGCCGGACTAGGCGGTGGTGTGAAAGAGATGCATCCCTCCCAGAGTGAAAGCTTGAGTTTTGTAGAAGAAAGTGTGATTTTTGCGGGGAAGGCAAGGCGTTGCAATTACTCCAGTTAAGCGTGAGTTTTCGAGGAAGAAGGAGAAGAGTGGCCATTAATGAGCGTTTCTCTTCCGCCTTTCTCTGCTACAATTTTAAAAAAAAATTAATATATACATATATATCCAATATACCGTACCAAAATTATGGTGCCCCGGTAAAAAAGTGGTGTCCTGTTCCATTGGGCTTTTTGAACATCCCAATGGACGGGCCTTTTCACGAAGCTAATTGGGAGTCCAAGGACTTCCAAGGGGGTTTCCCAATTCCCATTGCTTTTGTCCAAAGTAGTTATTTCACTTTATTAATTCATTTGATTATTGTTGATAACTTTGTTGTTGCTAATTGGGAGTTATAGACTTGTGGCTTTCTTGTTCTTGGTTAGATCTGTTCTTCTTAGTGATGTTTATTTTATTTTATTTGGTTGTGATTAGTTTTGGATAAAGTGATAGATTTAGATCCCTTGTTGATCGATTTGATCGTAGCAATGTTCGTCGTTTATGAAGATACCTCTTTTAAGTGAGGATAACATTGTTAATACACACTTCCTAAGGAGATGTCTCTTTCCCTTTGTGGATTTCTGCTTCCGTCTCCCTGACACCGAGACAGAATGTCAATCTTTTGACTCTCCCTTGACATTTGTGGTTTATCCTTGGTCTTTCTTAACGTCTACTCCGTCGATCTGATTTTGCTAGCTAGTAGCAGTTGTACTATATCACTTTTGTTATTTAAAAAAATTAAAATAAAATCACCCACCTCCACGTAGCTTCTCCTTCATCGTAAAATCACATTTGTCACTCTACCTGATGTCTCAATATCAATAACGACATAGGTCTCCAGGACCTCATCCCTCCTGCCTAATAAAAAAAAATCTTCATAAAATCACATGCACACACATTTCACTCAACCTGTTGTAAATATTAGACTTTTATCTATTTAGGAATTTGTTAGTTATTTCCTGATCGTGTAAATCTCTATTGAAGGGATATTAATGTAATAAAAGGGGTCAGGCACTAAAATCATCCACCGTTAATTATACCACACGCATCCGAGGTAGAGTCTTATCGGCTTGGAAGCCATAGAACGTTGCATAAGTGGATATAGATTCTACACATGACATCGATCGACTAATTAATTAATTAACCCAAAAGAAAAAAGAATAGCTCCGATCCTTATTAAGCTACAGAAGTAGTTGAAGTGGAAAGTTGATGTCTTCTCTTCTTGCGGATGCCTTTGATCTCCCCGTAGAAGTAGGAAACGAAGCCCCAAACGGAGAGCACGAGGGCCACCGCCTTCTCGACTTGGAACTTCTCCTTGTAGATGATGACGCCTAGGATTTCCGTCACCGGGAGGCAAACTGCGATGATGATTCCGGAGAGGAGCGACGACCCGAAGTGGATGACTCCTAGTGCTCCTATGTAGAAGAACTGCCACACAAAAGCGCTGAACACTAGCACCAAAACGTACGCCCCTTGCCCTAGATCGTATTCCTTCATTTCCTTTGCCATTGCCTATTCAAAATAAATAATCACATTAATTACCCAAGTTTTAGACATAATGATAAATTAAAACAATAGAAAAATTCAATGGGTAAGGCGTTAATTTTAAGAATAAGATGAATAAATAAATATAGGAAAAAATTCAAACCGTAGCCTAGACTCAAAAAAAAATGAAAATCAATAGATGGACATATCATATGAAATGAACAATGCATGATATGCCTTTGTTTGGCACTAATATTACCGGCCCTTTTTAATTTCTTATCATAAATCAGCATATCACATTATCATTTATTAGTTTCTTATAATAAGTGGACATATCATATCAAATGAACAATGATTAAGTAAATGATTGTTCTTAAATAAGGAAGTTAAGATAGGAGCAAGACAGCCTGTAAGTGTAATCTCTAGAGGGAATTTTTTTTTTTGGTTCATAGATAGGGACACAGGCTCATTACAATACGAAGAGGGAGATTTGAATTAATGATCTATTGATTACTACACGTCATCCTTACCCACTTAAGGTAGTAGTATATTTATTTACACAAAAATACAAAGGGTAAACAAAAATATAAGGTGGGATAGATAATATGGTCTTTCAGATATAGGTTAAGATTCTAATTAGAAAAAATACTCTATAAAACATAAGTGATTCTAAGAATTTAATTTAAAATTTATAAAAATAAATTTAATTAAAGACATTTTTTTTTCTAAAACAGAAATCTTATCCCAATAGAAAAGTGGATAATAAAGGATAAAGACGCCTTCGACTTACATATTACATGCCATAAAAGTTTTCTGATAAAAATGGACCCTATATATATTGTTGATATATATTTTAAAAAAAAAACGTTTCACTAGCTAGTTTGACTAAGGTGTCAACTTGTTAATAGCAGCTTATCTTGACCGCAATGTATGAAGACTTTTAAAGTATAAAAAGTGCATTACTTTGAGAGATTTTTTTTTATAAAAAAAAGTACCTATATGTAATTATGCATCGAAATCATGTTTATCTTTATTTAAATTGATTGAATTTTAAATAACATAATTAAGTCAATAATACCAAATAATGCCTTATATCATAGACTAGGTGATTTCTACCGATACTAACCGAATCAAATATACTATAATTTTTTTATTTTCAATTAGAAAATGAACTTAAAATCTCTCAATGAAAAAATCCTATTAATTTAAAGCAGATAAACTCCATGGGATCAAAGTGGATAAACAAAGCCGATTATATGATAGATTCCGATATTTTCTCCTACCTACGTAGAATCTCAATTAAAAAATATTATTTTTTCTATATTTTAGGATCATCTTCTTTTCTTCAATTTTCTTTTTTCCTTAAAAATCTCTTGTCCGTATTTTCTTGATCGTTTTCGAATTAAGCAATATGGGCAATTAGTATCCAATTCAGGATCAATTAATTAATTAATTATAGTGTGAGTTATGAGTAGCCATCACCCACCACACATCCCCTATCGTTCCTAACAAATCACACGACTATCAACTGAATTCATCCTTTCACATACGTCCACACATCACAATCAATATTTGTCTACCGAAACAAACTAAATAAACAAATCTACACTTACTAACCAACCATATCTTTTACCCTTAAAAAATTAAAGCAAATCACAGCTCAATCAAATAATAATGTTTGTATTTTAGCGGAAAATTAATAATTTTGTTTTTAATTAATTATTATCGTTTTCATACTACCAAGTCAAAAATTAATTGGTTAATTTTAATTTATGATCTATAATGTATAGAGACCGACAAATGTTATACTGTACATTTTATATAAAAAATATACTTATAATTTATGATTTTATCTTTTCTTCATTAATTCGTTAGAAAAAAAAAATAAAAAATAAAAAATACTCCATATTAGACATTATTATTGAATTACAATAATTATTATTTTGGGTACCTGAAAATCCTTATTGATGATCATTCCGACGAGGCAGATGACGGTGGCGACGAAGGAGAGGACGAACTGCATCTCCATGACGAGATCGAATGTGACGGGGCGGTCGGACTTTGCGTACGAGAACTCGACGAGCGGTAGCATGAGCGCGTAGAGCGCAGACGCCGCCAGCGTCATGAAGAACCCCATGTAGAACTCCGATCCGGACTCCCCCTTAATCTTATCCCCGCCGGAGTGCATCGCCAGGACGCCGGCGGCCATCGTCAGCAGGAAAACGGCGTTGACGGAGGACGCCGTGAACCGCTGCCTAACGAGGAGGTAGCAGAACACCGCCGTGAAGGCCATCTGCGTGGAGAGGATGAGCGACGACGTGGAGACCGGGATCAGGCCGACGCCGCGCGCGTAGAGGTAGTCGGCGGCGCCCGCCACGGCGCCCACGGCAGCGGAGTAGGCGGCGAGGGGCGGCGTGATGGAGAGGAGGGGCGCGTGGGAGGAGGCGCGTCGGCGCTTGACGAAGGAGAGGAGGAGCGGGAGGAGCATGACGGGGAAGCCGGCGGTCTCGAGGCAGGCCTGGAGCCAGATGCGGGACCCACCGTGGAGGTAGTAGAGACGCATCACGAGGGGCCCACCGGTGATCCCGATCCCTAGGATAACGCAATTGAAGAAGAGCAAACTCCGTTTAGCGGTGATGAACGACGACGATGACGTTGACGACAACGGCGGGGGCGTTTCCTTCCGCTGTATCTCCATCTCGATCCGCCTCCGTTTTCGATCGTTATCTGTGGAGAGTTTGAAGAAACTCACAAACAATTAGGTATGAGGATTGGGCAATAAAAGGTTAACAAGTAAGTGTGACGAGTTACACCCAACATATATATATATTCTTGATCCAAAAAAAAAAAAACATATATATATATATATATATTAGGATAAATCCTACCAAAAAAATATATGTATATATTAGGATAAATTATAAGCGCACCCTTAAGTTTGGTATATTTGCACAAAATCATCTATTCATTAATAAATTATACTCTTTTTATTTAAAAATAATAGTCATTTGACTTTTAAACATATGCTTTTATGAAAGTTAACAACTATATAAATTTTTTTATATATTAATTTTAAAAATTTTATACTTATTATTAAAAAATACGAAATTACAAATAAAAATTTAATATTCTATATAGTTTTTAGTTCAGTAAAAATATTTTTAAAAAAAAATGAAAGAGTAATCCCTCACAATTTATATTTTCATATTTTCAAGTAAAAAAGTTTTACTATAAGTTGGTATGAGTAGAAAAGATAGTTTATTTATTAAAAATAATAATAAATTTATGACTAGTTTTTCTCTGATTTAATTATAACAATTCTATTAAAAATAAGGCCAGGGTGAGGTAGTTATGAAGTTCATCGAAACAATTTTATCGGTATAAATCGTCAAATCTATTAATTAAGAAGATTTTCTACATAAAAAATATTAATTAAGAAGATTAAAAAATATTTATCGACGAGATAAGTTAACCGATATATTTTCAAAATTAACCGAGATATAAAGAAACCCCTATCCGAACTCAAATCACCCTCAAAACTCAAAATACAAATCGCCTATTCTCACTTGAAAGTTTTTGGCAGCTTATGCTTTGTCTCTACATCTACTGAAAAAGATGTTAAAAAATTTCATCCTCGGTCAAATCCTTACATATTTATGGGGTTACCTTATGCTCAGAAAGGGTGTAAAGTTTTCAATATAAAAACCCAAAAGCTCTTGATTAACAGAAATGTTATCTTCTTTGAGCACATATTTCCTTACTATTTGCTTGCCCAAGAACATTAATCTTCTCCAACTCTATCTATCTCAAACTTTGTTGATACAAATTTTCCCGTTCATTACATTCCACACTCTAAGTCAGGCAATGAGAATTGATTACAATGATATATCCCCTCTTGCTTCTTCTTTGGATGATTACTTTCCATCATCAATATCTACAAACTTTGATGATATCTCACCTGTTGTACATGTTGTCCCTTCTGAGCCTTTTGTCCCTGAGCTTACAACCCCCACAAGTCACTCCACTCGTGATCATAGTCCCCTAGTTGGCTTCAGGATTTCGTATGTCAAGCATCCAAGGAGCTTACCACATCTGCAATTGACTCACCTAAGGTTCACTCACTTTACCCTCTTGCTAACTCTTGCATCTATATAGTATGTACCCCTACCTAACAAGTATTTGTCCATAATGTAGCATCCTATTCTATTCCAAAAAATGTGACTGGAGCTCTAAAGGATCCTGCTTTGTGTGATGCAATTGTGGTTGAGTTAGATGCGCTATAAAGGAATCATACTTGGGATATTGTTCCCCTTCTTGCTGACAAATCTCTGGTGACGTACAAGTGGCTTTTCAAGCTCAAGTTTAAGTCAGATGGCTTACTTGAAAGGCATAAGGCTCGTCTTATTGCTTGAGGTTTTACTCAGCTCTATGGCATTGATTACTCGGAGACATTTGCTTTAGTTGCCTGAATGATCATAGTCAGGACTCTTCTTGCCATTGCTACTACAAATTAATGGCACTTCTCACAAATGGATGTCACCAATGCATTTCTGCATGGTGATCTTGAGGAAGATGCTTATATGGCTCTCCCTCCTACTTATAGTGCTTTGAAACACCTTCAATCAAAGGCTTCCACCTATTGTCTTCAAGAGGAGTCAGGGAGTGAAGTCAATGGTGGTCCCTTGGTCTGCAAATTAACAAAATCTCTATACGGGCTCAAACAAGCACCAAGACAGTGGTTCTCAAAGTTTTCTCAAGTTGTCAAGGCAGGAGGATATACACAATCTAAGGCCAATTATTTTTTGTTCACCAAGCAAAAAGGGAAGTCATTCACTACATTATTGGTATATGTAGATGTCATGATCATTCCTAGAAATGATCAAGAAGAGATTGAGAGATTGAAGCAACATCTACACAAGAACTTCCAAATCAAAGATCTAGGGGAGTTGATCGTATTTCCTTGGGATTGAAGTGGATAGGGACAAGGATGGAATCTATCTGAATAAGAGGAAATACACTATAGAATTACTGGAAGAAATGGGAATGGCTAACTCAAAGCCATTATCCACTCCTTTAGATGCTCATATGAAGCTCTCAAGTGAAGGGGAGCCTCTGAAAGCTCCTTAGAAGTACAAGCAGTTGGTAGGCAAGTTGATCTACCTCACATTCACAAGACCAAACATCACATACTCCGTCCAAGTCTAGAGCCAATTTATGCAAAACCCAACTGAGGATCATTTGAAGGTTGGGAAGCATTTGCTGAGAGACTCGAGGAACTCTCCGGGACAAGGGTTAATGATGTCAAGTAAATCAGAAATCAAGATGAAAGCTTATTGTGATGCAGATTGGCAAGCGTGTCCTATGAGTAAAAGGTCATTAACGTGGTTCTAAATCATGCTAGGTGACTCTCTGATCTCATGGAGGACAAAGAAGCAGGACATTTGTTGCCATGTCTACTGCTGAAGCCGAGTACAGAGCAATGGCAGCAACTTGTTGTGAAATCACATGGCTGGTTTGTGTGTTACATGATCTAGGCATCAATCATGGACTAGTGGATCAGTTGTATTGTGGCAACCAAACCGCTATACATAGCTAGAAACCATGTGTTTCATGGAAGAACGAAACACATTAAAGCTGATTGTCATCTTGTAAGAGACAAGATTTTGAACAGGGAAGTGGAAGCTAAGTACATATACACGAAGGAGCAACCAGTAGAGATTTTCACCAAAGTAGTGAGCCATGATCAAGACCAAGTTAACGGGTCAAGCTCGGAGTTATCAACAAGTTCAAATAATTAAGCTTGAAGGGGAGTGCTAGAAATAAATAAGCTAAGTGTTTTATTACTTGCTTAGTTAGTTAGAGGTTGTAGATTTTAGGAGAACGATTTTAAAGCAACTGATTTTCATGTATTTCTTGTGAAAGAAGATCTGTACATTCCCTATATATACACAATTAAAAGCTTAAACACCGACTATACTAACTAACATTGACTGAGGCAATTAATCTGTCATCTAACCTCCATCAAGCAATTGGGGTCTACTAATGGGCCGAGGCCCACTTTGACTATACAACATATCTAAATCCAGCCCAATGTTAACATCATCATCGTCGTTGCCTTTGCTCTGTATCTCAACATTTGAAACCATGGATGATGTTGTGACTTCCACACCTGTGTCTACATCCCCCCCGCAAGCTGGACGGAGAGGGGGTCGAAGGCCAAGCTTGGAGCACATAAGGTGATGAAGTGCAGCCCCAAGAGGCTTGGTGAATATATCAGCTAGCTGGAGACCCGAAGGAACATAAGAAGTGTGAATGAATCCATCTTGGACCATCTCTCGGATGAAATGCCCGTCAATCCTGATGTGTTTGGTGCGCTCGTGGAACACATGATTGACGGCTAGTTGTAGCGCAGCTTTATTATCACAGTATAGATCATTCGGTAAGCGGACAGTAACATGAAGATCAGACAGCAAACTATGAAGCCAAACAAGTTCACTAGCAACCGCCGACATACTCCGATACTCACTTTCAGCGGTGGATTTGGATACCGTCTTTTGTTTCTTGGTTTTCCAGGAAACCAAAGTATCCCCAAGGAAGACACAATATCCAGAGAGGGAGCGAGCTGTATAGGCACAACTGCCCCAATCAGCGTCACTGTAAGCAACGGGTTGCAAACCCGAAGACGATGGATAAAATAGAGCAAAGTTGAATGACCCTTTGAGATACCGCAGCAAATGCAAAGCCACATTCATATGGGGCTGACGAGGCTCAGTAACAAACTGACTGATTTGCTGAACGGTATAAGTGATATCGGGAAGAGTAAGGGTAAGGTAAAGGAGACGACCAATCAACCGACGATATCGCTCCGGATCGGCACATAACTCACCATCGGTAGGAGTGAGCTTAAGACCCTGTGGCATAGGAAACTTGGCCGGTCTGCACTCTGTAACACCAGCCCCATCAAGAATATCAAGCACGTATTTACGCTGATTTAGCAAAATACCTTCAGCTGACCGAGCAATCTCCATACCGAGAAAGTAACGTGCGATGCCAAGGTCTTTAATAGTGAACTCAGAATGCAAATCAGCCTTCAATTTGACAATTCCGGAGGGAGAATCTCCAAGCAGTAATATGTCGTCTACGTACACTAAGGCAATTGTCAAGTTGCTAGGCAAGCCTTTCACAAACAGAGAGTGGTCATAAGTGGATTGAGTGTAACCTTTGCCAACCAAGAACTTGGTAAGAGTTATATTCCATTGGCGACTAGCTTGCTTAAGCCCGTAGAGAGAACGCGTGATCTTGCAAACTTGTCCCGGTAAGGCTTTATCATACCCAGCCGGAGGAAGCATGTAAACCTCCTCATCTAATTGCCCGTGTAAGAACGCATTGTTAATATTGAGTTGATGAAGAGACCAATTCCTCGCTGCTGCTAATGCCATGATAACCCGAACTGTTGGTAGCTTAGCAACCGGGAAAAACGTGTGCTTGTAGTCCTTATCTTTCACTTGATTGTAGCCCTTGGCTACCAAACGAGCCTTGTGCCTCTCGACTGAGCCATCAGCGCGGTATTTAACCTTGAAGACCCATTTACAACCTATCGGTTTCTTACCCGGAGGCAAGTTAGTAAGAACCCAGGTCTTGTTACATTCAAGGGCCTGGAGTTCCTTAGCAATTACAGCTTCCCATTCTGGATGCCCTTGAGCTTGTTCAAACGAATGAGGCTCGAAAGTGTGGAAGACTGCAGCTAGGGACTGCACAAATTCAGAAGAATAATGTCGTAGATGTTGTGCACTAAACATTGCAAATGAAGAAGACATCCTAGTGGAAGGATCAGGAACTTCTCTTCGAGAAGGAAGATTAAGACAAACAAAATCTTTCAATCTAGCGGGGACAACAGTGGCTCTCGTAGACCTGCGAACCCCAACGTCATGGTGGATAGAAGCAGCAGTGTCTGCAGCCTCACGATTAGATGACAACTCAGCCTCTACATTAGTGACAAATTCAGGGTTATTGGGGGAAATACCAGGTTGCACCGAACCTGAAGGAGTGGGCACTATGGGATCCAAGACATAATCAACCCACCCATTATCAGCTGCAGGATTCACAATTGGCAAGGATGACTCAGACAGAATGTGATCCTTTGAAGGGTGATCACGGAAAGGAAATATAGTTTCCTTGAAAACAACGTGGCGACTAATGAAGGTAGATTTGGTGTCCAAATCATAAAGCTTATAAGCCTTTTGATAAGGAGGATAACCAATAAACACTCACCTTCTAGCTGTAGGTTCAAACTTGTCTCGTTGCACCTTGCTTTTAAATGCAAAACAGAGACAACCTACCACCCTTAGTTCATCATAAGTAGGAACCTTCTTAAACAGAACTTCGTAGGGTGTCTTGCCTCCAAGAACGGATGAAGGTAGTTTATTGATGATGTAGGTGGCGCTTAACACACAATCTCCCCAGAAACACAAAGGCAAATTAGCGTGAATCCTCATAGATCGTGCTGTCTCAATCAGATGGCGATGTTTACGCTCCACCCTCCCGTTCTGTTGAGGCACTTCCGGGGCTGATCGTTGATGAATGATGCCCTTTTGAGCAAAGAATTCACTACACTTTTGTTGTGTGAATTCGGTTCCATTGTCGGTTCTTATTACCTTGACACAAGCATTGTACTGAGCAGCAACCAAAGCAATAAAATTCTCAATCAAACCGAAAACCTGCATTTTATCATTCAACAAATATGTCCAGGTGCATCTGGAACAATCATCCAGAATAGTGAGGAAGTATTTTGCTCCTGAAATCGAAGGAATTCTATATGGACCCCAGAGGTCCATATGAATCAAAGCAAACGGTTCTGCTGCAATGGAACTACTCAATGAAAAAGGTAAACGATGATGCTTGGATAAAGCACAAATGTCACAGTGGAATGTTTTGACAGCTGAACTGTCACACGCCGAAAGTAACTTCATCTTAGCCAATGAAGTGTGTCCTAAACGAGCATGAATAACATCCAAATTGTCACTTGCTCCGCAAGTGTTAACAACTTTATTGAAATGAAAACCTGAAGAAACAGCAGTAGTACCACGGATGCCACCAATCCTTAGCTTATAAAGCCCTTGATCAGCCCATCCTTTTGCAACAATCGCCTTAGTGGAAAGGTCCTGGAGAATGCAAGCAACTGAATTAAACCGAAGTTCTCTAGATCCATCAACCAACAACCTTGAGACTGACATGAGGTTGTGGTTGAAATCTGAAACGTAAAGGACTTTATGGATCACAAAACCATCGGACACAGCCACTGTTCCAGCATGCCTGACTGTTTTGATCGATCCATCCGGCATTCCAAGTAAAACCAATTTTTCTAAAGAATAAAACTCCTTGAAAACAGATTTGTCGAATGCGATGTGATCCATAGCACCTGTATCGACGATCCAGATGCTCTTATCACCTTTCTGTTTCAAGTATGTAACAGGTGTATGAATATTACCTGCGAAATTAACCATTGAATGGTTGTTGTCGCCATCAGCTACATCCAGTTTCCCTTTACCTTTCATCATCTTCATGATTTCGTGATACACAGCGTTCACAACTCCTGAATCAACTTTCTGTGAGCTCCCTGAATCAAAAGGACTGTCAGCAACATCCTGAATCTGTCCAGCAAAGTTCCTCCCCTGTTGGCTGTTCTGCGAATTCCCATTGTCACGGGGACCAGTGTACCAGTCGGGGTACCCTATAAGCTTGAAGCAAGACTCTCTAAGGTGCCCTTTCTCTCCACAATGAAAGCACTTCCTGTCATACTTTGCCTTTTTCATCTCTCTTTTCCCTGCATCAGACTTAGAGCTCTCACCCTTGACAAATTCACTTTGCTTCGGTTGAAAACTTCTGCCTGCTGCTAAGGCACTCGAATCAGCAGTAATGGAGGATCCAGTCCCCCCTGTAACTTCCTTTTGCCTTTCTATTTGCAGCATCATATGGAAAGCTTTGTTCACACTCGGCAAAGCCTCCATGGACAGAATTGAGCTTCGCACATGCTCAAAAGGATCTGCAAGTCCCATAAGGAACTGCATAAGCCTGGCCTTGGCTTCCTTATCAAGCAGCCTTCTCACAACAGCACACCTGCACTGTGTCATCGCACCACACTCGCAATTTATACTCCCTTCTAGCGTCATCAATTCGTCCCAAATTCGCTTCAGCTTACTGAAATATGCAGCCACTGATAAGTTCTCTTGCCTTACGTTACTTAACTCCCTGTGCAGTTGATAGATCAGTGGTGCATTTGATTTTCAGAAAATCTCTCCACTATTTCATCCCAAAGCTCTTTAGTGGATTGAACATACATAAAGTTTTCTGCGATTTCAGCGCTCATAGTGTTGAGAATCCAACACATCACCATGTAATCTGCCCTAAGCCAGTTATCATAGTCATCTTCTACCTCACTCGGTCTCACACAAGCACCAGTGATGAAACCTAATTTCATTTTGGCCCCCAGAGCCATACGTATGCCCCTACTCCAACTAGAGAAATTCATTCCATTAAATTTCGAAGCAATTAGCTGCATACCTGGATGATCAGATCCAGATAGGAAGAGCGGATTGTAGGCGATCGAGCCATGGCTCAGCGGATCTCCCAATCGGCCTCCATCGTTGATCTGAACCTGCCTCACTTGCTCTTCATTCGGTGGATCCATCGCCACAAATCAGCAACACAGAGTACCAGCAACACAAGGAAATCTGAGATCTACCTCTCAGAAGCACAACAGATCCCGATCTGGAATCAGAAGCCCTAGATCACCTTCGCTCTGATACCATGTAGATTTTAGGAGAACGATTTTAAAGCAACTGATTTTCATGTATTTCTTGTGAAAGAAGATCTGTACATTCCCTATATATACACAATTAAAAGCTTAAACACCGACTATACTAACTAACATTGACTGAAGCAACTAATCTGTCATCTAACCTCCATCAAGCAATTGGGGTCTACTAATGGGCCGAGGCCCACTTTGACTATACAACATATCTAAATCCAGCCCAATGTTAACATCATCATCGTCGTTGCCTTTGCTCTGTATCTCAACATTTGAAACCATGGATGATGTTTTGATCATGTGGCTGAGATTTGTTCTGTAACTTGATCACAACTATATATAAAGCTGTCGAATACTCATTGTAAACAGAACAACAAATCTCAATGACAATTCTCAAAATTCACTCTCATTCTCTCCATTTTTTATCTCTGATCTGCATCTTCCCCATCTTGATCTTCTTTCCACATTTGTCTCTACATGAACTTCTCTTTGTTCATGCTCAGATCACAAGCTTAATTGCATCGATTCAAAATATAACAAGATAAAAATACCAATCCATCGTTCTTCCTGCACAATTTGGGATTTTTTTTCATTTTCGTCAGTATTTTGGCCTGAGTTAATTGGATCGTGAAATAATTATCCGATTGATACACCGAATTTTTAAAAATCATATGAGCATAGATTATTACGAGTTTAAAATTTATAAAGTCGCATTATGTATTTTTTTCCCATCTACATCATAAAGCCAAAATTGGTAAAACTGGCAGAAAATTAAATCAACGATTCAACGTGTATGTGCGAATTTACACTAAAAAATGAAACACTAACCTGGTGTTGTCGGAGACTAAGATTTCAACGTTAAAATCTGACGAACCCTACACTTTACAAACAAAATGAACAAAAATACTCCGATCAGATTGAAGAATCGACGAGTTTTTTCCTCCTGAACTTCCTCTGGAATTTGAATGATTGAAGGAAGTGGAAACAAAAAGAACACAAAGATTCAGGACTTAGTTTCATGGGAAGAAGGACAATAGTTTTAGCAAAGTATATTTTTGTTCTAAGAGAATATAAATTAATATACAAGTTTGAGTGGCCAGAAAATGTTTTTGCTCTCCTCCCACTTAATTTCCATGGATTGGACAATTACACGAGTTGAATGAATATTTGGTGATTACGGATTAGTCAGATTTAGGTTAGCTACTTATTAACCTTAAATAGTTACCTTCTAAACTTGGATGTTTGACACAGTATAGGGTAAATTAGCCCCTAATTAACTAGCAATAATAGAAAGAAGAAAAAAAAATCCCTAATGAACCTTCAATATATGAGTACAAAGTACAATTCCCGCATCACGACGCGTTTTTTTAAAAAAATATTAACAAAAGTATGGTATAAGAAAGGGTAAGTTGATAAAGTAAACAAATATATAAAATTAAGGTGGTTAAGACATCTAAGGAAAAAAAATTATACCCTAGGGCTCGAGAGCGTTTTCGGCGATCTATCCCAAATAGGCGACCGAGCATTTCTCCTTCTCTCCGGCTAGGGCTGTGGAAGCTAGGGTTCTTGTTGACACCGTGCGACATCCATCGGGGTTGGTGGGACTGGCTGATGGACTCGCTACGGTTTGATTTTCTCGACTGCGGCGTCTGCGGGCAGATGACGGATAGGAGAAGATACGTGCACCTTAGAGAGGAGGAGAGGGATGAGATTGTTGGTCTGGAAGAAGCGAAGGGGGGGGGGGGGTGAGAGGAGGTCATCATCGCTCACGTTGGTTGGTTCCCTATTGACATCGAGACCTTTTAACGTGTCGGCGATGCTTGGGGTGATGAAGAGTGGTTGGAAAACAAAGAAAGGGTTGAGAATATGTGGTAGCTTCCTGAGGGTGCGAGTGATGGTTGACATAAGGAAGCCATTAAAGAGAGGCATAATGGCTACAATGGGAGGACGAAAAATGTGGATAGAGCTAAAATACGAGCGACTGCCTAATTTCTGTTATGGGTGTGGAAGGTTAGGGCATGGAGAGACGAACTATGAGGAAGAGGAGGCGCGAGTGTACTCGAATGAATATGGGGATTGGTTGAGAGCTTCACCAATGAGACAAACCAGGGATAGGGTTGATAGAGAAGTGGAGAGGAGGATCATGGGAAAAGGTACTGATGGAGTGAGGCAAGAGGGAGGGCAGGATTTAAGGAAACAAAAGAAAGGGAGGCGATCACTCATTGAAGTTCTAGAGGAGGCTGACAAAAATGATGAGATGCAAGTGCGGAGAGAGAGAGAGAGAGAGAGAGAGAGAGAGAGAGAGAGAGAGAGAGAGAGTTGGGAGAGGAGGGTGATGTAGTGATGCATTGTATGGAGTTGGTGGGGCTGGGCGAGTTAGGAAATTCTGGGATGAATAATAGGGATGAGAGGAACATGGATGGGTTGGGGAAAGGAGGAAGTGAGGGTGAGCTGACAGGGCGTGGCCTTGCTCAGGGGGTAGGGGGCTGGCAGAGGTAGACAACAAGGAGAAAGGGATAGAAAGGGGAATTAGGAAAACTAAGAAAAATTGGAAACGTGTGGCAAGAGATCTAGGAAAGGAGAGGGAGAGTGAGGATTCGGGAGGGGTGAGCAGGAAGAGGAAAGAGGATGAGATGGATGTAGAGAAGGGCGAGGAGGAGGTGAGTAAAAGAATGAAAAACAATGATCTTATGATGATATCGGTGGGGGAGGTCAGTGGCCTCTCTTGCCGGGAGCCATGAAAATATTAAGCTTCAATTGTCAGGGATTGGAGGACCTAGCAATTGATTATCTCACCGGTGTGGTGAGAAGGTGGACCCCGAGAATAGTCTTCTTGATTGAGACTAAGGCTACGAAAAAAAAAAAGATGAAGGGGGTGAGGAGGAGATTGGGGTTCAAATATGGTTTCACAGTGGATTGTGTGGGAAAATCCGGGGGCTTAAGTATTATGGGGGAAGAGGAGGTGGACCTGCACATCCAGTCATATACTCGTCACCATATAGATGCAATGATTAGGGGCTCGAATGGTGGAGATTGGCGCTTTACGGGCATGTATGGATGAGCCTAGGATGGAGAGAGACATCACACTTTGAGCTTATTGAGGAGGCTGAATGAGGATCCCCACTGATAGATTACATATATTTACATATTGTATAGTGGGCCTATTGGCACAGAACCAATCATACTTGTAATCTATATATATGAACATGACGAGGAATGAAACCCTAAGGGGGATTTTACATCAATTGATATCACTCTACATGGTATCGGCCTTTCTTCCTCACGGAACCCTAATTTGATCCTTACCTAACCTCTTGCCACCACCGTCGGCCACCCTTCCTCCCTCGCTCTATCGAACCTTAACAGAGCTTCCTCACCTCCCATGGCTTCCTCATCTCTCTCACGCTCTTCGTCGCACCTGTCCGCTCTTCTCCACCTTCATTCGTCGAAGCCAACGTCGCCGACCCCACTCTCTCACCGACTTGATCCCTCAACACTAGATCCGAGGCCGCCATTTCCAGCGAACGAAGCTTCCTCCTCCCCCGGATCTACAGATCTCCGTTGCTGCCTCAACAAACCCCGTCTCCAATTCTCGGGCTCGAACTGCGCCGCTTCTCTCAGATCTCCCTCTCAGGCCCTTACAAGGAATAGTACCTGAGGAGAAGAGAAGGGAAAGCGGGACTCATTCATAGTGACATTTGGACCTCTCCTGTGCCTAACAAGGATGGTCACAAGTACTACATTTTGTTTCTTGATGATTACACTAATTTTTTATGGGTTTTTCCATTGCATTTCAAGTTCTAAGTGTTTCATATCTTTCCCTTCTCTTAGCCGCCCATTGTTGCTGCCGCGGCAGAGGCAGCGGCCGCAGCAATGGGCGGCGGCTGCAGCACAGTTGGGATCCTACGCCTCGTCCAAATTGGTCTCCCGTCCCCGGCTTCAACTCGCCGTGGATGCCCTACGGCTACCTGCCCCCGACGTACAGCCCATCATGCTCGTATCCCAACAACCAGCAGGGAGCGGGCTTGTTGGGTCCGGCTCCTCGGCCTGCCGGACATCAGGCCTATCCGTCTTCGTCTGATCAGGGCTACGCTCTGACTGATGTCCATCATGCCTTCTCTTATCTGCAGCTGACACCTCCTGACTCTTCTTGGTACATGGACACTGGTGCAACCTCCCATATGACGAACTCTTCAGGTACCCTCTCTTCTCTTTCCTTTAAGGGTCCTGCACACTCTATTACCGTCGGCAATGGTGGTCGCCTTGATTCTTCGGGGATTGGCCATGCCACATTATAGACCCCAACCCACCCTCTACACCTTAATAATGTCCTCATTGCCTCAAAGCTAGTCAAAAACCTTATCTCTGTCCGTCGGTTCACTACTGACAATAACGTTTCTCTTGTGTTTGATCCGTTTGGTTTCTCTGTGAAATATCTTTGAGCAACCTCAACAGCTTCTCCATATTGAATTTTTGGATAATATTAAGATGGATTTTGGTCCAACAGCTCCCCCATTACATTCTCCAAAATAGAAAATGATGAGAAAAAATGGAGATCATTCCCTAAATTTGAAAAAAAAACTCTATATATTTTGGGGTAAACTCCATAATGGAGAATCTGTTGGAATTCGGCCCAAGAAAATCCAGAATAAATGGTTTATAATTCTCCATTTTGGAGAATTTTTTAAAGAAACTGTTGGGAATGCTCTTACTACGGGAGTTACTCGCTTGAGATGTAACAGCACCGAGGAGCTCTATCCTGTGTCGTCGCCCTCACCGTCCCATCCGTCGTATCCGGTCGCCCTCTCGGCATCGTCGTCCAGTCAGTGGCATGCACGCCTTGGCCATCCCAGTGCTGCCGTTCTAGATTTCCTTCGTTATAAGAGTCTTGTTAAATGTAATAAAGAGCTTTGCTCTAGTTTATGTTCTTCATGTCAGTTAAGCAAACATGCAAGACTACCGTTTCAGCGGTTTTCTTCTCATCTGCTCCGCTTAGGCTTCGTTGGCAGCCGCTCCGATTCATCTCTCTTTATCTATCGCAGAGGCACAAACATGGCTTTTCTGCTACTTTATGTCGACGACATCATTCTCACAGCCTCCTCTGATGCACTTCGGACATCCATCATTGCCCAATTGAGCTCTGATTTGGCCATGTCTGATCTTGGGTTGTTGACTTATTTCTTGGGGCCTTTGGGGGTCTCCATGCAGTGTCATGTGTTTGGGTTGTTTCTCTCTCAGAGTAAGTATGCTGCAGAAATTGTTGCTCGGGCCAAGATGAGCAACTACAAGCCTGTCGCCACCCCTATTGATTCCTCCAGCAAGCTCAGTGCCCACTCTGGTCCTCTGTTTGATGATCCCACTTTGTATCGGTGTCTTGTCGGGGCATTGCAGTATCTTACATTTGCTCAGCCAGACATCAGCTATGTCGTTCAGCAGATCTGCCTATTTATGCATGCACCTAGGGAGCCGCACTTTTAGGCCTTAAAGAGGATCATTCGGTATATCAGTGGTACACTCGATATGGGCACCACGATCTCCCCTTCCTCTCGGCATGACCTTATCGCCTACACGGATGCGGATTGGGGTGGTTGTTCTAACATACGTCGCTCCACGTCTAGTTACTATGTCTTCCTCAATGACACTCTTGTGTCCTGGTCAGCGAAGCGTCAGTCTGTGGTGTCTCGCTCTAGCGCAGAGGCTGAGTACAGGGGTGTCGCCAACGTTGTTTCCGAGTGCTCCTGGCTGCGCAATCTCCTGCTTGAGCTCTACTACCCTCTTTAGAAGGCCACCCTGGTCTACACGGAAAACGTCTCCGCTGTCTATCTTGCCAGCAATCCGGTCCAACATCAGTGCACGAAGCACATTGAGCTCGATCTCCATTTTGTTCGGTACAAGGTTGCTCTTGGACATGTTCGTGTTCTGCATGTCTCATCCACCTATCAGTACGTTGATATCTTCCCCAAGGGTTTACCTCGTCAGTTGTTCCTCGATTTTTGGTCCAGTCTCACTATTCAGGACCCTCCACTTTCGACTGCGGGGGTTTGATAGATTACATATATTTACATATTGTATAGTGGGCCTATTGGCTCAGAGCCAATCTTACTTGTAATCTATATATATGAACATGATGAGGAATGAAACCCTAAGGGGGATTTTACATTAATTGATATCACTCTACACCCACGAGAGATGGGTGTGTGCGGGAGACTTCAATCATATCATCAGCTCAGCAGATAAAGAGGGCGGAAGAAGGGCGAATTTTGAGAGGATGGTTGAGTTTAGAGAAACACTGGAGGAATGCGGGTTCAAAGAAATAATATTCTAAGGTGGAAGGTTTACTTGGGACAATGGGAGAGAAGGGGGTCAGTTTATTCAATAATGAATTGATATGGATTTTGCCAATGACTCATTCCTCGAACTCTTCCCACAAGTAGTGGCGAATCACTTACTGAGAGCTAGGTCGGACCATGTCCCACTTTTGGTGGATCTTGAAGAGAAGGGGAGGACAGAAGGCAAAAGGGGTCACGACCCTTCCGGTTCGAGGCTATGTGGTTAGAAAATGAGGAGTGTGAGGATGTCATCAGAAACGACTGGCTGAATCCGGGGACTAGTATGGCACATAATGGAGTTATGGGGAAAATATCAAGGTGTGCTGGTGACTTGAAGGAGTGGAATGGGGTGTGCTTTGGGAATGTCATGAAGATGTTAGAAAACTTACGGAGGGAGCTGAGGGAGATGCATACTAGAGGTATGACGGGACTGATGGTGGCTTCTAGAAGGGAGTTGGAGAGTAAGGAAAGAGAGTTGATGAGGAAATAAGAAATCATGTGGCACCAACGGGTGAGAGTGAATGAGTTCAAATAGGGAGAAAGAAATACGTACTAGCTTTTTCTATAAGAAAGATACGGGAAGGCAGAGGAGAAATATAACAAATTTGGTTGATGAAAATTGCATGGAGTGGAGGAGTAGGGAAGGAATAGAAAGGGTGATAGTTGAGTATTTCAAAACCCTCTTTGAGTCCAGTGCGAAAGCACCTCTAGAATCGGCTTCTCAAGGGATCGAGCCTTTAGTGTCGACTGAGGATAAGTCTAAGCTGCTTCGTCCCTATATGGTTGAGAAGGTAAAAAAAAAGGCATTTTCTATTTGCATCCCACGAAATCACCAGGGCCAGACGGGATGTCAGCGCTTTTCTATCAAAAGTTATGGCATATCGTCGGGCCCGAACTAAGCAGTTTTGTTATTAACATTCTTAACGGGGGCGAATTTCCTAGTGATCTCTAAGCTGCTTCTGTGACACCAGTCAGAGTGCATTCGTCCCTATATGGTTGAGAAGGTAAAAAAAAAAAGGCATTTTCTATTTGCATCCCACGAAATCACCAGGGCCAGACGGGATGTCAGCGCTTTTCTATCAAAAGTTATGGCATATCGTCGGGCCCAAACTAAGCAGTTTTGTTATTAACATTCTTAACGGGGGCGAATTTCCTAGTGATCTCAATTACACTTTTATTACACTCATACCTAAAGTCACTGTGATGAACGGTTTTTAGTCGCGTAAACCGTATCAAAATAAAACTCAAACCTACAACCTAGTATAGCAAGCAAGTAAGAGGTCGATCCCATAGAGAATCAAGTATTCCTTTGCAAAGTGTATTTACCAATTAGTGAAAGGGGGTTTTTGGATGATTGAAACAAGAAAGAAAATAAAATAAACTATAAACAAGTTGATGCAAAACAATTTAGAGAAGATCGATCTACCTACAACTATCCACTTTATTTGGTTGAATTGATATTGTAACTTCCTCTTGTCCTTTTAGGTTTCCTATGAATGCCCTTGTCCCGACCTAATATAGTTACTAGTCCAATCAGTCCTAGAAACCCTTATCAATCGAACAGTCCCTAAAAAATGATTTAACCAAATTGATAGCTTTAAGTCCAGAGATTAGCCAAGGTATTTGCAGTCCCTAAAGAGAGATTTAACAACACATCCAACTTCCTACCTATCCAATTAGTTCAATCAGCCCTAAAGGGACAAGTTTGCTACTTGGGTTAAGGTTCGCAATCAGGAATCTACAAAACCCTAGCAATTGAATTGATCTAACAAGTTGGCCAGACAAGATAGAACAAAACAATAAACAATCAAGCACAAAGAAGTTGAAGCATTCAATATAGGAAATAAGGAACAAGATTCAGAAACTCACAATCAATCCAAATAAAGCTTCAATTTGCAAGTAGAACGAAGAGAGTTTAGCCGCCCATGGCGAACATCGCTCTCTCTCTAATTGTCTAATGAAAAGTAGAATAGAAGTTATGGAAAAACAACTAAAAGTGGCCTTATAAAAGATCCAAATTCGGCCATTAATCAAAACAAAAGCATCTAGGGTTTTTAATTATTCAAAACGACGTGTATCCGCGCTGGCGGCAGATGCAGTGGCCGCCGCATGCATGCTGCGGCCGCAGCATCGGTATTCTTTTTGCATCGTCCCTGGCGGCGGCCGCTGCACACCATGCGGCGGCCGCTGCATTGGTCTTTCACGAAAAATCCGTCTTGAATCAGCTCTCGACGTCAACATGAAAGTTGTAGCTCTTTGAAAGAGCTTTCCAACGCATGGTCATAATAGTCGATTGGACAACCGAGGCCTCCAGAAAGTGCAAAACAAGTTCAGCATGTCTGGCGACAACTTTTGCAGACTTGTTCTTCGTTAGGTTTGCTTCTTCTTCTCAGGACCTCTTGAGATCTTCATGTAAGTTTCTTCGATCAACTAGACATTCTCATCCAATGCGTTATCAACCCATTTATCCTTCTCGGATCCACATTTACCTGAAATAATCAATAAAAACGTGTAGATTCCGACTCCACCAACATAGAAAGCAAATATGCAAATTCTACTTCAATCATGCATGATATGCGTCTTAACTAAGCTAAATGCAACCTATTATGCCTACCTAAATGCATGTTATCAAACTCCCCCACACTTAAGCTTTTGCTTGTCCTCAAGCAATGAAAAACAAATATAGAATTAATCATCCCACAAATAAGATCTTCATGCTATTGTTTTAGAAAAGCAACATCAAGCAATAGGAGCCATGAATAAAAGAACAAATATCCTAGCAAATATATGAGCGATCCAATAGTAAAAGCAAATTTAATCCAACCTCACCGGTATGATGTGTTTCACTCAAACTCTCATGTGTTTAGTCTTTAAAGTCCAACTCTCAACTCAATCCAAAATGCTCTATACACCGTGAAAGTTATCACTTGCAAACAACATCATGAGGACTTTTATAAGGTTGTAATGGGGCTTTGGTAGGAACATAAGACATGAGAAACATTTGGGCTTGTGGTGCTAAAAATCCGGGAAAAAGGAACAACAACCAACCAGAACAACACCAAAACTTCCATACTTCGTAAACCATTCCAATGACATAAACTCTATTACATAACAATAAACTCTTCGATTTCGATAGCCATATAACTCATGCATTTTTTTTTCATTATGATGACTTCGTTTTTTTTCTTTTATGCTTACTTTTGCCCCTAGGTGAATTTTATCCTCCCTAGGTCCAAGCTTACTAGACTTTTACTCCTAAGTGAATTTTATCCTCCTTAGGCCCCTAGTAACAAGTCATCTCTATTATGCAAGAAGGGTTACCTTATTTTGGCTATGCCTCTCGCAATGCACAACCATACATATATCATCTCCACTCAAAGCAACTCCAACATAAAGATTTTTCATCAATTCTCCTCCTAATTCCCGGATAGGGTCAGGCTAATAATTGGCTATGATATGTTTTTGTGGAGCTATAAAAAAGAATAGGTTTTAAGGCTCAGATGGGCTTCAAGCAGAGGATAATGCAAATGGTAGATAAGGTATAATACGACTAAAGAAAACATGCCTCAATCATTTGAAATTCACAAGCACCAAACATGTGCAATACGGTATAGAAATAAGAAGCATATGGAGAGTATAATCACACAATAAAAGCAAAAGAGAATAATATGTAAAGTCCCTATAAGGCCAAAACAAACTCACAAAGGTTATGTTTTTTTAGATTTCAATTAAACCTCAACTATGAATCATACTTGTTCAATTATATTCTCAAATCATGCTCCAAAATCATTTTCAAGCAATTCAATCAAATCATGGGATTTATGCAATGAGATCATAAAAATAAATTAGAGGACAAACTAAACCAAGATGAGTATCTTTAATAACACCTAAATGCAATGCATGATATTTTTGGATTTTTTTTCAAATGCAGTATATGAATAAAAATAAATATGACAACATAAATAAACATGATAACATAAGTAAACATGATATGGAAACTCTATCTATATGCAATGCAATCCCTCCCCCACACTTAAACATTTCATTGTCCTCAATGAAACATAAAAGACAACAAAAAATAAAAACATAGATGAAGAGATGAAAGAAACACTCACAATGTGGTGGATGGGTCTCTATAGGTCGGATCTGAGGATTTCGATGGCCTTTCCTGAAAGCTTAGTCTATCGCAAACCAAAAACAACTATCTAATGCCTAATGGGAAACCTAATTTATTGAAAAGAAAACTAGCTAACTAGGAATTGAAATAACTAAAATTTACCTCGGGTTGCCTCCCGAGAAGCGCCTTTCTTTAATGTCATTGGCTTGACTTATTCTCAATCTCAAGACCTTATCTCTCGGACATCGTCAAGGCCCTCAGTAACCTGTCATATTCCTGTGCACACATCTTACAAGGAACATCATAGCACAATAAATTGAAAGCATAAAATGTGGAACTCAAGAACCCTTTCAATCTATCAAAGAGTCTAGCATGACTCTCTGCAGAAGGAATATGATACCACCAACACAGTTCTGCTGGTGGCTTCTCTAAATAGCAATCAAAAGGATAAACATAATCACCATTATCTTCCAAATTGCAAAAGTTTACCTTTATTACCTCTTGCGCCTCAGCTGATGGCTCTAGACTTGGTTCATCAATGGGAAAGCTCAGAATGGATGTTGCAGATGGAGTAGGAGACATATCACATGTAACCTCATGCGTCAACTCATGAGATTCCAAGTCAGGAAGCACTAGACCCTCTTCTCCATCGTCGAAGACACTATCGTTGTCTGCAACCAATTCCTCCTCATTCGGCATGTCATTGTCGTGTTGAAACCACATAGGAGGGAATGAACTAAGTGTAATGACTTCGATAGGATCTTCCATTCTTGCATCCTTTAAAGACTCAAGGGGTGGTGGGGTGGGTTTCTCAAAATCAAGGGAAGAAGACGTCGATGGGGGCTCATTAGTAGCAATGCGGCGATCGCCGCCCTCCTGCGGCGGTTTCCGCTCCTCAGAATTTTCACCCTCCGTTACGACTTCAACTCCTTCTTCTAAGCCCCTTTCCTTCTCACGTTTTGCACTTAAAATTTGAATGAGTTTGTTCATCTGATTCTCCAAGTTCTTACTGCTCTCAGCTTGCTCTTGCAACTTCTGTGTAAGGCTATGGAATGGATCCTCCAGGTATGTGACAGAGTTCTCCATTGGCGGAGGAGACATGGTGAGCAATTCTTCTTGTGAAACATGGTAATCCATATAACAGAAAAAATCCCACAACCCCAACAATCCTCCTAACCGTTTTAGGCCTCCGTTACTCATGTACTCAGCAAGCGCTCGCGTCTCAACAGTCATCCCATCAATTATGCATATAATCATATCTCGGATGCTGAATTGATAACCCCATGAACCAAGGTCGTCAACATACTCATGCAATCTACTGAAGTATTGGTGAAAGTTCTCACCTTCAAACTGCGCTAATCTCAACATCTTGAAAAAGTTGCGTTGTGAACCGTAAGATGGGCTCACAACAAAGTTAGATATATAAACAAAAATTAATAAATACACAAAACAAAGAAATAAACTTGATTCCCCGGCAACGGCGCCAATTTGATGAACGGTTTTTAGTCGCGTAAACCGTTTCAAAATAAAACTCAAACCTACAACCTAGTATAGCAAGCAAGTAAGAGGTCGATCCCACAGAGAATCAAGTATTCCTTTGCAAAGTGTATTTACCAATTAGTGAAAGGGGGTTTTTGGATGATTGAAACAAGAAAGAAAATAAAATAAACTATAAACAAGTTGATGCAAAACAATTTAGAGAAGATCGATCTACCTACAACTATCCACTTTATTTGGTTGAATTGATATTGTAACTTCCTCTTGTCCTTTTAGGTTTCCTATGAATGCCCTTGTCCCAACCTAATATAGTTACTATTCCAATCAGTCCTAGAAACCCTTATCAATCGAACAGTCCCTAAAAAATGATTTAACCAAATTGATAGCTTTAAGTCCAGAGATTAGCCAAGGTATTTGCAGTCCCTAAAAAGAGATTTAACAACACATCCAACTTCCTACCTATCCAATTAGTTCAATCAGCCCTAAAGGGACAAGTTTGCTACTTGGGTTAAGGTTCGCAATCAAGAATCTACAAAACCCTAGCAATTGAATTGATCTAACAAGTTGGCCAGAAAAGATAGAACAAAACAATAAACAATCAAGCACAAAGAAGTTGAAGCATTCAATATAGGAAATAAGGAACAAGATTCAGAAACTCACAATCAATCCAAATAAAGCTTCAATTTGCAAGTAGAACGAAGAGAGTTTAGCCGCCCATGGCGAACATTGCTCTCTCTCTAATTGTCTAATGAAAAGTAGAATAGAAGTTATGGAAAAACAACTAAAAGTGGCCTTATAAAAGATCCAAAGTCGGCCATTAATCAAAACAAAAGCATCTAGGGTTTTTAATTATTCAAAACGACGCGTATCCGCGCTGGCGGCAGATGCGGCGGCCGCCGCATGCATGCTGCGGCCGCAGCATCGGTATTCTTTTTGCATCGTCCCTGGCGGCGGCCGCTGCACACCATGCGGCGGCCGCTGCATTGGTCTTTTACGAAAAATCCGTCTTGAATCAGCTCTCGACGTCAACATGAAAGTTGTAGCTCTTTGAAAGAGCTTTCCAACGCATGGTCATAATAGTCGATCGGACAACCGAGGCCTCCAGAAAGTGCAAAACAAGTTCAGCATGTCTGGCGACAACTTTTGCAGACTTGTTCTTCGTTAGGTTTGCTTCTTCTTCTCAGGACCTCTTGAGATCTTCATGTAAGTTTCTTCGATCAACTAGACATTCTCATCCAATGCGTTATCAACCCATTTATTCTTCTCGGATCCACATTTACCTGAAATAATCAATAAAAACGTGTAGATTCCGACTCCACCAACATAGAAAGCAAATATGCAAATTCTACTTCAATCATGCATGATATGCGTCTTAACTAAGCTAAATGCAACCTATTATGCCTACCTAAATGCATGCTATCACACTGGCCCATGCAGAATGGCTGACCTCAGACCTATCAGTTTATGCAATGTGATTTATAAAATTATGTCCAAGGTGCTAGTGAACAGATAAAAAAAAGGGCGCCTAGGAAAGCTGGTGTCACAGAGTCAGAGTGCATTCGTCCCTGGAAGGCTTATCATGGACAATGTCTTGGTAGCGTTCGAGGTGTTTCACTATATGAAGAGTCGGAAAGAAGGAAAGAAGGGTTACATGGCAATGAAGCTAGACATGGCCAAGGCTTATGATAGGGTGGAGTGGAGCTTCTTGGATCATTGTATGCGGAAATTTGGATTCGAGGACATGTGGGTCAATCTGATAATGAGATGTGTGTCCTCTGTATCCTTCTCGGTTCTTTTTTATGGATACCCGACCTCGCGCTTTGTTCTAGGGAGAGGTTTGTGACAAGGCGATCCGTTGTCTCCCTACCTATTCCTTCTATGTGCTGAGGGCCTGTCAGGGATGATCAAAATGAGTGAGAATGCTGGTCGGCTAAAGGGTATTGCGATAGCAAGGAATGCGCCTAGGGTCATACATCTCTTCTTCGCTGACGATAGTGTGGTTTTTGCGAGTGCAACATGTCAACAGAGCAAAGAAATTGTCAAAATCCTCCAGAGTTATGGAGAAGCGTCGGGATGACAAGTAAACTTTGCAAAATCAGAATTATCCTTCAGTAGAAATGTCGATGTGGCTCGCAGGACTGAAATCCAGGCTCATTGGGCAAGGGAAGCTGATAAGCATGAAAAGTATCTTGGTCTTCCGACTATGGTGGGGAGGTCCAAGAAGGCTATATTTAGTAATGTCAAGGAAAGAGTGTGGAAGAAGCTTCGCGGATGGAAGGAGAAGACATTGTCGAGTGGAGGCAAGGAGGTCTTGCTCAAATCGGTGGCTCAGGCGATCCTAATGTACACCATGTCTTGCTTTCTATTGACAAGCAACCTATACAGGGAGATCGAGCAACTCATGTGTAAATTCTGGTGGGGAGGAGAAGAGGAGAGTTCATTGGCTCAGCTGGAAATGCCTGTGTAAGCCGAAGGAAGAAGGAGGTATGGGGTTCAGGGATCTACGGGCCTTCAACTTAGCCATACTAGCAAAGCAAGGGTGGCGTCTGTTGCAGAACCCATCATCTCTGCTTGTTAGGATGCTCTCGGGAAAGTATTACCCTAGGACGTACTTTTTAGGGGCAACGCTTGGTTTCAATCCCAGCTACACCTGGAGAAGCGCGCATCTTGAGAGGGAGGGAGATCTTAGAAGCGGGGCTCAGATGGTGCGTAGGCAATGAGAGCAACATTAAGATTTGGGAGGATTGGTGGATCCCGAGACACGGGAGCTTTAAGGTGCTGAACAGGGCCACCAATGGCTTAGAGGACCTCCGTGTAATAGATTTGATTGACTGGAATACAAGGGAGTGGAGGGATCAATTAGTCCGACGGGTCCTCTTACCTCTCGATGCCCTAATGGTGCTACACATGAGGCTGATTAAGCCCGAAATGCAAGATGAGAGAGTGTGGCACTACACTCGGGATAGTCGATTCACATTAAATTCTGTTTATAGGCTTGTTGTGGAGAGGGAGAGGAGCGATAGTGTGGGCAGTCAGTTCGATGCTACACGAGTCACAAGCCTGCGGAGGAAGATCTGGAGGCTCAGAGTGCCGCCAAGGGTGGAGAAGTTTGTTTGGCATGCGCTTATGGAGGTTCTCCCATGCAAGGTGAACCTAGTTCAGAGAAAGGTTATTTTTTAGGACGAGTGCGAGAGCTGCAAGGGGAAGGAAGATGGGCTTCATGCATTGAATGGGTGCAAATTAGCGAGGTTGATCTGGAAAAGAGTAGGCGGATTAGGGAGATGGGGCAAATGTTGTATCTCTGTTCTTTACTTCTTCGAGCAAATCCGACAGACCTAGAAAAAGGATACTCTGCAGCTGTGGGCGTTCACCTTGGAGGCGATCTGGAGATCTAGGAATGGGCGAATCTTTGAGAGGAGCCAAATTGAACCGAAAATGGTGGTAGAGTAGGCTCAGACTCGGTGGAAGGAGCACAAGAAAAGGGAGGAGAGGGGGACGGAGAGGAGCTCTGAGGTGAGGAATGATGAGGAATGGGTTAAGCCGAGAACGGGAGTCTGGAAGGTCAATTGTGATGTCGTTGTAGAAGATGAAAAGGGGTGTGGCGTAGGCTTTGTGGTCAGAGACGATGAGGGTCATGTGGTGCTGTTTGGATCAAAGTGGGTTCAATCCTCCACATACGACGAAATTGTGGAAGCGGAGGCGATGTGGTGGACTTTGCAGTCATGTGCAGATTATGGGTTTGGAAAGGTGCTAGTTGAAACGGATTGCCAAGCGTTGGTGAACAAGCTTAAGGGTGGGTGCTGGCCGAGTTCGACTCTAGGCAGACGCTGGTGAACTTGAGCAATATTTTTTAAAATTTAATAGATAGATGTAGAATTTTATTTAATAGTTAGATATACATTTAATGTTTTGAATTAAACTAATTGATTAGATGCTCGTTTGGATGAACTTGAAAAGTACACTTTCTAGGAATTTAATTCATGAGAAATTAAGTTCATGAGAATTGAACTTCCTATAATTTAAGAAAATATGTTTGGATAAGTTTAACTTCATGTAAATTAAAACCTTGCGTTATGTTTGGTTGAATATGAACTTTCATGAGAATTTGTGTAAAATTACTTTTGTAACCCTTATTAATAAAAACAAATTTATTTAAATTTTGGGAAAATAAGCAATTTATAATTTAAAAAGAAAAAAAAAGATTTTTTTTGAAATAAATAAAAGGGGTGGATTTCAACTTACCCACCCCTTGCATGGTAATTTCAATTCTTCTATTTTGGTGGAATTGAAATTCCCATGAACTCTACTTCCTAGATTTTGTAGAAATAAAATTCTAATCCAAACACATGTATTGAAACCTACTTCCTTGGTTATTTTAATTCTTGAGTTTTTTTTTTATTGTAATTCAAACGAGCACTAAAAAATATATAGAATACTGTATATTAAAAAAAAACCTATTATAATTCGATTGATTAAAAATTGGAATATTATATATCCGTTTTTTTAGCCTATTTAAGTAAATGTTATTTTTTCATGGAGTCAGTGTCATCACCCTTATTAGTGGTGTCACATGTGATGATAAATTTTTTTGTGATTTTTTTTTGCATTTTTTAGCGAGATCATTGTCACCACCACCCGTGATACTGCTAGTGACATATGTGGTGATAATCTTTATTTGGGAATAACTTTATTTTTTTAACGATTACAGTTTTTTTAAAGAGGTTAGTGTCACCACTCTTGTCAATGGCGACACTTTCGTTGACACATGTTGTAATAACGTATTTTTTGGTGACAACTTTTTTTGTGGCAATTTTGTTGGGTTATACAAAGTAATTTGTTTTTTTTATGAGGACGGTGTCACCAATCTTATCCATTTCACCACTGATGGTGACACATATGATGTCACCAAAATAAAACATGTGTTACCAAACTAAAAATCTCAACCCTCAACACTAGAATATGTGTAACTGGACAGTTTGCATCACCCAAACTAAAACACTAGGATAAGAGAAGCATATTGTAACGTATTGTCATCACATTAAATTGACACCTCCATATTACCATTGAAAATTGTACTAACCTAAATACATAATTGTAGCTTGAATATGATTATAACCAGATAAGATGATCCAAAATGTCCTAATTTCATAAATTCCATTTTCGAGTAAATTTTGTCAGTTCAATTGTAAAATATGAATTTCAATCGTCAATTGTAACCAAAATCAAACTAGCAACGGAACAGATGCGTACGACAACCGAATAGCAATTGCAGAGTCCACCAACACTTTAATTACATCTCTCTGACTCAACACTTTTAAAACACTCCCAACATTTTGTTCACCATGGTCGTGGGTGATGGCAAATTGAGGAAAAGATTCTCCATAGAAATTAAAAAAAAAAAAAAAAAAAAAGAAGAGAGCAATACTTAAAAGCACGAGTTTCTGATTGCCTTGCGAGAATTCACAGTGTCAAATTGTGTACCATATAGGAGTTGATGAGTATGTCAAGTAAGAATCATCACATTCAGATATAATGACATCAATGCAAGATTATCATCTCTGCATAGTTCGCTGGAGGAGCTTCAAGAGTGGTGTTACTCAGCTCCATTACAAGATTATTGTTGATCTAATCAGCAGAACATACCAAGGCTGTGTTCGGCAAGATATTCTGGGAGATTGTGGAGATTTTGCCAAAATACAAAAAAGCTTTGAGTCATGGCGATGGTGTTCGGCAGTGTCTTCCAAGGGATTTGGGGATGGAGATTGTTGAGATTCATCAGATTATTTGGAAATCTCCTCCCCCAAGATTGTGGAGATTGTGGTCGAATTATGCTATTTGAGATCCAAAATTGCCCTTGCCCCCCACGCTTCCCAATTTCAGATCTGAGGCTCGCTCACTTGAATGGAGAGAGGAAGGACGACTGATTTCGCGATTTCGCCACTCCCGCCACCAAGGGAAGCTACAATCCTCCCCTCTCATCTCTTCCACCGTCTTCTCGACGTCGGCGTGGTGGGGTTTGGAGCCCGGAGACGGAGATCTTCTCCAGGGGAGGCGGTTCTCCAAGGGCGAGGTGGGATTTGGGGATGGGAAACTGAGGTCCGGCCTATTTTCCTACCGGCGGCCTCTTTTGTGTCGTGTCCACGCCTGAGAAGCACCGGTCGGCCACCTCCCACAGACGGCGATCGATAATCGGTCTCAAGCTGGGCAGTGTGGGACCGATTATAGCCCTTTCGCTGCTTAGGCCAATTTGTTTGTTTGGTGTTGAATCATGGTCATAGATAGATTCCATAGACTTTGATTTGTCATTTTGCATCTTGTGAGTGATAGGAAAGCTTGATGCTGAATCAGTTGAATAAAAACATTATTGTGGGTTGAATAAAAACATTTTGCATCAGTTGAAATTTTTGTTTGTTTGGTGCTGAATCCTAGCGCTGCTGGTGTCAGTCACCGGGCCTTCACGTCACCGCAGCTCGGGAGGCTCGTCGTCGCAAATCGCCAGGCAGGGGAGGCTGACGTCTGGGAGGTTAGGAAACCGAAGGTGTGAATTTGGGAGGAAGGACGAGGGGTGTGGGGCTTTTTTTTAGGGGCATTTGAGACATTTTGATACTTTAAAATACACCACAATCTCATACTTACCAAACACCTTTTGGAGATTTCCGTCATCCATAATCTCAATCCCCAAAATCTCATTAATCTACCAAAATAATCTCCATCTCCTAAAATCTACTGAAATCCCCTTAATCCTCATAATCTTCATCTATCGTCAAACACAGCCTAAACATTATGACACGATATATGGAGTGTATGTATAAAAAAACACACTCAGATACAGCTCCTTGGAGACTTTGAGCTGCAGGATTCACAAAGCATAGCACTGAGGGGTTCTAGACCAATTTCTGAAGCAAGTTCTTCCAGTCTCTTCCTTTCAGTAGCTTGAAAATCAATCATTACAAACATTGAAAAGAACAGAAACTCAGACAAACTAACTTGTAGAAATCCTCATATATTCGAGTGGGTGATGGTAAAGATTGCTTAGTGATAGTTAACCCTTTCTTAATCGAGATACCAAGTCCAAGAAGGATATCATTCCGTCTCTAGCTTATTTTGGCAAATTCAGCAAATTTTATGATTCATAACATCCAAAAATGTGTCTAGAAAACATCCAAACATGCATTGACCCTAGTTTTTTTTTTTTAGACAATCACCAAAAATAATAATAAAAAAAGGGTAGAAATGTTAGAAGTAACAAAATAATATCCCAGAACAATGTCTCTTTTGTTGAACCCAACCATTATAAGAATGGAAGACTTAACAACCTGGACAATTCCCAGAACAGTTCCTTGACAGGTGATGGTGGGTTGGAGTTGGACCAAGTCATGGGTTAAAACTTAATTCCAATGGAGCTTCACAGGAGAATCCGAGGCTAGCTGGTGCTGGTGGGATTCTTCAGGACAAGAATTGTAGGTAGATATGTATGTTTGCGGTTGCGGCACACCTGGGCATTACTATGGCTTCGGTGGCAGAGTTATGGGGTGATTTGCATTGGGAATTGCTTAGGGGAAAGGAGTTTGTCTACTGATTGTTGAGGTGGACTCGCAAGTGGTGGCAGATCTCTCGAAGAAATGGGTGGATCAAGTCCACTCGCTGTATAGCCTGGTGTCTCAATGTCAATTGTCAAGGCTTCATTACACAAGACTAAATTGTTCAGTTCAGTCATCTTAATACTAGTTACGAGTGTTTTTCGCGTAGAATTCATTGATTCCTATGTTTAATCAAATGAGGTATAAAATGAAGAGAATGAGTACTGTGTAGAACTGAAAAATATTTTTAGTTATGTAAACCAAGCCCGGATTACATGGAAATACGGAATCGCCAATTGATGTCATTGCCAGCCTTGCTGACAATTGGAATCTTTGAATAACAAAATCACTAGTACACAACAAGTTCTGATCTACAACCAAACTTAGCGATTTCATGGCTCACAATGTGTAGGTGGTGGCAAAACAAAGGAGACAAGCAATGTCGAAACCTCCTCGGCAGGGCTAGCTGGATGGTGGAGGTCCATCTTATACGGAGACAAGCAAACAAGGAGGCGGATACAATGGCTACCAAAGGGATTACACTGGAAGTCGACTTTCAAGCTTTTATGTCTTGTCCTAATTGTATCCAAGGAACTTTGGGATAGCCGAGCCACCAGCATTTTCGCTTAGCTAAATAAAATCTTGGGGCCTTAGCCCCCAGCTTGACCAAAAAAAACAAAAGAGCCACCAATACAATCACCTTAGACATGATAGAGCCATCGACACATTACTGGAGATCCTGTCATGGATTGGCACCTACGGGAACAAGATAATTTCAGTCCACTAATAAATGAGTTAAACACTAGAATTGCAATTTAGGGTTGGCAAAATGGAGCAACTTACTTTCGGATTGGGGAAATCGAATTTGGATCCTGTTATTGTCTCGAACAGGAAAATGTATCTGCCAATGAAAAGTAATATTTAATTCAGTTTGTAACAAATACTATAAGCAACTCTAACGATAATGCAGCGCAGAGAACTACTAGAGAGTAACTACAACTACAGGGGAGTTTGGTGCAAATACAAATCTAAGTGTAACCCAACACAAAAATCCAACCTTAGAATTTTGAGATTTGGGGCTTTTTCTGATTTGTAAGCAGAAATTACCCAAACCCATAAATGACTTGAGTTGAACCTATAAATAACCCAAAAAAAACCCCATATCTTGAACCTAAGGCTAGCCAAACCAACACAATAACTGTAGGATTAGGGTTGAGCAAAGTTTGAGCAATAACCCAAAATTCACTCAGAAAAGATTTAAACTTCACGCCATTTAACAAAAGCCTAACCGATCCAAAATAGCACCTTTACGATTACGGTTGATCAGTTTCATGCTATAATGAAAAAGTCAAACCTGAAACTTCTAAAGAACACAACACCCAACACTAACCAACTTCTAAAGAACCCGTGTATCCTCACAGTCCTACCAAACTACTTACTAATTAGCATTGAGAAAACGGAATTAAATGGCATGTTGTATGTTAGAAATTGTAATGAGAAGTATGCCATACCTCCAAGCAAGCTCGGTAACAAGTTCTTTAGGAGCACCTGGAAGAACCTGTTTTTTTTCCATTAGGGAAAGAACAATGAGTTTTAGAATGAGAAAGAGAGTTGAGCATATACAACCATTTTTCTTGTATAAACTTATGCATCTAGCGATGATTAGAATAGATAAAGATAAACAATAATGGAACTCACTTCATCTTCATAGGGGTTGCAATGATCTTTAAACCACAATCTTAAGAACTCCTGTCAAGATATCATAACTTCAGCACCTCAAATAATGTTTATAGGGCCATGGGAAATTCCATTGAAAAAAACTATGAGAAACTACGAATGTTCTATTAAGAAGTCTAAAAAAAGAGTTACAGAATGATGCATTTCTTGTATTAAATGATATGCCAAATATTTGAAAAAACCTCATGTTATACCTTATCGACATTTTCAGGTTCTTGACCATTCTGCAAACGTTCTTCATATGATTGGGCAATCCAGTATCTACTTGAATCAGGTGTATGCACCTAATCCAATTATTAAAAAAAAAAAAAAAAGATCATGATTTCGATGCATTTGGAACTGGAAATAGGAAATGTTCATGGAAGAATCTAACCTCATCAACTAAAAGGATTGAACCATCAGTTGCCTTCCCAAATTCATACTTAGTATCAACCAATATAAGGCCATGCTCTGAAGCCACTTGCTGCAACGAAACAAAATGTCCAATTTTGATTTCTCTAGAAGAAACAAAAATGTTAAGTAAATATAGCACACCAGAAACACAAAGGCTGAGAATTAAACTCTTCTGCCTACATTTAGATATTGTCATTTATCACAGGCAAATTGGACGGATAACAGAGCAGATGGCAGTCAGGAAGAAGGTTAAACATAGGACAAATAAAATAGGTATTTCAGTCAGGTTAAATACTATAGACCTAGTTTGCAAAGGAACGGCGATAAAGAAAATACGTATACCTGTCCATAGTTGAACAAACTCAATGCTTTACTGCTTGCTTCATCATACTCTTCTTTAGTCATCAGACCTTGCTCAATTATCTGTGAGGCCAATGTGTCAGAATGAAATAATCAGTGGTCCTGTGATGCTATGGATTAAATCATTCCACGGCTTTTCAAAATAAAAAACAGGAAAGGGGTATTTGTGCAATTCTTAGATCAACAGTCTCTCCATCCTACTTCAACCCCCCAAAAAAGGATGTGACAACAAAGAACGTAAAAGAGTCCACGGGGCCAAAAACAAAAGGCAGACTTTTTTCTTGCATGAATATGTCAATAACTAGTCAAGCAATTTATAAAATACTGCAATTTATGTTGTCTTCACTGACATCTATCCTTTTCCATTTAGTTATACCTTAATCCACTGCATCATGCAACAGTCAATGCATATTGAGGAAGGTTGAAATCAGAAATGCAAAGAAATAGATATTACCTCATCAGGAGTAATAGGGACATCATGATCTGCTGCTTTAGTAGTTGGTGTTATTATATTGGTAGCTAACTTTTGATTTTTAACCAGACCTATAACATTCCAAGAAATGATAACATTGTAAAATTTTGCATTTCTATGCACAAGAATAACAGAAGAATGGATTGGGAACCAAACCATCAGGGAGGGCATTGCCGCAATAATTACGGATGCCATTCTTGTAAACCGTCCACAAGGAGGTATCAGTACTTCCAGTCACATATCCTCTAACTAGAAAGGAAAAACATTGTTCACATTAGAAGAAAAGAACCAGCCTTTACCCCTGAACATTTACAAATAAGAAAATTCACTTATCAGTAAATAGATGCAATACAAAAAATGGCGGAACACAAAAGTCCTTGATTGTACCTCTAAGTCTAAATTAAGCAAAGTAAAAAACAGCAGAGCAAGAAAAATGCAATGCTCGCCTTACCCACAAATTCGACCGGGAAAATGGAGCATTTTCTGGCTATAGTGACATTCTTATCAGGTGCAGCCACGACAGCATTGGGAGCAATATGATGAGTCTTGCCAAACCACCATAAGCTAGTCTCGTTCAAAACCTGACACGATCGCTCACAAACCTAAGACTTTTCTTCTAAAACCAGCATTTTGCTTCCTTGTATCTCCCAATATTTAAACTACATGAACAAAGGAATAAGAAAATGAGACATACCTGGCCTTTGTATGGGATAGATGCTAGAATTCTGTCAAATGCACTCTGCCGATCAGTGGTAACCAATACAAGATAATCTCCAGCATCATATATGTCCCTTACCTACAAACTCAAAATCCCCACCCATCACTTCTCCAGTGGAATATTAAAAATCAACCCACAATAGCAAAATAGACTTAAACATATCGGTGTCCATTCCTATTTTGCATCCACTATTCAATATCTCAGCGACAAAATAGTTTATTTTCCCTATACTGGGAATCAAATTCCCCCATATATCCAAATTGAAATTCATAGTTGCACAACCCTCCAACCAAATCAATCAAAATAGTCCTGCAACTCGCCTTTTCCCCCCGAAAAAATTCCCAAATTTGCTTATAATAAAAATGGAATCTTGTTAAACATAAACGAGAGCTAACCTTGCCTCTGGTCTTGGATGAGAGCCCCGGAACGGTGAGATGAAGGTCGGTTTCGGAGAGACAGTTGGCAAGAGCGGCTTCGATAGGTTGCAAGGCCTCTTCTTTACGACTCGAAGCTTCCACTAAAGAAGGCGGCTGTGGTTGCCAATCCAGCGGCGACGGAGTTGACATGGCAGAAGCATAGATGGATTGGGACTTGGAGTTAGAAATCGAGCTGATTTGGGGGCTAAATCGGTGCGTGAAACGGGTAGAATGAATGGATGGAGTTGATATACGAATTTGGGGATTTAGGGCTTTGGTAGGGTTTAAGCCTGAAATTACACCCGCCATTGTTTTGCCTGATTTGGCATCGGCAAATGGACAGCCGCGGATGGTGCGTTATTTAAGGGGGTTGGGGTTGCGTTCCGCTGCCGCCGCTGCGGAATCTAATTACACTTGCATCGTCTGTATATTTTATGTTTGTTTCAATGATTATCTGTTTGTCAACTTGTCGCAAAGAGGCTTCGCTGGAGTGGTTACGGGCGACGACGGTAATCTACGAGCATAGGCGTTGGAAAGATCCGAGATGAGAGAGGCTTCTTCTTTTTCTCAATAGCATCTGTACGGTAACAAATTCTTGCAATTGAATTGGTTTTTTCTTGATTGAATTTAGGTTTTCAATCTTCATTGAGTTTACGTCGATTCAATCAAGACGTTGCTTTTGATAGAGTTTCTTCAAATCCAAACCTGCCTCTTTTACTTCTCTTTTCTTTGGAAAATTGGAGTGTCACCTTTGTCTCTATTAGAGTAGAGTGGAGCAGAGTTGATGTTTGATTCGGAAAAATCAATTTGTTGATTCTGGGAAAGTCAGTACTTCCAAGTAAACCCTAATTTTAGTGAGCAAATGGTAAAGTAAAGAAGGGTATATTGATAATTATACTTGATGAATCGTAATGACCAGCTTAGTCTTTTACTATATAATAAGATATAAATAAAGTTTCATTCCCTTCATTTTGTTTCATAGAATTCCTCTATTTATTTCCCATCCTCTAATCATTTATTTTTCATCCTTAGCTTAACTAATACTCCCTCTAATATAAAATATTTCATTTTGAATGTTTTTTTTAAGAAAGTAAAAAAAAAAAACTCGGGTAAACTGCAAAAAACCACCCCTTAAATATGACATATTGTTCAAAACCACCCCTTAAAATCAATATTGCTGAAAACCATCCTTTATATAGCTTTTGTTTACCAAAGACCACCCCACCTCTTTGTCTCGTTAGGGTTTCGTTAAATGTCTTTGAAAAAACAGAATTACCCCTATACATATCATTTTCTTGTCATCACTCACTCTCCGCCTATCTTTATGTACACATGTACAACTCCACATAAACTTTGTTAATTGAAATTATTCAACAACTATTACGGTCATATACTAGGCCCCCTTCAATCCATACCTAAATCTGTCCACAACTCCTATGAAAGATCCCCTTCAATGTCGCCTCTCCATATGTTAAGGGTATTTTGGTCATTTACTGATTTTTTACTCTAAAAATTAAATGAAATTAGAGATAGGGTGGTCTTTGGTACACAAAAGCTATATAAAATGTGTTTTCTACAATATTGATTTTAAGGGGTGGTTTTGAGCAATATGCCCTATTTAAGGGGTGGTTTTCTTCGGTTTACCCAAAAAAAACAAATTTTAAAACAATATTTTAAAATCATTTCATGCTTATTATTAATACTTTTAAAATTAAAAAATATTTTATAGAGTTTTTTTAATTTTTTTAAAAATCATATAAAAAAATCTCTGGCTATAACAAAAAAAAACTCTTTATTAATGTTGATACATCATACTACATTCATTGAGAAAAAACTGCATGTTGTTTAGAGAGAAAATCTTATTAAGAAAATATGTCATCTTAAGTATTTTTATGCCTTTTTTCAAAATTATATTTGAAATGATAAGGGAGATATTAATTCTAATTTTCAATAAATTAAAAATGTAAAATAATAATTAGGATTATAAATATATTTTTATACATTTCTAAAAAAATATATAAAATTTTAAAATAGTATATTTTAACGGACTTTATAAAAGGCTAAATTGAGAAATATTTCTCCTAGATACTCCCGATTTAACTATTTTTAAATTAGATTATAGGGGTAATTGATTCTCTTTCATAAGAGCTGCTGACAAGATACCAAAACGACTATTGACAAGACAAACTTTATTAAATTGCACAAATTAAGTCCTTCCCAATTTCATAAGTCAATCTCCTTCACCTTTTCTGCTATCGTCTCTGCCTATGGACGGGAAGACTCAATTGTACGTGTTCGATCTATCACAAGTGGTTCTTTATCAATCAGGCGTTGGACAGACAAAAGAATTGCCACTGCGAAGGTGTTATTGATCAGTGTTGGCTGATGGAGGTTATTAAGAATAATGTGTGCTCATCTCTATGTTCGATCTCCTCTCTCTCTCTTCGACTCCTCTCATCTCCTCTTCTCGCACCATCAATGAAGTGTTCTTTGCTTGCATATTATGTATACTTTTATTTTGTTTTTACTTTGCCTTTGATTTCAAGAGATTATGCTTCGAAATTTTGGGATTTTCTTTTTTATTTTTACGAATAGGGTTCAGTTGACAACTTTTGTTTGTTCTTGATTTCAATCGGCAACTTTGGTTTAATCTTCAATCATCCACCACCACCCTTTCAACCAGGCTTGTGCCCTTCGTACGATCTGGGTTTAACTACCGGTTAAAGCTAGCGCACATCGCAATCCTTCTCAGTGTTTGCCTATTCGCTTGTGCCACCCACCCAATGCTATCGCCCTTGACCGTCATTCACCATCCTTCCTAGTCGCCGCCACCAGTCCATCCGCTTACTCATATTTGTCCCAACCACCACTCCACCATAACCCTAATCTTTAAGTTCAACTCTTTGTCCGTCGTTCCTATATTTTTTTTAATTAAAGTTTTGGGTTCGATTCCATGAGGTTGCGCATTATCGCCTGGGTTGTCGACAATGGAGAGCATAGGAGGTAAGAGGTCGGCGTCGGACGTTCATCTCTCGTTCATGGATGGCGGCTGGGAGTTTCAAGGCGCTCTTTGGAGTCAATTTGTAATTGGTTGAAAAAAATGAAAAAGACGTGTGTGTAATTTAGTTAAAATTATCTTGTCAATAGTCAATCGGATGTCTTGTCTCTAGCCTCACTCATTTTATTTTGAGAAATTTTGACTAAATATACCCTTTTCTAGATTTTATTAAGTGTTTGGCCTCTTTAGAAATTTTATTTGGCGTCACCCCTTGAAAATTAATTAGCCCCTTGTTCCCCTTCCTCTTTTCCGTTCATTCTCTCCAATCTCCATCTCTCGCCTATAATGGGCATTTGCTGCTAGCCCCTGTCAATGGCGTTTTTCGAGCTCTTTCAACCTCCGATGGCCTCCGTTCCCTTCTCCTCTCTCGCCTTCATCTACCTCGCTCTGCCTCCCTCGCTGTCGCTCCTTTCTCCCTCCCTCCCGGTGAGATTCTCCTCCTCCAAACAAATATGAGTATAACGAACTTCAATTTCCTTCTTCTTTTTCAAAATTAGATCTTATTCTAGTTGATTTTACTGGATCCGGTTTCACAAACAATTGAATGAGTGCTCCGAGCACCAGATCTAACCTTATGTTCTTCCTCTCTGATTTCCAGGGTTTATCCTCAAGCAGTGGGAGCCGAGGAGGAAGCTGAGGTTGCTGAATTGCACATCCAACAATGGTATAGCTTTCAACCATATCTTATCCCATCCCTCTTCCTCTATCCTCGCCTATAGATTTTAGGTTTTCAATTGATTGTGCAAAGGTTTGGTGACGAGTTTAGGGTTTTCAATTGATCGTGGTTCAAATTATGTAGGTTGCTGCAATGGAGAATGCACTGGAAATTTGAAGCTTCAATCCTGTGATGAGATTGATTCCAGTCCAGGCGCAGATAAACATTTAGATTGATTCAAGCTTGTAGTTTCCACCTTCAATGTAAACGACTGGAACCGTTTTTGGTTTTTGGTGACAGTGCGATATAGGCTTTAATGATTAAGCACATCAAAGAAATGCACCATCTAAATGTCAATTTCTTGTTCCTTTAGGACATTAGTGCTTACTATCATCATTTTTATGGAAAGTGCTTTGAACTGTATTCAAGTTATTAGGATGATTTCATCAACTTGGCTAGGTCTTGAAATGTCAAATTCAATTATATTTTTTGAGATCTTATTGTGTTTAGTGTGTTTGAAACGCACTAAACTTGCTTGAGATGTGTTGTTCTTGCTCGCAATATGTTGTTCTTGCTTGAGATATAGTATCTATGGTCTCCTGGATATATGATCTTGGAAGAGTATAGCTTGGTTATGTTGTGTCTATAGTAAATCCAACATCCCGGTAAGGTCATGGTTTTATGTCGGATTAAGTGACGGGACTGAGTTTCAAGAAAATACGAGTCCTCATCTCCTCAATCTCATTGGCGGCTCTTTACCAGTTGCCGTTTATATGCTTTGCTCGGTCCAATTGATGAAAGAATCAAGTAAGTTGAGCTTTTGCTTTCTTTCTCTGTATAAGCTATTAAAACTTGTATCTTATGATGATAATCGATAACTGTATTTGCTGATTATAAGCAATTTTATCGCTAAAAAGGTGGGTGGATTTGTACCAAGTTGTCTAAGTTAAGGGTGAGTTTGTTCAATTTATTCTTTCAAATATTGTGGTATATGCTCCTAGCTTGATTCCTTAAGTTATGGATGCCAAATGTATCTTGCATCAGGTAATTTTCATATACTTTGCATCAACATTATCGTTGTTGTACAGTTTGATCAGTTTCAACTTCGTGTTTACTGAGATTAATATGACCCATCAAATACTGTAGTAAATGGATGTGTTTCCGGTTCACGACATGGGTCCAGCTGATAAGAATGAAACAAATAAAAAAGATGGAGCTGTTGCAAATGAGGACTCAGTTGCCAAGGAGGCTTCGCTTGAGATAGGGCCAATGGTAACTAGTGGTCTGAATTTTGAAAGGAAGAATGCAGAGGAAACAAATGAGCAGCCAACAATGTAGGGGATGGTCCGGGACAAGAAGAAAGGGGTGGAATACTCAATGGATGAAACTCGAAGAGTGAAGGAGAAGAGGGGAGGTTCTACAACTGTTGGTGCTGTCTCCCAGGGGGTCTAAATGGAAGCTGGGGATGCTGCCGAGGATGCGAAGGACGAGACAAATCATGTAACCTCACTTGTGTGTGTCTGTATGGTCGTCAACGAGTGTGCTGCATACTTCCTTTCAGAGTATGAGAATGAATGCGTGGACCACTCGAGCGATGACGATTACCCGCCGGGCTGATGCTAGTTCGCTTGGTAAAGTGGTGAGTCCCATGGGGCTGTCCGTTGTTGGTGCTGAGTGGTGATGTACTGAGCAATTTAAATTAAATGTTGTGTAGTCTGATAATGGGATTTCCTTTGTTGAGCTACGGTTGTTGTGCAGTTGCTTTAGTGAGTAATTGGTTTCTTTTTTGACATTTTTCTTAACATTGCATTCAGATGGTATACAAAATTAAAGTTAGGCGGGAGTGTTTTGGCAACGTAATAAGTAGGTGACAATTGCTTTTATATTCTTTCATATTTGCAGACCTTTATATATGTACATATCTATTATATAAATATATGTTAATATATAATCTTTGCATATATTTGCGGTGGTGATGTGGCATGAGTGCTAGGAAATGTGTAGTAGTTATGGAGTATTCCCTGTATTTTTACCCGTAAGATCATTGGTTTGATCTTACGTTGTTTTTTTGTACCCTAGCTTTTAGCCACTTATTTATATATTTGCCTTTTCAGAACTCAAGTGGTCCCAATTGAATAATGAAAATCTAATTTCTCTAATCTATCTTGTCTTTTTTCCCTCATCTATCTCCCTTTGTCTATCCTCTTAACTCTACTCACTCATCCTCTTCCTTTCATAAATCCAACTCTAAATCAACCCTAATCCTCCCGAATCACCTCGGAACATAACAAAATGTCATCACCAAACAATGTCATCACAAGTGATTGAGATCGATAAAGTGTAATCACAAATGTCATCAATTAATAAAAGTCATCGATAAAAGATGTCATCAATGAAGTTTAATCACATTTTATGCTCATGTGTCATCAATTGTATAAAAATGTAATAAAAATGTCATCACAAATGATTGCATCAATGAAGTGTAATTACAAATATGTCATCAGTGAATAAAAGTAGAATCAATGAAAATATATCGATATACAATTGGCTAAATTTAAAAAGTTGCATCAATCGATTTGATTAAAAAAGTGGCATCAAACACTAGTTTTAAAAAGTGGCATCGCCGTAAAGAAAAAATATCATTAAAAAAATAGCATCAGAACACTGCTTTAAAAAGTTGCATCAATCGATTTGATTAAAAAAGTGGCATCAAACACTAGTTTTAAAAAGTGGCATCACCGTAAAGAAAAAATATCATTAAAAAAATAGCATCAGAACATTGCTTTGAAAAAAATAATTATAGTAGAACAGTGGCATCAAAGACTACTTTAAAAAGTGGCATCATATTAAAGAAAAAAAAATGTTGCATCCCCTTTAAAATTTAAATCAAAAAAATATTAAAGAAAAAAAATGTCATTAAAAGTTTGGCATCAAAACACTGCTTTGAAAAATGGCATCAAAACATCACTTTGAAAAAATGACATCACGGTAAAAAATGACATCGAAAAAATGGCATAAGAACACTGCTTTGAAAAAAATAATTACAGTAGAACAGTGGCATCAAAGACTACTTTAAAAAGTGGCATCATATTAAAGAAAAAAATGTCATTAAAAATTTGGCATCAAAACACCGCTTTGAAAAATGGCATCAAAACATCACTTTGAAAAAATGATATCACGGTAAAAAATGACATCGGAAAAATGGCATCACGGTAAAAAAAAAGAAATAAAAAAGTGGCATCAGTAAAAAAAAAACCCGAAAGAATCGGTCAACGTTGACCGGTCGTTGACCGATTGACGGTCAAACAGGTTGACCGTTGACCTTTGATACCCTATTTGAGAATGGTGCTAGCTTACCTAATTAAATTAGTTTGGGGGCTAATTACCCTAATTAAAGGTTCATAATAGGCTAGTTAGCAAAATTGCACTTTTCTTTTAGGGTTTTATTTTTCAACAAAATATTTTTGATCGGAGGTTAAATTGAGAAATATTTCTCCTAGATACACCCGGTTTAACTATTTTTAAATTAGATTATGGGGTTAATTGATTTTCTTTTCCAACGAAGTATTTTTATCATACGCCCTTAGAGCATGTGCATTGGGGTGTTTAAACTCAAAATATAAGGAATCAATTAATATAATAAGGAAGAGAGAAATTTTTTTTTTAAGGAATGATGTGATGTGTTCTTTAGCAAGGAACCTTTTAAAATAGAGAGAAAAGATGAAAATGGGGGACTCATGCCCATGAAATTGGGTTTTATAGTATGTAATGAGTTTTAAAATAATTATAAATGAAAAATTAAGGAACTCTTATGAGTTCGAGGGATGTGGGTTAAAAATTATGATGAGTTTTTTAAGGAGAGAGACAGATAAAAAGATGAGTTAAGGAACCGAATTGGGTTCGATGGATGCGGATGCTCTTAAAGAAATAGACAACCCCATATTTTTTTATGACGAGGTGGTAAACCCCGAGCACGTGACCCAGAAATAGACAAACCCATATGTTTTTTTTAGGGGAATTTACAGAAAACCACCCCTTAAATGTTGGTTTTTTCACTTAACCACCCCTTAAATTGGAAATTACAGTAAACCACCCTTTAAATGGTTTCCTTTAACAAATCACCACCCATCACCAATTTAAATTATGTTTTCGTTAAATAAATTATATTTTAACATTTGTCAACTTAAAATATGTGTTTAATTATTTTAATTGTTAGTAATAACCTCTTTTTAGAGGTTAATTATAATTTTTCTTCAAAGGTTAATTATTGAAATACAATTTTTAAAATATAAATAAATAATTTTAATATTATTTTTAACATTATAAATGGAAATTATTATTTATAATCGTATTATACTTAAAAATTAATTTAAATAATATTTACAAAATTATTTTAAGACATAAACCGGAAGATATTTCTAAGTTATATAGGTACACTTTTAAAAAAAAATGATTTATAATACAATCCAACCCCTTCAATTCAAAGTTTAAATATATTTATACATAAATTTGAGTTTAAAAATATTAAAATATAATATATTTAAGGATGGCTTAGCAAAAATAGACCAAGGGTGGTGATTTGTTGATGAGTATCATTTAAGGGGTGGTTTTCTGTAATTTTTAATTTAAGGGGTGGTTAAATGAAAACCAACCTATTTAAGGGGTGGTTTTATGTAAATTTGCCTTTTTTTTATGACGAGGTGGTAAATCCCGAGCACGTGACCCAACCGACAAGAGGCACGTACAAGGTAAATCGATTTGCGCCGACCGACTTGATCGACTGATAAGGAGTCATCCAAGAAAAGAGACGAAAGGCAGAAATCGAACTCGAGACCTCCTTACTCATCATCTCCTTACCACCGGGCCAATTCGACTGGGGCAACAAACTCGTATTTTAATTAAGGGGGGGAAATGAGAATATAATCCCATAAATATACTACGATTTCACACAAATCTTTTCTTAACCGTGTTTTCAGTGAAGTTTGCTTAGCCGTGTTATCTACTACCAACCACCAAAACATAAAGATTAATTGCAAAAAAAACTCCGTATCTGACAGTTCAACGAGTGGGTACAAATGCAACGCAATTTACAATTTGAACCAAATCAATCTCCAACTTTACTACCAATTCGCAACGGTCCGCTGACTCCGCTCCACTTGCCCTCATACATAGAGAAGAGCGAACGATCCCAACGGTACATTTGGCATTCAATCTCTCTTCCATCTCCCTCAATCTCTCTCCCTCTTCCAATTCAACATCAAATTCGGGAAGATGATGAACCAGAAACCGCTGCCTACTGATCAGTCCAAGCCGTTTCACTCCGGCGCCGATTACCACTCCCCCGACTACTCCCCTTACCCTAAGCTCGATCCGAACGACGTCGTTCCTCCATCCCAATCTTATCCTCCTCCCGCCGCGGCCGCCATGCCGGCCGATTCCAACCCCTACGTTTCCTCCTCTCCCTCCCGGCCTCCCTCTTCCAAGAGTAAGTGGTGCCTGCAGTGAATTTGTTTCTTCCCCTGTTAATTTCTTTCGTTTCGAGATTTTATGGCGAGCTAGGGTTTCCGTTTTTGCTGTTATTGAATGTTCGATTTGTGGAAGGTCCGTTAATTCTCTGTTTGGATGGACAGATGCGATGGATTCGGTCAGAGATGCGCTTGGAAAGTGGGGGAAGGTGGCGGCCGACGCAACCAAGAAAGCCGAGAATCTCGCTGGGAACATGTGGCAACACTGTAAGTGCTCAATTGAATGGCCGTTTTGCTTGATTTGGTTTTTTATTCCTCAATTCTAATCGGAGAGTTGCAATTTCTATAAATGTGAACCTTTTAGATTATCAGTATTACTAATGATATGAATGTTTTGGGTGAACACGAGGAACAATTAAGCTCTGAATCTTGGTACTTTGTGAAGGATATCAGTGGATTTGTAATAGGTGGACTGAACTCATTCTAGATGCTTCCGTTTTTTCGCATTGCTTGCTGCAATTTCAATAGGCCTTACATGATTGTTTTTATCTGCTAGACATGCTACTTCTATGAATCTTTAGGTCTTGATCCTTGTTAGAATTGGTATTACTTTACCATGTCACGACCTGACAGGTTTAATAGGTAAGGAATGATCACTCCTGTCGCTATGTTTTGTTTTGTCTCTATTAGAATTGAGATTAATCTAGCACTCTTCAAGTCTTGGGTGTTGCTAACTGTGCAGCTGTGCTTGTAATGCGAACTTCTGTTTTTGCTTATTGTGCATTTGAGTGGTTTCGGTGATGCTAATAGTTTGAAACCTGTGGGAGATATACTGAATGCTCAATGATTTTCTTGGTTTGGATCAGTGAAAACAAGCCCTAATGTCGCTGATGCTGCGGTGGCTAGAATAGCTCAGGGAACAAAAGTTCTTGCTGAGGGTGGATATGAGAAGGTGTTTCGTCATACTTTTCAAACTACTTCAGATGAGCGACTTCAGAAGTCTTATGCATGTTATCTCTCTACATCTGTTGGTCCAATCATGGGAACTCTGTACTTGTCAACCGTGAAACTTGCATTTTGCAGTGACAATCCTCTTCCATGTCAAGTTGGTGAGAAGACTGAGTGGAGCCATTATAAGGTTAGTGTCCTTTTGCAAAATTATTATTCTCTTATTTTGATGAATTTAAGTAGCAGGGATCACTCAGCGACAACATTCAAAATTTTATCCTTTGATTTCTATGCTCTTAGTTAGACCTAAAAGCTGATGCATAGTAGTCCAATAGAGAATAGAGACACAAGAAGTATGGTGGCCAAGCACCATCGTTCTTGTTAATGATGGAGTATATAATATAACTCGGGCATGCATGTGTTTTGGTCTTAAGAACTTGATTAAGGAACAATGTAGGTACCATCTTGCATCTCATCTCGAAGAGAAGATGTGTCAGGATTGATAGAATAGGAAATAATTGTAAATTTACAATAACACACTAGATAATTTACCTCTCATGCATTGGCAGGTTGTTATCCAGATGACCCAAGTAAAGGCTGTTAATCCTTCAACGAACAAGACCAACCCAGCTGAGAAGTACATACAGATTATTACAATTGATGAGCATGAGTTCTGGTTCATGGGATTCGTAAACTATGACAGCGCAGTAAAAAATCTGAAAGGAGTCCAGTGAAATTGTGAACATTGCTGGTGTTGATGTCGATATGTTACAATTAGGTACAAAGTTTGTTGTGTTATATGCTCTTCTATATCGTCAAATCGGCTTACCAATTAAATCCAGCTAGAAATCGATTTGGTTCCTTGATTTTGAGAGACCAAAAGGCTTTATCTGCTTGATTCGGAGGGATACATTTTCGAAATAGCATATAGTCCGCTTGCAATTTCATTGAATTTTGATGCAGTGAAACCATTCCTATAAGGTCCATTTTCCTCCCGGGGCTGATAATTCAATCTGTTCGAGTACGGAGATGATGATTTCTGTCATCATTTATTTTGATTTGCCTCCATTTTTTGATTAAGTTTGTCATGGTTTTTACATGGTGGGATTGGGAGTTTCGGGTGGGTTGTGATTCATCACGTTCATTAAATTACTTGAAATCAAACTTAAAATATGACATTTTTCACACAGCCACGCATAAATTAGAAGATTAAATATAATCACCTAAACTTTGGATTTTCAAGTGGACGAGGATGAGATGCACTGAGCTGATTTAGTTGAGATTTTAGCTATAGCTACTTTATGGAGTGGGCTTGTGCTACGCCTATTATTTGAGCTAACTACTTTGTGCAAACTCGTCTATGTTGACAACTTGTCTACCTAACTTGTCAGTGGTAACTTAGGTAGACAAGCGGGTTGTCATTAAAATTTCATACAATAATACTATTTCATATAATACAAAGCTATACAAGTTATACAACTTTAAAATCACATAATATAATAAAGGAGGTTGCTATTCACACGGTGAAAATCTCGCATAATACAAGGTGTCGGTCACGGTTTTAGAAGCCGTATGAAATTTATCTAAACAAAACTAATAAAATGGGTTAAAAAAAGGGAAAAATAATTAAAATACCCCCACCTTTGGGGGTAAGGTAAAAATATATCCTCAACTTTCAAATGTAATTAAAATATCCCGACCTTTGAGGGTAGTGGTAACATATTACCACGAGTTTTCTCATGGGTCAAAAATGCTGACAAAGTAGCCTACGTTGATTTTGTTTTTAACAAGGCATCATGCTTGGAAGCCTTTTTACAAATTAGTACTAAAATCGGGTTTTCTAGAACGGTCTCCTTAGGGAAAAAATGCACCGACAACAAAATTAAACCCGAAAAAATGAAATTGATTCAACCAAGCAACTAATCCGGTCAAAATTGCCTCAAATTAACACATCGCGACTATTCCTAACACCAAACCGAAAACTACAAAACTAAACCGAAAACATCAGCAACAACAAAGAGGGGGAAAAACTTATTCAGCTAAGTACGTGAACGAATCAAAGAGTAAGAAGATGTGAGAGAGACAACTCAAGATAGCCGACCACGAGGGAGGGAGACTATCATTGAAGAGGAACTATGAGCTGCCTGGAAGACCGGAAGACAGCTCAAGAGGCGATCACGAAAGAAGATAGGAGAGAGAAAAAGGCGTGGTGTATGAACCCGGTCCAACTCTTTATTTTTTTTCCTAAGGAAATCGTTCAAAAAAACCCTTGTAAAAAATCAACGTAGGATGTCTTGTCAGCATTTTTGACCAGTGAGAAAAATCGTGGTAATATATTACCACTACTATCAAAGGTCGGGATATTTTTATTACTTTTGAAAGTTGAGGATATATTTTTACCATACCCCCAAAGGTGGAGGTATTTTAATTAGTTTTCCCTTAAAAAAAACTCCCACAACTACAATTTCCAAAATCGTAGTTTTTTTTTTTTTTTTTTTTTTTGCAATCTTCACACCTTACCCCCGGGAAGCATCTCTCATGGTTTGTCAAGTGGAGCTGGGTTAGTTTCTCACGATTTTCAAAACCATAGCAGCCACTAGGGGTGTTATTCGAGCCGAACGAGCCGAGCTTGGCATGCTCAAGCTTGTTTGTTTGTTAAACGAGCTCGAGCCGAGCCGAGCCTAATTTTTCAACGAGCTTTTTATTTTGTTCAAGCTCGGCTTGTTTAGGAAATGAACGAGCTCGAGCCGAGCTTTTTTCGAGCTTTAAGTAGTTTTACTTGATTATAACAGGTTAACTTAAAGGAAATTTTAGAAATTTCATAGAATTCCAATTACATTACATCAGTCATTTACCAGACTTCTTCTTAGACGCATATCTCTTTGAAATTGGAGCACTTTATAATAAAGCAAGTACTGCACTCAAGTTCAGCCATTAAACATTTAACATCCATCCACTTATATATAAATATTGATGACAGATGCACCAAAAACACCAATTGTGCATTTTCGATTTCCAAGTGAGAAATGGCTCTTTCCACATCCACAAGCTTCTTGGCATCTACTGATGCCTACATAAATCAACCATAAACCATATGGAACAAAGCAAGGTCTTGAGTCACACATAAATGGGCCAAAAGCATATTTCATTTAAGATAAACCAACAATCAGTTCACGATATTGTAATGTATGGTTAAAAAGATTCATTACAATATTCAAAAGCCGAAGGCATCAGAAACCCCTAAAACATACTGAATCAACAATTCAGCATTGTCGCTGCCTTATAGAAGCACAACAAAGATGATCAAAAGCAAAGAGGCAGTCGGCCTATTGGGGCATTTCATCAAACAGATTATGTGCAAAACATATAAAACAACAAAATCAAAAAAATTAGCAACAAAATCGCTCAACAGAAGCAAAGTTTGATTTCCTTATCAATCGATCTTCGATCGATTGATAAAGAAATCAACAAAATCAGCAAAATTAGCAATGAATCACTAGATTTCATTGCAGGAATCACTTGAGACTTCAAAATCGAGTATGATACTTCAAAAATCGAAGAAAATTTGCGCCCTCGGCGCAAATTTTTTGTGATTCCAATGCACTGATTACTAGATTTGATCATATACTTCATAATCTACTCAGAAACTTCAAAAATCAAAGGAAATTTGGGCCTTTGGCGCAAATTTTCTGTGATTTTAATGCAACTTCGAACTCAATCATTACTGGAATGCTATACTTACTTGATTCGATTGGAACGAAACTTCGGCTCGTAAAAATTGATCGACAATGATCCTGCAAGCAAAGATCAATTGATAAGTAAAACATGGATCGATTAATAAGGTGCGGGATGAGGAACTGCAGCAAATTCGGAGAGAGAAAGGGAGATGTACCTCAAGCCGGAGCCATCTCTATCAATCGTCATCGTCGCCTGGATTGAAGAGCATAGGAGCGCCGCTCGCAGAGATGGACCGGAGATAGAGAGAGCGTAGGAGGAGCGCCTCTCGCAGAGATGGACGGGAGAGAGAGAGAGAGTAGGAGAAACGCGTAGGAGGAGCGCGTAGGAAGGGTTTATATTGTGGACATTTCACAAATTTGTCCCAAAATGTGGACATTTCACCAATTTGTCCCTATTTCGTGGCTATTTCGCAAATTGCCCCTTTTAATTATCCTTGGTGTGGAAAAATTCTCATTATAGTTCATCTCCCTCAGTCTGCTATCGCAGAGTGTGTCTTCACCTTCTGTTCTCTCGCTCGGGAAGAGGATGAAAAGGGTAATATTTGTGAAAAGCCACACAACCTTTGTTAATTACACTACTCACCCGCCCATAACTTTAAAACCACAATTTTTGGACAAAATTAAACTTCTGGGTGCGAGTCAAATTTTTTCGAAACCCCAGGGTTACTAGGTGAAATTTATATTTTTTGTTTTTGTTAATTACTGATTAAATATCATTTATTTAGTTATATTAGGTCTCATTATATGTAATTCACAATACTTGAATGCTTAAAACTAAGACAATTAAAGTAATTATAAGGATGAGTTTAGTTTTGTTCAGGTATGAGTGAGGTCAAGCTCGGGTTTATTCTGGTATTGGTCAAAAATGGGTCGGGCTCGGATTCGAGTTGTGCATGATACTAGATTTTCGGATTTCGATCGGATTTCGATTCGAATGAGTCGGATTGGGTTCTCGGGTTATATTTTGCCAGCTCTAATAAATACAAGGGCAAATTGCATAAAATAGCACGAACTTTAGGAGTGGTTGCACTTAGTGGCACGAACTTAAAAAAATACAAAAATAATCACCAACTTTGGTGTTTAGTTGCGGTCAGTGGCACGTATACCCCCTATCTTGCTAATGTGGACTAGTGGGGTTGCTTACATGGAATTTTTTTAATTAAAAAGACAAATAGCGAGATATGAATTAATGAGAATGCTTATATGTTTTTTTTTAAAAATTGAAAGACATAAAAGATTTGCCAAAATTATGAAACTAGCTATGTTCCAATTTTATTTTTTATTTCATGTAATTCAAAATCAAAGATAATTGTGACAAATATAATATTTGCAAATTAAAATTTGGTACTAGTTATTTTAATTTGCAAATTCTATATTTGTCACAATTATCTTTGATTTGGAATTAAATGAAATAACGAATAAAATTGAAACCTAGCTAGTTTCATAATTTGGGCACATCTTTTATGTCTTATAATTTTTTTTAAAAAAAAATTCATGTAAGCATTCCCACTAATTCATATCTCGCTATATGCCTTTTTAATTAAAAAAATTTCATGTAAGCACCCCTACTAGTCCACATTAGCGAGATATGGGGTATAGGGCTGTGCATCGGTCTAAAACCGAACCGAACAGGGCCAAACCAAACCGAACAGAAACCGAAAATCTCAAATTTTCAAACCGAAAGCATTAGGTTCGGTTCGGTTATTCACCGGTTTGATCTGTATTCGGTTCAGTTTTAACACAATTAAACCGAATTTCCATGAATTTCATGTGTCTTTTACAGTGTAGGTAACGCAAATCTTTCAAGCAGTATCGTTTCCTTCTTGCTTACACATATATTATCATATGTCTTCCCTTTCTATCTCAGATATATTATTAATTACGTACTCACATATATATTTCCACTGGAAAAGCCACCATTAAATATAGTTTACGCGGGAGTCTCTTTCTTGTAAATCTTAGTTAAACTCCTCAAGCGTACATGAGTTTAAAAGATATATGAGCTAGGGTATGTGTAAATCACACATTCTGTAAAATGACTGTACTAATTTCCATGCATTCAGTTTAACAGAAATCGAACCGAATCCGAACACAAACCGAACCAAAAAATGAAAATTCTTGAACCAAAAGCTGAACCGAAAAAAATCGGTTAGGTTCGGTTCGGTTTGTGTTGGTTCGGCCCAAAAATTCGGTTTGGACCGAATCATAAACACCCCTAAGGGGGTATACGTGCCACTAGCCGCAACTAAACACCAAAGTTGATGATTATTTTTGTATTTTTTTAAGTTCGTGCCACTGAGTACAACCACCTCAAAAATTCGTGCTATTTAATGCAATTTGCCCTAAATACAAAGTACTGTATTATTTTCCCATGGGCAAAAGCTTGTTTGTCTCCATTTGTGTTGCAGGGGAATGGGAGAAAGAGGCCCGTATGATGTTGACGAGACGATGAATAAAGGCGATGGGGGATCCTACCTCCTCTGAAATTAAATTATCAATCATCAATATATACGTTCTTCTGTTTGTATTATTAAAGCTGAAGTGTATCAGCTGCACCGCCAATTACCTTGGACTTATCGGCCTATATATGCCTTAACGTTAATCAAATACCCCGTAGTACGTTGCAAAGATTTTCTTACGTTCTGTTTGTATTCCATTGCGTTATTTTTTTCCCAAAGTTGGGGTTCTAACTATTTCCTTCATTCTAGTGGGAATAGTCGTAGAAGGGATATTAGGTTCCGCACCACCATAAAGAAGATGACTGATGAGCAGTTTTTAGTCGCCTAAACCGTATCAAAATAAATTCGAACTTACCTAACTAATGTAGTGTGATAAGTACGAGTCGATCCCACATAGAATCAAGTTATTCCTAAGTTAAGCTTATTTACCAATTAATAGAAATGGGGTTTTTGTAGGATGAGAATGAGAAAGAAAATAAAATAAAGTATAAACAAATTAATAGAGATAACAATCAAGAAAATAGTTTCATCTATAAATATCCACTTTAGTTTGATTAGTTGATCCTTGATTCTTTTTCAAGTTCTCTTTTCATCCTATTATTGCTTCTGTCCTGATCTTGTGTAAATTACTAGTCCTACGAGTCCTAGTAACCCTTACTAATTAGATAACCTTAACATGGTCAAGATTTAACCTAATAGTAGCATTAAGATTAAGGATTAACCAGGATATATGCAACACCAAGCTACGAGTCAGCATTTAACATATAATTGATTCTCTACACACAAGTTTAGTCCTACGAGTCCTAAAAAGGCATGATTGCTACTATGGATTAAGGTTCGCTACGAGAAATCTATAAAATTCTAGCAATAATCTCAACTAGTTGTACGGACTAGAAGAAATCAACAATATTCGCAAAAAAAATTAATACGAATCAATAGGAATACAACAAGAATAGAAATCTCACAACTTTATCAAATCAAAGCTTCAATTCATAGACGAAACGGAATAGTCTAGATCTTCATAAAAATAAGACAAAACATAATAAGGGTTTAGGGTTAGAATTGAGTCGGCTACGTTCACACCGCTTCTTCGCCGTATGAATCAATATATATAAGGAGCTAATACCCTAATCTAACTATCTAATATATCATAATATAAAAATATATAATCCTAACATATCTAATTTAATTTAATCCTACTTTTAATTTCTAATAAATGGTGGCAGGGGAAACCGCTGACTTTCTTTCAATGAAATTCATCAGCCCAATTAACTAGTTGATCCACTCCGATCTCGTATAATTTGAGTAGTTTGGCCCAATCTCCCATTCATTATGAGTAGCTCGGTCCAATCTTGTATAATTCGATCCAAAATGTTTGAAATCAATAAAACACGGGTGTAGACTCCGAAAACTAAATAATAACAAATTAACTATAAAATATGCATGAAAATAAGCTAATATAATATGCAAATATATGACTAAACTAGACCCTATCAACGACCACTTGATTGCCTGAGCCCATACGCTTGGATGCATAAATTCCTTGGACACACTACATCACTGGCATCAACATCCATACCAACAAAATAGGAAACCTAAGAATCTACACTGTCATCAACAACTTCATCAGAAAGTGAGTCATCAGAAAGTGAGAGGCTAAGGAAATCCATAAACAACACATATAGAGAGTAGACAATCCCCTAGCAAGAGAACCAAAAATACAGTTAAAAGACAACAAATATATCACATGGAAGAGGAAAACTGAGATCAGAATAACAAAAGTTGAGAGTAGAAAGAATGCATACCAAATCTTTAGAGAAAATTTCAGAACACTTTGAGATGCCAACAAGAGATGTCGGTAATCCATATATAATGTTGTAATCACTTTCACTAGTATACCAGACAAGAGATGTCGGTAATCCATCACAGAATGAAAATTGACAATTTGAGATGCCAGCAATCTTAGAGATTGCCTCTAAAATCAAAACCTGAGAACAAAGAAACATTAAGAACAGAAATAATGACAAGAAAAAAAACATTGGAACATAAAAGGAAAGGAAAGGGAAATACATGGAATGCTATGGGATATCAAGCAAATTATAACCAAACCTTTGACCCTTTTTGGATAGCTCAGACTTCATAGCTTTCTTCAAAAAAGCAAGTGTCTCCAGAAACACAGCCTGACCAAAAGAATACAACTTTAAATGATCAAAATCACAGACAAGGTCCACAAACGATTGACATACACGAGCTTTAGAATGTTAAGGGACAACACACCCTCAATCAATAACAAGTACGCCATAAAAAGCTTCTTGGGAGACCGAGTTGGCTCCTTGAGGAAAATTTGGAGAAGACCATTAAATGTGCAGTTCGATACACCCAAAAACTCCCCCATATCCACATGAGAAGAAGGAGACATGTCATCACCAGGTTCTTCCCAATTGAAACTGGTTACACAACAGAATTTAGTGAGAGAAAACCTCAACAAATGTTGTCCAACTTGGAACCACATCTCATGAACTTTACGAGTTTCAACTTCATGTAGAAGCATTTGATGCACAAATTGATGATAAAAATAAAGACGATCACCATCCCGAACAATTGGACCTAAACGCCAATCTATAAGAGAAGCCCAGTCAGTAGTAGACAATCCATTCTGAAGAACTTTGATCAATGCAAGCTTTGAATACACATTAATGCGCCCACAAAAAAGTTGTTCTTTGGGAACAACAAACTTGAAGGAAGCAGGTTGAATAATAATGAATGGTGGATCCACATTAGAAATTTCTTGATGGACAAGAATTTCTTTACCTAAATACCATATAAATAGTGTAAATAGTAGGTGTTACAATGATAATGCATATTTTACATAGGCATTATAGGCAGGTATTATGTGCATTAAGTATTCATATTGCATGTTTAATAAGCTTATTCATATTCTTGATCATTTGGTATTTGAAGTTCACAATCTACGGTTTTTAGTGTTTATTTGTAAGTCTTATGATTCGCACTCGAAAGGTGGAGAAAACTTGGAGCGAATGGACAAAAGAAGAGCTAAGGAACAAGAGTAGAAATGGAAAAATCCCATCTTTGAGGTTCTGAGAAGTTGGGTTTGGCTTTTGAGGTCTTCTTGAGAATCGTAGTGCTTGAAAAGAGCTTTCCAATGCATATTCATATGCTTCAATCGAATGAAGGATGACTCCGAAAAGTGCGTTACAAGTTTAGTCTGTCGATGTTGTACGTCAAGCTGTACGGATGGCGCCCGCCGCCCTTTCCATGGTGCCCGCCGTCCTTTCAGATCCGGATTCTGCAATACACGGACCAAGTTTATTTTTTTGGGAACTTTTATCTATCTTTTCCTAGGGTTTTCAAGGGCCGGTTTTGAGCCTTTATAGACTATTCTTTTCATTATTCATTCATTAGACAACTATGGAGAGAAGAATGGAGGTTTTCTACTTTGGTATGATTCACTAAATCTCTTTAGTTTCGCCTACAATGCAAAGACATGGTTGGTTGACTTGTGAGACTTGAATTCTATGTTATTCCATTGATTAATTCATTACCTGTGCGCTGATTTTGTGCTGTTGATTCTACTTTGATTCACATCCTTGATAGAATTGCATCATGCTAGGGTTTCAATTGTTTCGCGAGAGTAATTGTGCCTTTTGTAGCAACCACAAGCAAGTGATTCCGCGAGGATGATCTTGATTGTGTAGGGTAATGACAGTTTGGGCGACTATTCTGCCTAGAACTTTGGGAATTTGTGTTATTTGTATGATAAATCCTGCAGGGTTAGGGTTTTGCCTATAGATGTAAGGGATTGTCATCTCTGCGAAGAGTGTCAATCCATATAAACCAAAGTTAGATTAATTCAATTAATTAGAATAACTAGAAAGAGAGCCAAGGATCAATAAGCCAACCATTGTTGAGAATTTGTAGGTGAAACTACTTCATCCATATTTTTATCAATCAATCACCATTGCTATTTTTACTTTATTTGGTTACGTTGATCATCTCAACTACCTTCAATTTCATTAGTTTGATAGCAATTTGAGTAGACAAGAAAAGGTATTCTCTCTGTGGGTTCGACCCCTTACTTATCCACTATACTAGTTAGTTTATTTGTTTTGGTTATTATCTTCGGCGAGGTGAAACACACGATATTTCATCCCACCAAATTTTGGCGCCGTTTTCGGGGAGAATTACTTTATTTTCTTTGTTTAATTTTATTGCTATCTATAGTGTGATTTACCTCGGTGGATCGCACTTTGGTTACTAATCATTCTTTGTTGAAGTTCTTGATAGGCAGAGATGTCTGAAATGGTTAATCCCTCTCTCAAGATGACATTGAGAGAGTTAAAGGAACCTGATTTGAATTCGCAGAGTCTTGCAATCAAACATCCCGAACTCCCTGAGGGCTTCACATTCGGATACAAATCTTATTGGTCTTCAATTTTTCCAATCTTCCGTGGATTGTCCAGAGATGAACCAAAAAAGCATCTTATAGAGTTTATTAGTGGATGTGACAGAATCATACCTCAAGGATTTACTGGTGATCAACTTATGCTGAGACTATTTTCGTTAACCTTGAAAGACATAGCAAGCGATTGGCTTCACTACTTGCCGGCAGGAAGCATCACTACATGGTTCGGCCTAAAGAAGGCTTTTCTACAAAAATACTTCCATGCTACGCGCTTGAGCAAACTGAAGAAGCAATTGACAAGCATAGAGAAATCCCCTAAGGAGAGTTTGTATGACTACATTGTGATATTTAGGAAACTCAAGGCAAGTTGTCCTCAACATGGTATACTAGAGGAGGATTTGATTCTCTATCTTCATGAATGTCTACTTGATCATGAGCGCACCGTCATCAATGCTAGTAGTGGAGGGGATATTCTAGACAAGACACCTGAAGATGCTATGCAAATCTTTGATGGGTTAGCCAATGCTTCTCAACAATACAAAAAGTCTCAAGGAATCGAGGAAATTCACCGCTTCGATAACTCTAAAAGGGGTTGCAGAGAAGAAGTGATTAAGTTGACAGAGATTGTAAAGAACATGGCTATTCAGATGTCTCAGTTGCAATAACCACTCAGAGATAAAAGGGATGGAATTGAAGAGGACAATGCTATAGGGAGCTCCATCTCTAAATTACCTCAAGAGTCCTCTCAGAATAATTCACTTAGAGATGACACTTTAAGAATCCTGATGGACATGGTAAAGAATCAAGAAGAACTCATGCGACAAATGGCCCAAGAGCTACAGGAACTCAAATTGAGAAATTGGAGAAAAGATTTGTCCGGAGGAGACTCTATGGCTATGGTTCTTGGAGGTAAAGATTTGAATTTTTCCAATGAAAGTTTAGAAAGGAGGCATGAGGAGATGATTTCTGGAGAAAAAGGAGACGAAGACAAATCGGAGGCTCATCGTTGGAACGGCGCCCGCCACCCCCTGACACGTTGCTCGCCGCCATCTCCAGTGACGGAGCCGGTTTTTGATGTTGTTGAATCTTCGAGGAAATCATCGGAGGAGTGGTCTTCTGAGGTTTCAAAACCTGTACCACCCTTTCCTCATGCCTTGAATCTCGACCGTAAGTGGGAAAACGACAAAGACTTACTCGATACTTTCACCAAACACTAGGTAAATATTCATCTCCTTAATCTAGTTGAATCCGGTCCTCGTTATGCCAAATTTCTTCGGGAGGTTTGCGCAACCAAAAGATCACAACGAGAGAAGGAAAGAGAAGGTAAGGAACTACAAGAAAATCTATCATTAGTTTTTCAAAAGCGATTGCCTGAAAAGTGCGGAGACCCAGGTATGTTTACTCTTCCTTGCACGATTGGTGAAGTTAAATTCGAAACTGCCTTGGTTGATCTTGGAGCATCTATTAATGTGATATCGTGCAAGTTATATGTTGAATTAGGACTGGGGCCTCTGAATGAAACTAGGGTTGCTATACAGCTTGTTGATTGCTCTCAATTTCACCCTAGGGGAGTAGTTGAAGATGTGTTGAATATGGCTGATGATTTGATTTTCTCTACTGATTTTTATGTGATTGATATGGGCCTTGGTATACTTGAGACACCCATCATACTAGGTAGACCCTTCTTGCGAACTGCTAAAGCGAAAATTGATTGTTTTTCTGGGTCTTTAACTCTGGAAGTCGATGGGAGAAAGGCTGAATATTTGATCCCTGATGGGAAATATACTGCATATTCTCTGAATCTGGTTGATGTTTTTGATATTTTCACTAAGGATATCATGAGTATAGATCGTTCTGACCAGCTACAGGTTGTTTTGGAATCCCTTTTGGGGGAGTTATCTCTTGATTATTCTTTGCTTAACAACCTGCATGACTTGTGTGTGGATATGGATGCAAATTCAGGGATTAGAGGTGCTGGTTTTCATCCTAAACTACATGTTTGTAGTTTGATAGTTTCCACTTTAAATATTTGTCCTCAAGTGTTTTTTTTTCCTGCATAAAAATCTTAAGGAGTATTAACACGCCATCGAGATAATCCAACAAGGTTATCCATAATAAGGTGAGAGTGATATGTATAATTGTATCAAGATAAACCTTTTGAATCGAGACTTCAATGGTTTGAATATGTATTAGATAAGTTAGAGACCCAAGTGTGCCATTACATAAACATGGTAATCTTGTCATCGATGGTGTATAATATAGAAGGCGACCTAAGAAGAGCAAGATGAATGTGAGTACATATACAAGACTTTACCCATTTGGACCTCATAAATGACCATTTAGGGATTGGAGGCGTGGATAGGTGCTATAAGTGTCGTAGAGAGCTAGTTGGAACGGCAAAGAGGTGTTTGAGATTAAATCCTTTTATAATTTTCACTTTAGTTGTTTTTCTATTTATTATTTTCCGTCTTCATCTTTAGCGCCATTCTTGGACTTTTTGACTTTGTTTTTTTTTAGTTTGTTGCTAGTTGGTTTGATGACTGATAACATGCATTTAGGTAGGCATAATAGGTTGCATCTAGCTTAGTTAGGATGCATTTCATGCATGGATTAAGTACAATTTGCATATTTGCTCTATATGTTGGTGGAGTCGGAATCTACACACTTTTATTGATTATTTAAGGTAGTCGTGGATCTGATGATGAGACATGGGTTGATAACGCATTAGATGAGAATGCCTAGTTGATCGAAGAAGCTTACATGAAGATCTCAAGAGGTCCTGAGAAGAAGAAGCGAACCTAAATGAAGAACAAGTCTGCAGAAATTATCGCCAGACATGCTAAACTTGTTTTGCACTTTTTGGAGGCATCGATTGTTCGATTGACTGTTATGACAATGCTTTCCCCCCCGATACCAATCCGGATCTCCCGTTTGATAAAGCTCTTTCAAAGAACTACAACTTTCCTGTTGACTAGAGGAGCAAATTCGAGACAGATTTTTCGTGAAATGCCGATGCGGCGACCGCCGCATCTATGCCGCGGTCGCCGCATTCCCGTAGCCTGAGACGTCTAAGTAGCAGCAATATGCCGCGGCCGCCGCATTGTTCGTCAGCGACCAGACACGACGTTTCATTAAGTTACCCTAGTTTTCGTTTGACCTTTTTGGCCGACATAGGGTCTTTAAGGCCGATTATTACTAGTTTTTCCAGGACTTCTATTCTATTCCACATTCTATCAGACAATAAGAGATTGAGCGATGTCTTCCACGAGGAAATAAACTCATCTGTTCTGCCTACGGTTTGAAGCTTTATTTGGATTGATTGTGATTTTCTAATTCTCGTTCCTTGTTTCCTATATTTGAATGCTTCAACTTCTTTGTGCTTGATTGTTTATTGTTTTGTTCTATCTTGTCTGGCCAACTTGTTAGATCAATTCAATTGCTAATGTTTTGTAGATTCCTGATTGTGAACCTTAACCTAAGTAGCAAACTTGTCCCTTTAGGGCTGATTGAACTAATTGGATAAGTAGGAAGTTTGATGTGTTGTTAAATCCCTCTTTAGGGACTGCAAATACATTGGCTAATCTCTGCACTTAAAGCTATCAACTGGGTTAAATCCTTCTTTAGGGACTAGTCGATTGGTAAGGGTTTCTAGGACTGATTGGACTAGTAACTATATTAGGTCGGGACAAGGGCATTTATAGGAAACTTAATAGGATGAGAAGAAGTTACAAGGATCGTTTCAACCAAATAAAGTGGAAAAATTGTAGGTAGAATTGCTTCTCATAATTGTTTGAATCAAATTCATTTACTCTTGCTTTCTTCAATCCGCTTTGATTAAATGCGGATCTTTTACACACTCAAACCCCCCCTCTTTGTTTACTTAATTGACACTTAAATCATACTTGAATAACAAATTTGCTTGTGGATCGACCTCTTACTTATTACCATACTAGTTATAGGTTTGAGTTTACTTTGACGGATGAACGACATGTTTTCCCTCCATCAAATTTGGCGCCGTTGCCGAGGACTTTTATTGATTCTTGTGTGTTTTTGGTGCTAATTTTTGGTCTGGACCACTTATATGGTCCGCACTCGTGCTACTAACATATGTTGAAGGTGAGGTTATTACAGTTAGACGGAGAGAGTTTTCATCAATACTTCATCAGACTCTAGGAGTACATTAACAATGTTTATTCATGGGGATATCAAGCTAGTATAAGAGAAGTGCTTCTATGCATCTTTGATGGCATGACTTTTGAGACACGGAGTCTTGCTGAGCGCATGAGTGATGGAGGTTTATTAGATATGGGACTCCCGGAGATGTGGGAATTTTTCTGCTACATGGATTATCAATGTGCGCAGAACGAGTCACTTCCTCCAATATCTCAAATCGTTGAGACCTCTGTTGCACCTCTTGAGGTCATTGTGGAAAATCACACTGAGAAGGTAGAGGAAGACCACACTCCATCCGAAGAGATCATCCCTAGCTCCCCCATTGATGAATTAGGTACAGAGCCTATTGCTGAGGCTATTGGTGGATACTTTGATCCATTTGACTGCTACTTTGACAAGCCACAAAAAGAACTAAATTGGTGGTATTATATACCCTCTATGGGTAGTCAAGCTCATGAATACAATAAGTTGAAACGGTTCTTAAATGTATTAATATTTAGTTTCAATTTATTTGTATATAGTGCATGTTTGTTTGTTAGTTGTGCACAAGAGTTTGACATGTTGATGAGGACTTTGACTATGTCTGATTAGTGTCTTGAGCTTCAACATTACGTCGAGCCAATGAGATGAAACAAGGCGCTTCTCAGGAGGCAACCCGAGGTAAGTTTTATAATTTAGTTATTTCAATTCCTCATTAGTTAGTTTGTTTTTCAATAAATTAGGTTTTCCATTAGATATGGGATGGTTGTTTTGGTTTAGGATAGACTAACCTCTCAAGAAAGGCCGTTGCAATGCTTAGATCCCACCTATAGAGACCCATCCATCACATTGTGAGTATTTCATTCATTTCTTCCTCTATGTTTTATTTTTTGTTGTCTTTTATGTTTCATTGAGGAAAATGAAAAGATTGAGTGTGGGGAGGGATTGCATTGCATATAGATAGAGTTTGCATATCATGTTTATTTATGTTATCATGTTTATTTATGTCTTCATATTTATTTTTATACTTATATTGCACTTGAAAAAAAATCCAAAAAAAAAATATCACGCATATACATAGATTTCAAATACCCACCTTAGTTAGTAAAACTCTACATTCTTATGGCATAAACTTGTAAATCCTACGATGAATTTGAATTGCTTAGCCTAATCGCCTTAAAATGTTTTCTTATGAAGCATGATTTTGTGATGTAATTGAGCATGCATGATTGAGCCTTGATCAGTATGATTGAAATCCTACAAAACATGACCCTTGTGACAATGTTTTAGCCTTATTGGATTCATTTATATTTCCTTTTGCTTAAATGTGTGATTTACTCTCCTCATGTTTCTTCCTCTTGATATTGACTTCATTATATATTGTCAAGACCGACTCACATGTTTGTTGCTTGCGGAGTTTATGTTTTTATGTTTATATTTGGCTTTATTTTGTGCATGTTGAGTGAAATAAGGTGGCAATGGTTGATGCACTTAGTAACCGGGTCTATGCATGACACCCATGGGTATGATTCGCGCAAAAAGGTGTTGAAAACTATCTGCTAAAGAAGAAAGCTTGATCATTGAGTAGACGGGTTCATTCATAACACCCATGTTTGCAACTCACGTCAAAAGATGTTCAAGTGGACTTTAATGAAGTAGGTTTAGGTATCGATAGACCGGGGCCATTCATGACACCCATGTTTGCGACTCGCATAAGGAAGACACCGAGGCAAGAAAATAAAGAGAAAAAAAAAAGGAAAAAAAATTGAAAATGAAAAGAAAATAATAATTGCTAGAGTCAATTTTGCTTATTTTCTTTATTGCGTCCCGCAAGTAATGGAATTTCGGTGAAGATTTTGTGATATTGTGGTCAATGTCTATGAGCTTAGTGCATTTTGGATTGAGTTGAAAGTAAGCCTAAACACCTGAGAGTATGAGCGAAACACATATTCCTGGTGAGGTTGGATGATTTCTACTTCTATTCTTTGATCACTAAATACATGCTATGATGTTTATTCACTTGGTCTTGTGTTCATTTAAAATTGATGTTGCTTTTGATTTGGGCTAATGCACGAAGAAGGAAAACGTAGGTATAGATTGCTTTTATATTGTTCGCTCGAGGACTAGCGAAGTTTAAGTGTGGGGGAGTTTGATAGCATGCATTTAGGTAGGCATAATAGGTTGCATTTAGCTTAGTTATGATGCATTTCATGCATGGATTAAGTACAATTTGCATACTTTCTCTCTATGTTGGTGGAGTCGGAATCTACATACTTTTATTGATTATTTCAGGTAATCGTGGATCTGATGATGAGACATGGGTTGATAACGCATTAGATGAGAATGTCTAGCTGATCGAAGAAGCTTACATGAAGATCTCAAGAGGTCCTGAGAAGAAGAAGCGAACCTAAACGAAGAACAAGTCTGCAGAAGTTGTCGCCAGACATGCTGAACTTGTTTTGCACTTTCTGGAGGCATCGGTTGTCCGATTGACTATTATGACCATGCGTTGGAAAGCTCTTTTAGAGAGATACAACTTTCCTGACGACGAGAGGAGGAAATTCGAGACAGACGTTTCGTGAAAGACCGATGCAGCAGCCGCCGCATCTATGCCGCGGCCGCCGCATTCCCGCAGCCAGAGACGTCTAAGGCCCTATTTGCTTGTAGATGTGGGTAGATTATTTTAGATTAGTAACAATATTCATCCACTTAACTAAGTGTTTTCCATAATAACTACCAAAGGAGATGGAGATGTGTCTTTTAAGAGATGCCAAATGCCTATTTGAGAGATCTTGAAATGGCAAGATTTTGTAGATTCCTAAATGTTTTCTCCCCTTTTTACCCCATGTGCTGCTCTCTACAGTCTTCTATTTGCATAAAAATCAACCATTGAAGACCTGCAATTGATGCAAGAACAATAAGGACTCCAATCGTCGGCATCGACATATCTATTCCATGGCAGCGTGGCCTCCCATCGTTTTGACGAGGCAATGGCAACAACCCTATGAATTTATTGTTGTTGGGATTAGATTTGAGGGTTGTGGAGAGTGGAGGGGTGGTTGGATTGGTGGCAACCCTATCAACAAAGAACAACGAGATAGGTTGCAAGTACCCATTTTGAATGTTAAGGCCTTTGAGGGAGTGGTTGATGGCCGGGTAATAGGTACGTAGTGCGCTTTAGCCATGTCGATGCTATCCGGGGCCAACAATGCCAGCTTCGAGCAAAGATCCAAACCCCGGTTGCCGCCACTCTTCGTCATTGAACTCAGGCAGCGAATGACCCAATATTGGAGCGAAGATGGGCAATGATGATCAAAACCCCGATTGCTTTGAATTGGGAAAGCAATTCTTATGTGCCAGCACATGCTGAGTGTTAATTAACTTTGTTAATTTTTTAGGCCAATTAGTAATTTTCATGTCAACATCTAACTATAAATCTTAAAATATCAAACCCATAATAAGATTTGTCACTATATTTAAAACTAAAATAAATCTCTCTTGTCCACTACTCGAACCTCTACCAATAAATACATATATACCCATACATATACCCACACATATACCCACACATCTACAACTAATTACAAATACCCATTAAACAAACACACGCGAAGTTGCAACCATATGCCGCTGCCGCCGCATTGTTCGCCAGCGACCAGACGCGACGTTTCATTAAGTTACCCTAGTTTTCTTTAGACGTTTTTGGCCGACTTGGGGTCTTTAAGGCCGATTATTACTAGTTTTTCCAGGACTTCTATTCTATTCCAAGTTCTATCAGACAATTAGATATTGAACGATATCTTCCATGAGGAACTAAACTCATTTGTTTTGCCTACGGTTTGAAGCTTTATTTGGATTGATTGTGAGTTTCTAATTCTCGTTCCTTGTTTCTTATATTTGAATGCTTCAACTTCTTTGTGCTCGATTGTTTATTGTTTTGTTCTATCTTGTCTGGACAACTTGTTAGATCAATTCAATTGCTAATGTTTTGTAAATTCCTGATTGTGAACCTTAACCTAAGTAGCAAACTTGTCCCTTTAGGGCTGATTGAACTAATTGGATAAGTAGGAAGTTGGATGTGTTGTTAAATCTCTCTTTAGGGGCTGCAAATACCTTGGCTAATCTCTGCACTTAAAGCTATCAATTGGGTTAAATCCTTCTTTAGGGACTAGTCGATTGATAAGGGTTCTAGGACTGATTGGACTAGTAACTATATTAGGTTGGGACAAGGGCATTCATAGGAAACTTAATAGGATGAGAAGAAGTTACAAGGATCGTTTCAACCAAATAAAGTGGAAAAATTGTAGGTAGAACTGCTTCTCATAATTGTTTGAATCAAATTCATTTACTCTTGCTTTCTTCAATCCGTTTTGATCAAAGGAGGATCTTTTACACACTCAAAAATCCCCCTCTTTGGTTACTTAATTGACACTTAAATCATACTTGAATAACAAATTTCCTTGTGGATCGACCTTTTACTTATTTCTATACTAGTTATAGGTTTGAGTTTACTTTGACGGATCAACGACATGTTTTCCCTCCGTCAATGACATTTTTGGGTCAATTATTCGAGGCAACTGTTGTAAGGAGGAAATCGAGTATGGAATATAATGAAATAGATCAAACCAGATTTAGGCCCACACAAATAATTACAAGACTCCATCCAATGTAGTAAGAGAAAGTCAGGATCGATCCACGAAGAAGCGTGTCAGCGGATCCTAGGTAGCTGTAAATCTCACAGAAAAGCAAACAGAAAACAGAAACAAAGAAACAAATAAACAAAGAAAGAAAGACAGAAATAACAGGCAAAGACTGAAAATAAAAGCAAGGACAGACACTGCTCGATCTCGACAAAAGCTACTCGAGATAGAGTAAAAACAACAGAAACAGAAACTTCAAAATTGCAAACAGAAACTCGATCCAGACCAACAGTACTCGATCTCGACAAAGCCTACTCGAGATCGACTAAGCTTTCCTCTAGATCGACAACAGAAACTCTAGATCGACCAAAAAGACAGAAACTTTAAAGACAGATTTCAAACACAGAACTTAGATTTCGGACGAAATAATCTCAATATATAAAGAACTTCCAAAGCCAGGGTATCAACTCCACAACGATAACCATGCAAAGTAACACATAAAAGCATAAAAGATCATGCTTTCCATCAAAATAACTTTCGTTATTAACAAATAGGCATATAGAGGTTTCCGCATAAACCCTAATTGTTACTAACCCTTTTCACATAATTAATCCAAGTTGCATTAAGATCACTTTCACTTCAATAGCACAAACAATGATCACCTTCAACTCTCGCAAAAGAATCATGCTCATAGGAATAGAAAACGAATTGCATCAAAAGATTGTACCTTTACCGCATCACCTCACATGGCCACCGTCGGGCTCACCCCAGCCCCAGAAGTGGGTGGACTACTCGCTCTTCATCATCAAGAAAGACATTAAATAACAAAAGAAACTAACTTGCATTAAAATAAACCAAAGAGAGCTTACAACCGAACAAGACAAATCCGATTTCGCCTTTCTACCTTGCTCGCCACAAACTCTCTCTCTCTCTCTCTACTACTACTTACTTGTTCTCTCTGAAATTCAATGATGAAAAACCAGCCCCTAAAGCTTTATTTATAGCCTTCTATTCCTTGCTATTCAAGGATAGAATATATCTATCTATATCTAAAAAGCTTATTAGATAAATAAATTAAATAAAGGAATTAAATCTAAAAGGGGAAATAAATCTAAAATAGGTAGAATATCTTCCATGTGTTGATAGGTCTTCTCCATAGATAGAACTTGATAGTTGTTGATAGATCTCGGCCAAATTGGATAGAATCGGATCAAAGGACTCCCAATCCGAGCAGGACATCAAAACCGCGTAACGCGGCTTCGGACGCGTTTTCCTCGATCTCGACTAAGCTTCCTCGAGATCGAGTAGGGCTGACGTCGACCATGGCTTGGCTGGGTATCACGGGTAGCAGGACCTTGACATGGCTCGGGTGTGTGGTGCTGAGTCCTCGAGATCGAGTAAAGAACTCGAGATCGAGTTTACATGTCGACTTCTATGTGGCCTAGGCTTGGTCGAGTAGCTCCTCCTCGGCACGGACTCGGGCTGACGCTTCTGGTTTGTCGAGATCGAGTAAAGAAATCAAGATCGAGTAACTGGGTGCTCAACGTCTTCCGTCCTCGGCTTCTCGACTTGGCACATCTCCTCGACTCCGGACATGGCATCACAGTGTTGTCGATCTCGACAAAGTTTACTCGAGATCGAGTTGGCTTCCGGAGTCGGGTTGTCTCTGGCTCAGTTTCTCGATCAGTGCTTAGTCGACAAGGCCTGTGCTCGGACACCTTCGTCGAGATCGAGTAAGATTACTCTAGATCGAGTAAAGCTGGGCTCCTAGCTTGATTCGACTGGTTCCGCTGCTTCTTGACCTTAGACTTCTGTAGTTGATTTCCGTTCTTTTTCGGCCTTTCTCAGAACTGCTGTAATAATCTTCGAATTCTGCGAAATTAAACAGAAACTGGTGTAGATTCCATAATTTGGCAAATAAACATAAACTACATAGATTATGTATTATCCTAGCTCAAATGCATGAAATATTTGCAGAAAACGATATAAAAGTTACTGTAAAACGTGGCAGATTCAGCTCAGAACAACAACATCTCAATATAATACGGGAAATGGTACACTAAAACCCTTGGACCGAGTATGATTTATTATATTTATTGTTGTTGTTGATGTTTTTATTTTTAATCGAAAAGAATTTGGAAGACAGGTTGAGCCGTCTAACCAAGGGAATCATGTAAGATGATACTACCACTACTAGAATTATGTCCATAGACATCGGATGATTCACATCAGTCAGAAAAACGCATGATGTTAAATATGTTTTTAACATCGGTTTGTAGATTTGTGATGTTGAAAACAAAATAGACATCACCCTATTTTGTTGACCGATGTAAAAAGTGATTTTAAAAAAAAAACGTAAGGCGCGTGATTGAAATCTGAACAACGTACAATCCCGCTCTTCTCAAATACGGGCGGGCAGATCCCAATTTTCCAACACTTGAAAAATTTCCTAGAAATTTGTGGCGGTAAAAACACAATTCCATTATTCCGAACACTTAGAAAAAAATTGAATACACTTAGAGAAAAAATTGAATTGTTTTCCCCCCAAAAAAAAACATACTACCTATACTTAGAGAAAAACAAGACATTCACCAGCCCAACAACACCACTTCCCTCTTTCCTCCTCACATCCCGACTCCAACGAATACTTCCTCCTCCACTATCGCCTTCCATGTAGGCTCTGGGTTGTTGAACTCGAGGGTGGCTCCGGTGACGCTCTTCTTGATCGGTCCCGTCTCTATATGCTTTCCTCCCACTGTTGAACTCGGCCGGTGAAATCCTTCGCTCATTCGTTGTCGTCCTCGTCTTTCCGATTGCCGAACCAAAGCTCGACTGTCGACATCCCTCAAACTACGAAAATCCCTTCTCCGACAATTTTCACTGGTAAGAAATTCAGCCTTTAATTTTCAATATTTTCGATTTAGGGTTTATGTGAATTGGTTTGATTTAGTGTATGTAGTTGAAATTGAGTTTCAGTTTTGATTTAGGGTTTACTTACGGTTTGAAGTCCTCTTTAATTTAACTAATGAAACTAATTTGAGGCTTATCTCGTAGTGGAACTATTTTTTGTCATATAGAAAACAAGTTATTGGCAAAGCAATAGTAGTTGTACATGTTCTGAGCGTAGGTTTTCAGTATTGCTCATTATTTGATAGATAAATCGATCATTTGTATGCTGTTCATAGAGAATTGAAGATACTTTACTTAGTAGTTAGTGTGACAAAGCTAAGAAAACATTTACATTCCACTTGGATGTGAAAACATGTGTTTTTAAAACATTTTATCTATATGGCACATCTCCTTGACACTCAAAATGTATTTTATGCTTTCAGTATGTTGGATTATGTGGGCTTAGAAGTTATAAACCCTAAAGGAGGAGCAGAAGATGCACAAGAGGAAGCATAGAAGAGTAGATGGAAACAAGAGGTGTGCATTGTTCTGTATGCTTCTTAATATCTCCTTTAGAGAGCACCTTGTTGTTTTTGCTTTTTAATGTGATTATACGAATGCCTTAATCCTTATATAGCATAAGTTATCCCTGCCAAATAAACCCTTTGCCTTAAGCTATAGCTAGTAAGATGATAAATATATGCTTGGATTCATAGTTTTGGATCAAGAATTAGGGAGTGGTTCGTTTTTGAAACTTTCCCTTCTAATATATTTCTATTCAAGCTTCCGAAATTAATTTTATCCAACATAACAATGCAAGCTTGGGGTGTTCTACCATCTTTCTTTGCTTGATGGAAATAAGTTTAGGTGAAGTTTTAACTTCTTTTTATTAAGTGCTCTTAAGCATTTTATGACTGACATGTTCTTAAGTTAGTTTGGTTTATCATATTCATTGTTTAATGCTATTCTGGTTCTTGTTTTGTGATTTACTCTAATACTCGATCATTGTAACCTTTTGTAGATACCTGATTTCCTCTTTTTTTTTTTTAGGTATAGGTGTATCTGAGGATGAACCTAGAGATTTGGCAAAAGAGATGTTTTAGTTTTCTTATGGAGGAACTTGAACAGGTTTGCTGATTTCTTTCCCTTTACTAATTATTATGTCAATTAGAAATAGATTTTGGCAACCCTTAGTGCTGCCTTTGATGACCATATAATGTGACTTTCTCACCTAGTTTCAAAGAAGTATACCGCAGTACATTACATTGGCTCAGATTAGTTAACTTTTTTATGACAGGAGTCTGAGTTTGACAAAAAAAAACATCTGTTGATGGAAAATTATGGGTGGGGTGATGACACTTTTCACAGAGATGTTTCAAGAAGCAGTGATATGCACTGCAACAATGTCTTTTGCATCGATCCTTTCTACATTCAGAGGGGTATGTTTTAAGCCTTACTTTTCTTCAGTAGGTTTTTTTAAAGTATTGATTGAGTTGTGAAAGAATTTTCAAAAGATTTGACCATCCAATAGATAGGTCACGTGTAAGATTACATGGAATGGAATGCCTATTTAGTTTGTTTGTGAAGTGGTAGACATTCATAAATGATTTTCTTTGTGAAGTGCTTACGATGAGATTATAAATCTCTTTTAATGTTTCTTATTCAAGTAATTTATTCTAGCTTATAAAGTTACTAAAATGTGGTTTTCACGTAATTATGTTTCTAATGCAGGGATTTTGAGCCATTAGCATCATCAACTCGTAGAAACTAAAGTTAAGTTACCTGTTCTTTTTCTTTTTCTTGGAATTAGTCAATTGAAACTAAAGTTAAGTTACATGTTAAGTTACCTATTTTTTGGAGTTAGTCAAATGAAACTAAAGTTAAGTTAAGTAACCTAAGTCCTCATGGTTATGCATTGTAAGCATGTGTCGATTAGACCATTACAGTTTCTAAATGTTAGAATTTGAAACACCATATTGAATGGAGCACAATATCAAGTAACAGAACAAATAAGTGAAATAATTCTTTTAATAAGTGTGTAGTGGGATGGTCTATGGCTCTATGTTGTTATATTGTGTGTACAGGTGATGTATTTTTCCTATTTTCCCTTCCTTAGTTTGGTTCCCCATCATACTTCTATCTTCTTTGCTTATATGAGAGATGGTGCTTATTCATTAGGTTCTTAATGATGGAATTCTGGTAGCTGGTCATTCACTTGCAGTTGATGATATATTCAAGCATGACAAGAGAGAGCAAGGTTGCTTTCTTGGTCATTGGTTCACTTCACACCATTGGTGATTATGTCTATAATAGGTTCGCTTGAATGGACTTGCAACTTTTATTGGGGTAGCTGGGCTGCCAGGTTCTCTTGTCATTCTAATAGTCCTTTTGGCAAGGTGGGGCAATCCTTCTTAGTAGCCTTTTGCCTTGTAGCTAAAGAAACATTTTAACTTGCCTCCTATGCACTTACTATAGGTATTTTTGTGGCCATACCTATAATTCTGATGATATTTGCTATGCCTAAAGGTAGATCCATGCAGGTTTCAATTTTCTAGGCATCTGCCTTTGAACATAAGAGATTATGTATCTTATTTCTGTTTACATGTGCAAATTTGCACTGTCTATGCTTGTGAAGACCATTACTTGTTTTATTCGCAGATGAGTGTTGTTTAGGCTTATGCTGATAGAAAGAAAGTGGATCCTCCTAATGATTCCTCAGCGTTGTCTTCTACTCCATACTCCTTGCTTATTGAAGTTCTTGCACAGAATGCGACTAGTAGTGTTTTCATACCCGAGGTTAGTACGTGGCTGTGAGCACATTCAGGTGCTAAGCTTTTTTAAAACCAATTCTAGAGCATGTACCATTGATCAGACATGAAATTACTGCTTTCTTTATTTTGTTGGCTACAACTTGAAATCATTAAGCCACTGATTTGCCAGCTCTGTCCAGTATTTACTGTTTAATTCTTGAAATTACAGAAAATGTTCTTTTGTTTTAGCTTATTTGCTAGGAAAACATCAGCTTATTTGATCCAAATATTTACTTTCATGCAAGAAGGAGAATGCAGTATTTACTTTTATGCAAGAAGGTTGTATTTTAGTAAGTGAACATGTCTTCTGGTTGCTATGTCTTTGACAGGGTGATTGGTCATGAAATGCCATATGCTGAGTTGCTTGCTGCTGAGTTCATGGGTCCCATTGCTGCTGAGTGGGACTACCATGTAATGTTCTTTTTGTTCTCACTAGCTGATTTTGTTTGAGGTGGTTAATAATGCTAGATAGATGAGCAAACTTGATGAAATAATATATGATCAATTGAGAACTTGATTTTGTTTGAGTGTGTTGTCGATATACACTATTTTTGGGGATGTCATTGATGTAATAAGAATTGGATTTGAATCTATTTTTGGCATTTCATCATGTCTTTGATCCGATTTTGATTATTTGAGAAGTAGCCTATTAATGGATACAAACAGGGAATGAGACACTATTTAATAGAACAAAAAACGATTTTAAAATGTATTGAAACACAACAAAACGACTAATAAAACTAATGTCTTTTGCGAAATTATACATTGTTGTTCAAAAAATAAAATGATGTTATAATCTTTTTAGACATCATTTCTTTCAAATATACTGATTTAAATATATACATATAACATTGTCTTTATAAATATTGAATGTTGTATATTATTTTTTAAACGAAATAACAAGACAACATACAAAGGAAAAGTTAATAAACATGGAATGAATCACCTATAACTGATGTAAATAAGATATCACAACATTGTTTTTGGAAAAAAATATCGATGTTAATGTGAATTTTTTTATTGCTCGAAATATATCTAGATAGCTAGAAATGCAAAATAATAATGTTTTAACATTAGGTGAATCAATCAAAATGTAATTATATTCATGCATTTAAATCGATATTACAAAGAAAAACAATGTTATAAATAATTCTAGACATCGGTTATAAACTGATGTGGTAAAGTTTGGATTTTTAACGCCTCCCACTAACACATCGATTTTTTTTTATTAACATCGGTTTATACCCGATGTCTATGAACAAAATTCTAGTAGTGTATACGAAACATAACATCAGTAGATGGAAGTGAGCAGGAGTAGATATAACCTGGATTTGAAAGACGGTCTGATGCACGATTATCTCCCCTAAAGATGTAGGAAATCTGAAATTAAGAGAAAAAAGAAGGAGAGATAATAGAGGGTCAGATAATATCATCTCAATCTCGCCTGAGCAAGAGCTCCCAGTCCTAAGATTTTTAATGATACTAAGATTATCACCTTCAATGCTAATATTTGTTATATTAAGGTCTAAGGCTTTTAGTATGCCTCTCCATAAGCCGAAACCTTCGGCGCCAAGGATGGAGGAGAGAGGCGAGTTTCCAGCTTCAGCAAAAAGGACGAAGCCGTTATCATCCCGAATGATGAAGTCGTAGGTGTTGTTGCTAAAGGGGGAGATAGCACCGGTAAAGTTGAGTTTGCACCACTCTAGACGAGGCTTAGACCAAAAGCATCGCTTTCTGGAGGCCTTGCCTCCCGAGAAGCGCCTTTCTTTTAATGGCATTGGCCTAACTTATTCTCAATCTCAAGATCTTATCTATTAGATATCGCCAAGGCCCTTAGGAGCCTATCATATTCGTGGGCACACATCTTACAAAGAACATCATAGCACAATAATTTGAAAGCATAAATATGGAATTCAACAGCCCTTTCAATCTATCAAAGAGTCTAACATGACTCTCTCCTGAAAGAATATGATATCATTAACACAGTTCCGCTGGTGGCTTCTCAAAATATCATTTAAAAGGATCAAAATAATCAACATTACCTTCAAAATTGCAAAAGTTTACCTTTATTACCTCTTGAGCCTCAACTGATGGCTCTAGACCTGGTTCATCAATGGGCGAGCTCATAATGGATGTGTCTGATGGAGTAGGAGACACATCACATGTAACCTCATGCGTCGACTCATGAGATTCCAAGTCAGGAAGCACTAAACCCTCTTCTCCATCATCGAAGAAATTATTGTCGTCTGCAACCAATTCCAAGTCAGGATCTTCCATTATTGTATCCGTCAATTTTTCAAGAGGTTGTGGGATGGGTTTCTCAAAATCAAGAGAAGAAGACTGCGGGGGTTCGTTAGTAGCAATGCGGCGGTCACCGCTCCTCAGAATTTTCACCATCAATTATGACTTCAACTCCTTCTTCTTCTAAGCCCCTTTCCTTCTCACCTTTTACACTTAAAATTTGAAATGAGTTGGTTCATCTGTTTCTCCAATTTTCCAGTTCGGCTCATTTTTACTTCCTCCAATCGCTGCACCACTTGTGTGAGAGTGTGCAATGGATCATCTAGGTGTGGGACAGAGTCCTCCATCGGCGGAAAAGGCGTGGCGAGTAATTCTTCTTGTGAAACATGATAATCCATATAACAGAAAAATTCCCACAACCCCGACAATCCTCCTAACCGCTTAAGGCCTTCGTTACTCATGTACTCAGCTAGTGCTCGTGTCTCAACAATCATCCCATCAATTGTGCAAAAAATCATATCTCGGATGCTGAATTGATAACCCCATGAACCAAGATCGTCAATATAGTACTCATGCAATCTAGTGAAGTATTGGTGACAGTTCTCACCTTTAAACTGTGCTAATTAATCTCAACATCGTCAAAAGTTAGTAGCAAGGGCGTCGTGAATTGTAAGATAGATTCACAACGGGTTAAATATATGCACCAAAATCAATAAATACACAAAATAAAGAAATAAACTTGATTCCGCGGCAACGAAGCCAAAATTTGACAGGAGGAAATCGTTATGTCTCCTACCAAAAGTAAAACTCAAACCTACAAAATAGTAGAGCAAGCAAATAAGAGGTCGATCCCACAGAGTAACAAGTATTCCTATTTAATGTGTATTTACCAATTAGTGAAAGGGGGGTTTTGGATGATTGAAATAAGAAAGAAAACAAAATAAACTATAAACAAGTTGATGCAAAACACTTTAGAGAAGATCGCTCTATCTACAACTATCCACTTTATTTGGTTAAATTGATCTTGTAACTTCATTTTGTCCTTTTATGATTCCTATGAGTGTCTTTGTCCCGACCTAATATAATTAATTTCTAGTCCAACCCGTCCTAGAAACCCTTATCTCATGAGCAGTCCATCAAAAAAGGATTTAACACAATCGATAGCTTTAAGTTTAGAAATTAACCAAGGTATTTGTAGTCCCTCAGAAAGGAATTTAACAACACATTCAACTTCCTACCCATCCAATTAGTTCAACCATCCCTAAAGGGATAAGATTGCTACTTAGTTTAAGATTCACAACCAGGCATCTACAAAACCCTAGCAATTTAATTGATTCTACCAAGTTGATCAGGCAAGATAGAATAAAACAATCAACAATAAAGTGCAAAGAAGTTGAAACATTCAATCTAGGAAATAAAGAACAAGATTCAGAAACTCACAACTCAATCCAAACAAAGCTTCAAATCGTAGATAGAATGAAGAGAGTTTAGTTGCCCAAGGAGAACATCGCTCTCAATCTAAACCAAATTGTCTCGAATCCTAGTCTAATGAATGAATGAAAACTTAGGGCTAAGCCCTCTGTCAATTTCGTGCCCAAGGGTCGGCCAAAAGACAATTAGATAGATAAATAGGGTTTTGAATGGAATAAAGTCGTCGTTGAATAAACGTGTCATATTGGAACATGCGGCGGCCACTGCATAAATGCTGCGGCCGCTACCTGGCTGCTGCTAGACGTCTCTGGCTGCAGGAATGCGGCATCCGCTACCTCAGATGCGGCGGCCTCTGCATCTGTCTTTTACAGAAAATGAAGCTCGATTCACCTCCTCTTGTCAACTGTAAAGTCGTAGCTCTCTGAAAGTGCTTTCCAACGTATGGTCGTAATATTCAATCGGACAACCGAGGCCTCCAGAAAATGCAAAACAAGTTCAGCATGTCTGGCGACAACTTCTGCAAACGTGTTCTTCGTTTAGGCTCGCTTCTTCTTCTCATGATCTCTTTAGATCATCATGTAAGATTCTTCGATCAACTAGACTTCCTCATCCAATGCATCATCAATCCATGTCTCCTCCTCGAATCCACAGTTACCCGAAACAATCAATAAAAGCATGCAGATTTTGACCCCATCAACATAGAAAGCAAATATGCAAATTGTACTTAAACCATACATGATATGCATCATAACTAAGCTAAATGCAACCTATTATGACCATCTAAATGTATCATATCATTCATCATTAGTTATTTGGGTTAAATAATGAACACAATTAGAGAGATGAGAGGTTTTTGGCTTATGAGTTGCTAAACTCATAGTATCGCCCGTGATTCGAAGACATGGTTGAATGTATTATGAGGATTTGATTTATATTAGTTATTTATGAGTATATTTATCATCTTGTTCTTATTGATTATATTTGTGTTCATTTCTATGATTGATCACCATGTTAGGAATTGCATCTAAGCTATGAATTCATTATTGTTTTCTTGATAGCAATGAAGCCATTGAAGTAGTGATATTTCTATGTCTTTGTAGTGGATGATTTTGATTGATCTATGTCGTTAGATGTTTGTTAGGGCCGATATGGGTTGTTCCTATTGTCTTCTAATTGCATTGAATCGATATGCCAATTGGTCTTAGAACTTGAGTGGTTAATGCTATTCTTTAGTGATACTGAATAAGAAGATTGTAGTTTTATGGATCTATCAACTTTAGTCAAGTCGACATATGCTTAGAAATAGCTATTTAATCAATCCTAGGATCATGAACCTCAACCATGGTCTGAGAATTACAGATGAAATATTTCCTCTATCATATTATCAATACTTTGCAATATATCATAGTTCTCTTTACTTTACTTTGTCATCAATTTGCTACAAATAATTGCTTTTTTCATAAGAATAATTGTTAGAAACATTGCATAGTAACCATTCTTCTCTGTGGGTTCGACTCCCTACTTCATCGCTATACTAGTTTGTTGGTTTATCAATTCATTGATTTACTAATCTATTGGTCTGAACTTTGAGTTTGGATATTACTACTATTTAGCAAAGGGAGAAATTGGCAACGACATTCGTCTCGCAACATATGTTCATTAAAGTATTTCTTAATTTGAAATATAGTTGAACCACCGACTACGACACCATGAATTTTCCAGTTGCATCTCCCATCAACACAAAATGTTATGCAATGACATGGTGTTGACTTTTTCACTTTGTAAGCAAAAACTTCTTGTGCATCCAACAATTCAACAACATTTTTTAGATCTTCCTTTGTTTTGAATAGTTGTCTAAAAAATATAAGAATTCCCCCCTTTCTTGAAGTTATAGGTTTTGTTGTATATTTTGTGGACATTGTACTGCCACTGATGCGACTTTCAACCCATGTGTCATCTCCATCATTATCCATATCACAACCATCATTTATGCATCCTACATCTTCATCCTCCATGGCAAAGTTGTTTTCCATGACATTTGTATCCTTGGCAGAGTTGTAAGCCTGTAATGCCAATTGATTTTCATCGTTTATAGATTTTGTAACCTCATCTTCAATGATTTCCTTCGCAGACGTAACATATAAAGGCAATGTCCAATTCACTTCCTTCAATTCACTAATTTGCAAAAAACTCCACAAATTAGTGTCAATCTCAATAAAAAAAACAGGCTCAGTATTTTTCTTAATTGGATGCAAGTGACTGAATTGAAGATTAGGAGACAAATTATCACTGGTGGTGAATTTGTTCACTATCTTACTCTTCATCTCATACAGAGTTACAATCTGCCAGATGATAAATACCTTTGATGACAGTTCATCCCCAGCAAAAACTAAATCACCATCTTCCAATTTCCATTCTCCTCTAAATTTTACTGTCAGTAGATTGGCCTCCATTATACCTGATCATTGGTGACATCTATTAAATTTCATAAATATACTTTGATGACATATACTATTTTGTTGTTATCTCATATAACTATTCTTATATCTACACTATTGACATGCATTACTTTTGACTAAATCTAAGAAATCCATTGATTACAGGTAGACAGATGTACTCAAACACGACTATCAACATTTAGGTTACATTGCGATTTTGGTTACGACAGTATAGTCACGAAATCAGCAACTCCTAAGATTGTGAAAGCAACATCTTAGATCAAACAACATCAATTGTTCAATTTGGGTTACAACTACAAGCACAGCATCAACAACTTAGATCAAACAACATCAAATGTGCAATTTAGGTTAAAGCATTACAAGCATGACATCAGCAACATAGATCATAAAACTAGCATCTTAGATCAACCTACATCAACCATGCAATCTAGGTTACAATTCTATAATCATAAAATCAGCAACGTAGATCAAAATCGGCTACTGAAATCAAAATCGATGATAGGTATTCATATTATACCAAATTTCAGATTCCATTACTATACTCAATTGTTCTCCAAATTGGGCTCCAAATCCGCAACCCAGACAACAATTGTGCTCCCAATTACAGTACTATAATCAAAACATTCGTATTAGACAAGATTACAGATTATAAGCAAATTACCTCTTTTGAAAATCGAATTTTGGATGAAGTGCTATATTTGAACAAATTTCTCTTCAGATCTCTGATTGTAGAGCTAGAAATCGTCGATCAATAGTGCTGAAATCAACAATGGTGCTCGAGATTGAGATCGAAATCCAAATCGGATTCGCCTCTGCTGCCATGATTGAGCTGTTGTGTGTTTGACGTGAGAATGAAGAAAGGAAACGAGAGATTAGTGAAGGCAGGGGTAAAAATGTCATTTTGGGCCATTCACCCAATTTTACTAGAAAAATGGACAAGGAGCTAATTTTGGTGTGTTTGATAAATTGGCCAAAAAGCTTCTTTTATATATATATATATATATATATATATATATATATATATATATATATATATATATATATATTACCCCTCCTATTTTATTTTTCATACAAAAAATAACATTCTTCTCTTATATATATACATGTATTAAAACCGATGCATTGCGACCTGCGTGGCGGCGCGTGAGTGCATCTCGCAAAGCTTCGCCGGTCAAAAAAGAAATCTAATAAAAAATAATTAGATAGTTCTAATATAAATAATTAAAAATGATTAAATAATTATTTTATTTTACCATTAACTCATATAATTATATTGGATAGAATCTTATTAAAGAGTAAATATTATATAAGGAAAAAAATATCAATATAACACAATCTATCCGTGCATAAATATTTTATTTAACTAACGTAATAAATATAAACCACTACAATATATTTTAATAAAAAAAAGAATATTAAAATATTTTTAAAAATCAACTATCTATTTAATTACATGAGATTTAATTAATGATTTATTAGGGAAAAAACCTTTTACCTTATAAATATGAATTTTATTTATATTTCGAGAGAATACAAATAAAAGATAATTAGATTATATATTATTTGTTAAACTAATTTTATTTATATCTATATTATTTTTTGGTGGAAAACATAATTTATATTTAGATTATTATTTTTATTTATTGGAATTTGTCTAGATTATTTGTAATATTTCATCTATGCATGGAACAGGACCTACACTAGTCTAGATATATTTTCCTATACAATTTTTTTTCCATTCCGTTTAATAACTTTTTTTTGGAAGCGGGATAAGAATTAGGAAAGCCGCCGCCGACCCGGCCTCTTTACTAGCGCGTCCGAGCGGACGAGAACAAGAAGTTCTGGATCACTATAACTATCATTGGCAGGGATGCAGTAGGCGAGACGCGCAATCCTGTCCGCAACCGCATTCGAAACCCTGAAAATATGACGAATAGCAACATTAGAGATTGAATTAAGAAGAGTAGAAGTGTCCGCCATTACCAGCTCGATATTCCAAGGGCACACCCAGTCGCCCAGGAGAGCTTTAATGACTACCAAACAGTCACCCTCGATTAGAAGGTTTTGAATTCCCAGTTGTATAGCCATAGCCACACCCATGTGAACTCCCAAGGCTTTTGCGAAAACTGCAGAGCTATTATTACAAGGCCCAGAACTAAAGGAGACAACCGCCCCTTCGCAATCCCGGATTGCAAACCCGTAAGTTCCTTTTTGGTTTTGTCTGAAAGAACCGTCAAAATTAAGTTTGAAAAAACCCTCAGGTGGTTTCTCCCAGAAAGAGTGTTGTTTATCCTTTAACTTGTTCGTAGTTGCAGTAGCTCGATGACGGGTCCACTTGTCTTTTGCCTGGTCTGGATGGGAACCATTCTCCTCGTCTAGGCGGCCACACCAAGTCTGTCGTGCCGACGTACAGAACAAGGCAATAGTTTGCGTAGAAGCAATCAGGTTCTGTTGAAAAACCATTTGATTTCGGAAGAACCAAATCCCCCACCAAGGAAAGGCGAAATTGGTGAAGGCGTTTTTGCCCACTAATTTGTATATATGGTTTAGAATAAGGACATGTTTGGATCCCTACGTCAATTCCAGTGAAATTTGGGATTGTAATATTTAGATTTAGTAGAAGATCTCGTGTGGCAGGGCACTTCAGCAGCATGTGAAAAGCCGACTCTGTGGAAGTGTCACAGAAGTGGCATCCCAAAGGAATAGCTGCATGGCAACGCTATAAATGTTTAGAGGTCGGAAGGCCATCTTGGGCAATTTTCCAAAGGAAATGCTTGATCTATTTGGGAACGTTTAGATTCCAGACCCAGTGACAAAGGAAATTTGTATTGCCTTCATGGTTTCGCATGAAACCTGTTGCTGACTTAGTCGAGAACCAGCCGTTCCTACTACGCCCCCAATAGAGCCTGTCAGAAAAAGTGTTTATTGGTAGTCTAATGTTTGTGATTTCTGCAATGGTATCCGTGCTCAGCAAATTTCGCAAGTCATTTTCCAATAGTGTCGTATCCCATTTATTATCGTTTGTAATAAAACGATGTACATGCCAATTGGCCATATCTTCGTCAATTGGGGTCGTAGCCGAGTTAATTAGCGGTGTTGTAAGCTCCCAATTGTCTTTCCAGAACTTGATCGAAAAACCGTTACCAATAGACCATCGTAGACCCGGTTTGAATAGGTGTCTGATGAATGTTAGTTTTGACCATTGCCAAGAAGAGTTACCCTTTCTGATGTAATCCATCAAGGGGGTTCCTTTAAGATATTTCGCAGATATGACTCTAACCCAGATATTATCTGGTTCTGCCATTATTTTCCATAGCAACTTAATCTGTAGTGCTATATTCATAGTTTCTGCTTTATAGATGCCTAAACCCCCTGCCAAGGTGTCAGAACAGATCTTGTCCCAACTGATTAACGTAGTAGATTTATGATCTTTATTCCAGAAGAATTGTCTGTAAACCTTATCTAATTCATGCAGAATCGGTGAAGGGAGCATAAATGCTTGCATTATGAATAATGGTTGCGCACTCAGGTTTGATTTGATTAGGACCTTTCGGCCCTGAGCTGAAAGAGTATTAGCTTTCCATTTGGAGAGTTGCTGCTGGGCTTTAAGGACAACATCTGAGAAAGTATCCCGGTTAACACGCCCATTTATGATCGGGCAACCCAGATACTTTTCCAGGTTGTTTTTATGTGGGATGCCCAAGGTTGTTGCAATGGTTTGGATGGCCGCATCCGTAGTTCCAACGGAGACCTAGAAGCTTGACTTGTGTAGGTTAACTTTCTATCCCGATACTAACCAGAATCGTTGGATTGTAGTAGATAAGGTTTCGCAAGTGGCTTTTGTCGACTTCCCGAATAAAAGGATATCGTCAGCGAAAGCCAAAAAGGGGATCTTTACTCCCCCTCTACCAAGCGAGAAACCAAGGTTACTAGACAGTGATACTTGTCGCTGAAGAGATCGTGCTAAAACCTCTGATGTGAGGATGAAAAGGAAGGGGGAAAGAGGATCGCCCTGCCTGAGACCCCTATTTGGCGTGAAAGGTGCCGAAGGTTCGTCATTAATTAGGATTGAATAAGAAACCGTTTGGACGCATTCTTTGATCCAATGAATGAAATTGGTATGAAAACCGAATTTTTGCAGAACTGCAACCAGAAAGGGCCATTCAATCCTATCATAGGCTTTTTCCATATCCAGTTTTAACGCTATGTAACCACATTTGGCTCTGTTAATTCAATAAGAGTGAAAAATTTCGTGGGCGATAAGGATATTATCCTGTATGGCTCTTCCTTTGGTGAAAGCGCTTTGTAGAGGGTGGATTAGCTTATCAAAAACTTTGGACAATCGGTTTGTCAGAATTTAAGAGATGATTTTGTAAATTGTCGAGCAAAGGCTGATTGGTCTGTAGTGGTTTACCGTTTCCGGATTTTCTCATTTTTGTATGAGGGTGATAAAAGTGTGATTTATCTGCCTTAGCATTCTCCCGGAGAGGAAAAAAGATTTAACAGCTTTGATGATGGATGAGTCGACGATATCCCAATACTTTTGGTAGAAACCAGCAGACATGCCATCGGGCCCAAGAGTTTTATCCGCTTTAATAGAGAACAAAGCAGTTTTAATTTCTTCGTTGGTGACATTACTGGTAAGTAAATCGTTATCTGAAGCAGAAATTTCATTTCCAATTACTTCCAGGTCCAGTTCGAAATTCATCTCGTGGTTAAAGGATGACCTAAATCGGCGAGAGAAGAAAGAGACAAACTCATCACAAATCAAGTTGTTGGTCGATAGTTGTAGTCCCGATTCTGTTTGAAGAGATTTGATTAATTTTTTGCCTCGTTTGGACGAAGCAATACGGTGGAAATAAGATGAATTTGTATCATTCAGTTTATCGTGCTTCAGTTTGGCTCGTTGACTCCAGTATCTCCTCTAGAAATCTAGCATTCTCTCTCTTTTATTTAGTAACCTCCTGTGATGCTGGAGATCAGCAACGTTGAAATTTGAAATTAAATTATGTTGTAAGCGCAGGATCTCTTCATCCGTGTCAAAGATTTGTTTGTGTATATTATTAAAAGTTCGTTTATGCCATCGTTTAGCTAAAGTTTTGAGTAGGGCAGTTTTCTTTGTAAGTTTGAAGAGATTTGACCCAGTCGGATTGACACGCCAAGCTTGAGTTACGATATTTTTAAATTCTGGTTTAGTCGTCCATGCTAGCTCGAAACGGAAAGGCCTCTTATGTAGGTGAGTCTGGGCACACAGATCTACAGAGATAAGAGCATGGTCCGATGTAGTGAAAGGGTGGATCTTAATCCGTAAGCCATCAAAGTCAGATATGACCTCATCTTGTGCAAGAAGGCGATCTAATTTAGCGTAGCTGTTATCTTGTGAACCAGTTTTTTTTCCTTTGCCAGGTCTAGTTGCCCCCAATAGTGGGAACATCATGTACTAGGAGGTTTTTTTTAGTTGTTGTATTCTAATGAATCGCCTTGGATTGGGGTAGCGGCCCCCCAGTTTATCGTTTGGTATAACAATCTCATTTAGGTCGCCCATGATACAGAATGGGACAACCAGAGTAGCAGAGTAGAGGGCTACCCGGTCCAAGAATTGATCTTTTGATCCATAGTTTGGTGGAGCATACACCAGTAGGAAAGCGACAGTTTTGTTCAAAATACAATCGTGATACTCAATATGGATTAGTCTCTGCTGTATAGAAACGAGTTTTATTTCCCCCTCGGCCGGAGAGATATCTTTCCAAAGCAGATAAATCCCCCCCCCCCCCCCCCCCCCCGAAAAACCAGAGGCCGGGTCGAAAGCGATGTTTGTGAAACCACATTTCCTCCAGTAGCTATCCTTTGGAGGGTGTTTTGATTTTGTTTCTAGCAGGGCCAGTGCATTGATCTGATTATTCCTACAGAAAATTTCTGTATTTGTCCAAAAATTACGACGTTTTAGACCTCGACAATTCCAGGTTGCTATATTCATTTGAAACAAATTTTTGGTGGTGATTGTTTGAAATAGGCTTGACAAGAAGCTTTTGATGTATTTGTATACCGGTGTGGTTTCGTAATAGGTGAGCTATTATAAGTATAGGTGAAGGTAATTCTTGAAGTAACAAACTCCTTAAGTGTTGCTTGCACACTATAATGTTGTAGCTTATCCTTGTATTGGATATGTTGCCCATGAAAAGCCCATTGAATTCGTAATAAGAGAATTATGACTAAAAAAAGTAGATACAAGTAAGTGTATCGTCTAAATCTGAGGCAATAATAATCTCGATTCAAGAATAAGTTAACATCCCGAATGAAGATCTCGTACAGAAGTATAATAATATCCTTCAATTGATGTATCAAATTACTATATAGGTAACAATTTAGGTGTGGACCCTTGTAGGGGTTTATCGATCCCTTAGGATCATGAAGATTGGCTTGTGAGCCTATGTGGATCAAGATACAATAGGGTAGGCTAGTTAAGCCATAAACAAGATAATGCTGACGGCAGCATCGGAGCCCCCAATAGCAGCAGCAGAAACTCCCAACGCAGCAGCAAACACAAACATCCGAGGAGGATGACAGTAGCTCACAACCCAGGGCGCTGGGGAAGCACGGAAGGACTGCAATCCGCCTGCAAAACCAACAGAAAAAAGGAGCAGAGCAGCAACCAAGAAGCGGGGCTAAAGAAAGCATTATAGAATTAGCATTAAACCTTAAAACCAAGTACAAAAACTTGCAGGGCCAACAGTAGAGTAAAAATAAGTAGAAGCATAAAAGCAGTGCTCTAGTAGAAGCTACAGGATGGTGAGTGAGCCAGATAAGCAAAGACAAAAACATAGTAAACATAAATTGTGCATTGAGGAAAACATAAGAGCATAGAGATGCGTATGGAAGGAACTCCCATAACGCATAAAAAGACTTTAAAAGGTTAAAAAGCACCTGTAAAAGCTTGTCATTATAGAGATAATGGAGTAAAACAAAGTTGTTAGTGAAGAGTGCCCAAACAACATGAGAGTCGAAAGTAGAACTACCAAAGATGGCAATTCCATGAATACACGTACTACTCGTAAACTTGTAACTAGTAGTAATGATGGAGGTAGAACTAATATACCCATTGTGAAGTAATTGCATTGTATATTTAAGTCTCTTTTTTTGAATTTGGGCACGTTGGCCATGAAAACAAGTAAGAGTTTTTGAGTAATTGGTAGTAAATCTAGCATATAGAGTGAAGTAAACCTGGCCCCTACAACTGAAGCAACAATAAGCAGTGCTTTGTTTCGAGAAAATCCTCCGAACAAAGATCCTATTCAAAGTGTTATGAATACACACAATGTGATTGCTAATCTCATGTTGGTTATAACAATGTGATTTCGCATCCTTGAAGGGTTAATCGATCCCTTAGGATCATGAAGATCGGCTTGTGAGCCTGTTTGAATTGAAATAGAAGGTCGAAAGGCGGATATGCCACTACCAAGAGCCCGCCGTTTAATATCTTTAATTACCATGGTTATACCAAACCAGCCCTTAACCATTTTCCTCTTTTCTGATGAAGTTAATTAACCATACTCTGAAGTCGTATAGAGTGATCTGATGAAGCTAACCGTATTCTTTTACAACGTATTCTAAACATGCCCAACTTCATTCTGAGAAAGAAAATTGTAAATAAAAATAGCTCAACTCTTGAACTCCCAAACCCGCGTGGTCTCTTTTCCAGTTCAGGGGGTATCGCAACGTCGTGGTTCGAATCAAGGTTAGGCAAGGCGCTCGCAGCCTAAGGTTTCCTCTATACGGTTTGGCTCCTGGAACATTGGGACCCTCACGGGTAAGTCGATTGAGCTAGTGAAGATTCTGAAGGCCAGAAGGATAGACATAGCGTGTATTCAGGAGACTAAGTGGGTGGGGAGTAAGGCTCGCCTCATCGACGGGTGAAAGTTGTGGTACTCGGGTCTAGATAGGAAGAGAAATGGGGTTGACATTTTGGTCGGGGAGCTTTGGAAGGATCGAGTGGTTAAAGTGGAGAGGGTGAATGACCGTCTGATGACGCTTAAGCTTGTGTTGGAGGACTCCTTTCTTCATGTGATTTTTGCTTATGCTCCTCAAGTAGGGCGCGGTGCTGAGGAGAAGAGGCTATTTTGGGAAGCTTTGGATTCTTTGGTTGGCTCTATTCCGGATTCAGAACAATTTGTGATTGGTGGCGACTTCAATGCTCACATTGGCAAGGGCAATGACTGGTACGAAGAGGTTCATGGAGGTTTTGGCTTTGGCGAGAGAAATGATGGTGGGACGGCGTTGTTAGAGTTTTCTGGGGCGTTTGGGAGTGCTATATGCAACTCTTTGTTTCTGAAAAGAGATGCTCATTTGTTTACGTTTGTCAGCACGGTGGGGAGTTCACAGATTGACTTCTTCCTGGTTCGAAAGGTTGATCTTCGCTGGTGTAGGGATTGTAAGGTGATCCCCTATGGTGGGCTTTCATTGTCCCATCACCTCTTTGTTCTGGACTTTGAGGTACGGGGCCGTGTTCGTAAAAGAAATCATCTTTCGGCTGAGAAAATTAGGTGGTGGCGCATGTCGGGATCTACTAGGCCTAAGCTAAAAGAGATGGTTTGGCAAGTGGCAGAACAGTAGGGGTTGGAGGAGTTGCATGGGGATGCAAAAGCGACGTGAAGCTGCTTAGCGGGTTGTATTCGTAGAGTTGGCAGAGAGGTGTTGGGGGTTTCTAGAGGGGGTCTTGGACCATTCAGAGGGGTTGCGTGGTGGAGCGAAGAGGTGAAGGAAAAGGTGAAGGCTAAACAATTAGCTTTCCAAAGATGGTTACATAGAGATATTGGTGAAGACTGTGTGGAGCTCTGATTCAGGTACAATATCGCCATGATGGTGGCCAAAAGAGCAGTTGCTAAGGCTAAAGACAAAGCATTTGAGAGTTTGTACAAGGCTTTGGACGAGAAGGGAGGGGAGCGGGTGCTATATCGACTTGCTAGGCATAGAGAGAGATCAAACAGAGACATCGACACCGTCAGATGCATCAAGGACGAGAGCGATCAAGTGTTGGTTGATGATGAGCAGATCAAGGGTAGATGGAAGAGGTATTTCTCTGAACTGCTCAATGAGGTACCCAACTTCTCGGGAGGGAGCTACGATCCTTCAAGCCCTATCGAGCTCGGCTTCCACCGGCGCATTACTATTGAAGAAGTTAAGGGAGCTATCTGTAAAATGAAGAACAACAGAGCAGCTGGTCCAGATGATATTCCGGGAGACGTGTGGAAATGGCTAGGGGTCAAGGGTCTTGTCTGGCTGACCTCTCTTTTCAATGCTATCTTTCGGTCTGCTAAGATGCCATCTGAATGGAGACTTAGTAAATTGGTCCCGGTCTACAAGAACAAAGGGGATGTCCAGTGTTGCGGTAACTACAAGGGTATCAAGCTGCTCAGTCACACGATGAAGATGTGGGAGGGAGTTGTTGAGGTTAGACTCCGGAGACTGGTGCAGATTTCTGAGAACCGGTTTGGTTTCATGTCTGGTAGATCTGCTATGGAAGCTATTCATTTACTAAGACGTTTGATTGAGTCGCACAGAGATAGAAAGAAGAATCTGCATATGGCCTTCATTGATTTAGAAAAAGCGTACGACAAGGTTTCAAGAGAGCTGCTTTGGAGATGCTTGATTGAGAAAGGAGTGTCAGGATCTTATATTAGAGTTATCAGAGATATGTACGATGGACACATGACCAGTGTCAGAACTCCGTGTGGGGATTCAGACTACTTCCAGGTTCGTGTGGGGCTCCACCAGGGATCTGCTCTCAGCCCGTTTCTGTTCACGTTGGTTATGGATACTCTTTCTGCTCCGCTTCAAGAAGATGTTCCTTGGTGCATGCTGTTTGCTGACGACATTGTGCCCGTGGACAACTCTAGATCGGGATTGGCTCACAGGCTGGAATCTTGGAGAGAAGTGTTGGAGTCAAAAGGTTTTAGATTGAGTAGGACTAAGACCGAATACGTCCTGTTTCGCTTCGGAGAGGTCAGGGTTCCTGACTCGTCTGTGGTTCTGGGGGTAGATCTTATTCCCAGGAAGGAGATTTTCAAGTACTTGGGATCGTATGTTCAAAGTGACGGTGGATTGGATAGGGATATCGATCATCGGATTCAGGCAGGGTGGTTGAGATGGAGAAGGGCTTCAGGGGTGCTGTGTGACAAGAAAGTCTCAATAAAACTGAAAGGTAAATTCTACAAGGTGGTTGTTAAACCGGCCCTTCTTTACGACTCAGAGTGCTGACCAGTCACTAAAGCTCAAGAACAGAAGTTGGCAGTGACAGAGATGAGAATGTTGCGTTGGATGTGCGGGCTTACGAGAATTGACGGAATCAGGAATGCCCACATTAGAAGGAAAGTTGGAGTGGCGAGTATTGTTGATAAACTGCGAGAAGTCAGATTGCATTGGTTCGGACATGTGCAAAGAAGACCTAGATCAGCCCCGGTTCGAAGGTGCGAGATTCTAGATCTTGGATCTTTTCGTAGGGGGAGAGGCAGACCGAAGAAGAGCTGGATGGGGGCTATTCGTCATGACCTCAATTTACTGCAGCTTTCAGAGGATATGGTATTGGATAGAGACAACTGGAGGAGTTGCATACGGGTGGCAGACGTTTAGTGCCGAGGGAGTGGTGTTGTGTGTGCTTGTCTTGCTTTTGCTCTGTTTTTCTTTGCTTGCTCTGTGACTTGATTTGTGCTCTCGCTTTACTAGGGTTCTTGTTTCCTTTCGTTCTGGGTCTTTCGGAAACACTCTCTCGGGCTTCTCGGGGTAAGAGTGCGTACATCCCGACCTCTTAGACCCTGCTTAATTGCGGGATACACTGAGATGATGATGATGTTGTTGTTGTTGTATCAGCTAAACTCGTACATCAGGTTGACTATATATTCAAGATCGGAGAATATGAGTGGTGTGTAACAGGATCAGCAACCCCCACCAATTTGTAATCTTCAGCTAAGACCATGATTCAAATGTGTGAAATTAATCGTCGGCTAATTAAACATGATTCACACCGATACACATATTACTGGCACTGCAGACAGCAAAAATAAAATGAAATTGTAGGCGGGATTCCAATGGAAGCTAGCTAGCTCTATGGCTAGTTAGCTGCTACAACTACTATTGTTAAGCTTTAAACATTAAAGAGAGAGGGTGTGGGTGTGGGGGTATACGGTGGGCATCAAATTCAAAACAAAAGGCTGAAAAGTGGGTTTCAGAGGATTCAGAAGCCACAGGGGAGAGAAAAGTACTCCACATGCATTTCATCAGAGATTATTCAGAGATGTATATGAATGAATGAGAGAGATATATCAGCTACGGGTAGGGTTAATTTCTGTTTCTAATGGACGGGTAATTTTGAACCACATCCATTCACGATTTTAGTCCTCTCATCGATCTCATCCTTTTCCCCCCAAATTCAGTAAAGTAAAACTCCATTATTTCAGTTACTGCATATAATGTAGCATGCCCACATCCTCCTCCTCCTCCTTCAAATTCATTCATCACGAGTTTCAGAAAAAAAACAGCTCTCTGTCACCTAACAGTACTACTGGATTTCCATCTTTAATGCTCTTCGCTCCCACGCCATCACCAACTACCGTACAGATCGATGATCGAAGATCCAGTATCATTGCAATCTGATTATCGATCAATATTGCAATTAACTTTTATTAATTAGTGTTCGATAGGTTTAATTTTGCAACTAAATTTGGTGGGATCACAAATGGGAAAATGCAATTAACATTAACATATATATAGAATGGTGCAAAAACACATTATATTGAGAGGTAAATTAAGAAGCCTAGGAAGATTGTTAATCTATTGTATCATCTATCTTGAACAAACAATCGCTTAGCTTCCAATTCTCCGACACCATGCCAATATCTGTTGCATCGACGTCTCGTCTACCTGGTGTATCGTATGCTACAAACGAGTTATATATATACAACTTTGATGTATCAATGCCGACAGACATCGTTGTCTGATCAATATTACCAAACATATTGTACTGGCAACGCTTGACCAAGCGTCACCACACAAGCACCGAAGAAAACCGTACTCATATATTATTGACCACCATTTCCCCTTTCATAATAATAATAATAGACCAAAAAAACATATATAAAATGGGACTAATTAACTTTGATATATATAGCTAGATGATAGATTTACTAGTTTGCAGGTGCAATTCAAGTTATATATTAAGATATATGTGAATTAATTAAGGTTCGATCAAGTGCATACACCAAATTGAATTGAAGCTGCAGAGACATGCATTTGCATGTTCACCACGTTTCGTTTTATATTATAAATTAATATATGTAGCTTGGAACTCTCCACCTCTTGCAGTTTAATTTCATGTTAATCTATTACTAAAATTAGATGCATATATAACAAACTTAGTTTCCATCAATCTTTATAATCAATTATATATATTATATATTACATATGCATGCATGTGCTAACAAAATTTCATTCAAGAAAAACGGTGAAGTTCTCATTCCCAAGAAGATCAAACTCTTCCAAAGTCATCCTCTAACCAACATGCAAGGAACTATCAATTAATTAACTAGTTTAAGCTGAGATCATAATTTAAAAAATATCAAAATAAAAAAAGAAAAGAAATGTAGTCTAAGATCAAATCCCATTTAATAATACATAACGCATCCATGACAATCAATTAATTAAAACCCTAATTTCAACCCTCATTTTCAATCCCCTAGCAAAAACACAATTAATTAACTAATTAAGTACTCCCTCCAAGCTACAAATCAACTAGCTTAGTACAAAACCCCCAACTCATTAATTTCCAATCAATCCCCCAAAAAAATAAAAACTAAAACTAAAGAGACATTAATTAAAAATGAAAAGGGATTTTTTACTGAAATAGATGGAGGAGGGGCATAAAATGCATGCAAGGTGAATGAATTATTAATTAGGGCTTTGGAGCGAGGGAGTGTTTGTTGTTGTGCAACCACACCTTGAGCACCTGGCGCGTCACGTTCACCTCCCGGCAGAACTGCTCCACCGCCGCCTCGTCTTGCTTCTGAATCCGCCACCCTATCCTCTCCGCGAACTCCGCCATTCTTTCCTTTTGCTCCGCTGTGAATTTCGTCCGGAAACGCTTCTTCCGGCTCCCGCTCCCGCCCCCGCTGCTGCTGGGGTTCGAGAGCTCCTCCATCTCCTCCGCCGCCCGCCCGCCGCCGGAGCTGGACGGGAGCGCGAGGGGCCGATGGGGGTGGGGGTGGTGCAGGTGGTGGTGGAGGTAGGGCTGCGGCGGGGGCGGGGGAGGCACGGGCGTCCGGTGGTAATAAGTGGGGGCCGGGAACGGCTGGTGGTGGTGGGGGTGGTGGTGGTGCAATGCGGCGGCGGCAGCTGCGGAGGAGGATGCGGCGCCGGGATCCGGGGCGTCCGACTCGTTGCGGTGGAAGTTGCGGTGGCAGCCGCAGGCAGCGCACTTTAGGGCTTCTAGGGAGCCGTCCTCCCCCGCCGGCATGAACTCGCCGCAGCCGTCCACGGCGTGGCCGCCGATGCCCACGGCGTGGTTCTTTTGGCACTCCCTATACCTTGTGGTGGAGGTGGGGGTGTGGGATCCGATGCCGGCTCCGTTTCGGATGCCGGTGGCAGGGATGGAGATTGGGGTTGGGATGGTAATCCCTTCATCGCCGTCGTCGTCCTCATCCTCGTCCTCGTCGAGGTGCTCGTCTTGGTGGTCATCGTCATCGTCGTCGGTGAATTCCATTAGAGATTTGGAGTAATCGGAGTGATCAAAGACGGGTTTGTTAAAGAGGGATAATAAGAGGGGAGGAGGGGATGAAAGAAAGTAAGGTTAAGGAGTTTTAGGTTTTATGTCTTATGATGATCACTTTGTATATGATCATGACAAGGGAGAAGTTTTGTTTTCTTGCTCTTTTTATTTAAATATATAATACGGAGTAATTATACTTCGTATATATGTATGTATATAAATGAAATTAGAGAAAATAGAAATTCATTATATTGGTATAAAAATTAAAATTTGGACTTGGTGGGTTGCATTCTGTCTTTCTTTTAGCTGTAAATGGGGTGTTATTTGTCAGAAAATGAAGATAAGAGAAAGTGAGAGTGTGGACGTCAATCCACCCAATTTACTCCTCAAGAACTACTTTTGTCTTTTTTTTTTCTTTTGATAATAATATTTTTGTTTTGTTATAAGATAAGCATTATGTTTAGGGATGGACAAAAAATAAATTTATAAAATTTAAGACATTCTTGAGAATATATAGGTAATATTCTGAATTATATTGATTGTATAATGTTTTCTCTATCCAAAAGGGTAATGTTTGTTGCTGTGAAATGTGAATGCCCTTTTTCCCCCAATTTAGTTGGAAATCATTTTTTCATGTTTTATATCAATTGGAACCCATTGAACTTAATTAGGAAAATTATTTAAAATTATTTTTCTACGTACAACTTATCAATCTCACCCTAGAAACATTATATCATACGGAGTATATAAAAACATAAAATTAGAAAGACTGTTAAATTTATTTTACTATATGTAGGTGGTTGTGTATAAGTACAAATAAATCTCATCTCATGTTGATATAAATGTTGGTAAATATGTAACACCCTTTACTCTTAATAATGTTGGTATATTGCTACGGCTGTCCACTAAACATCGAACGCAAAAGATCCAACTATAAATAGTCCCTTTTGCTTTGTTAGTTCTTCAACTTTTTTTTTTTATTTCATTAAAGAGCAAAAATCTCATAGTTTTTAGAAATTTAAAGGACCTCTACACATAAACCATAATTTCACCCCAAAAATACACAGGTAAATAAACAGTATATAACTTTACAGAACATTTGGCAGAAAAAGACGGTAAAAATTAGAAGCTAGTGGGATAAATTTTTTTTTTTTTAAGCAAGATAAGAAATTCGGTTATCTAGACAAGCCTAGAGAAACCGAGAGACCGGACAAGCCGGTAGATGGACTAACCATCATGTACAACTGAAGCAAATGACAGAAGCAAATGACATAAAAGAAAAGACAGAAGCAAATGACATAAAAAATACAAGGATCGTACAAGCCATCCTACGCTGTAAATCACAAGTCAGAAGAGAAACGAAACGATCGGCCAAAGAGACAACGCACTCAGAGAACTCTGGGGAACTAGCGGACACCTCAGATTATGGACTCAAAAGAGCCATCAGGTGTCGATCGCAAACCACGACGTCATCGAACATAACAAATCATCAACCGCTCACAAGAAACCTGCAACACAACAAGAACATACCAGTACACCAACCCACAAAATCAAACCCAAACCACATCATTGCCCATTCAAATTCTCGAGCACTCATTTCAACCCTCAAGGACGATAACTAGATCGTGAGCGGACTACCACAAGGATAAGCCCAAATAGAGGCGATAAAAAACGAGAGAAGGAAACGAAAAGGAGCAATAATGAACCAGAGAACGATTGAAAGTGCGGGCGAAAAACAATCCCAAATGTTTAAGCTCATTGACATGAGCAACCGTAGTAGGCAACGACGGGAGCAGACGACGAAATAGGCGGCGGAGCCAAAAGAGAGCCGGTAAGGCCGAGGTCGAAACAAGGGCCGGAGAACCGATGTGGACGGAAGCCGAGAGGAGCGGATGTGTTGCCGGAGTTGCTGTTGGGCGAGAAGGAAGACAGTGGGAGTCGGACGACCAAAGTATTTGGTGGAGCAGCAGTGGGTTGTGGCGGAGCGGAGGCGGTGGCTAGGGCGGCGACCGGAGAGTGTAGTGGCGTGTGGCCATAGGTCGGGGGGACCGAAAGGCTTTGGGAGATCGAGGCGGGGTTGGTCCGGAGAGCACCGGTGGTAGGCACAGTGTACGTTGTTGGGCAAAGGAGGAGAGGGCGGCTAGCCCCTGGCGGCGGCAAGCCAAAGCTCTCAAGACTCAGCTAGTGGGATAATTTAAAAATCAATACAGTATATACCATCTTTATTTAACCTTTTTGTTATCTGCACGGCGGTATATCGCCATCGGCACGGTGCCGGTGGCGAGCTCCCAAGTCGGTAGCCTCGGATGCAGGTACCGGACTCCCAAGTCAGCAGATTCCATGGAGGTGTCGAGCTCCTAAATCGGCATCCAATGCCCGAGGTAAGTTCGAAAGCCTATATAAAGAAGCGATGCCCCGGTTCAACTACAATGTTTTCGATTCAAAATCCATATTCTAACATCAGAGGAAATGGCGTTACCGGAAGAAGATGGCGGAGGCGGTTCACCGTTCGACATTTTTAGCTATAGCGATCCGGAGGAGCTCGTGAAGAATCTCGGGGTAAGTTTATATTATTACATCGGATCGTTTATATATAGCGGAACCTTTATATAATTATGTTTGAATAGAGTCATATTTTAGCGGAACGTTTATATAGAGGGAATCTTTATATAATTATGTTTGAATAGAATCATATTGTAGCGGAACGTTTATATAGAAGGAACCTTTATATAATTAAGTTTGAATGGATATGTTGTTTGAATCGAAACATAATATAACATAGTTTTGTAAAACGAAACCATCATATAATATAGCATTTTTGATAATATTTTGTAAAATTTCATATAGTGAGATTGTGTGCGAAAAAGTTCTTAGTACATATGTGACATTATGCGGGAACAAAACCAAACTCTAGATGTGGGTACAGAATATGGTTCGATGTTTACAGTCGATGGTTATTGGGCTGATCAAGTAAACATGAAGGCATGGGCTAGATACGTAGGGAAGATTAAGAACATGGTACTTGTGATCACTCGGTCATGGAAGAACCAAATGAGTGGATTGGGTACCTTTCGTCTAGTGTGTGATAAGTACGGAGGGGGTAGAGAAATTCCAGATGTCGACATGGATTTTCCTCCCGCAGTGAGTAGGCGAGGGAGAACGACGAAGATCGGATGCTTGTTTGAGTTGGAGGGTCGTCAAAATGATGCTGACAATTGGACCATGAAGGTTATATGCGGTGTGCATAACCACAAGCTAAACGATGTGATGTTAGGACATCCCTATGCCGGTAGATTAACTCCAGATTAACATCGGCAGGTTCGCCGTGATACAGTGATTGGGATAAACACGGGGGATATGCTGCGCGGGATGAAGTATGATGATCATGACTGCGTGACGGACATTCGTCAAGTCTACAATGCACAAGCCCAGTTGCAGAGAACCGCTGCAGAAGGACGGAGGGACCTGCCTCAAGCGCTTCACAAACTCAAACAAAAAGGATACTTTATCGCCACACGGAATTCCTCTAAAGCAGGAGTAGACGAGGTTACTAATGTGTTTTTGTCCCATCTGAACTCCCAACATCTTCTTATGTTGTTTCCGTATGTTATCGTGATTGACTCGACCTACAAGACGAACGAGTAAGAGGAATCACATTAATGTCGACTACTTTTATATATGTCATACGTTGTAGCAATTTGTTTGACTAATTAATGTTCATGTGGTAGGTACGAAATGTCGTTGCTAGAGATCGTTGGGATTACTAGCACGAAGAACACATTTGCAATTGCGTTCGTATTCATGGCAGGCGAGAGCGCAGATCACTATAGTTGGGCACTACGGCGACTATAGTTGTGCAGTCAACGACTTCTAGAAGTAATTTTTACAGACAGAGAGTTGGGTCTTATCAAGGCTCTTCGGGAGGAGTTACCCATGGTAAAGCATATGTTGTGCACTTATCATATTATGTGCAACATTGAAATGAAGGGTAGGATCACGAAATCTACCGAGAAGCGAACCGCCTTCTACAATGAATGCAAGACCTTATTTGAGTCAAAGACTGAAGAAAGTTATGAAGTGCGTCTACAAGTGATGAAGTCGAAATGGGAGGCACGATGGGGTCTTATGAAGTACCTTGAAGACACATGGCTCATAGAATTCAAGGAGGCGATAGTTCGTGTATGGGTTGATAAGTTCCTACATCTTGGGTTGCGAACTACGAATAAGTAAGTGACATTGAATTGTATACAGTTGTAATTATTATAATATTTAAGTATCCTATATAAGTCAAACTAATATATTTTTTATGATATAGTGTCGAGTCCGCACATGCAAAATTAAAGTCCATGCTAGGGACGGCTGTTGGTGGGTTCGTTGACGTAACAGAATGCATTGACAACTTGGTCAATGAACTGGTAGACCAACTCAGAGGGTTCCTTGAGAAGTCACGGTTGACAATCAAATGGTGTGTCATGAGTGAACCAATATTCGCCCCGCTATTGATGCTGGTGACTGATGAGTGCTTCGATCTTCTGCTGGCCAACTACAACAAGGCGAAGGCACTTCCGGCTAGTCAGGATGGTGTATGCAGGGATCGCTATTGGAGGGACGCTTACGGTGTTCCATGTGTACATGAGTTCTTAGAGGCGATTGCAAACCGACAACCTATTAGGCCCTCGCAAATTCATCCCTTCTGGAAGCAAGTAATGTGGGATCCAATAATTCCTCCCGAAGAATCCAGTAGGAGTAACGAAGACGCAACTCCAAACAGTCAGGAATTTGTCAGCCTACGAAGGGATATTGATGGCAACAACCTCACGCCCGATCAGCAGGATTTGATGGGCGAGGCATACTTCAACATGAACAACCATGGGTTGTCTACCATGAGAGAGCCAACGGAGATCCATCGAAAAGGCCGTCCCACAGGGAGACGATCATTGCAGCGTGACCCATCTGGCTTTGAGCACGGGAGACGAGAGGGTGCCGCTCGGGCGCGTGGTAGAGGTCGATTAAGAGGTAGAGGTCGGCAGACAGCTCGGGAGGTAAATCCTTCGGGATTGTTGACTACTCACATCCATGACTTCATGCTCAACTTTGTTGATAGAAGTAGCCCGATTTCTGTTGATTGTCATTGCGGTTATCGTGCCTTAGCGGCTGTTCTTGGGTATGGAGAAGACCAGTACATGCGAGTAAGAAGAGAGGTCGTTCAAGAGCTTCGAGGGAATCGGTGGTTGTACCAACCAGCAACCCTATTACAATCCATTGATGATCTCATCGAGAATGTTGATCTGCAAGACCCTGCTCCTTGTTTACATCGTCATCAAAACTGGATGGAGGCACCAATGATCCCACTTGTTGTAGCAGCCGTGTACAATAAGGTCGTTGTTGTCCTAATTGTCGACCATCCTCACACCTACTTTCCTATTGTCGCGAATGGGTCGAACCAAACTCCACCAACTGAGGTTATTACAGTTGCCTGGCTTGCAAGAGGCTATTGGAGCCCAGTGTGGCTGAAGCAAGGGTCACCACTTCTTCCTACTGTACCTGAATGGTCTCATTTCCATCACTCGAGTGGAAATGGTTGGGATACCCCATACAACGAGCGCATTCAACAATACATGAACTACCGTCAGTTGAAAGGGCGGCCCGGTAGTTGTGATGATATTATTTTCTCATATCGTACTTAATGTATTTGAATTGATGCAGCTATGCAATTTGTAATCTCATACAATATTAAAGATGCAGCAATCCTCATGTCATACAAGGTTATCTTAAGTTGCAATGTCCATACCAACACAGAGTACATGAATCACAAGAACATCTGTTTGCAACGACAATACAAATACAAGTACCAAGAAAGACAATACAGATACAACAACTACGCTCAAGGAATCTGACAGTTCTATGCCACTCATCAGGGGTCTGGCATAAATTGGAAAAACTGAGATGCCCGAACCTGAGTAGGCGCCAAAGGAACCTCTCTACCCCGCACTTCTTCAACGTACTCCCGAAGCTCATATGTGGAAACCCAAGCATCACCCCGAGCAAGCACAACATCCAGACGATGAAGCAACAACCCCATACGCTGAAGCAACAACCTCATACGCTGCATTTCAAACAATAGGATGGTGATAACTAACATTGTATTAAACAAACCAAAGATAACGAAAGGCCATTGCTATTATTCACACGTACCCGGTGATCGTAAACGGAAACTGGCGAAGCAATGTCTGGTGGAACCTGGTGGCTTGAGCTTTTGAAAAGAAATGGATGGTCGTGCTCACCGTACCACCCTATGTAATCCGCAGAAACAGCGTGTGGCTCAAGCGTTGCTCTATGTTGGTTGAATGATATGTAAACAGTTGGAACAATTAAATGGTCATCCCAACGGTCGTCCACTGGGTGCCAGTTCAACTTCAGGCCCGTGACCTGTATGGGTCTCTCTTCTCGAAGTGGGAGGATTCGCTCTATGGGGATCGTCTGCACATACCCGAATTGTCGCATAACTCTGTCCGGCATGTAGGCTTCCAAGACAAAGGAAAATTGTATTAAGCCTCTGTACCGAGAAACTTTGTAATACCCATCAAAGTTAAGGGGACCATAGGGCATGAATTTGACGTCCTCTGCCCGCATCGTTTCTAATTGTTTGATAAACTTCAGAGTCATCTCATTGGTGATCGGTGGTGTGGGTCGACTCGCGTACCGCTTTGCCCAGCGTGCGTCTCCATGGTCCGCGGGGTCCTCAAAGACGCCGGGGGCGAACATTGGAAAGTGAGCGAATATCCAATACTGAAATATCCCGACGTACGTTAGACATTGAGTTATATTCAATAATAACACACAACATGTTAGAAATTGAGATATATTCAATAATAACACACAACATATGTATGGGGATCGAGACATACCAGCAGAAGAGCAGTACAACCCCCCAAGTTAGCCATCCCCTGTCTCGACGAGATCCCCAGCTGCCGATACAGATAAGCCAGGACTCCCACACCCCAAGCATACTCTGATGTGATTCGGTGATCAGTCACGAAATCTAAAGCAATTATGGGTATGGATGTCGTGGTCCGGTCGTTTAGAACCAAGCAGCCAAGAACCTCCAACAGATATCCGCTTGCGATGACACCAGGGGGTATCTGCGGGTTGTTAACTAGTTGCCCCATGTGGAAATCTAGGCTGCCATGGTAAAAAGTATTCCCACTTCGTACAAAGTCGTGGACGCCAAAGCCTAATTTTTCTATCATCCACTCCTGTCATAGCTGGTTTGTACTATTTGACTCCATTTTACGTCCGTCGATTGCCAGACCAAACAACTTGTGCACATCGTGCAAGGTAATTGTCATCTCCCCCCATGGGAGATGGAAGTTGTTGGTCTCTAGATGCCAACGGTAGAGAAAGGCTTGGATTAGGCACTGATCCACTGTATCCATTCTGATGTCATCCAATTGATGTAACCTACTATGTCTCGCCACATACCACCAGTGCCACTGCCCAGGTAAACGAGGCCAGCTGCGCACTGTCTGCCAACGGTCTCCACGCCTGATGCTCTTGACTGTCATCTCCATCTCCTGCAAGACATATAATAAGATTATCAGCTACACGGATACCACAGTTGCACATAATATACCCGTAAATGTGACCAAATCATTCATACATTAACACACACACCTCACTTAACCACAGGTAGCGACACCTGTGAGTCCTGTAGTGTCGAAGTGGCTCGACAAACTTGGGGCGGCCGTCGTCCACATCCCTACTATTCAACTCGCCATTCATCACAGGACGACAGTTGGGGTTATGCGCGGGGTCTATACTGGAAATACCCCCAAACGTGTCAGCGACCCCGAAGGTGTTAGACGCTCGTGTCGTTGTACCAGCAGCTGGGTTTGATGAGGATGCCCCCTCGTCACGGATGGGCTGCTGAGTCATTCCCGCCCAGTTCGGCCACTGTCCAAATCCCTCCACAGTCGTATAAAGGAGGGGGGGGGGGGGGTCTGGTGGATTTCTGGTTCCCACGCATTCGAATGCTGCATGAAGCCGGTGTCGACCTCGTCGACGGGCGTGTAAATGGGGGTCTGCGGGATTTTTGGTACGTACGGGGTCTTTGGCACTTGTGAAGTGTCGACCTCGTCGATGGTGTAATCTTCCAAGAAATCCTCGTCGTCACGGCCAAACGACGTGCTTGCCCTAGCGGGCTCCTACAGAGGTCGCTCAATTGATAGTTGTCTCATTGCCGATGTGCTGGCTCTCGCAGGCTCTACATGCCTATCACCTCTCCTCAGAGAGGTCGTTGGCCTTACCCGTTCCCGCTAGGTTACGGCCCGCCTCATCATTTACATTATAAAATTTCATATCCATTATGTTAACATAAGTTCCATATCTAAACATATCTTTACCAATTTGCATTTAAATGTATATTTTTTATCCACTATGTGATATATATATGTATCTAATTTCCATACATTCCATATCTATTTTTTTAATTCATAAATTTCACATAAATCTACATTATCTAATTTCATAATTGCACATAAATCTACATTATCTAATTTCATATTTGTCCATAAATCATATGTATCCACTACATTATGTTAACATAAATTCCTTGTAAATAATGAGTTTTTCTACATTCCACAGAAATCTACATTATCTACTTTCATAATTGCATTACAAATTCCCTATATACATTTTCATTCAATAAAAATTCCATATGTAATTTTCATGCATTAAGAATTCCATATCTAATTTCCATGCATGAATATATCTATATTTAATTTTCATGCATTATTAATTCCATATCTATTTTCATGAAATAAAAATTCTATATCTCATTTTCATTCATTAAAAATTCCATATCTAATTTTATCTAAATTCCATATCTAATTTTATCCAAATTCCATATCTAATTTCCTTTTATAATTTCATTAAAAAATCCATTAAATCTCGACTCTCGACTATACCATACATTTTACCTTTATTTCATTTAAATGTTTACCAATAATAACATAAAATTAACATAAAATCTCTACTTACCTCGGCGGCGGCTTGCGCTCTAGGCTCATTCGGCGGGGGTTGTGGTGAAGGCTCACGGTCATCGGGAGGCGGGGTAAGAAGTGAAGAGGATCGCGGACATCGCCTAAACCGCTCTAACAAGCCTATGAACTTCGGCATTTCTCCTTAGAAGGGATTTCGGGCTACCGAACGCTCCAACAAGCTTCCTAGAAGATCTGCGGGGTAAGAGGTGGGTGAGTGGTTGTGTATAGTGCACAAAGTGAGGGCGGGGCTCCCTCCTTTTATAAAAAGTCGCCACCACCATTGCCGATCCGGGATCTCGGCAGCGGCACCGCAAGGGATTGGACGTAAAGCTGCAGATTCCCTGCAGCTTTGCAGGCCTGACGATGATGTGACCCTGCCGGATTCGGTGCTCGGCATCGGCGTCAGTGGGCGACCGGATGTGACGGGGCGTCAGGTGAGGTGACAAGGTGTGCCTGCAAAAGTTGCAGAGTCCTCTCATCCTCTGCTGACCTGGGAGTCCGGCACCGGCAAAACCTACTGCCGAGTGGGGAGCTCGGCACCGGCACCGTGCCGATGGCGAAAAATTGGCCGTGCAAATATCATGCCCGTTATTTAATCATCTTCTGGTAAACAAAACTGCAATATTTCATATTGGGTTGGCATGGGACGAGGTTAATAAACCGACTAAAATTATCAACAAGATAAAATTTATACATTGTTGGTAAAAATAGTTAAAATTTTATGAAAAATATATAAACTCTATATGGGATGAAAAAGTCTTTATTTGTAAAAAAAAAAAGTGGTGTTTATTTGGTTATTATTAGGGGTATTATGGTACTTTCAAACCAAATAAACAATATAAACAGATAAAAAGCTACAATAAGTAGCTTTTTTTAACATCAAATTTTAACACAATTTTCCAAAAAAACTATCTCCATACATGGTTAAAAAAATAAACTCCCCATTTTAACAGCTTAAAAGCTGTTAAAATGTGTCCCATACACACCCATTGTCTTCATGTAAAAAAAAACATACATTAAAAATGGAAAAAATCAATTAAACATATAACTATATTTTTTGTAGTGAATTAAATATATATATGTGATAAAGCAAACAAGAAAGAGAGAGAGAGAAAAAAAAGAGAATGAACTGATATTTTCATTAGGGTTTTAAATGATCATTTATATATGAGTTTAGAAACAAAATCAAGATTTCTAACGGTTTACCCGTAACCAATAAAATAATATTATAACACACTCGGATCAAATTCACTTATATTATAAAATTGTCTCATTAAAAACCTCACATAAAAATACTCGGTGGGAGAAAAACTAGAACCAATGGAAAAAATAACATGTCATTTGATAGGCTCTAGTGACTCCATCATTAAAAACCTTCACATGAAAATCCAATATAATGGGACAAAACATGATCGAACGACATGCAAATTAGTGCAAATGCGTGTATAAATCTTTAAAAAAATATCAAACAAATTAACATATATAAAAAATCTCAATCTTTGTGACGGAGGTAAAACCTGTCGTTGATCCGTCAAAGTAAATTTCAAACCTATAACTAGTATAGCAATAAGCAAGAGGTCGATCCCACAAGGAAATTATTATTCAAGTGTGATTTAGTGTCAATCAAAGTAACCAATTTGGGGGGATTTTGTGTGTGAAAGTTCTGCCTTTTATCAAAGCGGATTGAAGCAAACAAAAGTAAAGGTTTTAATTCAGACAATTAGGAGAAGCAATTCTACCTACAATTTTCCACTTTATTTGGTTGAAGCGATCCTTGTAACTTCTTCTCATCCTATTAAGTTTCCTATGAATGCCCTTGTCCCGACCTAATATAGTTACTAGTCCAATCAGTCCTAGCAACCCTTATCAATCGAACAGTCCCTAAAGAAGGATTTAACTCAATTGATAGCTTTACGTTCAGAGATTAGCCAAGGTATTTGCAGTCCCTAAAAAAGGATTTAACAACACATTCAACTTCCTACGCATTCAATTAGTTCAACCAGCCCTAAAGGAACAAGTTTGCCACATAGGTTAAGGTTCACAACCAGGAATCTACAAAACCTTAGCAATTGAATTGATCTAACAAGTTGGCCAGACAAGATAGAACAAAACAATAAACAATCAAGCACAAAGAAGTTGAAGCATTCAAATATAGGAAACAAGGAACGAGAATTAGAAACTCACAATCAATCCGAATAAAGCTTCAAATTGTAGGCAGAATAGATGAGTTTAGTTCCTCATGGAAGACATCGCTCAAAATCTCTAAAGCGTCTAATGAATAGAATAGAATAGAAGTTCTGAAAATAACATAAAACTTGGACTTTTAAAACATCAAAGTCGGCCATGAAAGAAATAAATAAGTTCTAGGGTTTTCATTAATCAAAACGCTGCGAATTAACGCTGACGACCAATGCTGCGGGCGCAGCATAGGTGCTGCGCCCGCCGCACACTGTTTCCTCCGACCCTTTGCAAATTGATTGGCCGCGGGCGCCGCAAGGTTGCTGCGGCCGCAGCCAGGGGCTTTTCACGGAAAATATATCATGACTTCGCTCTTCTTGTCAACAGAAAATTTGTAGTTCTTTGAAAGAGCTTTCCAACACATGGTCATAATAGTCAATCGGACAACCGAGGGCTCCAGAAAGTGCAAAACAAATTCAGCATGTCTGGCGACAACTTCTGCAGACTTGTTCTTCGTTTAGGTTTGCTTCTTCTTCTCAGGACCTCTTGAGATCTTCATGTAAGCTTCTCCGATCAACTAGACATTCTCATCTAATGCGTTAACAACTCCTGTCTCATCATCGGATCCACGATTACCTGAAATAATCAATAAAAGTGTGTAGATTCCGACTCCAGTAACATAGAGAGCAAATATGCAAATTGTACTTAATCATCCATGAAATGCATCTTAACTAAGCTAAATGCAACCTATTATGCCTACTTAAATGCATGTTATCACTCTGCCAAAATTTTAAACAAATTCATTTGGGTCATACACAAATCTGTACCAAAATGTGCAACAATTTTTTGCCATGACATATAAATCTTTACAAAAATCATAATCCCCAAATTCTCCTCTAAGCATCCCATATTTATATATAAATATATACAATAACAATAAATATATTCAATAACAACAATAAATAAAATGAAATCATTAAACTTATACTGACCTTAATTATATAACACCAAAAATGGCGGAGAAGAAATTTTGGAAAGAGAGTACGGTTTGGGTTGAGAAGGAAAAAGTTGTGTTTGATACTTTTATGTGTACATATATACAAACAACAACAAATCATTAAATTCATTTAAAACTAACCTTTTAGCTTGGTAAATGGAAATACCATAAAATTAATGGAGGAGAAGATAGATATTAGGGCTAGGCGGTGCTAATTAAATTACCATACCAACCGTTTATCATCCGTATCAACAGAACTTTGGTACCAAGTCGTCGATAGTCGAAAAAAATTGGTAAACGAAATCTGGGTACCGATCTCTATTGGTACGGTATATGGTAATGAAACTCAAATATCGTGGTACCGCTTATATATATATATATATATATATATATATATATATATATATATATATATATATATATATATATAATATTCCCTAAATGTCCTTAATTCCTACCATCGGCACCGACGGTACCATTGGTACCGTCGGTTACCACAGATTATAAAACATAAATGATTATTGAAATTTGTGCTATTGGTTACCACGGTACCGAAGTTCGATAATCGATCCATTTCGGTACAAACCATTTCGGTTACCGACACTTTTGGTTAGTACATGGTAGGAAAAATTGCATACCTAATGATATCGGCACTGAAGCGTTCATGAGATTTCGCCTATACTTATTACCTCACTTGTGACGACATAATACTTTTAGAATACCTAGAAAGCCTTAGCTTGATAGGGCGGTGATCAGATTGTGAGCTTATTTGTCCAAGCGATGAGGGTTATGAGTTTGACTCGCGATGAATTTATGTTTTACTGTTCAATCGTCGTCTAGCGGAGGAAGTTTGACGAGGTTGTTATCTCTAGGAACGTTCTTCTCCGACCGAGGATCCAGAACTCAACTCTAGGGGTTTTAAGTCCGAGAGGTAATCAGAGCTCTTATGCTTTTCTTATCTTCGGGATCGGATCATTTTCTATGTGATCAGAGGGGGGTATTTATAGGGGGACCAAGCGAGCAGCTGGCTGGCAACCTCGTGGTTCTATATAGGACACGTGTAGCGCATACCCACATGCTTAGAGGCATAGGCAACACATGTGGAGCCATTAGAGGCGAGGTGCTTGAGCTAGCGAGCTACTTACTAGGTCTTCGGAAGCCAATCGAGGTACAAAGGAGAGTTAGCTCTTATTCCTATACTGGCTTTGATTCGCGAGGGAGATAAAGGTTAATAGATATAGGGAGTGCTAAGCCTAGTTCGCCGGGTCTGGTTGGGCATTTTGCTCGCGATGCGTTAATAATGGGACCGACCGTCCTTTTGCATTGGGTGACCCATTGATGATGTAATATCCCGTGTTTATTATATAGCCTATTTTTTATGGCATCATCATATCTCCGTCTCACAAAACATGTTGTTTGACTTTTTAACACGCTTTTTAAAAAGCTAAAAACTCTATAAAATATCAATTATTTGCATAATTTTTTAAAATAATTTTGTAGATAATTGTATTAAATATGAAATTATTTTTGTAAATTAGTAAAATCATTGATATTTTATATAGTTTTTATCATTCTTAAAAAACGTGCCAAAACTAAAACTACAGTTATTTTGAGACAGATGTAGTATTATTTTTAAAAACGAATAAAAAAAAGTTAATATCTTAATCAATATATTGATTAAACAAATATATTGATTAAGATAAGGATGTTAGGATCATGCATGATTTTGCATATCCAGTAATTCAAAGAATTTTTTAATAGTCTATTTATTATTGATGTAAAAGTATAAATTAAATATCATTAGACAATTTTTATTTTATTTAATACAATACCATTCCAACTTATGTTAGTTAGTTTCAATTTTTAAAGATTCGAGTATCATGGAATCCTCAAATATCTTGGCAAAAAAAATCAATAAACAAATTGTTTAAATATTATTAATTTATTAATTCAAACAAATCTCGTTGTTATGTGTTTCAAATCATTGGTTAAAAATTCATGGATAAATTTTTTAAAAAATATATTGATCTATTATTTTTCGACTTTAAAGAATTTTGGATAAAAAATAATATGCAAATTTGGAGAATTTGGTCAACAAATTAAATAGTTTAAGTAATAAAAAATTCAATATTTTAAATATATATGGGGTATGTTGAGTGAATGGCTATCACGTGACACTTTCAATGTGAGGCCACCACGTGTATCTTTCGTTGCTGCTATAATATTATTTATGAAATCTCTTGATTTACTCCTTTTGTTAAATTTATTTATTTTCAAATAGTTATAAATGATTAATTTTAATAAATAATTAGACATTATAACATTTATAATCAACAAATTAATCGACATGATTATATGTTCAAAATGACAAAGCTCTAGGTTCGTCGCACAAATATATAAAAATAAATAACAGTCGAATCGGAAAATATGAAAAAAACAAAGGTATAAAATATTGTCAGAAATCCGATAAATACGGAAGGAAAAATGAATCTGCATAAAAAAAATGCAAAAAAAAATAAAATATTACCCCACTTACATAATTGTATAATGATACGAAGATATAAATTAGGTGGGTGTTGATATGGATTAATCATTACTATATACTGGTCTATAGCTAAAAACTACCAAATAAACGGCAAATTTCAAGAAAACATAAATTAATTTAACAAACTAAGATACGTAGTTGTAAAACGAAATAGAAGTGGATGAAGATACTATCGATTATAAGTATATGGTGAAAGCACATATTGAAATATGAAATAACCTTAAAAAAGTTATCTACAGATGATCTTATGAGAAACATGAAAACACATTCTGCAAAAAATGATCGGAAATCCGATAAACAATATAAACTATTATCGGTAAAAACAATCTAAAATAAGGAAAAAAAAACAATAGCCATAAAATATTATCGGAAATCCGATAATCACCGAAGGAAAAATGAATCTAAAGGTGATTCTCCAGGATATCTGGAAAAAAAATTGCAATTTTGATACCCTAAGTTAAAAAAAATGTTAAGAGGAAATAGTGGGCTGCTAAATGATTATGTAGGAGGTATTTTTGAACATTAGGATGCGGATAAGACACTTGCAATACTTCAACTTCAAACTGTTGAGATAGACAGCAAATTGCTGGAGCTCATAGGTTGATCCTTCCTCCATTTCATCCATGGTGTCGGAATCGGATATTTTAATTGAAGGTTGAATCTTATTTTCCTGCAAGGCGAAAAAGTCACTGAATAAACTAATATATCAAAGTAAATGAACAAAATATAATTTATACATAATCGTTGCACTGGGAGGGATGAGTTGAAGAAATCTTCTCATCACGTAGGATGAAATCAGTATATGAAAAAATCGGATTGTGCAGTGGAAATATGAAAATAATTCGAATTGAGCGCACAAACCGGCGGAAGATATCCGAATCAAATTTGAAAATTAAAGAAAAGTGGTGAAAAAAAAAGAAACAAATACTAAAATCTGGCGGCATAGAAAATAAAAAATGAAAATAAGAAAATAATTATGGAAAATTGAAAAAATAATTAAAGAAAAGTAGGAAAGGAAAAAAAGGAAACAAATACTAAAAAAAAAGCTAAGTAAGAGAAGATTTTTCAACATTTTGGAGAAGTAATGGGGATATATCTTAAATTTATAACTTTAAGGGTTCGTTTAGTTAAATGTAAGAATTTCAATTCCCGGGAACTTAATTCCTGGGAAATACAATTCCCATAAATTCTACTTCCCGGGAAGTGTGAAAATGTGTTTGTTTGAAAATAAATTCTCAGGAACTCAATTGCTGCATTTTGTTTGGTTGAACATAGATATTTGATAGCAATTGGTTTTAAATTACCTTTATAACCTTTATATAAATAAATTCATTTCATTATGTGGATAAATTAGATATTTTCTTTATAAAAAATAAAAAATAATAAAAGATTGGGGGAAGAAAAGGGGGAAGTAGATCTTACCCGCCCCCCTCATGGTAAGTTGAATTCCCCCCTTTCATGGGAATTCCATTTCCTGTGAATTCTAATTCCTATGTTTTTTAGTTTTCAAAATTTATACCAAACACATATATTGTAAACCCATTCCTGGGAATTTATACTTCCCGGAAAGTTAAAGTGTAACCAAACGAAGCCTAAATGTATGGCCGTCACGTGTCCCATTTTGCAAGTGTTTTAGTATTATATTAGATATTAGATATAATCAACAAATTAACCGACATGATTATATGATCAAAATGACAAAGCTCTGGGTTCATCGCACGATTATATAAAAACAAATAACAGTCGAATCGGAAAATATGGAAAAAACAAAGGTATGAAATATTGCCAGAAATCTGATAAACACGAAAGGAAAAATGAATCTGCATAAAAAAATATATGCAAAAATATAAAATATTACCCCACTTACATAATCGTATGATGATACAAAGATGCAAATTAGGTGGGTGTTAATATCGATTAATCATTACTAAATACTGGTATATAGCTACAAACTACATATAAACGACAAATTTCAAGAAAACATAAATTGATTTAACGAACTAAGATACTTAGTTGTAAAAATAAACAGAAGTGGATGAAGATACTATCGATTATAATTTATAAGTCTATGGTTAAAGCACATATTGAAATATGAAATAACCTTAAAAAAGTTATCTACGGATGATCTAATGAGAAATATGAAAACACATTCTGCAAAAAATGATCGGAAATCCGATAAACAATCTAAAATATTATCGGTAAAAAACAATCTAAAATATGGAAGAAAAAAACAATACCCATAAAATATTATCGGAAATCCGATAAACACCGAAGGAAAAATTAATCTAAAGGTGATATTCTAGGATATCTAGAAAAAAAATAGCAATTTTGATATCCTAAGTTGAAAAAAAAAATGTTAAGATGAAATATTGGGTTGCTGAATGATTATGTAGGAGGTGTTTTTTAACATTAGGATGCGAATAGGATCCTTGCAATCCTTCCACTTCAAACTATTGGGATAGACAGCAAATTGCTAGAGCTCATAAGTTGATCCTTCCTCCATTTCATCCATGGCGTCGGAATCGGATATTTTAATTGAAGGTTGAATCTTATTTTCCTGCAAGGCGAAAAAATCACTGAATAAACTAATAGATCAAAGTAAAGGAACAAAATATAATTTATACATAATCGATGCATTATGAGGGATGAGTTGAAATAATCTTATCATCAAGTAGGATGTAATCAGTATATGAAAAAATCGGATTGTGCAAGGGAAATATGAAAAAAATTCGGATTGAGCGCACCAACCGGCGGAAGATATCCGAATCAAATTTGAAAATTAAAGAAAAGTCATGAAAAAAAAGAAACAAATACTAAAATCCGGCGGCATCGGAAAAAAAAATGGAAATGAAAAAATAATTATGGAAAATAAAAAAAATAATTAAAGAAAAGTAGTAAAGGAAAAAAAGGAAACAAATACTAAAAAAAAGGTAAATAAGAGAATATTTTTAAACATTTGGAGAAGTAATGGGGATATATCTTAAATTTATAACTTTAAATGTATGACCGCCACGTGTCCCATTTTGTAAGTGTTTTAGTAGTATTACTAGCGCAGTACCCGTGCGTGACGCACGGGATTTGTAAAATATATTATATATTTTAGAAGATACTGTCACAATTTATTTAAATCATATATATATATATTATAATATCTATTATGATAAATCCAATTGATAAGATATATACGTGGTTTTATTAATAAAAAAAATCAAAAGCTATGTATGTGGTTAGTTTTTATTGTTCTTATATTTATTAATATTTTTTAGGTTTTTTTATAAATTAATAAGGATCGATAGTTAAAGGATCTGAAGAAAAAAAGGTAAAACAATTTTATTTTCAGATTGTATGTTTATTTTAATTAGAATATCGGTATTTTTTTAAGGGTCAACCACCGAGAAAAAACGTTAAAGAAAAAATAAAAATAATAGGGGGATATGTAAATTAACTAAATTGATTTGTGAAACAAAGGGGTTTGTAAAAATAAAAAACATTGGTTAATAGGTTAATTGAAGTAATATTTGATGGAACTTAAAAAAAAAATCCTCAATTGCATCAAAATAAGCAGTAACAGACTTGCTTGTAAATGGTTAAAAAATCTCTGCAGATCTTAATGTTTTAATTATCTTAACAAAAAGTAACAGAATTGAGATAAAGATTGGTTAACTGTGTAATTGAATTAATAACGAATCCCCAATTGCTTCAAAAAAAAAAAAACAGGAACATACTTGATTGTAAATACCTAAAAAATCTATGCAGATCTGAATGTTTTAATTATTTTAACAAAAAGTAACAGAATTGAGATAAAGATTGGTTAAATGGGTAATTGAATTAATAACGAATCCCCAATTGCTTAAGAAAAAACAGTAACAGACTTTGTAAATGGGTAAAAAATCTCTGTAGATCTGAATGTTTTAATTATTCTATCAAAAAGTAATATAATTGGTTTAAAAATTAACTGAAATGAAAAAGCTACTGAAAAGACCTATATTATATCGTTTAAATACTATTTAACTCACTCTTGATATAATATACATAATAACTGACACCGCACATAATAATTCATATAATATACTGGAAAGACCTATATGAACGAAATGAATATAATCATAATATAAATCGTATATTGTATATATATAAATTGTAATATATTGAAACAGAAAAATTAACAATTAACATTACCTAGTGTTTTCGATATGGATTTCAAGTCTTTTGTGAAGTTTATCATCATAACTGGCACCGCATGAAAAAGCCCGATCTCTCAAGGCCACCATTTTTAGTGGGGCCCGGGAATCTATCTGGTGAAGTGATCAATATTCCCAACGGGCTTACCTGACCCGCATCGAAATAATCGACGCGGCCCAACCTGTGTCGCAGGAAGTAACCTGACTGTTATTCTGAAAATGTGATTCCCTTATCGAGTATTTTCTGGACAATTCGGAAAGTTGGTTCACTTACTTATCGTTGTTGACTATCTTGAGGATCAACAACAACAGTCTTTTTCCTTAATAGAAAATTATACTAAGGATAAACAAGGTCTATATCCGCGGAGTAGGTCCAGCGAACGGTTTTGATTTTACTACGAAATAGATTCTTTGGCACGCGTACGAATTCTTCTCCTGATTCTTCTTTCTTCTCGAGTTCACTAGGCCTAGATCCGCCTTCTTTTCTCCTTTTCTCCCCTCAAAGTCCCCCTTTATTTGGTGAGGTTTCTCGCTTTTATAGGTCTTGGGTGGTCTGGTACGTTGTGCCACATGGTGTTCACCATTCGACACGTGTTCTACTCGTGGGGGGTGGGCATGGCCGCCACGTGCCCATTCTCTGCTATCCGCGGATGATTGTTCATGAGTCAGCTCTTGGATAATTATCCGCGGACAGAATTTGGGATAATGTTATTTCCTTTTTCATTAATTGATTGGTGTTCTTTACTCTACTATTTTTATACCTTTACAGATGTTTTTAATATTGGTTTATTCACAACTCCTCGGGCCGAGTTGATTCCAGCCTGGGATTGACGCGGATCGATAAAGATTTCTCAAGTAAACATCTGTAGTTTCGTTACTAGTATAATTCTGATTTAGAGGTGGTGGGCCTTTTCTTTATAGGTTTTTGGCCCAATTTGGGCCCATCAGGCCCATTTAGGCTCGGAAGTTTAAACGTCAGTAATTTCCTATAAGTTACCCCGTCCCGTTTTTTTTTTACTCCACACTTGTCTTCTTCTGCTTTTTCAGAGATTTTATCCTTATCCATCTCTAGGTTTTCCGGCGGCGGTTTTCTAGGTTTCCAGTTGTTTGCTTGAAATTTCCGGCGGTTTTCTTCAACTTTTCAAGGTATTTCTCTTTGTTCTAAACTGTTCTTGATTTTTCATTGTTAAGTTTTTAAACTTTTTGACATTTAGATCGTAAGCTTGGGTGCGAGTTTGTCTCTGAATGTGTTTTTGGATGAGATTTTGCTTTGTATAAGTGAAATTTCACGCGATTTTCTTCTAGTTTCTTTGGAAATGGCTAGGCTCAGTGAGGAGCGCGATTTGTTAGAAGATTTTGAGAGAGGTGAAGGATGGAGGAGTGGTGTTGCTTCATTCTCTCAGGCGCGTCCGACCCCGGAGACTCTTTCTTCCTCTTCTGGGAGTTCTTCTTCCAACTCTGATGATTCTTCGTTGAAGTCATCTTCTTCCACATCCGCGTCTACTCCGGATCGAGTTGGTCCTACTAGTAGTCCTATTAAGGTGAGAAGGCGCCGGAAGCGTTTTGACCCTGATTACTATTCTTCTACTTACACAGTTTCTTCTTCTTCGAAGGGATGCACAGAAGAAGAAAATCCAAGGGACGTGGATGAATCGGGTGCTAGTTCTTCAGTGGACGCGGGGGCTTCATCTATTTCTCAGTCTGCGGATCAAGAGTCGGAGGAGGTTTGGATTCCTTATGAGCTTCCCCCAATTGGTTTAGCAGAAAATCCGAAGAAGATCCGTTCTAAGGAGAACTTAAGGGATCTAGATACTTGTCTTTTCTTGGGAGATTTTAAACCTCTTCCCCCTCCAACCAGACGTCCACCAGTTGTGCCCGATAGGATTCATCCATGGAGGTCTCCTGTGAGTAAGTTGAGGGGTTGTATTACTCTTTTGAACTTAGAAGATCTTGACGCTCTTTTGCAAGTCTTCCTCTGGCCAGCAGGTGTAGGATTCTGTCTTCCTGAGATTGTTTGGTTGTATATGCATCTAGCTTATCTCAAGGCTTCCGACTTCCTTTATATCGTTTTTTCTCGAAGTTTTTGGAGGAGTATAATTTGAGTCCTGCTCAGATCGTCCCTAATGGTTGGATGTTTTTTACCAGTTTTATTATGAGGTGCAAGGAGATTGGTGTTGCTCCTTCTTTGAAGTTAATGTTCAGCATTTTTTCCTTAAAAAGGGGAACTCAAGATTCAAGATTTTATCAGGGAAACTCAAGTTGTGGGTATATGGAAAGGTTGTCTAGCAAACCGAATTGGAAGTACGAGTGGTTTTTGGTCCGCGATAGATCTGGGCAAGGCTTTAACTGTCGAACTGTTCCGGGGCCTTTTTGCTCTGTGATGTGATAATGCACATTTCTAATGGGTATTATAGGATAGTTTAGTTGCATTTGCATTATAGAATATGCATGTTTTAGTGTTAATTTAGATTAAACTCTTTTTGTGGAAAAGTTCGGAATCTACGCCATTTCGTTTAAATTATGCAGAATCGTAGACCCGACATGATGGAAAGCAAGGGAAAGATGTTAAACATGTCCAAGTAAAGTCAAGAAATCAAGCTAAGAAGAGAAAGAAAGAACGAGGGAAGAACAATGAAGAATCAAGCTTCTGGGCACTAGTCGCTGTCAGCGAATGCTCCAGTCGCTGCCAGCGAGTGGAACCAAAAGCCTGGAGCCCAGCAAGCGACAAAGGCAAGCCAGCGAGAAGAGAGAGCCAGCGAGAGAGGAAGCTGCCCAGCAAGCGAGCAAGCCAACACCGTTCGCTGCTAGCGACTGCTCTCGCTGCTGCGGAAAAGGTCGCTGCCAGCGAGAAGCACCACGACGACAACTCACCCAAGCGGGAAGACGGGCTCGCAGCAGCGGATTGGGAAGCTCGCGGCAGCTGGTTCAGCAGCTCGCTCCAGCGGAAAGGAAGGACTCGGAGAGGCTTGAAAATTTCTAAGGCATGGAACAGTCGCTGCCAGCGAGTGTGCCAGTGAGATGGTAGCGAAAATCCAACAGTGGCTTGTTGTGAGCTAAATCTGCCATATTTTACAGTAACTTTAATATCGTTTTCTGCATACTTTGCATACATTTGGGTTAGATAGTACAGAATCTATGTAGTTTATGCTTATTTGCCAAATTTTGGAATCTACACCAGTTTCTGTTTAAATTCGCAGAATTCGAGTCATTTTACAGCAACTCTAAGGAAGGTCAAAAAAGCTCGGAAAACCACTACAGAAGTCCAAGGTCAAAGAAGCAGCGGAACCAAGCGAATCAAGCTGAGAACCCAGGCTACTCGATCTCGAGTAGGCCCTACTCGATCTAGACGAGCATGTCCGAGCACAGTCCTTGTCGACTAGGAGCCAGACCAACCCAGCTCCGGAGCTCTACTCGATCTCGACAAGCCCTAGTCGAGATCGACGACGCCTCAGCGCCATGCCCGGAGTTGACGAGAAGAAGAGCTGGTCGACAAGCCGAGACCGACAAGAAGGCACTCGCTGCCAGCGACTCGACTCGCTGCCGCGGAAATCTCCGCTGCCAGGGGGCGCCACACTCGCTGCCAGCGATTCCACTCGCTGCAGCGGACATCTCGCTGCCAGCGGGATGCACCAAGCCGACGAAGAAGGCAACTCGCGGAAGCGGAAGGGAAGACTCCTACTCGATGTCGACGAGCCTTGTCGATGTCGACGAAACCCGCGAGCCAAGTCCGAGCCACATCGAGCACCAGCTTGTCGAGCAGAGCCACCCGAAGGAGCTAGTCGACAACACTCCTACTCGATGTCGACAAGACCCTAGTCGACATCGACGACGAATCCAGAAGCTGTTGACGTGGCTTGACGAATCCTATTCGGAGTTGGAGTCCTTGGAAACCGAGAAGGCGAAAATCTATCCGATTTTATCTACATCTATCATGGAAGAGAGTTTTATCCATTTGGAACATTTAGACATATTTAGATTTATTTTCTTTATTGCTTTTATTTATCATTAAGCCTTTTAGATATAATTTTAGATATAGATAAGAGATTCTATCCTTGATTAGCAAGGATTAGAAGGCTATAAATAAAGCCCATGGGGCTCAGTTTTATTTATTCAATTTCAGTTAGAGAAGTAGTTCCACAGAGATGGTTTAGGGAGTTCAGAGGTTTTAAGGTTTTGGCAGTTTACGAGAGTTGGATCGCCAGGATTGTAAAGGCTTTAAATTTAGTTAATGCAAGTTATTTCTTTTCATCAATCAATGTCTGAGTTTGCGATGAGGCGTGAGTAGTCCACCCACTTCTAGGGTTGGGGCGAGCCCGACGATAACCATGCGTGTTTGAGGTACAGATCCGACCTTTATCATGTTTTGAGCATTTTCCTACTTGTTGATGTGTTTATTACCCGTCTAATGGAGATCCATGCTAACAACTTGGATTATAAACATAAAATTAGTAGAGACAATTAGGGTTTCTTGAGAGAGTTGTCTAATTGTTGGAAAAGGCGAAAGCTTAGTCCTTTGATGCGATTTACATGATAAATTGTTTGGTTTCGCCTTATGCATGCTTGGTTATCGTTGTTGCAAACCCCAATCCTGGAAGCCTTTTACATACAGTTTATTTCGAAAGTCCCAAAGCATTTGTCTTTACTTTATTTCTTTACTTCGTTTTAATTTCTGCCCTCGTCGACCTCGACCAAGCCTGGTCGATCTCGACTACTGATCTTCGATCTAGCATCGCTGTAGCTTAACTGTGCAGGTACTCGACGAGACGAAGCGAAGTCGACGAAGACTCTACTCGACATCGAGTAGGCCTCATCGACATCGACAAGCCTCTGCTTGCGACTGCTACACTATTCGACTGTCCGATCTTCTGTCGACTACCCTTAGTCGAGATCGAGGACCCTGTTGTCGACGTTCGTGAGATTTCACTGCTGCCTAGGATCCACTGACACGCTTCCTCGTGGATTCGATCCTGACAACCTTCCACTACAACGGGAGGAAGTCTTGTAATTATTTGCTGAGACAGGGAAGTCAGTCTGATCTTGATTTTATATTTATTTCATACTTGACCATCCTCCTGCAACAACATGGCTCAATCAAGGCTTTTCGCTGCTAGCGAAATTTCTCGCTGCCAGCGGAATCCGACGCTGAATTAAATTAGGAAAGTTTTATCTTTGATCTAGTTTGTTTAGGAAGTTTCTATCTTTTATCTACCTTTTATGGAAGACATTAGGCTTATAAATAGGATGTTCTAGGGTTAGTTTAATTAAGTTTCAATTAAGATTCCAAGTAGAGAAATCACCTTTGAAGAGAAGAAAGCTTAGGTAAGCCATGTTTGGCTAATTTTGTAGTTTCCGCCTACACTTTCGAGACTTGGTTGGTGGTTTGTGAGTTTTTAATTTAAGTTATTTTTCCTCTTTAATTCTTTCAACTTCTTTGTGTGATATTGATTATGTTATTGATGTTATCTTGATTCGCGACCTTGATAATATTGATTTCATGCTAGGATTTAATACTTTCGTATTTGTGTTATTTCCGTAGTAGCACGCATAAGATTGTGGATTCCGTGTTTGAAGCATGATTATGTAGGGAGTTGACATATATCTTAAACATTGATTTACCGTGTTTAATTGGTGTTATTTATATGCTCAAGTTCTTGGGACTATTTGATATCTCTTTGTTAAATCTTGACCGTGTTAGGGTTGCATTGAGGTGTAAGGGATTAATTGGACTCGTAGGCCTTTTAATCTACTTAAACCAAGACGAGAGGAATTCGTAGGAAACGATAATAACTTGAAAAGGATTCGATGATCAATAAAACCAACCAAAGTCGAGAACTTGTAGGTGGAAACGCTTTTCTTCTATCCTTTATTTTCTTTTGTCAATATTATTTTCTTTTATTTTCATTCATAAAAATCGTTTCTTTTATATTGATAAATACACAATATTTAGAAATACTTGATTCTCTAGGGTTCGACCCCTTATTTGCATACTATACTAGTTTGTTTGTTTGAGAATAATTTTTGGCGTGGGAAATCAACGACTTTCCCTCCGTCCAAATTGGCGCCGTTGCCAGGGAATCAAGTTTATTTCTTTGTTTTGTGTATTTATTAATATTTGTATATATATCTATCCCCATCGTGGACCTATCTTACGGTTCACGACACCTCGTTACTAATTGTGTGCAATGGAGTTGGAGTTATGGCAATACCAAGGAGAATACTTTCACCATTACCTCGCAAGAGTGCAAGATTTAGTGGACAGTCGTGCTTCACGGGGTATCCTAGATGATTCGAAAGGACAAGTACTTTGTGTTCAAGATGGCATGCTTCCCGAGATACGAGAATTTTCTCAATCATTGAAAGATGAAGGCTTTTACGGTTTGGATTGGTCGGAGTTGTGGGATCTTTTCCTTTGCGTGGGTGACATGGCGAAGGTGGAAGAAGACTACAAGTTGGCGTCCATGCCCTTACCTTTCAAACCAATGGCGGGCAAGATACATGAGGGAAGCCAAGACGCAAGCATCAATGGTTCAATCGAAGATGGAGAAGAGAGCCCGATGCCCCTTGACATGGAGTCTCATGAGTGCACGCATGAGGAACCATGTATTTTGACACCTACTCCACCCATAGAAATCATCCCCAAGTCATCAATTAAGGAATCAAGTCCGGAGCCGATTTCTATGGCTCCCGAGCAAGGTAATGATATTTCTTACACTTTTGTGGATTTTGGTGAATATGTAGATCCTTGGGAGCATTACTTCGACAAGTCACCCGAGCAAGGTAATGATATTTCTTACACTTTTGTGGATTTTGGTGAATATATAGATCCTTGGGAGCATTACTTCGACAAGTCACCAGCGGAACTGTGTTGGTGGTACTACATACCCTCAGCGGAAAGTCACGCTCGAGCATATGAAGAGTTGGAGACCTTCTTCAACATCACATCATTTGACTTCGACTTCTTCATATGTGGTGCTCACCTACCTAGATGGTGTGCACCGGAGTTTGATTTACTAAAGAGAGCTTTGGCGATGTCCGAGTGAGTCTTGAACAAACGGACGAATAAACCGTCGAGTCTATGACGATAAACAAGGACGCTTCTCGGGAGGCAACCCGAGGTAAGTTTTCCTAAATTAGTTATTTCAATTCCTAGTTAGTTAATTAGTTTTGTCATTTAATAAATGAGATTTCCTTTCTATGTGAGATAGACGTTTTCGGAATATTTTGGAGCTAACCATGCAGGAAAAAAAAAGAGAGAAGAAAACGATCGAAGAATAGAGATTTGTGCTAAATTCGCTGCCAGCGAATCATGATTCGCTGCCGGCGAGTCCAGCTACCCAGATTACATAGGAGCTGATTTCATTCGCTGACAGCGAACCAAAACTCGCTGCCAGCGAATTCAGAAGCGATGCCCAGTGTCCGAAGCTAGCACTAGCCGCGCCCGTGGCCTGATCAATCACGCCCACGGCTCCTGCCCAGTCTTCGTCCGTTGTCGTCGCAACACATCTTATTCATTCATCGTCATCTTCATTCATCCGTGCTCGCGGTTCGTTAGTCTTCGTCTTTGTCGATCATCATCACTCTTCTTCCAAGCTTCGTCATCTTCGCCACCGAAAATTTTCCACAATGTGAGTTATTCTTTACCCTCTTTCTCTCATATTTTTATTATTTGTTGTCTTTGATTTTCATTGAGGACAATGAAGAATTTAAGTGTGGGGGAGGGTTGCATTCATAGATTCATGCATTCATATTTATTTTTTCCCTTATACATTCATATTTATTTTTCCGCTATTTTATTGCATTAGAAAATGAAAAAAAATTGAGAAAAATATAAAAAAAATCCAAAAAGATCATGCATTGCATATATGTGTTATTCAAATACCCATCTTGCCTTAGTTTGTCCTCTATTTTATTTTTATGAGTTTTACCCTATATGTTCCATAATATGATTGAATTACCTAGCCTTGTCACATACTTGAGATGATTTTTATGGGAGCATGACTTGTTAGTTCAATTGAGCAAGTATGATTCCTAGTCTTGGGCATTATTGAAATCTAACAAATATTGTCCTAGTGAGAATATTTGGCCTTATAGGGATTTTCATCAAATTTATTCCCTTTTGCTTTCTTGTGTGACATTATACTCTCCTTATGCAATTACCTCTTGAGATTGACATTGTTATCTATATTTGAGGCCGGATTTATATGTCTATTGCTTATGAGTTTCAAATGATAGAGGCATGATTTTATTAGCCATATTATTATCCATATCCACCCTACATATGTGTCCTTTTCTTGTAGCCAATTTGAGCCTTAGCCTTTTCTTTGAAGCTCCATAAAATTTATCCCTAGCCGATGATGAGCCTTACCCTATCCGGGAATTAGGATTAGAATTGGTGAATCATTGATTTGTTTGAGTGGAAAAGAAGATATTGTTGAGAAAGTAACAAGTTTGGATGATTATGTAATTTTGGTTTTATATATTCCTCACATTGTGCATTATTGTATTTTTGGCTCTAGAAGAAAAATCGAAAAAAAAAGAAGAAGAAAAAAGTAAAGAAAGAAAAGAAAAGAAAAGAAAAGAAAAAAGAAAGAATAAAGAGCCTTATTATCTTTATTACGAATGTGAGAGTTAGAAAAATATGTATGGTTAAGTGAAAAGTTCTTTTGTTGAGTGTTTTAAGAATGAAAGTTTGAGTTATCTTGGTTTTGGAAGTATTAGGTTTTTAGTGTTCTTCCGGTTGTTCTTGGGGATCCCTTTTTCCCGGATTTTTAGCACCACAAGCCTAAATATTTTCCTACCTTAATTTCTTACCAAGCCCCATTACAACCTTGATAAAAGACCTCTTGATGTTTCTTATAAGTGATTGCATCCGCGGTGCAGAATATGTGATATATGTGTCAATTTCTATGTAGCTTTTTGCATTTTGGATTGAGTTGAGAGATTGTATTATTAAGCCTAAACACATGAGAGTGAGAGCAAACACATTATCCCGGTGAGGTTGGATTAGATGTGCCTTTGACTTTGAATCGCTCATATACTTGCTCGGATGTTAGCTTTCATGATCACGTCTCCTACACTTTGATGTTGCTTTTGACAAGGTTAGTACTTGAAGATCATATTTGTGGTATGATCATTTTGCTCTTGTTTTTGCATTGCTTGAGGACAAGCAAAAGGTTAAGTGTGGGGGAGTTTGATAATGCACATTTCTAATGGGTATTATAGGATAGTTTAGTTGCATTTGCATTATAGAATATGCATGTTTTAGTGTTAATTTAGATTAAACTCTTTTTGTGGAAAAGTTCAGAATCTACGCCATTTCGTTTAAATTATGCAGAATCGTAGATCCGACATAATGGAAAGCAAGGGAAATATGTTAAACATGTCCAAGTAAAGTCAAGAAATCAAGCTAAGAAGAGAAAGAAAGAACGAGGGAAGAACAATGAAGAATCAAGCTTCTGGGCACTAGTCGCTGTCAGCGAATGCTCCAGTCGCTGCCAGCGAGTGGAACCAAAAGCCTGGTGCCCAGCAAGCGACAAAGGCAAGCCAGCGAGAAGAGAGAGCCAGCGAGAGAGGAAGCTGCCCAACAAGCGAGCAAGCCAACACCGTTCGCTGCTAGCGACTGCTCTCGCTGCAGCGAGACGCTCGCTGCCGCGGAAAAGGTCGCTGCCAGCGAGAAGCACCACGACGACAACTCGCCCCATCGGGAAGACGGGCTTGCAGCAGCGGATTGGGAAGCTCGCGGCAGCGGGTTCAACAGCTCGCTCCAGCGGAAAGGAAGGACTCGGAGAGGCTTGAAAATTTCTAAGGCATGGAACAGTCGCTACCAGCGAGTGTGCCAGCGAGATGGTAGCGAAAATCCAACAGTGGCTCAATCAAGGCTTTTCGCTGCTAGCGAAATTTCTCGCTGCCAGCGGAATCCGACGCTGAATTAAATTAGGAAAGTTCTATGTTTGATCTAGTTTGTTTAGGAAGTTTCTATCTTTTATCTACCTTTTATGGAAGACATTAGGCTTATAAATAGGATGTTCTAGGGTTAGTTTAATTAAGTTTCAATTAAGATTCCAAGTAGAGAAATCACCTTTGAAGAGAAGAAAGCTTAGGTAAGCCATGTTTGGCTAATTTTGTAGTTTCCGCCTACACTTTCGAGACTTGGTTGGTGGTTTGTGAGTTTCTAATTTAAGTTATTTTTCCTCATTAATTCTTTCAACTTCTTTGTGTGATATTGATTATGTTATTGATGTTATCTTGATTCGCGACCTTGATAATATTGATTTCATGCTAGGATTTAATACTTTCGTATTTGTGTTATTTCCGTAGTAGCACGCATAAGATTGTGGATTCCGTGTTTGAAGCATGATTATGTAGGGAGTTGAGATATATCTTAAACATTGATTTACCGTGTTTAATTGGTGTTATTTATATGCTCAAGTTCTTAGGACTATTTTCTATCTCTTTGTTAAATCTTGACCGTGTTAGGGTTGCATTGAGGTGTAAGGGATTAATTGGACTCGTAGGACTTTTAATCTACTTAAACCAAGACGAGAGGAATTCGTAGGAAACGATAATAACTTGAAAAGGATTCGATGATCAATAAAACCAACCAAAGTCGAGAACTTGTAGGTGGAAACGCTTTTCTTCTATCCTTTATTTTCTTTTGTCAATATTATTTTCTTTTATTTTCATTCATAAAAATCATTTCTTTTATATTGATAAATACACAATATTTAGAAATACTTGATTCTCTAGGGTTCGACCCCTTACTTGCATACTATACTAGTTTGTTTGTTTGGGAATAATTTTTGGCGAGGGAAATCAACGACTTTCCCTCCGTCCATGATGAAACCAAAAATTTCTAATCTTTATCAGTTCAAGCTATCGTTTTCTCATACTCCTAGATTTCCTTGGGATAAAATGTTATCCGCGTTTCGTCTTGAGATGGCTGGCTTGAGTATGCCTCATCCGCGACTAGCTGGCTTCTTTGTTTATTTGTTTCTTTCGGTATATAAATTTGTGTCTTCATGTTTTGTCTTTCTTCGATGGATGAATTATCGTGGAATGTATTTTGTGTTTAGACGAAATGGATTTGGATGCACTTTTGAAATGGCATAAGGCCAGATCTGGGAAGAAGAAGAAATGGAGTTTGGTAGCTAATGATCCTCCTATTCCTCCCCAGGCCCTAGAAGTGGCGTCGAATGTTGATGTGAGTGTCGCGGATGAGACCGGGGCTTTAGTTGAATCTTCTTCATTGGTTCTTGTATCTCGAGAGAAACGTGTTTGTCCATCCGCGCCTGAGACTTCTAAATAAAAAAAGGAGGAAGGTTTCCATTGCTGTTAGGCCATCGGCTACAGACAAAAGGGGGCTCTTTTTGGAGGGTGTAGCGACTCTTCGTGAATTCCCTATCCCAGGCTTCGATCCGATTGACTTACAAGGTCTTGCTTTTCCAGCTAAGAAGCGTTGTCTCCCAGAGCAAGGATATATCAGATGATTGGACCCCGTCACTCTTTCAACTAACCTGTATCGTATTATTCAATGGGTAGGTTAACATTCCTTTCTCACTTTTTTGACGCGGTTTATTTTCAATCTTTCTTACTTTTACCTCGCTTTTTATAGTTGAGGGTGATTCAACTGGATGTCGAGAGACGTATGGTATGCGGAGAGGAGGATCTTAGAAAGAAAGAAGAAGAAATTAAAAAATTGAACCATCAGCTTCGAATATTGGGGAATACAGTGGGAGACCCGGCCTCAATGGAGAAGTTTAAGAAAAGGTCAGCTGACCTTCATGAGGAGGTGCAAGCTCGGAAAGAAGCTATGGTAGTTTTACAGAAGAAATATGATGATTTAAAAGTTTCTTCGAGCTCTGCCATCTCTCGCGTCAAAGAGCTGAAAGCTGCTGAAGGGGCTTCGCGGGAGCTCCTTCAAACTAGACAGGCCATAATTGATAAAATGGAAGAGGATTTCTCCATCCTTCGTGAAGAACTGTCCATCACTAAACAAGAACTTGACACAATCAAGGCGTGTTCAGATCAAGATGTGGCCCTCCAATGGCTTCAGAGTCCTGAAGGTTTGAATTACCTATCTTCCGAGTGGATAAAAACTGAGGTTGGTATTTCCTTCCTGTCCTCCGTGGCTAAAGCTTGCCTCCAGACTTCGAAGGGCTCTAGTATTTTCAAGGATAGGTGCTTTAGCTATTTTCGGAAGGGAATGGTTGCAGGGATCAACCAAAGCGTTACACGTTCGTCAAACAACCCGAGTGTTCCTCTGAAAAAGTTTGAGCCTAGCTTGGAGAGTGCCGATTGGGGACTTTCAAAGGAGGAGATGGCCGCGGAAGATTCTTATTCTGAAGATGACGACGCTGAGGACGCGGAGGAAGAAATTGAGAAGGCAGCCACCCCCTAGTAGACTTTGATATTTGGTTTTATGTGGGATGAAACTTTTATGGATTTGGGAACCTATATGTGGTTTCCTGTTTTTTGGTATATCATCGAGATACTTCTTTTGTTTTGAATATGGGTTGAAGATCTCTTTGGTCGAAATATTGGTATTGATCGTATGTTTTGATTGTAGTAAATATTTACATATTTATATTCCGAACTCTCCAAGTGTTGAATGGGTTGGTCCGGATGTTTGAAATCTTTTACCACTTGTCTTCATTCTTCAGGATGGATTTTTCCTTTTTAAAGCCTTAGTCTTTATCCTTTTTGCTACCTCTCATGTTGTGTCAACCGATCGTGCCATTGCAAGTATCATGTCTCCAGGAAGCTTTAACCCTTGGGCCTTTTTTCAAAAGATTGAGAATGTGGAACAACTTTCTCGGCTAGTGAGTTTCCTTTAATTTTACTTCAATCAGAGTTTGGGCTTCCTATATTAGGTCTTGATTTTATGGGTATGTAGGTTATGCCTCCCCAGTTTGAGGCTGAATATGGGCCTCTTCCGCCTCGGTGGGCTTTTCTTTCAACGTATCTCGTCTGTGATTTTCCAGTGGCTGTATCCTGGAGTGAGAATGGTCTTTTTCAGATTGATAATGGTTGGGATGAGTTCCTTATGCTTCACCACCTGGGAATAGGAAGTGCTATGATGTTTTTCCATAAGGGTAACGTTTCCTTCCATGTCTGTCCGCGTCGGGAAATCGAGGATGATCACGAGGCTACCTTGGACTCGATTTCTTCATCATGTAGTTCTAATTAAGTTATTTCTGCGTCATGATTTAGGATTTTGTAAACCGATCTTTCGATATAAGCTTTCGTAAAATAAAGAAAAAAGGGAATCCATGATTCTCCTTATTGTACCCTTGTGTTTTTAGAAATGAAATAAAAGGAGGGATCTTTTATTATTAATAATACGAAACAGCGTACAGAAACCTTTCTCAGGGGTTAGATCCCTCTAAGCTTGTTACATCAATTTAGAGTTATTGACGCGAAGAACCTGGTAGAAATCTAAGGATGGCCTACCTCTCCATTTTCCTCGTTGTCTGGGCTGACAACGTCGACTTCAAAGATGGAATCGCCCATGTAGGTAAAAATCAAAGCCGACCCTACATTGACTCGATTTGCTTGTGTAAAGTCGTGCCATCCTTGAGTCAGCCAGAATAGGCCATCTTCATCCTTATCCACCTTCACTTCGTGTTCCTGGTTGGAGCGGGACCAGAGTCTAGCTTGAGTGTGAGCATCTTCGTCGAATAGAACATACATGAGGGGGAGTCGAAGTGTTTGAAGTTGTTCCTCCCTCATAATGACTCTATAAAAAACCCTAGGTTGTGGATTTGGATCCATCTTGTTTTAGGATTGTTCATCACTTATGGATACCCAAGCGTGTTTTATACTCGTTGCGTGAGGCTTTCCTGCCATTGGTTTTATCGCTTTTTTATCAAAAAGTAATTTTAATTTTCCTCTTTGTAATTTACTTTTAGAGAAAGGGAGACGCGTGCCCTTGGTGGCTGTGTCACCCATTGCATGTCATGCATGCAATTCTTCTTTTTCCTGTTCAAATGTTCCCCCGTGATTAACAATACAAGCAAGAGGGTCTTTAATGTTTTCCTCTAATTTCATCGAGATGCAGGGATCCATTATAATCCCTCCTCTATCATTTAGGGCAGACGAGGTTTTTGGGCCAGAACCACGATGGACTTTTTTCCAAGCGATCGATTATCCCGAACAGTTCTTGCAGTTGGTGAGCTAATTATACTAAATTTTAACTTCTTTTAGAGAATTTCCTTTTGGCTTATATTTTCCTTCTATTTTTTAGTTGCTTCCACTTAGGTTTGAGGAGGAGTATGCGCATGTTGTTCCTAGCCAGGTTTTACTTTCTTCTCATCTGCTGCGCAATTTCCTTGTTTATATTGAGCGGCGTAACGGTGGTCTTCTCTACCTTGGCCGCGGATGGAAAGATTTCGTGGAATCGCATGGTTTTGAACGGGGGGTTTCCATGATTTTTACTCATATGGGTGAGGCTCGTTTCGAGGTTCGAGTGGTGGATCCATGCGGGGGAAATTATGAAGTTCATCATGATGATCCTACCCTCCGCGGCGTAGCTTCGAATGGATTTTAAACTGTATTTTCATAATGAAATAGTGCTTTGAGTTTCTTTATTAGATTGGTTCTAACTTTGTGGATTGTCAGGCTTCTGATAATTGTTTCTGGAGAATTCTCAGTCATGTATGCTAATGGTGTGACTGTTTTAGTCTTTCGAGGTTAATTTGTTATGACACACTTCCCACGGGATCTCTGAGAAGTTCAGTAATAGTATTTACTGTTTACCTCATGCATGGCGCATGTGGTTTTTTTTCTCAACGATTTGACCTCTCAAATTTATTTACCCCATATTTCTATTTACGACACGTGTCTAGTATTGTTTAGGTGCTCTATAAAAGAGAGTATGGGGGAATGGACAACTAGATTCGTTGTATGCTTCCATTATTGTTGTGAGCCTAATTTGCCATGTTTAGTAGTAACTTTTATATCGATTTCTGCATACATTGCATACATTTGGGTTAGAATAATACAGAATCTGTGTAGTTTACACTTATTTACAATATATGGAGGTCTACACAAGTTTTTGTTATATTTGGCAGAAATCGGACGCACTTTGGAGCTTAAAGGAAACTCATGGAGAAGCTAAGAATGGTGCAGCTGGAGAAGAGGCCATTTTTCACCATTCTTCATTCTGAATCGAGCTTTGATATCTTCATGAGAGTTTTAGCCCTCAAAAAGAGATTTCCAACGAATGGTCATATGCGTCAATCCGACGAACGAGGACTCGGGAAAGTGCGTTTTAAGAACATAGCAGAAAGCTGAGAAATCTTTACTCGAGATCGAGTACACTCTACTCGAGATCGAGAAGAGCCTGGTCGAGGAAGAGCCGATCGAGAAGACGAAGACGCAGACCACCTCTTCTCGATCTCGAGGAGGCTTAGTCGAGATCGAGGAGCCCGGAGCCAAGGGCCGAGCATGTCGAGTAGATCCACCCGGGAAGACCTAGTCGATGAGCAAATCTACTCGAGACAAAGTAGGGCTACTCGAGATCGACTAGACCTGTGAGCCCAGATAGGAGCCTTGTCGAGCAGAGCCACCCGACCAAGCCATCCAGACGACGAATCCTACTCGATACAGAGTAGGGCTACTCGAGATCGACTAGACCTCCGAGCCATGTCCGAGCCTTGTCGAGCACCAGTCACCCGAGAAGCCGAGCCACACCCGTCGACGACAATCCTACTCAATCTCGAGGAGCCCTAGTCGAGATCGACGAGCTGTGTCCGGGAGCGCGTTACGCGGTTTCGCTGTCCTACTAGGATTGGGAGTCATTGGATCCAATTCTATCCAATTTGGCCGAGATCTATCAACATCTATCAAGTTCTATCTATGGAGAAGACATGGAAGACATCTTACCTATTTTAGATTTATTTTCCTTTTAGATTTAATTCCTAAATTGCTTTTATTTATCTTTTAAAGTTTTAGATTTAAATTTTGATATAGATATAGATATTCTATCCTTGATTTGCAAGGAATAGAAGGCTATAAATAAAGCCCTAGGGGCTGGTTTTTCATTCATTCAGAAACACAATTCAATTTCAGTCAGAGACAAGTAGTTCCACAGAGAAGTTTTAGGAATTCTAAGGTTTTTAGGGTTTTGGCATTTTGCGAAAGTTGATTGTCGGGATTGTAAAGGCTTTGAATATAGTTTAATGCAAGTTTCTTTTTATACATCAATGTCTGCGATTGCGATGAGGCGTGAGTAGTCCACCCACTTCTGGGGCTGGGGTGAGCCCGACGGTGGCCATGTGAGGATGTACAGTAAAGGTCAGATCTTTTTATGCAATTCATCTTCTATCCTTATAAGCATGATTCTTTTGCGAGAGTTGAAGGTGATCCTTGTTTGTATTATTGAAGCAAAAGTGATCTTAATAGAACTTGGGTTAATTATGTGAAAAGGGTTAGTAACAATTAGGGTTTATGCGAAAGCCTCTATATGCCTATTTGTTAGTAACGAAAGTTATTTTAATGGAAAGCATGATCTTTTTTGCCTTTATGTGTTACTTTGCATGGTTATCGTTGTGGTGTTGATACCCTGGCCTTGGAAGTCTTTTATATATTGAATTTATTTCGTCGAAAATCTGAGTTTTTGGTTCGAAATTTGCAATTTAAGTTTTCTGTCTTTCCAGTCGATACAGAGGAAGAGCTCGTCGAGATCGAGTAGGCCTTAGTCGATCTCGAGTACGGTCTTGTCTAGGTCGAGTAGAGTTTCTGCTTTTGTTGTCGATTTTGCAGTTTCCGTCTTCACTGTTGGTAGTCGATCTCGAGTAGGTAGTTGTCGAGATCGAGTACTTCTGTTTTTGCTTTGTTCTTTACTTTCTTTCGCTATTTTCTGTCTTTGCTTTTGTTTCTGTTTTGCTTTGTCTTTTCTGCTTTTATTTCTGTCTTTCTGTTGCTTGTCTGTGAGATCTGTTGCTACCTAAGAATTGCTAACGTGCTCCTTCGTGGATTCGATCCTGAAAACCTTCTACTACAACGGGAGGAAGTCTTGTATTTATTTGCTGAGACAGGGAAGTCGGTCTGATCTTTATTCTATATTTATTTCATACTTGACCATCCTCCTGCAACAACAATTATGCCTTCCCCTATTGGATTACCTTGGTCCTTTTTCGAGAGAATTAGTTTTCCTGAGCAACTTCTTCGCTTGGTTAGTTCCTTAATTGCTTCATTTTTCTTTAATCGGGTTGGTTTTTCTTTTAACGTTCCTTAAAATCTGTCCCTTTTTAGTCTTTGCCACTATGTTTCGAAGATAGACTTGGGCCAGATCTCCCCAAGAGCGTTCTTTTGTCAACCAGGATCATTCGGGACTTCCCGGTAGAAGTTATACGCGGAGATTATAGGGTTCCATTTTTAAGGGGAGGTTGGAATGATTTCGCCGAGTCACACAACATCAACATTGGTTCCTCTTTAACCTTTATCCATAAAGGGGGAAATCGCTTTGATGTCAAGATCTGAGATGCTGTGGGGGACGAAGTAGATGCGGAGTGGGCTTCTCCAGAGTCAGAAGGTCCTCCCTCTAATGGATTTCGCTTGAGTCAGGGCATAACTCATCTTATCCCGGCTCGGTTTCCGCGGACGTGAGCTGATGGGCGTTTGTTTGTTTTTTTTATCCCATATTGTCAACCCTTTCGAACGTGTTGTCATATTTTATCCTTGGTTGTTTTTATTTTATTCCGAACATGTTGTCATATTTTATCCGCGGAACTGAGCTGATGGGCGCTTATTCTCTCATTTCTAGATTGCCCTAAACAGAGATCCAATATGGAGTTTGGATTTGACCTGAGGTTCGACGCGGAGCCAAGCTTCAGCGTCCAAGGATTTTATAGAATATCGTCTCTGAGAATGCGGATTCGATCAGAGGCCTGACGCAGAGCAAAGCTCCAGCGTCCTAGGACTTATTATAAAATATAATCTCTGAGAATGCGGATTCGATCAGAGGCCTGACGCGGAGCCAAGCTCCAGCGTCCTAGGACTTATTATATAATATTATCTCTGAGAATGCGGATTTGATCAGAGGCCTGACGCGGAGCCAAGCTCCAGCGTCCCAGGACTTATTATAAAATATCATCTCTGAGAATGCGGATTCGATCAGAGGCCTGAGGCGGAGCCAAGCTCCAGCGTCCTAGGACTTATTATAAAATATCATCTCTGAGAATGCGGATTCGATCAGAGGCCTGATGCGGAGCCAAGCTCCAGCGTCCCAAGACTTATTATAAAATATCATCTCTGAGAATGCGGATTCGATCAGAGGCCTGGCGCGGAGCCAAGATCCAGCATCCTAGGACTTATTATAAAATATTATCTCTGAGAATGCGGATTCGATCAGAGGCCTGACGCGGAGCCAAGCTCCAGCGTCCTAGGACTTATTATAAAATATCATCTCTGAGAATGCGGATTCGATCAGAGGCCTGACGCGGAGCCAAGCTCCAACGTCCTAGGACTTATTATAAAATATCATCTATGAGAATGCGGATTCGATCAGAGGCCTGACGCGGAGCCAAGCTCCAGCGTCCTAGGACTTATTATAAAATATCATCTCTGAGAATGCGGATTCGATCAGAGGCCTGACGCGGAGCCAAGCTCCAGCGTCCTAGGACTTATTATAAAATATCATCTCTGAGAATGCGGATTCGATCAGAGGCCTGACGCGGAGCCAAGCTCCAGCGTCCTAGGACTTATTATAAAATATCATCTCTGAGAATGCGGATTCGATCAGAGGCCTGACGCGGAGCCAAGCTACAGCGTCCTAGGACTTATTATAAAATATCATCTCTGAGAATGCGGATTCGATCAGAGGCCTGACGCAGAGCCAAGCTCCAGCGTCCTAGGACTTATTATAAAATATCATCTCTGAGAATGCGGATTCGATCAGAGGCCTGACGCGGAGCCAAGCTCCAGCGTCCTAGGACTTATTATAAAATATCATCTCTGAGAATGCAGATTCGATCAGAGGCCTGACGCGGAGCCAAGCTTCAGCGTCCTAGGACTTATTATAAAATATTATCTCTGAGAATGCGGATTCGATTAGAGGCCTGACGCGGAGCCATGCTCCAGCGTCCTAGGACTTATTATAAAATATCGTCTCTGAGAATGCGGATTCGATCAGAGGCCTGACGCGGAGCCAAGCTCCAGTGTCTCAGGTCTTATTATAAGAAATTCTTTGGGTGCTTAATCATAGTAAAAAGCGCCCTCTAACCGCTTTATTTAATCTTGCGGGGGCGACTAAGTTTTCTGTTCATACAACTCTCTAGTGATTACACATAGTACTTTTTGAGATTATCAGCATTCCAAGTCTTGTTCAGGACGATACCTTCAGGGGTGCTGAGCTTGTACGCACCTTCTTGAACTTCTTTGACGATCACAAAAGGTCCTTCCCAGTTGGGGTCTAGTTTCCCTCCAGAGGTAGCTTGGCGTAGCACCAAATCCCCCTCCTTGAGATGTCGCGGGTGAATTCGTCTATCTCGATACTTAGAGAGCCTCCTCTTGTATTCTTGCTCCTTCAAGGCTGCCGCCATCCTGCGTTCTTCTATGAGATGGAGTTCGAATTCCAATGCTTCATCGTTGGTTTCTTGGTCGTATGCCATTATTCGTGCCGAAGGAACCAATCTTTCAATTGGGATGACCGCGTCCATACCAAAGACTAAGGAAAACGGGGTTTCTCCAGTCGGAGTCTTTACTAACGTGCTGTAGGACCAGAGCACTAAAGGTAGAAGTTCTGCCCATCGTCCCTTTGCTGTGTTGCTGAGTTTCTTTTGTATCCCATATAACAGTTGTCGATTGGTTGTTTCTGCCTGCCCGTTCGTCTGCGGGTGAGCCACGGACGAAATTTTGAGGTTGATGCCCAGACCGACACAGAAATCTCTAATCGTTTCGCAATCAAATTGAGGTCAATGATCTGTAATTATCGAGTCGGGTACTCCGAAACGGCACACAATATTCTTCCATAGGAATCTTCTCACCTTTTCCGCGGTGATTAGTTCCATTGCTTCGGCCTCCACCCACTTTGTGAAATAATCAACCAAGGCTAAAACATATCTTAACTGACCGGGGGCAGTAGGAAATGGACCTAGAATGTCCATTCCCCATACAGAAAAAGGGCAAGCACCAGTTATACTTTTCAGCATCTCAGAAGGGCGGTGGATCAAATTTCCAAACCTTTGACACACGTCGCATTTTCGGATATAATCTTGAACATCTCGCTTCATAGTTGGCCAATAATATCCTAGCCTGGTTGCTTTGGCCACAACAGCCCTCCATCCTTGGTGATGCGCACAAACTCCATCATGCAACTCTTCTACTACGAGACTTCCTTCTTTTGTTGATATGCACAACAGATCTGGGAGGCAATATCCTCATTTGTATAGCTTTCCCTCCCTAATGGTGAATGGAGAGGATTTTGCAATTATCTTCTTAGCAGCATTTCTTTCTTCAGGTAGAACGCCCTTGCCCAGATAGTCCGCGATTGGTGCCCTCCAATCTTTCATCTCAGTTTCCTGCACTTGGTAGACTTCCTGAATAAGTCTTCGATTGTTCATTCTTTCAAGGATCACTTCTTTTCCTACTTCCTCAGGCATAACAACTCCCAACCGAGCTAACGCGTCCTCCTGTTGATTGTCACCTCTGGGAACAGATGTTAGGCAAAAACTTAAGAAAGCTTTTGATAATGCCCGTGCCTTTCTCTGATAATCAGGCATTAAACCAGTTTTTGCTTCATATTCTTCTGTTATTTGCCGCGTCATCACTTCTGAATCAATGCAGACTGATACCTGCCTGGCACCTTTGACCAAATCTATCTCTAGTCCAGCGAGCAGGGCTTCGTACTCAGCCTCGCTATTTGTAGCCTGGAAGTCTAATTTATAAGCGTAATTGTACTGCCGTTCATAAGGTGTTGTTAGTGTAACCCCTGCTCCGCATCCATCTTAGTTGGCCGCACCATCTACCTTGAGCGTCCACTCACTTTTCTCTGTTTGAGCATTTAATTCAAAACTTGTTTCGCCAATAAAATCGGCCAAAACCTGAGCGAGAGCTGCTTTCCACGGGGTGTATTCTATTTCAAATTCTGTGAGTTCGACCGCCCACTTCATCATTCTTCCTGACAGGCACGGTGAGTGGAGGATTTGACGCATCGGTAAGTCCATCATAACTCGGATAAGATGGTCCTGGAAATATGGCCTCAACCTCCTCGCCGCGAATATTAAACACAAAATCATTTTCTCTACTCGTTCATATCGTGTTTCAGCATCTTGCAGCACACGACTGATGTAATAAACTGGGAATTTCTCTTCTCGCGTCAAGACTGCACTGATAGTGACACTTTTTACTGACAGGTATAGATGAAGAACTTCTTGTTTCTCGGGTTGATGAAGAGTGAGAAGTGATGACAGGAAAACTTTCAAACTTCCGAATGCTTCCTGTAACTCGAGAGTCCATCGTATCAGTCCCTTTTTCTTGAGCAGAGCAAAGAAAGGTAATGACCTATCTGCCAGGCAGGAGCAAAAACGGCTTAAATAATTTACTGCTCCATTTAAAGACTGTAACTCTTTAATCGTCCACGGTGGTTGAAGATTCTGAATTGCCGTGACTTTTTCAGGATTCACATCGATTCCTCTATAGCTAACCATAAAACCAAGGAATTTCAAACCTCCTCTTCGAAAAGAATCGAAAGTCTCATGTAGATCTGCCGTGTGATCCTCTGCTCTCTCGCTTTTGACCACGATATCGTCAACATAAATCGATACATTCCTGCCAATCTGATTACAGAAGATCCGGTCAACTGCTCTCTGAAATGTTGCTCCAGCATTCGTGAGTCCGAAAGGCATGACGCGGTAGCAAAATATCCCCTGGTTGGTGATGAAAGTAGTAGCTTTCTTGTCTGAAGGGTTCAGGTTTATCTGATTGTATCCTAAGTAAGCATCAAGAAAACTAAGGACCTTGTTACCCGCGGTTCCATCAACGAGTTCATCTATGGACAGTAATGGGTAACTATCCTTTGGGCATGATTTGTTAAGATCAGTGAAGTCGATGCACATCCTCCATTTCCCATTAGATTTCTTTACTAAAACCACATTTGAGAGCCAATCTGAGTCTTCTACTTCCTCTATGAAACCCGCTTCTAAAAGTTTATCAGTTTCCTCTTTTGCCGTGGCAGCTTTCTCCGGAGCCATCTTCCTCTTCTTCTGCACTATGGGTTTTGTTCCTGGATGAATTCTCAAAGTATGCAAAGCTATTGCGGGTGGGACTCGCGGCAGATCTCGAGGAGTCCATGCGAAAATGTCTCTTGACTTCGTTATGATTTCTAAGACTCGAACTCTTTCTACTGTGTCCAGCGCCTGTCCTAAGTAGATCTTCTCCTCAGGGTTTGGGAAAGGTGTGTATGTAACTCTTTCATCTGCGGTAGAAATTTTTGCTTATGAAGGTCTTACCTCTAGTTCAGCTTCTGAAAGCTTTGTAGAGTCGTTGTCCCCGACCATGGATTCACAATTTTCACTAATATACATTGCTTCTGAAGGTCTTACCTCTAGTTCAGCTTCGGGTTGCTGTCCGCGAACCTCACCAATTCCTCCTCCAGGTAAAGGGAACTTTCCCACAAAGTGGTAGATTGAAACTACCATCTGGAACTTATAGAGTGAGACGCGACCTAGCAAAGCATTGTATACAGTGGGAATCTTTACTACTGTGAATACAATATTTTCCACGCGCCTTTTTGGGGATGTCCCCAAAACAACTGCAAGCTCGATCGTGCCTGTTACTTGTACCTCTCCTCCTGAGAACGTGATTAGCGTTCCCGAATATGGTTTCAACGATGCTGCAGATATTCTCATTTGAGAAAATGCCTCCCATGATAGGATATCAACTGATGACCCAGTATCAATAAATACACTTTTTACTGTCTTGGCGGCTACCTGAGCGTGAATGACTAGGGGGTATGAGTGCGGCATCCTTACTTCCTCGGCGTCCTTTGGGGAAAAGGAAATGTTTTCATGATGTGCAAGAGAAATTCTTCTACTTGACGCGGACGGTGGCTGTCTTCCTTCTCTCTCGTAATTTCTTTTTTCCTGTCTACTGGACCCAGCCATGGAAAAACCCCCTGCGAGGGTATTGATGAAACCCTCAGGTTCTGGTATTCGGCCTGCCTCTGACTTTTGAGCTTCTCTCTGATTGACAGATCTCTGGACTACAGGAGCATAGTTGTGTCTACCTCCGCGTCCCCTTCTTCCTCTCCCTCTTCCCCGGTTGTGGAAAGGGAGATCTCTATGTTGATCCGGTTGCCTGAAAAATCGGTCATGTGGATTGCGAGAGTCATCAAACCTGGGGTTTCGGTCCTCCCAACATGGTCTCTGGTCAGGTCGATTCTCCCTTCTTGGTGGAGACCTCATATCACGATTTCCATATCGGTTTTCTCTCGGATGATAGGAACGCGGGTGATCTTCCCTGTGGCGTGATCCCTATCCTCTTTCTAAATTCATATGCACTTCATCGCGGCGGGGAGGAAAGTCTATCGCTTCTGAATGATGTCTGGGCGGTTTAGCTTTTTCTTTTCTGAATTTTCCAGTAAGCTTCCCAAAAATACCAGGATTCCCTGTATTCACCTTAGAGCTGGACGCGGCTACTTCTTCTGCCTCAATCTGCCTTGACACCCGCTCTCTTAAATCATCGTAACTAGTTGGCTTCTTCCGAAACAGGTATGTCTTGAAGTCTTCCTCTGCTAAATTACCCATGAGTAAGATAATTGCCAATTCATGATTAAAGTTAGGGATCTGAACTACCATGCTGGTGAATCGAGTGAAGAAGTGTCCCACGGATTCCCCAGCTCCTTGCCTAATGGAATTCAGGTCGAGCATAGTTTTCTTTCTCGATCGCGCACTACCGAAATGGGACGTGAAGATGTGGGACATCTGAGTAAAATTGGTTACAGATCTTTTTGGAAGATTTGTGAACCAGGTGAGCGCGATCTTTGTTAAGGTTCAAGGGAATGTTCTACACAACATGACATCATTATATTCGTTTATTCCCATAGCAGTTGCAAAGTGGCAAAGATAATCTTCAGGATCAGTCGTTCCATCATATTTCATGAGGTTCACATCTCTCCATCGTTTTGGTACTGTCGCGGAACAAATTTCCTGGGTAAACACCGATGGAAAACCCGCTGGTGCGTTTTCGTTCCTTTTTTCCGTTCAGTCAGATTTTGTAGAGGTGGAAACATCTGTTGACCTTTCCCCGCGTCGATGTTTATTCTCTCGGTGCCAGTGATCATTCTGCCATGTCTGACGCGGTATTTCCTGATTTTGAAAACCATAGTTCTAGTTGCTGGGATTATCGTACGCAGTGTTATGTCTATCAAAATTTCTATACTGTTCTTCCTGTCGATAGTTCCCTTGTTGACGCGGATTTTGTCCACACTGATCATAATAAAAGTACTGAGACTGCTCCTGCTGAAAAGGGTTAGGCTGCTCGTGTCGTGCTTCATAATACCAGAAATTCTGTGGTATGAATCCTCCTTCCAGTCCATACTGATTGCCATAATGATGTGGAGGGGTACCGAGGTCCTGATCTCCCATTTCACCATCTGGATTTGGTGGTGGTGTCAATGGGATATACATGCTGGAGGCCTCCTGATCCTGGTGAATCCCTTGACTCGTGTCCTAAGTCGGATTGTTCTGGCTATCACTCATCTTCTTAATGTCGTGAATCTGTCGTTTGTCAAAGGTTTAATTTTACATATATAAAAATTTGTATTTCTAAGTTCAGACACGGACCCTAACTTTTTCAAAGGTTTGAGGGTCTTTGTCTGAGTCTATCAAAAAAGAAACCCCTTAGTGTGAGGGGGTTCCCACAGACGGCGCCAGTGAAAAAGCCCGATCTCTCAAGGCCACCATTTTTAGTGGGGCCCGGGAATCTATCTGGTGAAGTGATCAATATTCTCAACGGGCTTATTTGACCCGCATCAAAATAATCGACGCGGCCCAACCTGTGCCGCGGGAAGTAACCTGACTGTTATTCTGAAAATGTGATTCCCTTATCGAGTTTTTTCTGGACAATTCAGAAAGTTGGTTCGCTTACCTGTCTATGCTGACTATCTTGAGGATCAACAACAACAGTATTTTTCCTTAATAGAAAATTATACTAAGGACAAACAAGGTCTATATCCGCGGAGTAGGTCCAGTGAACGGTTTTGATTTTACTACGCAATAGATTCTTTGTCACGCGTACGAATTCTTCTCCTGATTCTTCTTTCTTCTCGAGTTCACTATGCCTAGATCCGCCTTCTTTTCTCCTTTTCTCCCCTCAAAGTCCCCCTTTATTTGGTGAGGTTTCTCGCTTTTATAGGTCTTGGGTGGTCTGGTACGGTGTGCCACGTGGTGTTCGCCATTCGACACGTGTTCTACTCGTGGGGGGTGGGCATGGCCGCCACGTGCCCATTCTCTGCTATCCGCGGATGATTGTTCATGAGTCAGCTCTTAGATAATTATCCGCGGACAGAATTTGGGATAATGTTATTTCCTTTTTCATTAATTGATTGGTGTTCTTTACTCTACTATTTTTATACCTTTACAGATGTTTTTAATATTGGTTTAGTCACCGCACTCAATAATGTTTCCTATCTTAACCAAGTTACCAATCACATCTAAAAAAACCAAAGTGGGTTAGATCATAGTTTATCACAATAAATAATAAAATATTTTATCACAATAAATAAGAACTTACCAACCAAGCGGGTTAGATCAACATCTTTACTTAAAATGTCATCAAATTCAACGAATTCAAACCCAAATCGCGAGATTGAAGCTCCGACAACATCTTTCAAGATTGTATTCATGGAGAAGGTCGCCTTGTGAGGGTGAGAGCAATGACGATATTGGTAAAGGTACTTGATTAAACCGAAGTTTGATATTGAGTAAATTCCATACTCCTTTATACAATCAAATTTTTTGATGAGAGATTTCTTAATGGACGCGCGAACCTTATTACCCTGAGAACAAATAAAGTAAATTGAATTAAATTGAATACGTACGCTAGGAGGATATAAAATGAAGAAATTATGAAGAACAAACACCTTTTCATCGACACACATTAGGTCCTTTGAAATCAGCTCTTGTTGTTTGTGAAAATTGATGTTGTCAAACATGCACACAACTCGAACTCGGATGTTGCCTTTGATGTTTGTTGGATTAAGCTCGTCGACGTATGTGACATTCTTCATTGTTGCCTATTTAAAATAGGAAAGAAGAATAGATGATAAAATTCCTGCAATGTCTAAGGTTTAAACATTATTAGTATTCGAAAAATAAAACATAAAAGATAGATGGTTGACAGAGAGGTAGAAATAGAAAGGATACGATGGAAGAGGAAGGAGGAGAAGCGAGTTATCTGTGATATTCGATTTTGATTATATAGAGTAGCCTTGCTAGTTAGGTTAGGGTGAATGAGAGGTAAACGGTTTAAGCAAATCTCAGCAGATCTGATTGAATAAATTGTTTTAATTATTTTAACAAAAAGTAACAAAAATGAGATAAAGATTGGTTAAGTGGGTAATTGAATTATTTTTGGATCCGAAATTGCTTCAAAAAAAAAAAAACAGTAACAAACTTGGTTTAATTAAAATCTCTGCATATCTGAATGTTTTAATTATTATGAAAAAAAGTAACAGAATTGGTTTAAAATCTCAAGAGATCTTTAAAGTTTAATAATTTTAATTAAAACAGTTTAAACAAAATTTAAAAAATCTCTAGAGATATGAATTTAGGATAAAAGTGTAATCTTTTGGTTAAAAAAAGAGATAAAGATTGGTTAATTTGGTAATTGAATCAATAACGGATGGAATTAAAAAAAAAAGTTACAGCAAATGGTTTGTAATTAATATAAAAATATATGCAGATTTATAAATTTTAGTTATTTTAATTAAAACGGTTTTAGTTTGCTGTGTTGCTTTGCTTTATTTTGGTGATTCATCTTCTCAAGTTTAAATTTCTTATGACTGAATTCAGAATGTTCGCGTGCAGAAGGAGAGGAAGATTTGATTCCCCATTCAGATGAGTATTCACCTACAACAGTAACAGATTCTGAATTTGTAGAAGGAGACGGAGAAAGAGATTAAGAAGTTTCAGGATAAGGAGGAAATATTAAGAAAGAGATTCAGGGGTTGCGGGATAATGATGAAAAGATGAAGAAAGAACTTCAGAAATCGCAGGATGAGGAGATGCTTGGAGTGAATTGATCGGCTAAGTTTAGATCGATGCTGCATTCATTCAGTTTTGAAGGTTTAAAAGATGAAGAAAGAACTTCAGAAATCGCAGGATGAGGAGAAGCTTGGAGTGAATTGATCGGCTAAGTTTAGATGCTGCATTCATTCAGTTTTGAAGGTTTAGATGCTGCATTCATTCAGTTTTTTGGAAAAAAAACCTTAAACATGAGATACTTTTGATTAGCTATGGATAATTGTGTGATTTAGATGTTGTATTCATTCAGATTTGTTTTAAAAAAAACCTTAAACGTGAGAAGAATTTTAAACAATTTGAGAAGTAATGGGGGATTTATGCTAAATTTCTAACTTTGAGCGTATGGCCGCCACGTGTCCCAAATTTGCAAGTGTTTTAGTATTATATTAGATATTAGATATTAGATATCGTGGCGACAATATATTGTCATCAATCGCGTCACTAACAACTGCCATGAACAACTATCACGAGGAAAATAATCTATTAGCATAAAAAATCATTTGTCACCGGGAAAAAGTGATGCTGACAACTGTGACCAGAAGAAAATCAACCGTAAAAAATGTATGTTACTAGAAAAAAAAAACAATTGTCACAAGGAAAAAATTCTTCCAAATGTGAGTAGAAAAAATAAAAATGTCACTAAAAAGTCAATTCTCATCGAAAAAGCAGTCACCAAAAATATATAATTAACTGTCCCTAGAAAAATTGTCACAAAATATAGACATTGACCGAAATTATCAATGTTGACTAATCAATGTCAAAACTAAAAAGGGTCAAATGGGAAATGAGTGAATGTTATGGATCCGGTGTTAGGATGAGGAAGGAAGGGTAAAAATGTCAAAAATTGACATTTACTTAATATCTTAATATATACTCCCCCCGTTCAAATATGTAAGATCATTTACTTTTCGGCACGTAGTTTAAGGAGCTAAATACTATATAAAATATTGATTTTTTTAAAATTATTTTTTTACCTTTGAATACTTATTATTAAAAAATGTTATATTGTAAGAAATTAATTTTAAAAAAATTAATATTTTATATAGTAATTAGCTCTTTAACCTACGTGCCAAAAAGTAAAAGATCTTATATTTCCGAACGAAGGGAGTATAAAAAGTGGACATTTACTTATTTATGATAATTTTTTTAAACATCCACTAAATTAAGTCATCTTTGAATATCGAAAACACACTAAACTCGTTAGATGCATCTAAAAATTCAATATATTTAAATTCATTTTCTCACCACATCCTTTTTTCCTTCATAAATGAGGTATCCACATCCCAGTTCTTTCTCTGGGTCGGGGGGGTTGGATCTGCCTTCATCAATGTCATTAACAAATAATAAACCTACAACAAAGAAATATAATCCAAAACACAATTGAGATTCAGTCTGTAATTTAACGCACCATTCCAATCGTCTAAAATTAAAACCTCGTTATATTCAAAGTCACAATCGTTTATGCGATGAATTAATCAACCAATATCGTGGAAGAGAAAATGACATCCAATATACCAAAATTTTATGTTCTTTGTAAATCTGACCCTCCCCTGCCCAAATTTGCAAATATGTCAAAAATGTTTAAAATTTTGCAAAAATAACAAGTAAAAAAAAACTGGAAAATCGGATGGGCACCCTAACCTCCTCACGATCCGCCACCGGCGGCCAGCCACCGAGAACCGATCTTCAACTATTATTGGGTTTGATTACAAACTTAATCTTTTTGGGTGGATTCCTGAGTGGTTTTGCGAATAGCATGTGAGTTTGGTCACATTTCAAAGAGGGTTTCGCTCCTGGTCGTTTGTCGGTGTGGGGAGGAAGGTTGTGTTCTCGGCGGAATCGGCCTGGATCTGGTGGCGTATTGCCGGATCCGGCTTCCTCACTGGCAGCAAACCGGTTAATGGGTGGTGTGTGGGCTAGATCTGGTCTTCTTTCCCCGGTTTGCATCCTCTTCCTCTTTAGACATGGATTTTGGGGCGCCTCTTGCCTCTCGGTCTGTGGGTGGTCGGTTGTTGTAGGAGGAAATCGAGAATGCGAATAAAATATGAATAAAGCAAAGCAAACTAGATTCCGTCCCTTGCAAATAATTACAAGACTTCCTCCCGATGTAGCAGTGGGAAGTCAGGATCGATCCACGAGGAAGCGTGTCAGCGGATCCTATGCAGCGGATGAATCTCACGAACAGAAGTCGACCACAGTGCTCGATCTCGACTAGGGTTAGTCGACAGAAGATCAGGCAAGTCGAACAAAGCAACAGCAGCACTCGGTGGTTACTCGATATTGAGTAAAACTCCTCGATATCGAGGAAGCCTCTTGTCGATCTCGGGTACCTGCACAGGAGAAGCTACAACGATCTTCGTCGATCGAATATTAGTACTCGATATCGACCAGATTTAGTCGATATCGAGGAAGAATAGAAAGTAACCGAAACAAAATAAAGAACAATGCTTGTGGGATTCGAAATAAACTATGTATGAAAGACAACTTCCAAGATCGGGGTTTGCAACAACAATAACCAAGCATGCATAAGGCAGGAATATAACAGATAATCATGTAAATCACATCGAAGGACCAAGCTTTTGCCTTTTCCAACAGTTAGACAACTCTTTCAAGAAACCCTAATTGTATCTACCGATTTTATGTTTACAATCCAAGTTATTAGCAAGGACCTCAATCAGATGGGTAATAAACACATAACAAGTAGTAGATGCTCAAAACATGATAAAAGTCGAATCTTTACGTCAGATACGCAGGGTTATCGTCGGGCTCACCCCAACCCTAGAAGTAGGTGGACTACTCGCGCTTCATTGCGATTTCAGACATCATTGATGGAAAATAAACTACTTGCATTAAACCAAATAGAGCTTTACAACCGATCGAAGCCAACTTGCTCTCGCTCCTTAACTCTTCTCGGCCAATCACTCACTCTCTCTACCTCTATGTACCTAATTGTGTCTTGAATTGAATGAATAGAAATCAGCACCTAAGGCCTTATTTATAGGCTTCTAATCCTGTCTAATTAAGGAAAGAAAGTATATCTAATATCTAAAGATAAAACTTTAATAAAGGGAATATTTATCTTAAAAGGGAAAAAAAGCTAAATATCTTCATATGTGGATAAATCCTCTCTCCATGGATAGATCTTGATATACTTGATAGATCTCGGACTCCTTCGGTCCCAAGAAACCCCAAACCGCGTCGGACAGCCAAACCGTGTAACGCGGCCCAGGAAGGTTCTACTCGATATCGAGTAAAAGTACTCGATATCGAGGAAATGTGACGTCGACTTCGGCTGGATGGCTTGCATAAGTAAGTGCTCCCCGACCTGGCTTGGACATGGGCTTCTGGTCTTGTCGATATCGAGTTACTTTCCTTTATATCGAGGAAATGTTGCTCGGTGTGGCTTTGTCTTCGGCTTCCCGATCAGGTTTGTCTCCTCGACTCCAGGTATGACTTTGGGTCTTTGTCGATATCGAGTAACTTACTCGATATCGAGTAAGGTTCTGGAGTCGGGTTGACTTCGTCTTCAGCTCCTCCTCGACCAGGCTTGTGCGCACATTTTTTGTCGATATCGAGTAGAAGTTGTCAATATCGAGTAAAGTTCAGCCTCCATCTTTGCTTCTTGGTTTTGTCCCGGGATGGCTCCAAATTCTGTAATATTAAACCAAAACTTATGTAGACCTCTATTTCTTGCAAATAAGCATATATTACATAAATTCAACATATTCCCATCCCGAAATATGCAAAGTGTATAGAATATGGAGCTAAAATGTGCATTTCAATATGGCTATTTTAGTGGACATCAAATCACCCCAAACTTAAGCTTGCTTGTCCCCAAGCAATAACTTGGATGGTCATTCAGGGGAAGAATTTAAAACTCTCAACATCATAGATTCATTCTTATATGTCCCTGCAATCATTTACCATCATCGAAAAGGTACTTGTGCCACATATCAATGCATGTGCAAATAAAAGCAACATCTACTCACAAAAGGAGGGTAATGTAAAAACAATTTATGTGACAAAGCATTAATAATCAAGAGTACTTTAATTAAGCTCAATAAGAAGTAGATTAGTAAAATGTGGGCAATTTTTGGCTATGTGGTGCTAATAATCCGGGGAAATGGATTATTTCCAAACTTTCATACCACATCCCTTCTTCATAAGATTCATCACCTTTCATAAATGCTTTTCCCAATAAAAATTCTTTTACCTCTCTAACGTCGGCACTGCCTTCTCGCGAGTCGCAAACATGGGTGTCATGAATGGCCCCGAATACTTAGTGCTTTGGACTCCTCACATTGTGTCCCATCCCGCGGAACTATTATCTCAACGCAGGGAGGGTCGATCTACCTTTATCTCCTGAGGTGACCGAATTTTCTTTCACTCATTTAATTTTCCATATATTTCAAACAATTTCCTACCAAACTCCAATAATGATAACAACACAACAACCATATAACAATCTCCATAATGTAACATCATTCTCAACATAATCCCCGGATAGGAAATAAGGTAAAGAATGGCAATATTTAGATCATGTGGAGCAATAATTGAAATAAGGCATAATATGGCTTTTGTGATGCATAAGCATTGGTGTGGCTAAGGAATATAACAATATGAGCATTATATGGAAATATAAAGTCCTCTTATCATGCAACATGTCAAAGCAACTTCAAATTTACCTCCTTTCATGGTTTTCATAAAAATAATGCACTTCATTGTGACTTTCCTTTACTAGGCAATTTCATGCTATATCTCTAATGAATCCAATTTTACATCGTCGAGTTCAATTAAATCTTCCATGACACTATTTCTTTGAACAATTTACAAGCAATGGAAGATGTCTTATAAAGCTTTGAAATTTACTCAAAATTCACCATGTAAAACCAAAAACAAGAATAAAAAATATAATATTGATAATGAGCTCTTCCTCCACCCGATACTTAAAATATACAGTGTCCCCACTATATAAAATCAAATAAAAACAAGAGTAAAGGAAGGAACTCACCGAATAATGCGTCGAGGAAGGTAATACAGGGCATGTCGAGGAACTGGATTGGTCGATATCGAGTACTGTACTCGATATCGAGTAATCTGTCAGCGTCTAGTGGAATGCTGAAGTCGAGGAGCCTTTTGACTTGGTCGATATCGAGTTGGCCTACTCGATATCGAGTAACTGTGGGCTGCTCCTCTTGGTCGTTCTCGACTATTTTTCAGGGACTTCTTATTCCACCTTTCACGATCCTTTTATGATTGCCGACCTAAAAGTGTTAGATTGCACACAAAGACAAGACTTTCCACATGAAGTATTCTAAACTAAAAAACCAAAATCAAAAGTTCCAAAGTCCCAAAATTCAAAAAGTTTTATATACATGCACTAGATTTTAGAGTCGCTAGGCCGACTTCTCCGTTTGTGCTCTAGGACCGTTAATGTGGGGCCCAGTTGTGCTTGGCCCTTCTCCTGGATCATCTAGGTCCTGATTGTAGTATGCAAGCACAGCTGACAAGTGGTTGCTTGCATAATCTTCCTTTTCTCCATTCTTTCTCTTTCCAGCTCTCAGTTTCCGCAGATTTTCTCGCCACGGGGCCTTACCTCCCCTTAAATTATTTATAAATTTCTTAATGGACCGAGGAGGAGTAGAACTCATACCTGAACTTACCTCTTCGGGCCCAAAACAGAAATGTTCGGGCTTAGGGTTAGTCGACATCGAGCAAGACTGGTCGATATCAAGTACAGGGACCACATGCTTAGGCTCTTGGCAAGTCTGGTGCTCAGCAGGGGAAGTCGATGTCGAAGAAGACTGGTCGATATCGAGTAAAAGCTTGGTCGATATCGAGGAGAGCTTGTCGATATCGAGTAGAGTTCTGGTACCTTCCTCCATTGTTTGCTTGATCCCGTGGTTGCTGATGCTTTTCACCTCTAGCCATGAAATTTCCTCTTTTTCAGGGCCAAAAGGGTTAGTCGACAGAAGATCAGGCAAGCCGAACAAAGCAGCAGCAGCTCTCGGTGGTTAATCGATATCGAGTAAAACTCCTCGATATCGAGGAAGCCTCTTGTCGATCTCGGGTACCTGCACAGGAGAACCTACAACGATCTTCGTCGATCGAATATTAGTACTCGACATCGACCAGATTTAATCGATATCGAGGAAAAACAGAAAGTAACCGAAACAAAATAAAGAACAATGTTTGTGGGATTCGAAATAAACTTTGTATGAAAGACAACTTCCAAGATCGGGGTTTGCAACAACAATAACCAAGCATGCATAAGGCAGGAATAAAACTGATAATCATGTAAATCGCATCGAAGGACCAAGCTTTCGCCTTTTCCAACAATTAGACAACTCTTTTAAGAAACCCTAATTGTATCTATCAATTTTATGTTTACAATCCAAGTTGTTAGCAAGGAACTCCATTAGATGGGTAATAAACATATAACAAGTAGTAGATGCTCAAAACATGATAAAAGTCGGATCTTTACCTCAAACACGCAGGGCTATCGTCGGGCTCACCCCAACCCTAGAAGTAGGTGGACTACTCGTGCTTCATTGCGATTTCAGACATCATTGATGGAAAATAAACTACTTGCATTAAACCAAACAGAGCTTTAAAACCGATCGAAGCCAACTTCTCAGCCACTCACTCTCTCTCTCTACCTCTGTGTAACTAATTGTGTCTGGAATTGAATCCTTAGAAATCAGCTCCTAAGGCCTTATTTATAGGCTTCCAATCCTTGCTAATCAAGGAAAGAAAGTATATCTAATATCTAAAGATAAAATATTAATAAAAGGAACATTTATCTTCAAAGGAAATATATCTAAATATCGAAATATCTTCATGTATGGATAAATCCTCTCTCCATGGATAGATCTTGATCAAACTTGATAGATTTGGACATCTCGTGATCCAAATAAGCCCAATTCGACTCGGACTGTCCAACAGTGTTACGCGGCCCAGGAGCTTTCTGCTCGATATCGAGGAAAGGTGTCGTCGACTTTGGCTCATCTGGCTTGCTCGAGCAAGTGCTTCTCGACTTGGCTCGGACAGGTGATCTTGGTCTTGTCAATATCGAGCAAGTTATTCGATATCGAGGAAGTGCTGCTCGAGTTCTCTTGGTCTTCTTCTCCTCGATCAGGTGTCGTTTCCTCGAGTCCAGATGTGGCTTCAAGGCTTGGTCGATATCGAGTAAACTACTCGATATCGAGTAGGGTCCTGAACTCGAGTTGGCTTCACCTCTCGGCTTCTCGATATGGCTTGTCCTCGACCAGGCTTGTGTGCACATTTTTGTTGATATCGAGGAGAAGTTGTCGATATCGAGTAACACAGGGCTTCAACTTTCTCCCCTTGGTTTTGTCCCGGAATGGCTCCAAATTCTGTAATATTAAACCAAAACTTATGTAGACCTCTATTTCTTGCAAATAAGCACATATTACATAAATTCAACATATTCCCATCCCGAAATATGCAAAGTGTATAGAATATGGAGCTAAAATGTGCATTTCAACATGGCTATTTTAGTGGACATCAAACCACCCCATACTTAAGCTTGCTTGTCCACAAGCAATAACTTGGATGGTCATTCATGAGAAGAATTTAAACTCTCAACATCATAGATTCACTCTCATATGTCCCTGCAATTAATTACCATCCTTGAAAAGGTACTAGTGTCACAAATCCATGCATGTGCAAAATAAAAGCAACATCTACTCACAAAAAGAGGGTTATGAAAACATTCATAAGTGACAAAGCAACAATAATCAAGAGGACTTTAATTTAAGCTCAATAAGGAGTAGATTGGTAACAGGCTAAAGGTGGGCAATTTTTGGCAATGTAGTGCTAATAATCCGGGAAAATGGAGTACTTTCCAAATTTTCTCTACCACATCCCTTTTCATAAGAATCATCACCTTTCATAATGCTTTTATCAATAATAATGCTTTTACCTCTCTAACCTCAGCACTGCCTTCTCGCGAGTCGCAAACATGGGTTTCATGAATGGCCCCGGATACTTTTTGCTTTGGACTCCTCACCTGTTGTCCCATCTTACTGAACTATTATCTCAGTGAGCAGGGTTGATCTACCTTTATCTCCTGAGATGATCGGATTTTCTTTCATTCATTAAATTTTCCATATTTTTCTAACTTTTTCCTACCAAACTCCAATAATGATAACCACAACACAAACACCATATGATAATCTCCATAATGTAACATCATTCTCAACATAATCCCCGGATAGGAAATAAGGTAAAGAATGGCCAATATTTAGATCATGTGGAGCAATAATTGAAATAAGGCATAATAAGGCTTTTTTGTGATGCATATAAGCATAGGTAAGGCTTGGAATTTAAATAATGAGCATTATATGGAAATATAAAGTCCTCCATCCTCTTATTATGCAATATGTCAAAAGCAATATCAAATTTTACCTCCTTTCATGGTTTTCAAGAAAATATGCACTTCATTGTGACTTCCCATTACTAGGCAATTTCATGCTATATCTCTAATGAATCCAATTTTGCATCGTCGAGTTCAATTAAAGCTTCCATGACACTATTTCTTTGAACTATTTACAAGAAATGGGAGATGTCTCATAGAATTTTGAGTTTTAGCCTTATGCATAAAAAATTAAAATTTAAAATTTTACTCAAAATTTCACCATGTAAAACCAAAAACAAGAATAAAACATATAATAATGATAACGAGCTCTTCTCCCACCCCATACTTAAAATATACAGTGTCCCTACTATATAAAATTAAATAAAAATAAGAGTAAAGGAAGAAACTCGCCGAATAATGCGTCAAGGAAGGCAATACAGGGCTTGTCGAGGAACCGGATTGGTCGATATCGAGTATTGTACTCGATATCAAGTAAGCTGTCAGTGTCGAGTGGAATGCAGAAGTTGAGGAGCCTTCTGACTTGGTCGATATTGAGTTGGCCTACTCGATATCGAGTAAAACTGGGCTACTCCTCTTGGTCGTTCTCCACTGACCTAGTCGATTTTGACTATCTTTCAGGGACTTCTTATTCCACCTTTCGCGATCCTTTTATGCTTGCCGACCTAAAAGTGTTAGATTTCACATGAAGACAAGACTTTCCACATGAAGTATTCTAAACAAAAGAACAAAAACCAAAACCAAAATCAAAGTCCCAAAGTCCCAAAATTCAAAAGTTTTATATACATGCTCTAGATTTTAGAGTCGCTAGGCTGACTTTTCCGTTTGTGCTCAAGGACCGTCAATGTGGGGCCCGCTTGTGCTTGGCTCTTCTCCTGGATCAACTAGGTCCTGGTTGTAGTATGCAAGCTCGGCTGATAGGTGGTTGCTTGCATAGTCTTCCTTTTCTCCCTTCTTTTTCTTTCCAGCTCTCATTTTCCGCAGATTCTCTCGCCACGGGGCCTTACCTCCCCTTAAATTATTTATAAATTTCTTAATGGACTGAGGAGGAGTAGAACTCATACATGAACTTACCTTTTCGGGCCCAAAACAGAAATCTTCGGGCTTAGGGTTGGTCGATGTCGAGCATATTTGGTCGATATCGAGTACAGGGACCCCATACTTAGGCTCTTGGCAAGTCTGGTGCTCAGTAGGGGAAGTCGATGTCGATGAAGACTGGTCGACATCGAGTAAAAACTTGGTCGACATCGAGGAGTCTTTGTCGATGTCGAGTAGAGTTTTGGTGCCTTCCTTCGTTGTTTGCCTGATCCCGTGGTTGCTGATGCTCTTCACCTCCAGCCATGAAATTTCCTCTTTTTCAGGGCCAAAAGAGAAATCTAAGACCTCATCGCCTATTGTGAAAGTAAGCAATCGCTATTTGACACTAATCTTGGCATCTACAGTAGCTAAGAATGGTCTACCAAGAATAATAGGGCTAGTAGGATCTTCAGCACAGTCTATAATAAGGAAATCAGTGGGGATAAAGAACTTACCAACATGGACAGGGACATTCTCAACCATACCTGTAGGGATGACCACTATATTGTTTGCCATGTATAGCTTGGCATCCATAGGCTCTATAGACCCTATCTTCACCTTTCGCTAGATTGATAAGGGCATGATGCTCACACTTGCTCCTAGATCACACAAGGACTCATATTTATATTGTCCGAATCCCAAAGTAACAGAAAACTTACCAGGGTCAGGTCTCTTTTCAGGAAAGTGGAGCACTTTGCATTCGCTGGCGATTTCTGAGATAGATCGCTTGTTGCTCAGGATTTCCTTGAGGAATTTGGCATACACAGGCATCTCTTGCAGAGCTTCTGTAAAAAGGAATAGAGACATTCAGTTCTCGAAGCATATTAACAAAACGTTGAAACTTACCTGTAGTGGGATCTTTTAGCGCTTTGGAAGGGAAAGGCAGTGTCTTTTTCTACTTCGGAGCCAGAACATATGTCGGCGGTGTTGCAGAGTCCTCGACATCGGCCAACTTCTCCTCGACATCAGCAAGGGGTTGCTCGATATCGATAACAGTTGTCGATATCGAGTTACTAGGCTGTGCAGATGAGTCCGAGCGTGGATTCCCCTCTGTGTCGAGCTGGTTCTTGTCGATATCGACCAAGGTTTGATCGACATCGAGTTGCTACTGCTCGTTGTCGAGTTGCTGCTCTGCTTTGTCTTGGTGCTTTCCTACCTCTGGCTCGTGTAATTGGTGCCCGCTCTTGAGCTTTATAGATGCGATGTGTCCGGTCTTCCCCTTAGGATTTGGTTCTGTTTGCCCAGGGAGTTGCCCGGTCGGTCGTGGAATTTGGGCCGCGAATTGACCAATCTGGGTCTCTATGCTCTTCTTCCAGATATCCAGCTCAACAAATTTTGCATTGATGTTCTGGAACTGATTGTTGATGGTGCCTTGATTCCGGCGCATCTTATCAAGGATGAGCTGTAAATCATCCTCTTTTGGTCCCTTTCTGGATGTCCTGGAGCTCTGTATGGCGGGGGGTTCCTAGGAGCACCTTGGTTTCATTGTGGTTGATAGAACATTTGATCCCCCATATAGTGATTGGGACCCCCTGCGTAAGCTACCTCTTCGTGTGTCTCTGCCGTCCTGACTTGCTCTGTGTGTGGGCACTCAGTAGTGGTGTGCCACTGTGATCTGCATTCGATGCAAGGCTGGTTGACAGAGAGATACTTGACTTGCTTGAGGAGCTTACGATTCTGGTCTCTATAGTACTGCTCCCTGACATCTGGGTCAATCTCCTTGGAAGGCTCATAGAGGGACATGGATGGGGCTGGCTTGGCATAGGCATCTTCATCATAGTTTGTTGAAGCCTCATACTTGTTGTCGTAGTTAGTGAGCTTGTCTAGTACACCTCATGCGTCCGTTGGTGGCATCGTTAGATACTCATATCGAGTATACTGATTGATCCTGTCCTTAGTGACTTGGTCAAGAGAATTAAAGAAGTTCTCTTGAATAACATAGGGTGGATGTCCATGAGTAGGGCAAGATCGTAGTAGCTCCTTGTAATCTTTCCCATGCTTTTGTCAGCGGCTCCCCAGGCTTATGTTTGAAAGCTGTAATCTTCTGGCGGAGGAGTGCTGTCTTGGCATGAGGGAAGAATTTGTTGAGAAACTCCTACTCTACTTGAGCCCATGTTGTGAGGGATCGTGGTTTCAGTCCTTCTAGCCACTTCAATGCAGAACCGGCGAGAGACCATCGGAAGGCCTTCATCTTGACATATTCCAGAGTAGTACCTTCAGCAAGAATACGACACATGTTAGAAAAATTGGTAATATGTTCAAGAGGGCATTCATTAAACCTTCCATGAAAAACATTATTTTTGAGTTCTATGCGAATTTCAAAAGTATTCTCAAGGATTAGAATAGCCGATTCAGGCACGACGAGGGTCGGGTGCATGTAATCCTCTGCAGTGGTGGGATATTGGGCAAGCTCAACTTCTTATTGCCTCGCACGCTCAGCTTGCTGTTCCCTGGCTGCTCTCTCAGTGGCGATAGCAGTATCTTTGGTGGCTAGTTCCCTCTGAAGCCTCTCAATTAGCTGTTCTTGTGTTTCTGTGGCCGCCATGGCTCTTTTTAGCTTAGCGTGGATGTGTAGAAGGCATTACGGTTTGTCTAAGTCGTCAAACTCAGGTGGTTGACCAGAACGGCACATACACTTGCGAAGTAACTCAAAGCAAACGTGAGATTTCACTACCTAAGGTGCGAATGATTGCTTCCCCGGCAACGTCGCCAATTTGTTGTAGGAGGAAATCGAGAATGCAAATAAAATATGAATAAAGCAAAGCAAACCAGATTCCGTCCCTTGCGAATAATTACAAGACTTCCTCCCGATGTAGCAGTGGGAAATCAGGATCGATCCATGAGGAAGCGTGTCAGCGGATCCTAGGCAGTGGATGAATCTCACGAACAGAAGTCGACCGCAGTGCTCAATCTCCACTAGGGTTAGTCGACAGAAGATCAGACAAGTCGAACAAAGCAGCAGCAGATCTCGATGGTTACTCGATATCGAGTAAAACTCCTCGATATCGAGGAAGCCTCTTGTCGATCTCGGGTACCTGCACAAGATAAGCTACAGCGATCTTCGTCGATCGAATATTAGTACTCGATATCGACCAGATTTAGTCGATATCGAGGAAGAACAGAAAGGAACTGAAACAAAATAAAGAACAATGCTTGTAGGATTCGAAATAAACTATGTATGAAAGACAACTTCCAAGATCGGGGTTGGCAACAACAATAACCAAGCATGCATAAGGCAGGAATAAAACAGATAATCATTTAAATCGGATCGAAGGACCAAGCTTTCGCCTTTTCCAACAATTAGACAACTCTTTCAAGAAACCCTAATTGTATCTACCGATTTTATGTTTACAATCCAAGTTGTTAGCAAGGACCTCCATTAGATGGGTAATAAACACATAACAAGTAGTAGATGCTCAAAACATGATAAAAGTCGAATATTTACCTCAGACACGTAGGGCTATCGTCGGGCTCACCCCAACCCTAGATGTAGGTGGACTACTCGCGCTTCATTGCGATTTCAGACATCATTGATGGAAAATAAACTACTTGCATTAAACCAAACAAAGCTTTACAACCGATCGAAGCCAACTTGCTCTCGCTCCTGAACTCTTCTCGGCCACTCACTCTCTCTCTCTACCTCTATCTAACTAATTGTGTCTTGAATTAAATGAATAGAAATCAGCCCCTAAGGCCTTATTTATAGGCTTCTAATCCTTGCTAATCAAGGAAAGAAAGTATATCTAATATCTAAAGATAAAACTTTAATAAAGGGAATATTTATCTTAAAAGGGGAAAAAAGCTAAATATCTTCATGTGTGGATAAATCCTCTCTCCATGGATAGATCTTGATATACTTGATAGATCTCGGACTCCTTCGCTCCCAAGAATGCCCAAACCGCGTCGGACAGCCAAACTGTGTAACGCGGCCCAAGAAGATTCTACTCAATATAGAGTAAAAGTACTCGATATCGAGGAAATGTGACGTCGACTTCGGCTGGCTGGCTTGCTCGAGTAACTGCTCCCCGACCTGGCTTGGACATGGGCTTCTGGTCTTGTCGATATCGAGTTACTTTCCTTGATATAGAGGAAATGTTGCTCGGTGTGGCTTTGTCTTCGGCTTCTCGATTAGGTTTGTCTCCTCGACTCCAGGTATGACTTTGGGTCTTTGTCGATATCGAGTAACTTACTCGATATCGAGTAAGGTTCTGGAGTCGAGTTGACTTTGTCTTCAGTTCTTCGATCAGCTCCTCCTTGACCAGGCTTGTGCGCACATTTTTTGTCCATATCGAGTAGAAGTTGTCGATATCGAGTAAAGTTCAGCCTCCGTCTTTGCTTCTTGGTTTTGTCCCGGGATGGCTCCAAATTCTGTAATATTAAACCAAAACTTATGTAGACCTCTATTTCTTGCAAATAAGCATATATTACATAAATTCAACATATTCTCATCCCAAAATATGCAAAGTGTATAGAATATGGAGCTAAAATGTGCATTTCAACATGGCTATTTTAGTGGACATCATCGGCTGGTGGGCTGCGGCATTGAGGGTGGTCCGGGGTCGTGAGCTCGTGGAGATTGACTCGGGAAGCATATGGGTCCCCCTGGCTTGACCGGATCGCGGCCGTCGGTTGCCGATAACCTCCCCCAGGTAGATCTGAAGTGTCGGGGGTCCTAGTTTAGATTTGAGTGGGTGGGGTTCTCTTCAACCTTGGGCGTTCGGGTAGTTGGGTTCGATGGGGTTGCGGTGTGGGCTCGGGCTCTGATTGCCGAGCTCTTCCCTGTCGCCTCTCTTCCTTGGAATTGCTCTGGTTTGAGGGGGTGATTTGGGTTCGAGTATGTTTCTCGCTTTGAAACCTAAACTCCTCCGAGGAGTTCTCAGCGAGAAGGTTTTGGATGCGAAGCGCCCCTTCGGGAAACCCTCAGAACTGGTAGAGAAGTTCAAGCCGATTGTGGATAAGGTGGTCTTGCATAGGCTTCTATCTGAATCGGTTCCTGATTCGACCGATTCAGAGCTCGCCCCCAACTGGAAGTCCGTCGGTTATGACTGGGTTGAGCGGAATCTCAAGCTCATCGCTAGCGATGTGGTGAATTTATCTATCCTTCACTTTTTATTTTGTTGAGTGGTTGTGGATTATGACTTGATTTTGATTTTCTACTTGACAGATTGCAAATTGAAGATTGACGTTTGGAGTTGTAGTGTGGGGATGAGAGCCTTCAGTGAATTTTTTTCCTGAATTGAAGGTTAGGTTGATTCAGATTGTGTTTTGAGTGCTAGCTGCTTTTAAAACTCCGGGACGTAAGGTAAAGGAAACTAAGTAGAGAACAGAAGAGAACTTATTGACAAGTACTTCACTTGTATGCATTAAGGGAAGACACTAGATGCTTTCCTCCGAACTCCACATCCTTGATAGATGCTAGCCGGGGGAGCCCTGGGTGCTTTAGCAGCCATGGGAGCTCACCATTTGGCCGGAGGTAGCCATGGACATGGCAACATGGGGCATGGATTTGTGTAGTTGTGTCATTTGTGTAATGTTATATGTTTTGGCAGACACATTATTTTGACTGGCTACACATTATTTTGATTGGCAAGGATTATTGCCTCGTCATCGACCTCAAATGTGCTGGAAGGAATCGGGACTTTGAGGAGGGGAATCACAAAGACTCCATTCAAAGCTTTTTTAGGGAACTTTAGTACTTCGTAGTGTTTGGTTTACTTGTTAAACATTTAATCGTTTCCACCTTTTGGATGACTTGTATTTGATGACTGATAAGTTATGTTATGGACACTTTTTTATACTCTCTCCGTCCTAAAATACATGGGTTTTTAGGCTTTTGCAAAAGTTTTAATAAAACACTTTACTTTTAAAAAAACATCATAATTGCACTAACTTTTTCATAAACTTTATTATTTTTAAACACCCACTACACATTTTAACCAATCAAATTATTTTAAAAAGTCAACAACACACAAATCATTACAACTTCCTACCTAGAAAACATAAAAACCCATCTATTGTTGGACAAAATTTTACCTCTAAAAACCCATGTATTATTTGACGGAAGGAGTATTTATTATGGATGGTTGTTGTGAATGTTGCGTTATAATGCATTTCATTTGGGTTAAATGGTCGATATTCTTAGGTTGTGAAGTTTCTGAGATAGATAAAATATGTGAGGGGTTATTCTTTTATCGGCATAAGCTTTGATTCTATTGGCTAGGGAAAATCATATACTGGTTAGTAAACAAAAAATCGCATATATTTTCCTTTTGCATCGTCAGCGAAATAAATGACATGTTATGTACAGTCAAAACCACCAAAACCCCAAAGTGTTAGTGAGTTATAGGCAAACTAACAAAATACTAGATCGCAAATATTCGGGCTTCGCATCCGACAAGATTGTATTGGTTAAGAACTTTAGTACTTCGTAGTGTTTGGTTTAGGTCTTAATTGTTTAATCGTTTCCACCTTTTAGAGGACTTGTGTTTGATTTTATCATCTTGACAGATCCAGCAGGGGTTACTTCTACATTGGCTAAGACATCATTGTCACTGACTAGATAATAGTATTTACTGGCTAGTAAGAATACATCGCAATGGGTTATACTTATACATCGTTGTAAATTTCTTTCTATGTATTGAAGTATGTTGTGATTGAAACCATTAATATTACACTGGATGGTGTCATTTGAGAGTAATGTAGGTTTGTTTCTAGGATCACTTATGTACATTCAAAACCACCATAACCCCAAAGTGTCAGTGAGTTAGAAGCAAACTAACAAAATACTACATTCGACTACGCAAAAGAAGAGTTATCCCACTAGACATCGATTTCTTCACCTTACCATCACATGCTTGCTTATGTCCTCCGACGGTTCCGGCGAAGGAACTATCCTCGAGACGGGTACCTGCTTGTCTCCATTATCTTGCTCCTGACGGACCCAAACGGCATGATCTCCTCTATGAGCATTGTCCCCTCCTCCATGTCCACGTCGACAACTTTACCTTTCATCTTCGGAGCAACGATTGTCGGTTCTGCCCAGATTTTCTGGTTTATCTTGCCAGTCGTGTGAATTTCCATGCCAGCTAAATTGTTATCTTTGCCATCCAAATGGTTATCCATGACATATTCCAAATTGAGATCAAGATACGATGTACACCAAACTTTAGTTCGAAATATTTTTTTTCATAAACATATATAAAGTGGGTGTCTATAAATAGATAAAATTAAATTAAGTTCAAAAATAAATTTATTTTTTTATTTTAACAAATAAAAATGGATGAAAATTAGTTTAAAACAATTAAAACTTAAGTTTTACCACTTGTCACCTTCCCATTTGCCCTCTCTCCCATAAATCTTTTTGTTTTTTTTTTGCCAAGTGACCTGCTACCCGGTGAGAAAAATTTGCAAAAGTAACATTTTGACACTCCCTTGTAATTTTTACACCCCATTGACATTTTTGCAAAGTTGGTATTTTTTTGGTATATTAGTGCAAAACATCCATCGTGGAAATTGGAAACTCTTGTTTTTTGTTTTCCGAGGCAAATTATCCAATAATGGAACCACAAGTTTGAGAGAGATAGAAAAAAGTATTTTGGCTGGCTGGGATCGAATTCAAGAGGAGGTCATGGTGGTAGTGATGGTGATGGTTGATTGTCAATTGCGATCGAAGATTTTGCTCGATAAGACAAAGACACTTCTTGATATACACAATAGTCTGAACCAAACTACAAATATTAATAAAAATGGGTAGGACTTGTATAAATTTTTTTAAATATTATCTTGGTAATAGTCATTTCCTTATCTTGTCATTAGCCATTGTGAAGCCAAATTTGCATTTTCTTTTCGTTGTCGTCTTCACAAGAATAGTTTCGGATCTCACCATGGACTGCCACACTATTCTAGTCGAACCGACTCAATGCTCAAAGATTAGCATTGATGAATTCTCTTGTTTGGATTAACACTATCGAAGGCGATCTGGTGAAGCGAGTGCTGGCAATGTTGATCTGATCGTCTTGTCATCATAGACGGATCAAATGTGTCATCTTCGTTCTTGGATCGACGAAGTCTCCTCCGTTTAAAATCAAAGCAAGAACAATGTAGGCAAAACATGATGTGTCTCTGCCGTCATAGTGTTTCCTACTCCTTCTTTCCATCTATCGAATTGAGATTTCGATGTCAAGAGAAGGAGGGAGAAAAATTGGAAGGAAGTTAGGGGAGCATGGAAGACATTCATTTACATGAGATATGCTTGAGAAATCGACGCGAGGATGATTTAATAGAGAGGCCAGGGATGGGAAGTTCGTTGATATAAGGGAGAAGGAGAAGACGTGGAAGCAGGAGAAGTTTAGCTGATAGACGCAGTTGATTTAGGTTGATATATACACATTTATTTTTTACTATGTCCACCACTAGCCACTACATTATTCTATGGTGGCGAATGAAGTTTAAATACAACCCACCGTAACAAGGTGCGATGGATTATCATTGACATTAATTAAGTTTTTAAAAAATAATTGTGTGTAATATTGTACTTACTAAGCACCTGCCGTAATGAGATGCGAAAGACAATTGTTGATTTTTTTTGTTGAACAATTGGGTGCTGCATCGGTGGGGGCCAACGAATGCAATGTAGATGGTGAGAAAGAGCATTGGGATGCTGAGGCTGGATGTGAGGGAGGATATTGACGGGGAGCTAGTTATGAGAGGAGGATGTGAGGAACTCGGCGATGGGGTCTTGAAAGAAGTTGAAGGTGAGCTTGAGGAAGGCTGCCTAAGGGGTAGGGATGTCACAGGTGGCCTTAGCGGAGGGCGATAGGCTGGTAATGGTAGGGAGGGGATGAGAGAGAGTAGGAGATAGAGTTGAGAGTTTGTCAAAGGGGAGGCCTTGGAGATTTCTTAGATTTGAAAGTAGGAGATGTGTTGATCATAGAGAACCAAGGAAGGAGAAGAAGAGTAAACAAGAGAGAAGAGAGTGTAAATGAAATGAAATGGAAAACTCCATTCTATAGAATGAGCGTTTGTTATAATGATTGAAGGCTTTATAGGGGAACTAACAACCTTCCTAACTAACACTTAAGCAATATATTAACAGTCCCCCTCAAGTTAGTGGTTTTGAATTGATTAACAACCCCTAACTTGCTAAGAACTTTGTTACATTGTTCCTGAGATACAACTTTAGTAAAGATATCAGCTGGTTGTTCTTTGGTGGGAATATAGCCGAGAACAATTTCTTTCTTGAGCACTTTATCACAAATCTCATAACTAAAAGGCACTGACTATAGGGAAATCTTTGCACATGTGGCTAAGATGATCACAGTTCGCACTCTGCTTGATCTTGCTACGACTAGAGGATGGTCTGTGTCACAGATGGATATGACAAATGCATTCCTGCATGGTGAATTGGAGGAAATTGTGTATATGGATTTACCTTCGGCCTATTCTTTCCTTAAGCAGCTTTATTGCTATCAGGGGGGACTGTATGAATGAGGACAACAAAGCTAATGGTAGGGTATGCAAGCTAGACATGTCTCTCTATGGCTTAAAATAGGCGCCAATGCAATGGTTTGCCAGAATCTCTCAAGTGGTTAAAGTTGTTGGATATGTTCAATCCATGATTGATTATTCTCTATTCTTCAAAGCAACAAGATCCTCATATACTGCTCTTCTAGTATGTGTGGATGACATGCTGATAATTGGTGGCAATCCAATATAAATCAAGTGTATCCGTCAACAGAGCCATCTACTATGAGTTTCATTTTGAAGAGCCACTTGCAACTAACAGGGGACTGAGCTTCAGACTTTAGAACCAAGGTTTAAGTGTGATTTGCTTCAAGCGCTTAGAGCTCCACCTACATAGTCTTAATCCACTCATATTTGTTGAGTGCATCTTTAACGGATGTGGGTTAAGAGAGGGAGGCCACATTATGAATGAAGGCTAGGTATGATGGTTAACACATAGAGTATGATAGAAAAAAGAAGATGGGATAGAGAGACCTACATCTTGCAGTTGGATCGGAGCAAGAAGATGCACACATATAGTGATGTGCTCGGGAACTCTCCGAGCTAGTAGGATCGGCGATGAGGTTCCTCCATTATTTGAAGGGATAAACATTTTACTAGTAACCAGATATGTATGGCAAAATTCGCAGGCCTCTCACCCTTGAACTTGTCACACTCGATCTCAATCCTCTCAGAATCGCACTTCGAGGATCTCGACCTTTCGACACCTTCGTCTCTCACTAGGGCGTCTCCCTCGTCATATCACCAAAGGTTTTTGTTTTTAGCATCTCACCAAAAACATGATCCTTAACCCGGAATCAAAGGAAGAAAATGTGTTCAACTTTTCACTAAAAAATTCAACTTTTACTAGAAAATGGCAAGCCTTAGAAATATATATGAGAAAAATCTTTCCTACTAAGTGTTTACAACCGACGTGGGACATTTTTTATAGAAAAATAAAGGGAAATTCTATGATCTTAGATCACATCACATAGTCCTTTAGCCATCTGGGTGGAGCAAAATTTCTGGATGAGCGACAAACGTCAAGTGTAGAAGAAACTATAGATGATGTGTCAAGGGATGGAATGTCATCAAATAGGGGGGGCAACTGTTGATGGAGAGTAGCCCGAGAGAGCCTCAAACTCAGGTGGAGGATTGAAACTAATAGTAGGATGTGAGATGATGTCTACTGGTTGAAAATGAGGCAAAGTGTTGGAGCAAGGAATGTAATCATCAAAATGAAAGTCAAAAGAAGTGGTGTTGGGTATGGATGTATATGTGGGTGCATTTATCAACCGACGATGGTTGAGCATAAGGAAAGATATGCTCTATGAAAGGAAACCAACAAAGATGTAAGGATCAGATTTTGCATCAATAATTTTTCCTGCTAGTAGTAGAAGTAGCCACATAACAAAAAGATCCAAAGACTTTAAGTTTGTCATAGGTGGGTGGATGAGCATTTAGAATATCAAAAGGGTGATTTATTGTGAAGCAAAGGAATGGGTAAGCGATTTATGAGATAGGTGGCAGTTAACACACAGTCACCCCAAAGCTTGATTGGCAAAGATGCTTGAAATCTAAAGGCTCTCGGAGTCTCCAAAATGTACCTATGTTTCCTTTCAATATGACCATTTTGTTGAGAAGTAGCTATACAAGAGCTTTCACGAATACTGCCTTTGAGAAGAAGAAACGATGTAAGTGTGGTGTTAAAGAACTTAGTGCCTTGATCAAATCTGAGTGTTTGAATAGAAGCTTTGAATTGGTTTTCAATCATGGTAATAAAAGATATAAGAGAGGGAGTGGCCTCCGATTTCTATTTGAGAAGATAGGCCCAGACACACCGACTATAGTCATCCAAAATGGTCAAGAAGAAATGATATATGGCCAATGTATGTAGGGGTGTCATAAGGTCCCCACAAGTCACAATGTAACAAAGCAAAAGATTTTACAGCATGAGATGTACTGTGTGAAAAACTAAACTTTGTATGCTTAGTAAGTGGACATACAGAACACAAGAAACAAGATTTATCTTTATTCAACTCTCCAACAATGGAGGACATGTGCAATAATTTTTCATGAGGAGCATGACCAAGCCTAGTGCCACAAATTTGTGGGGCTGGTGTGCTCAAAAGGAAAAAAAAAACATAGGAATTATAGTATTAGTGGCACACTGAGGAGTATTGACAAGGTGTGACAAGTGCTGATCTAGCTCATCCAGAATTCCTCTCCCATACTTACCTTCAGGAGCCAAGTAGTAAAGTCCTCCCAACTCTTCACCAATTGCAATAAGCATCCTCTTTGGAGGGTCCTGGATGATACATTTGTTCGAGAAGAAAAGAACAATACAAGCATTATCATGAATCGGTTTGCTAATTGATATAAGGTTGAATTTAAAATGAGAGATATGGAAGGTTTTCGACAAATGGAGAGAGGATGTAAGCTTGAGATCACCAGTAAGATAAATGCGCCTGGTGGTGCCATCAGGGAGGTGAATATGGTCTGTGGCCCGACTATCAAGAATCCATAACCCTGTAAAATTAGAAGCTTGTTTTCGAAGCGTGCCTTTTTCTCGAACACGTAAGGCTTCCTCCAATTCAATATTGATTTGTTATTAGTTATTTGTTTTACCACCTTAAACTTGCTTTTATAATGCCAATCTAGATATCTAAACATCTCCCAACATCGATCTGCCGACCATTGCAATGGCTGCATTTCTCCTTCTTAGATTTGTCCTTTGTGGAGCCATTTGAGCCATTATAGCTTCTTTCATGAGCCATAAGCAGTTGAATCAATGAACCCTGACTTGGACTCAGATATCTTGGAGCTGATAGAATCCTGTAGAAGCAGGGCATGAGTTGTGCTAGCATATGGAAGAGGTGTGCTAAGGAGCAATTGACGGCAAGCGGATGAGTACTCCTCCCCCAAACCCAAAAGAAAGTGTATTAATTTGTTTTCCCGGTCATGTGCCTCAACTTGAGCCTGGATATTGCATTCACAACAATCACAATTGCAATGAATCAGAGAAACCAATCCCGAGAGCTGCTGCTAAAGACCTTGCAGGCGAGTGAAATAATCAGTCACAGAAGCACTACCTTGAGTAAAATCTTGAATCTCCTTTTTGAGAGAAAAGATCAAAGGACCATTACGTTGTCTAAAACTTTCCTCAAGATCAAGCCACATCTGTTTTGCCGTATCAAATTCATCAATTGTGGTATAGATTTCTTTCGAGACTGTATTCAAGATATAAGAACATACCATATCATTACAGCGGTTCCACATTGAAGCATTTTTCGGTGATTCAATCAAGGTTCCTTCAATGAATCCCAACTTGTTCTTGACCGAGAGGGCTTTAGTGATCGCCTTTCTCTAGCATTTGTAACTTTCGCCGGTGAGTTGAATTGTTGTAAGCACCATCCCAAAGTTTTCAGAAGGGTTGATGAACAAGAGGTTCTACAAATTAGTTGCAATGATGAGATCATGACGACGATGATCTCGTTCGGCCGAACGATCTTCTTTGTTCGCCATGGCGAATGAGATCTAGAGAAGGAGAGCAGAAAATTATGCGAAAATAAGTGATATATATATGATCGATTTGCATCCAATACCATGTTGATCCTAGAGAATCAAGGAAATAAGAAGTTTGGACAAGAGATCGAAGAGAGAGTGAATGAGCATAAACTAAAAACTCCATTCTCCAGAATGAGTGTTTTGTTACAATGATTGAAGGCTTTATAGGGGCACTATAGTGTCCCTATAAAGCCTTCCTAACTAACACTTGAGCACTGTTTTAACAAGATGGAATGGCCGCTTTCAAAGAGGAGCTTCACTCTCATTCTGCAAAACTTGTCCATAGCATGTTATCGTGGTAAGTATTAATTACTCACAATTAATTTTTAGGGCTTGTTTGTTTGACCCAAAAACTAGGCTACGAAAGGAAACAAAAACTGAATCCGTTTCCAGCATGTTTGTTTAACATCCACAGAGGAATGCTAAATTTCTGAGGGTTAAAGATTTAACCTCATTTATTACCCCCTAAAAAATCAGGTTTTCCTCCTCTTTCTAGATCTCATTTTTTTTAGGGTTAAAGCCTTTCTCTCCCCGTATCTAACTTCTTTGACCCAATCCCGTTCTAAAGCCTCTCTCTCTCTCTCTCTCCTTCGATGTCCTCTGCCCCCCCCCCTCTCTCTCTCTCTCTCCCCCCTTCGACCTCCGCTGTCCTTGCAACTCTCTCTCTCTCTCTCTCTCTCTCTCCATCCGCTGCCCTGATCTTGCGAGGACTTGTTCAGGATGATTTTATCTCACAAATTCTGAAACTTAGTGCTTGAATTTGATGAATTTTTGTACGAATTAAGGTTTGCTCGGTTGATTTGGTGAATTTGTTGCATGCAGTGATTTGTGTGAATTTTCTATATATTTTTGTAATTTGTAAATGAAATGATTCCTTTTTAAAAATCAACCAAACAAAATTACTCAGTATTTAACCTTATTCTATTTACTTTCTTTTCACCTCCAATGAATCCTTTCTTTTTACTTCTTTTAAACAAACGGGCCCTTAATATTTAATTATTGTCAACGATACTCCATTGCATCTTGTTGCGGTGGATTGTGATTCAAAATAGTTAAGCCTCCGCAGAATCATACAATAGTTAGGAGTGAACATAGTAAAAACTAGAAGTGTATGTATATAGTTTTTTTTTTCGACATTTAACTCATTAGAATACGTACTTGTGTGGATACTCACTAATTTGTTATGGATTCTTGGACTAATTTGCTCATAAGTTTTTTTTTTTTGGCTGCCCGGTGTGAAGTTTCAAATCAACAAAAACATAGATCAATTACTTAATAATTATAGAAAAAACAATAACACCATAGACAAAAATTAATTTTTGTTTCAAAGTGAACTACATTACACCACACCAAGAGTTTTATTGATCAAGCAAAGAGTACATTAATTAAGAGAATCATACCTATTAGACAAAATGACTAAATCATAGTAAATTAGTATCGAAACTTTATATCTCAGTGAAAATGCGAATATTTTGACATCTCTCATGAGTTTAAGTAGACTAATTTATATTATCCGATTCCATCTCAATTTTATGGAGTCTCATGCATGTTTCTAATTTTAGTGCTTCTATGGCATACAAAATCGCCTATGCTTCCTTTACTTCCATCTTTTCGATTCAATTCGATTCGGTTCGGATCCACAATAATCATTACAACAGAGCCTGTTTCTATCAGTTCCCTCGTAGCTAGCCCCAGCGTTCTCCATGGAAAATGACAAGGAATTAGATTACAAAGGATTGAGGTGTAAGAATTTGGGGAACGACGACAAGATACTACCAACAAAAACAACAAATTTAAATTTGTCTACCCAAGTTTAAAGCAATGCAAAATGAGGAGTTTTGTGCTTCGTGATCCTGATTTCAAGTGGAACAAATGTGTAATTTTCATCATTTGGTTTTAGAAAAATGTTAAATTGGTAAGGTAAAAAACAAACAATCTTTGTTTAAATAATTTTGCCAAAAGCCGTTGTCCATCCATATTTCAATTGTTACACCTTACCCAAATACAGGAAAAATGTTCTCAGTATCACTATGCCATGCCAGTTTGACGCTCAAGTAAAGGACATAAGTCATCGGCAATTCGGTCACCCCAATACTCAAGAGATGGAGATCGATCGTCCCCTCAACCATGAGGTGACCAATGTTCAAAGCTCGCCACTAGAAATCATCACTACAAAATCAACACCACTCCCCGCAATGTCTGCGAGGTGAATATTTAAGTGACCAACTTTATTCTAAGATGGTCCGTCGCCTGAATCATAAGGTGGCCAAATTCATTTGAAGGTATCCGTCACCTGATTATTCAAGAGATCAAGATCAACTTAGTTTGAGAATGCCCGTCCACTACTACAAAATTTCAATTTTATTACAGGACAATAATATCACGGATCTCTAATATCCGTGATATTATACTCTTAAAAAGAATTTATTTTAATTTTTTAATGACTAAAAGTCTAATATCATGGACATCACTTTAAAAATCCGGGATATTAGACGTGGATGGAGAAGTGGGATAAAAACTAATATTACGGGGCCAAAATTTAACCATACGCCCGGGATATTAGGGTCTATACTACATATCCGCTCGCACCTTATCGTCTCTCAAACCTGAAACCCCAAACCCTCGCTTCCTCGATCCTCCTCATTCGGTTTCCATGGCTTCCATTTAGCCCCTTTCTCTTTCCTCCTTTACCCTCTCCAAGCCGAATCCCTTTTGCACTCTCTCCAATCGTTCTCCTTCTCCTCCCAAAGCCCCAACGGCAGCCACCGCCTTCCCGCGGCAGCACCAGCAGCGACGACCTGTTGCCACCAGTTGCCCGTCTAACCCTTCCTCCTATGTCGCCAAGCGTGAGAGGTCTCGGATATGATCCGCTGAGAACGCTGTTCACCTCATCCCTCTCGTCCTCGTCGCCTGCGCTATTATCCTCTGGTTCTTCTCCATCCAGGTCTCGCTCTCGACTACTCCATTTACCTTCTGATTTCGGTGACTTTTCTTTATTTTTTTTTTGTTTTTATTGATTCATTGATTGATTAGTTGATTAATTGATTGATTGTTGGAACTTCGAATGATTGGAGAGTTGATTTTCATTTGTTTCTATGTTGTGTGGTGAAATCGGATTGATATAACCTAGATGCAAAGCTATCATTTGATGTATAATTCGTAATTTCCCTTGTAGTATTACAGAAATCTGCACGGACATGGTTGGGGGTAATACAGATTGATTCAAATTGGATGTACAAATTGCATCAGTTAACAGTTCAATTTTCATTTTATAATCACCATTTGATTATGCATCCAGCAAATCCTCTGATTTAAATAACTTCATAATTGGAAAAAGAATTTGAATAACTACATAATTTGAAGAAAAGAAAAGAAAAGGTAAGCTCAAATTAAATCTCAAAAGAGAACTCAACTGAGTTGTCGGGAGTTTCTTAGTATATTTAGATGTGCTTTATGATGGATAAATCAAAAGTGTCAATATTGCTAGTTCAACAACATCAGTTTTATCCATGGACTTGCTACATTTTTTCCAATGGATTAAATTACTTTAATGACTTTTTTTTTTGTGCTTTATTGATGGTCTTCAAGATTAGGCTTTATACATTAAGAAGCAACCCCAATGAAACGACATTACTTCATGTAACAGAATCTAGAAAGGAAGATGTATGATATCTTAATATGTATTTGTTATCTTTGTATATCAATCCCCTTTTTTTTCAATCATAGTTGGCAATCAAATGCCTTTACATTTTGCACTAAATTAAGCACATTCTTACAATCTTTTAAGACGTATGTGGTGTAAAAAACTATGAAACATTTACTCCGTAAAATAATTTCTATGTAACTTGTTATTAAGCGAATTATTGATCATCTCTCCTACATATGGCATGGACTTTAATTTAAGAAAATCCTTGTGCTTTTGAAAGGAATAGATGATGGCTTGTAGCTGCTGCTCTTGCTTACTCCTGCAAAGTGAGAAATCGATTGTTTTGTTCTCCGATCACTGAAAATTAATCTGCAATCATCATCATGTGTCATCCACTCCCCCTCACAAGTAGATATTGTTAATTGTTCGTTCTCCAGTTACTTGTTCTCCTTCTTGCACCAATGTAAGTTTGATTTAGGGTTCTTAATGTTGTTCAAACCAAGGTTCCACGGTTTGCTCGTATGTCTAAACTTACTACATTTATGATTTGATCTAAAATTGCTTGATTTAGGGTTCTACAATGTGCTATGCTGGTCTTTTCATTTCTTTGAATATTTGTAAGAATATGGAATCTGATTGTACAAATTGTATCAGTTAATAGTTTTATAGTTTACATTTCAATTCAATACACGTTCTCATTAAAAAGAAAATATGTTTTTTGAAATGCCCTTTCAAAATAATATTTTTCTGATTGGGTTCATCTAAAGTGTGTCTTACTACTCCTAATGAAGGTAACTCCTCAAGATGCTCGCAAGCTAAATCTTCCTCCAGAATATAACAGAATTCCATCGGGTGAAACCTTTGTCAAACCAAAACCTCAGAAGGTATACAATAGTGCGTTAAGCTGCTTTTGTACAGCTAAGCTTAGGCAATTTCTACCTTCATCTATAGAATAATTAATTATTTGTTGAAATCCAATACCAATATGTTTTCAGCTAAGCTTTTGTGTGCATGCATTATTTTGGAAATGAAATCATAGTTTGTGTGCTTGTTCTTTTATTGCTTAAGAGCGAGATCCTTGACTTAAGTTCCCATCCCTTAAGTTTCATTATCTAATTCTAATACAATTCCTTTGTTTTAGTTTCCAAATCACGACTAAGCAAGTTAAACCATCATTTTTAAATTTTCATTTCCACACTGAATTTTGAAAAAAATGTAGCTAATTATACTTTTGGAGATGCACAGTTTAGTGTTTCTTTTTGGACCAAGAAACATGTGGAAATAATTCTTGGTGCTGATGGTTAGAGGGACAGTGCAAGGCAGTCTTTTTGGAAGATTGAAAAACAAACTTCCTATTTGTCCCATTATTTCTTTCATAAAAAAAAATTGGATCCAAATGCTTCGGGCTTCATTAGCAAAAGAATGAATCATGTCAATGGGGACCTCTTTTAAGTTGTATCATCCTTCTGAAATCCACAGTAGGGATGTCCTTGGATCTTAGATTTGGATCTTTTGCATTCTCTGAGAAATGTCTGTTTTGATTTTTCTGAATTGCACCTGCAGCTGTAAGCATTCAGATTCCGTCTTCCATAGCAAGGAAAAACTTATTCTATTTGATTGGAATCATCTCGAAAAATGATAGCTTTAAACTAGCTAGCGAATTAACTGAACTAATTTTAGTGACACCTTGTCTAGTAAACAGGGTGCCCATGTGTCACTTGAACTAATGCTTATTTAGGATATGAACATTTAGGATGCTAATAACCGTGAAAGGTCACAGAACAAGCATAATATTTACTTAGCTTTTAAATAATCTAAACCAAAGTGTATTTTTTTTATTGAGGATGATGTAGCTTATGATGCTGTTGAATTAGCTAGTAACGGCTTCATGCTGTTGAATTAGCTAGTTAATTACGTACGTTGTAATTTAACTTGCATTCTTGTTGGCCGTAGGAGGACATTAAAGCTCCCATTTTGTAAACCAGAATATGTTAATCAATCTCTGCTAGGTGCTGTTCAGTTTTTGTTTTAAGGAACTTCATCCTTGATGCCCATCAGATGGTAATATCTACTACTGCTATGAAATACTTGAGTTAACATTCCTTGAAGATTTTACCTGCAATTCATGTTGTAAAGTATAATATGTTAATCCATATCATGTCTTTTTCCTTCAAGGTCCAATCTGTTCGGGGTGTACTGAGGCTCCAACTCTTGCTTAGCTGCAATAATCAAGATCTAGCTGTCAAGTATAGCTTCAAACACACATGGCCACTAGAAGCATTTCGTCACTTGCGCTTGAAATGACGGTATCTTCTACTTGGTGTAAATTTGTGGTCATGCTATGTATAGCCAAAATATTATTCGGTATGTGTGCTCGAATTTAAATTTGTTGTTCAAAATACCAACACATGGTTGCTAGAAAAGAATCGTCTTCTATTTCTCATATTTGAGATACTTCTAGAGTTTCATTCTTATTTTTGTGATCTGCTAGTGAAAGCTGTAAAAATGCACAAGAGAGATTTGATCAATTGATCCATTAAAAAAAAGAACTTTATAGCCCAAACCTTGTTGTCGGGCTGTAAAGTCATTTTTTTTCTTCTTTAATGGAACTTTATAGCCCGGGTCAAATATAACCGGGCTGTGAAGTCACTTTTTTTTTAATAAAAAAGACCCTAATATCACGGGCGTGTCAAATGGAAGATCTGTGATATTATAGTGGTAATAAGAAAAATAGACAGTCTAATATCACGGGCGTGTCAAATGGGAGATCCGTGATATTAGAGTGTAATATGAGAATTACCAAAGTCTAATATCACCGGCGTGTCAAATGTGATATCCGTGATATTAGAGTGGCTTATCTAATAGCCCACTGATGTGAAGCCCGGGCGTGTCTTTTATCATATCCGTGATATTAGGCTCGACATATCCGTGATATTAGGCCTAATTTGTACTAGTGGTCACCCAATTATTTAAGTGACAAAACCTAGTTTAGAATTGTTTAGGGGACTAACAAAGACTCCCTTTAATTGGGGATCAGGATCCTCTCCATATAAAAAACTCCTAATATTTGTCTAATCAATCAATCCCATTCGTTAAAATAAATCAACGGTGCAGATTATGCCTCATTAATTAAATCCAACTAATTCCAACCTTTGCTGGACTGCCCAAACCCCTCCATCGAAATTGAATATGAAAACTAGAACCCTCCTCTCTATCCACTTTTTCAAGGAGGCCATTCATCCCAGCCACCGCGTCCAGCCACAGTATGCCCCTAATCACCACCGCCCCTGCATCTAACAATCCGAGGTGGCCCTTTGCCGTTGCCGCTATCCAGTCGCATCACAATCTAGTCGTCGCCGATCCTTCATCGACCAGTACAAGGAGATCCTTCATCGCGGCCGCCATCCAACCACCGAATTGAACATGCTAATCCAATCGCGTTGGGTGCATCTTCGGCCACCATCGCCTGCTCCGTTGTCCACCACCATAGCCTTGAGTGCATCTTCTGCATACACTCATCTCTCTCAATTAACACGCTCATGGTTGCAAAATTAAATCCTCTAACACATAAGAGGAAGACTAAATCAACTAATCAAGCAATTGAATCGATGAGTGATCAATTAGACCACCGATTTAGCACCTCCGGCGACGGGAGTCACCGCTGCGAGGACCGATGGCATCGCCCGGAATGTCGGTTTGTCGTCGCCGTCCATGATGACAACGAACTCCGGAACTATAAAGGACGTGCCGGTGAAATCCACTCCCTTGACCGATTTCTGGCTCGATGCTCTCACCGCGGTGGTGGTGGACAACGGAGCAGGCATTGGTAGTGGTGGTGGGTTGTGGGCACTCCAATCTGGGCGGTGGGGACTGGGGAGAAACGTGGGCGGTGGGTTGGGTACTTGTGTTTTAAAGATGGAGGCTGAGAAAGAAGAATTGGGATAGTGATTAATTATTTTTAAATTAATTAATTATAACTATTAAATTTTAGCCTTTGATTTGGTTCAATGGTTGAGATTGATTTATTAGGTAATTATAAGGAAGCCTCCCATTAGGAGAGGATCCGGTTCCTTTAATTGGTTACTTGAGTAATTCATTTTTATTACTCAAGTAACCAATTTATTCTTTGTTAAATTGGATAACTATCCCTTTTTAAATTTTTGTTTTATTAAATATACTTTTGAAGATTTTGTTTTGTTAATGACAAATTTTCCCATTATTCGATTGTAACAACAAATATTCACATCCTTAATTAATTCTCATTCCATTGACGCTTCTTCAATTAATTGACGCTCCTCTTTCAACGAAGGTTCGTAGACGCACCATGGTTACAATTGTGAAGATATTGAAGGTTGGTTTTGTGTTATTTGTTCAAGTGATTTCTACTATGACTTCCATGGTTACGATAATATGAAAACTCACCAAATTTTGTCTTTAATGAATCGGTTATGAAGTCAACCAAGGTTGATGAATTGCTTGTGATTTATGTCGTGATTCATAATTAGATGCAACGCTTCCTTCACCTAGGAATTTTTCTATGATTTCATTTAAGAAAAGATTCATAGTAATCGGCTAATCGCTTATTGTGATTTGATGAAGCGCTTATTTGGTTACAATAATTTTAGGCTGCAATAATCGCTATCTATGACTACAATAATTGTAGGTTACAATAATCGCTACCTATTGTTACAATAATCGATTCATGTATTGTAACTCAAATCCACAATTCAATTACAGATATAGTAATAGGTACAAGGCTCCGCTCATTACAAGAATTCACTCATTACACGAAATCTTGTATTACATTAGTTTGAATACGCAATGTTGATTGATGATTAACAATACAGGAACTTGGTTACAATCTTGTATTACATGAACGCTATTGTAATATAAGAATAATTTTGTATTAGAGGAATGTTATTGTAACACAAGAATGAGATTGTATTACATAATTTTGTAACACGGACGCTATTCTATTACATAAATAATATTGTAATACAATAATGATATTGCCTCACAAGAATCGACCACATACATGAATTAGAGTTTGTAAAATACAACCGTCAATAAACAATTCTAAGCAAATAATTTGAAGATTCAAGAGTAACTTAAAACCCTAATCAATTTCACGTTGAGAAAAATATCTTCATCTACCAAATCTTCTACAATAATTTAACCGTCTACAATAATAAACAATTCTAAGCAAATAATTTGTTTTTACTTTTTCAAATGATAAAATTTGATTGTAAGGGTATAAAGGTAATCTCTATCTAAAAAAAAGTACAATTACCTAAAAGAAAACTCAAGGAGTATAGTTAGTAAAAAAAAACATAAAAAGGGTATAATCCACCTAATTTTGTTTTTATTCTTTGTATGTCATTTCAATTGCTTTGACTATAAAATGGAAGAGCTTGTGAAGAGACAAAAAAGGAAGTCAATGGGCTTGGAAGAGCTAAGGAAGAAGTCCCCAAGAGCAAGGAACAAGCCAAATAAGCATTATAAGCCGAATCGGGAAGCTAAGGAATGAGTCGAAACGAAGGAAATGTAAAAACATCCTATTTTGGATTTCGATCACTTCGAAGCTATCGTGACAGGAGCGGTGCCTGCTGATGCTCCACAATGCCCACCGATCCTGCAGCACCCGCGAAAGGTCCTCAACGCCTGCTGGAGTGGCTTCTGCCGCTACCCATCGACGTCCATCGATCCTGTATCTTAGCAGATTCTTCCCGCGGCTGAATCCAACCCATTTGGCTTTGCTTGCATAATAAAAAGGCACGTCTTCTAAGGTTTTTAGCACTATAAATAGGGCCCTCATTCAGCCATTCCACACATCTCACACAACAATTCCATTCACAAATTCATCCTTTAGAGTTTGTATTTTCTATTCAATTCGAATGAGATTTAGGTAAACCATGAGTGGTTAATTCTTCTATTTGTTTTGCCTATATTTGGGAGACTTAGTTGGTGATTTGACTTCAATTCAGTTGTACAGTTTCCTATAATTCCTTTGAATTTCCTTGCTTATATTCCGATATTATTATGCTTAATCACCATGATAGTATCTTCCTAGGTTTTTATTCTATGGAATTTGAATGAATTCCATAGTAGCATGCTTACGATTGTGAAGACCTTTGTTGGATCATGATAAGTAGGAAGTTTGACATGTGTCTTAAACGTCAGTTTACCTTGCTTAACTTGGTGTTATTCATGTGCCTAGATTCTTAGGAATTTATGCTATCTTTATATTAAATCTTAGTCGTGCTTTGGTTAGATAAAGATGTAAGGGATTAATTTCATTCGTTATGTTTTAATCTACATAAACAATGAAGGTTCGATAATGTATAAGTAATATAAAGATACTCTAGAAGGGGGGTTGAATATAGTATGCCAACTTTTCGCTGATAATCTCAAGACTTTTGAAACGCTTGCAAAACTCTTTGAGATTAGTTCTTTCCTTTGGAAAACCTGAATCACCAACGAGTTATACAATTCGAAACAAGTACGGAAATATGGTAAAGCAATATGTAAAGAACGCAACGAATTGTTAACGAGGTTAGGCACGAACTTGGCCTACGTCCCCGCCTAGGGTTCTTCCACAACCCTAGGATTCAACCGGCTTTATTGATTCACAAGACTTCGGATCCTAGTAGCTCACCGAGAAGCCTCTCTCCTATACAATTGCAATCTAGTCAACTCACGTTCTCTTGGAGTCCTAGACCAATCTAGAAGAGCCCCACCTCTCTCAGCTATCTAGTACAATCCTCTTACACTTCGTGAATCAATCGCCTAGTGTCCACTTCCTGAGTTACAAATTCTCGAGTATAACACTCACTCAAAATATATCCTATAAGCTCACCGTGTAACTCTCAAATGCTTTGCAACAAAAGACATGACTCTTAACAACTAGCAGAGAGCACACGAAGAAGACAGATTGACTTGAAGGCTTGAGTGTGAATGAAAGCTTGTGTTCAACAACTGTGTGTCAGTCTTCCCTTCTTCATTTCCATTATATTGAACAAATCGGTGCCACCTTCAAAGAAGGATCTTCTCTTCAACGGCTAGACTGATCATGGAAATCTTCACAATCTTCTATTTTGGGAAACTCCGAAGCCATAATCTCCGATTTGATTCTTCTCGACTTCAAGATTAAGGAAGAAGATTTCATTCAAAAATCTTGCTGCATATGTTAGTGCATAATATATATATAATAATATATGGAAATATATAATAATAACATATAATAACATTCGGAAATAATATGCACATAATACACGTTTTGTGTTTCATCAACACAAAACCTTTGAAACCTTTGAAATCATTTCCGATTTTTATCAAGGGACTGGAGTTATCAAATAAGATAGGAGGAAAATATATAAAAGAAAATATAACAACTTGAGTTTGAGTCTAGGACCAATAAGCCAAATAATGTCGAAGAATGCATAGGTGGAACTTTTTTCTACATTGAATTGATTTCAAAACTTATACTTTCTGCTTTACTATTTTCCTTGCACTCTAAATTACTTTACTTTTCCCACTTTTTGTAACTTAGTAGCAACTAAACTACATTGCGAATCTTAGATCTCTCCTTGGGTTCGACCATGCACTTATTGCTATACTAGCTTTTGTGTGGTAATTTCCATTGGCAAGGTAAACTACAACACTTACCTGTGACCAAATTTATGCACCATTACCGGGGAGATCTATTTGATTTTTTTTGGTGTACTTTAAACAAAACAAAACAAGGTCTTCCAAGACCCTTGGTTCACAGCAGTTTCAAAGTCTAAACCATCAAACCATCTCCCCCTTTTTTGTCTTTCAACAAATGGATGAGTGTGAAAATAGTCACCAAATTTGAAAATCAAATTGACTTACCAAAAATTCAAATTTTAAAGAGATCCTTTCAATTCTTAAAGGCTAAGGCAAGAAGATATTTATCCGATTTAAAATAATTTCCACAAATAAAATATAATCGGATAATATCCCATAAAAAGATTTTCCCGAAAATAAAATAGGTAATGTATAAAGAAGGTTAAAAACCATTAAAACTATATTTGATCAAATATCTAATAAGATATCAACCAAATATATGATCCATTATATGTGCTCTACCGTTCAGTTCGCAAACTTTGACATGAATCTCAAAGGTCTTGACGTTGAGTAGAATTTATCTTTCGTAAAGGGAAAACTCCCCCTACGAAAATGCATCCCTGTTAAGCATTCCGATCTCACGTCTAATGAAGGTGAACCTGTCCTCTGCCAAAGGCTTAGTAAAAATGTCAGCCCATTGATAATCAGTTGAAATAAAGGATATGGACACATCACCTTTTTCGACATGGTCTCTAATGAAATGATGCCTTACATCAATATGTTTGGTCCTTGAATGCTGAATATGATTCTTTGTAATGGAGATGGCGCTTGTATTGTCACACTTAATAGGAATGCCTTTGAGGTTAATGCCAAGATCTCTCATTTGTTGAGCTATCCAAAGGATTTGGGAGCAACATGCTCCAACTGCTATGTATTCGGCTTCGGCAGTGGAAAGAGCAACTGAGTTTTGTTTTTTTGAGTGCCAACTAATCAAGGATGCCCCTAAGAGTTGGCATCATCCCGACGTGCTCTTCCTATCCACCTTATAGCCTGCAAAGTCTGCATCAGAATACCCAATTAGTGTAAAATCTCTTTGCTTTGGGTACCACAAGCCAAGCTCCTTAGTGCCATTGAGATATCGAAAGATCCTCTTCACAACCACGAGGTGAGATTCTTTAAGGTCAGCTTGAAACCTAGCACACATGCAAACATTAAACATGATGCCAGGTCTACTAGCAGCAAGATATAATAAAGATCCAATCATCCCTCGATACTCTTTTTGATTGACACTCTTCCCATTATTGTCTTGATCTAGAGATAAGGTTGAGCTCATGGGTGTCTTGGCTGCCTTGGATTGATCCATCTTGAACTTCTTCAAAAGATCCTTAGTGTAGTTGCTTTGATTGACAAAGATCCCTTTCTTAGATTGATGAACTTGTAATCCCAAAAAGAAGTTGAGTTCACCCATCAAGCTCATCTCAAATTCACTGCAGATAATGTCAGAAAATTCTTTGCACAAAGATGTGTTAGTAGCCCCAATAAATATATCATCAACATAAATTTGAATAACCAAAATGTTCCTTCCTTTGGTCTTGATAAAAAGAGTCTTGTCGATCAACCCCCTTTTAAAACCATTTTCTAAAAGATATTTTGACAAGCACTCATACCAAGCTCTTGGGGCTTGTTTTAAACCATATAGCGCTTTGTCTAGTTTGTAAACATGATTAGAAAATTCTGGAGTTTCAAAAACCTGGGGGTTGAGCCACATAGACTTCTTCCTCTAAGAAACCATTAAAAAAAAGCACACTTGACATCCATTTGATACAATTTTATGCCCATAAAAGATGCAAATGCTAATAAAATGTGAATGGCTTCAAGCCTGGCTACGGGAGCAAAAGTCTTCTCGTAGTCAATACCTTCCTCTTGATTGTAGCCTTGAGCAACAAGCCTTGCTTTGTTTCTCATGATCTTACCATTCTCATCTAGCTTGTTCCGAAATACCCAACGTGTGCCAATGACTGATTGATGCTTTGGCCTGGGCTTCAAGGTCCAAACTTTGTTCCTTTCAAATTCGTTAAGCTCACTTTGCATAGCAATGATCCAGTCTGGCTCTTGAATGGCCTCATCTACCTTCTTTGTTTCTATAAGAGAAACAAACGCGTGAAAAGAACATAGATTTTTAAGTTTAGAACGAGTTTGAACACTAGATGTAGGGTTAGAGATGATATCCTTTAATGAGTGTGATGAGGAGTATTTGAACTTTCTCTTGCTAGTATCAGCTCCTTGGTTCGTCACATCAACATGATTGATTTGTGGTACATCCGACTCCATGGATCTGTTAGGCTCGGGTTACACCAGTTTCTGAAGTCTCAACACTTTTGGATTGGTCGCCAAGGGCTTTGGACGAGGCTTCAACACCTTGGGCCAATTCTTCAGTGTTAAGAATCTGATCCTCGTGTGCATGCTTTACACATATCAATACCTTTGAAGTCCATATCAGGTAGTCCTCTTACAAGCCCTTTGGACACAAGCTTCTGTAGTGTATGTGGGCTCACATGACCGAGTCTCCTGTGCCAGAGCTTTGGATCGTCCGTCAAAGGCTTTAGACAGGTTAAGCTTCCTTGTGCCACTTGCTCAGCATTCACAGCATAGATGTTGTTATAACGATAGGCAGTTAGAACTATTTCACTTGTATCTTCTCTGCAGACTAAACATCTTTTCTTGTTAAATCTAACATCATTACCACTACCACATAGTTGAGAAACACTAAGCAAATTATACTTCAAACCATTAACAAGAAAAACATTTTTAATGCTATGGTTAGGATTATTCCCAACACTACCAATACCAACGATGTCACACTTTCCTTTGTCACCAAGAGTGATTGTTCCAGTGGATTGCTTCTTTAGATCATGGAACAGATACCTCTTCCCACTCATATGTCTCGAGCATCCACTATCAATAATCCATTTTTGCTCTTTCACCTTAGTGATCTCCTGTAAGACAAACATTAACCTTTTGGCTAGACCAATAAGCAAATTTACATCCATTATAGGGATAAACCATATTTGGTAAAATAGTGCCTTTCAGGACCCAAACATGTGTTATCCGTTCTTTTCTCAAGTGAAGAGGAAATGTATTGCGAATGATATGTGGATCCTTTCTTCTATAGGGGCAGGTCTCGTTTACATGTCGCTTTCTTGCACAGTGGTGACATATAGGAGAGGTTCTGCTTTCTTTTGCCTTTATAAAAGTGGTAATGTGCTGCTTCCTTAAAAACCTTGGATTGTAACCAATACCACTTTTGTTTAGAGAAATTTGTTGCTCACCCAACATCATATCAAGAGTGCCTTTGGATTTGGTAAAACTTATGAGGGTTGTCTGTTGGTCTTGAATCTTCTTATTCAGGGAGATCTTCTCGTTCTCTAAGTCATGATGTTCATTTCTTAGAGATGAGAGATCTTACTTGAGTTCAGATTTCTCTGAGTCAAGAGTCTTGACTTTAATGTCAAGACGTGAATAAGAAGTTTTAAGACTTTTGACCCTCATAGACAGATCCTCAATAGTTCTTTCCTGGTTCACAGTTTTCTTAATAAGAGTGTTGGTTTGGGCAATAAGTTTCTCTTTATTAGCAATCATATTAGAAAGGAATTCCGATAATACCTCTTTTGGACTTGCCATAAGCTCTCTTATAGTTACCTCAAGTTACTCATCGTGGGATTCATCTCCTGAGGCCATAAGACAGACATTGGCCTTCTCATCATCGGAGTCTGTGTCAGAATCGCTCCAAGTTGCCACCATGGCTTTCTTTTTCCATCTATCACCTTTCTTGAATTGTCTCTTTGTCTATTGAGGGCAGTCTTTCACAGGATGATCTGTTTCACCACATTCAAAACAAGACAAAAGTTTAGTCTTCTTATCATATTTGTTGTATTGAGACTTACCTCGAATTTTAGAAGACTCGAATCCATCCTTATTGTTGAATTGCTTCTTCATTTTGAGGATTCGAGAAAGACCCCTTGTAATAAGAGCAAAGGGATCGTCCTCATCATCATCCTCATCTTAAGAATCAGACACATCTTTGGGCTCATCCTTCTTGGACTTGAGTGCCAAGTTCTTAGTGCTTGTTGGAAGTTCTCCATCGTCTTCATTGAGAATCATCTTATGTGTGATCAGCTTCACAATCAAATCATCAAGGGGTAGAGTGGTGAGATTCTGGGCTTCTTCTATGGCTGTCACTTTCGGACCCCATTTGTCTTTTGGGAGGCACCTCAATATCTTCCTCACATTCTCAAAGGTCTTGCCGAGAGAATCAAGGTTGTTTGTGATTTCTGTGAACCGTGTGAACATAGCCTTAATAGACGCATCTTGCTTCATTTTGAAGAGTTCATACTTTCGAAGGAAGATGCTGATCTTGATGTCCTTCACTTGACTAGTTCCTTCGTAGGTGACAACTAGTTTGTCCCAAATCTCTTTATCCGACCTACAATATAGTAAGTTAATATCCTTGTAGTTCTTGGAGACGAGTTCAAGATCCGCTTGGATGAATTTAGCTTCGGTCTTCGCGACTTTGGTTCAATTTCGTCCGTTTTTCACTTGAACCTTCGGACCATTCTCTATAATGTTCCAAAGTTCCAGATCTTGATCTATAATGAACATTTTCATCAAGGACCTCCCGTGGACGAAGTTATTTCCTACAAAAACTGGTGGTCTACTGATAGACCTTCCTTGTGCAAATCCTCCGCTCGCTTCACCGGACATGATCAAACCTCACAAGATTGTTAGATCAAAAGAAGTGAGTAAGGCTCTGATACCAATTTAAGGTTCGATAATGTATAACAAAGTAATATAAAGATACTCTAGAAAGGGGGTAGAATAGAGTATGCCAACTTTTCGCTGATAATCTCAAGACTTTTGAAACGCTTGCAAAACTCTTTGAGATTAGTTCTTTCCTCTGGAAAACCTGAATCACAAACGAGTTATACAATTCGAAACAAGTGCGGAAATATGGTAAAGCAATAAGTAAAGAACGCAACGAATTGTTAACGAAGTTCGGCACGAACTTGGCCTACGTCCCCGCCAAGGGTTCTTCCACAACCCTAGGATTCAACCGACTTTATTTATTTATAAGACTTATGATCCTAGTAGCTCTCTGAGAAGCCTCTCTCCTATACAAGTGCAATCTAGTCAACTCACCTTTGATGGATTACCTTACATGGCTACCGTCGGGCTCAGCCTGACCCTAGAAGTTGGGTGACTACTCCCTCTTCATCATCAAAACACACATCAAAATAACTTTCATTAAATGAAAATGAAGCTTACAACCAAACAAAGCCAATTCCGCTCTCGCCTCTTCAACTCCACTCGGCCACAAAATCTTAATAAAACCTCTAAATTGCCTAACTAGTGTTTGCTCAATTGCTTGAGAATAGAATTGGAATTGCAATGCCTAAGACTCAGCCCCTAGGGCTTTATTTATAGTGCTCAAGTCCTCGCTAATCAAGGAGAGAATGATTCTATCTCTATCTATATCAAACTATCCTCTTTCTTGAGATATAACTTTGATAAATAAATTAAATAAAACAATTAAAATTCCCTAAAGTAAATAGGAGAATTACTAAAATGGGTAAATCAGCCTTCAACTTGATAGATATCTCGTGACTTCACTTGTAAGCAACCTCAATCACTCGGATTCCACTCGATTTTGACTTTGACTGGCGCCAGGGTGTACTCGACATCGAGTAAAGTACTCGACGTCTAGTTGAATTCTTCTGCTCCTCGGATTGTGCTCAAAATCGGCTAGGATTTGCACTTGACACGTACTCGAAATCGAGTAGAGTACTCGACGTCTGGTAGTTTCTAGGCTATCGAGGGGTGTTGTGCTCGACTAGTGCTCGAGGACAAAATTTTGACCAGATGTACTCGACATCGACTAGTATGGTCGACGTCGACTAGTCTTGATGAGTAGATTCTTCCTTGTTTTCTGCTCGATGTGTTCTGCTTCAACTCCTACTCTTCCATGGTTTTCTTCCTTCTCCGAATTGCTTGTAAGATGTCTCGATTTCTGCAAAGTTAAACAGAAACTAGCATAGACTTCCATAATTTTCAAATAAGCATAAACTACACAAATTATGTATAATTCTAACCCAATGATATTAAATGCATGCAGAAATCAATTTAAAAGTTAATGCAAAACATGGCAAAATAGGCGTACATAAGCTATTAGTGACAAATATTTTCCTCGTAAAAAGTCAAACTTTTTGTCGTCAATTAAGTGGAAGGATTCAAAAATAGTCATTTAATGTATTTTGCGTCAAATGCACGCAATTTCATCGCTAACATTTTTTCGTCGTTAATGATGATGTAAAACTGTGTTCATTTTATTGGTGACTAAAATTTTCATCGCAAAAAGACTTTCATTTTGTCGGGAAAATAGGTGAAGGATTCGAGAATAGTCGTTAAATATATATTTATTGGTAAAAGTGATTTTCTCACTAAAATATTTATTTCCTCATTAATGATAAATAGTATAGTTTTTTTCTAATTATAATAGCTTATGCTGGATTTGAACCTACATCTTTGTGCTTAAGCACATCGCTCTATCATTTGAGCTAATAGACTTAAATAAAATTATATTATCTTTTCATGCCCTTTGATTTGTTTAGAAACACATTACAGAGCTAAAAACACATCCCATTCACTTCCTCATGAATAACCATACCATAACTTCAGTTTTGCAACAATCATAATCATAACAGAAAGTATTTACCTTATCTGCACAAGTTCTAAAGAAGTAGATAAGATTAATTGCACCAAAACCCGTCTTTATGATCTTTGGGAGGGCACTGCTAGGAAATAACATAAATGTGCCTATATCAGCATTAACAACCCATTAAGCACCATGATTCCGCATATGTGAAGAATGTTAGTCCTTTAATTATCATCTCATTTAACCATTTCTTCCCCCATCCTTTCCACATATCCTTAGTCAAGATTCACTTCTTAAAAGCATTATTATCAAAGTAGTGCTTCTAGCGAAAGAATTAGCACCGCCTCAAGCTACTTTGATACCAAAAGAATGCATCTCTATCACAACACATACCCATGTTACAATATACATGCCACATATGCTTCATTTGTAGTTTCTTTTCCCTTCTCGGACATAACTCCCATTATAAATCATTCAATGGCATGCAGAAACGTATTTTACAATGCAATGGAGGTATTGCACAAGCAGCATAACAAGTTTTTAACAAAAGGAACAAGTGTGACCCACTCACCTTTGGAACTTATTTTCCTCCCAATATTTTGTAGCTTCATCTCATCTGGTGGCATATCAGCAAGGTTTCGCTCTAAAGCACCACTGAATGAAATGATTATTTCACCCCCATGTTCTTGCACCCTAATACAATTATTCGTATAATTAATAAAGCAGTCCATGCAAAACTCAACCGATGATGCTAATATGCCAACACAGAACGAATCAAAGATATCCAAGGTTAAACAACAAGATACACAAATGCATAAGCAATATAAGATAAAATTAGCTCCCAATATTTTCACACTGAATTGCAAACACCAACCTTAAATTTTTGAACTAAGAGATGTAGATGGACCATATCACAAAACCAACAGTATCTCTATTTTATTTTCTCTCTTGAAAGAATATTATAGATCCAAATTTTTGTAGCGCTTGACTATCAAAGCAAGCATTCTTAATTCACTCAAATCCATGCTTAGATTGAATGAGTATTAAAAAAAAACAATCAGTTGTTATTTGAAATAAGCATTTTTGTTTTCCAAGTTTGCAAGTTTTCTAACTTCCCTCCCTCTTAATACCTATTCAAAGCATTGTTTGAGGTAACACACCTGAAAATGATTTCTTGTTACATTGAGATAAAAGGTTACCACTCAATAACTTGAAACCCACAATGTTTACATGTCCCAACTAAGCTACAAGATAAATAAACAATCTTATTGAACATAAATATATGCATCCAGTGCAAAAGCACAAATATCTTCTTCTAAGCTACAAATTAAACTGAGTTACATGTTGGCTGAATAAAGTGAAATTTTGACATGGAAAATCATATTTTTCACATAATTTATGTGATGAAGTAGGAAACATGGTCCTGTGAGATAGACATACCTCTACATTTCGAAGATCAACAAAATCATGAGATGCAACATGGTAGATAGTTAGCTGCCTAATTACAAATCCACGCCTATTGACAAAATCGGTCATTGGGATATTATACAACTCTTCTTCAGACACACCCATCATGACATTTCCAACTGAATCACCAGCTCTATCAACTTGTGACCAACCTTTTGACTGTTCAACAAGCTCAAAAATCTTCAACATAAAAGATAAGTGTTAGATTACTGAAACAACATTATAAACTAATGTAGATTATATAATACATGTGTAACCGCCAATGGGTCATATATTAAGTGTGTAACTACCTTGGAAGTTATATCATCGGTTTCAGATGCTCCATTCTTATGATCATCAATAAGACCAGCAGCCAGCATAGCAAAATTTGTTTAAGCCAAGACCAGTGACAATCATATCACAAACAATAGCAAGCCTACAACCAGGCAAGCATGTTAGCATAGACCTAGTTTAAAATCAGACCCACAATTGCTATAATTACTTAGCTATATCCTAGAAACTTGAAGCATGAACAACAGCCAGCCATAATGTAGGACATCATCAATGACCCCTACAACCTTGTTTTAAAGTAGAGACAATGTCGTATCGTTCCAGATTCCATCCTAGCAACTACTAATAAGAGAATAGTGATTACATGTCAACCCAATTTTCTAAAAAGGTAGAGGTGCACCTAAAATTAGGGATCTTGGAGCCTAGTTCACTAATATACACTTAAATTCATAGGATACATAAACCAAATATTCCGCTCTAAGACCACCTCCATCCATGAACCTATGGTTTCATAAGGGTGACGGGTGGAAAAAAATAGGGAAAAAAAAGAGTTAAATGGCATGAATCCGGGTGTTCGGATTCAATTGCAAAGACCCCAAAAAGTGGGGTTAATTGATATCGAAAATCAAGGGAAAGGGGGACCCGCATGTGCGCATCAAGCAATGAAGGTCAAAACGACGCCGTTAGGCACCCGAGGCAACATAAATACAGCGTTGCTAGCTTCCTAGCAAAACAAAATTATGCGCTGCCACGTGGACCCATTCAAGGGTTGACACATGGCAGCGAATTTAATTAAAATGTTAAAATGTTTTTTAGCCATTTTAACATTATAAAAAAATAAAAAATATATTTTTTAATGTAATTTAATTTTATCTTCATATAGACATCCACTTCGCATATGTTTCGACCAAAAAAAATCATGATATTACACTATTTTGTATGAAGATAATGCAATTTATTATCCGATAGTTAGACTAATTATTATATTTAATCATAATAAAGTATTATTATAATTAAAGTTAAATAATTTATAATATTTAATAATAAAAAATCCAACAATTATACTAATTATAATATTTAATATTTAATAATAAAACTTACTAATTATTATTATTAATAAACTTAATGAGAGTGAATTATAGTATTAGTTTATTATATAGAGATTTGATTTAATAAAAAAAAGGTAAATAAAGAAAAGTAAGTTATGAGTCCGAGGTTGGATTCATGAATAGGGAGTGAAAAAATAATAATCTGAAGTGGGGTTATTAAGATGATGTGACAGTGAAAAAGTAAGTTATGAGTTTAGGAAGAGATTCATGAATGCGGATGGTCTAAACAATCTTCTAGCTCTTGGAAAGAAAAAAGATTTGTTGAAGGTTTAGAGCCCCCAATTCCCAATTCAAACCCTATCAGTAAGCCCCCTAGATGAAACCCTAATCAAACTTGAAATCAAGTTATAGGGATCGCGAATTGAAAGAAGAGGGATTCACATGCATGCGTTACCTGAATTTCACCGAGAGGTATCATGAAGAATGATGAAACTGGCGATCGACGAGGAGAACACCGGCGAATCAACAGATATGAGGAAGAGAGACACCTACGGAAGTAGACGAGGAGGAGAACACCAGCGACATGAGGGCGAGCTCCTCTCCAACGATGAAGATAATACAAGCGGTGATTGTGATAATGGTTGGGGAGAGGGAGAGTAGATAGAGGAGAAGGGGCTTATGGGGGGTTGCGTTTGTCTCCGGCATGCTCTCAGTCAAATCGGGAGAATGGTAGGGGAGGGACAGGCCGAGATTTGGGCGGTGGGGGTAGATCTAGTGGTGGCGAAGGCTCTGAAGATGGAGAAGGAGGAGGAGGTGGTGTCCTGGGATGGCAGCGAGGGGTTTAACGGAGTGAGGGTTGAGGGGGAGAAGACGTCTTATTAATTTGAGGCAAGAAATTTGGCTTTATTTTTCCAAGTATTTTGCTTTATTTTTCAAATTTGGACAACCCTCCAAATGTTTTTCACGTGTCGCGCATTTCAACTTAGAAATTCAAAACCACGCATTTTATAATTTTTTGGAAAAATGGACAAAAACAATACCAAGTATCAACTTTTGGCCAAAAATAATACGAACTTTGAAATTGACAGTTTCATATACGAACTATCGTCCTATTAACCGAAAATAATACATATGTGTATTCCGGTGAACTTTCCGACCAAATACGCCATGTAGACGCCGGAAAACACACATGGCATAAATTTTTCCCACCTCACCAAACTTGCAAGTTTTGTCATGTCATAAATTTATTATTATTTTTTTTTTAAAAAAAAAGAAAAATTAAACAAATAGGCAAATAGCTACAGTACGTACCTTTCGATGCTTGTAAATCGTCTACATCCATCACAACTTTTTTAAATATTTCCATCCTCGGAAAGCGGAATCGTCTATAAGCATCGAAAGGTACGTACTGTAGCTATTTGCCTATATTTGTTTAATTTTTCATTTTTTAAAAAAAATAAAAAATAAATTTATGACATGGCAAAACTTACAAGTTTGGTGAGGTGGCAAAAATTTATGTCATGTGTGTTTTCCGGCGTCTACGTGGCGTATTTGGTCGGAAAGTTCACCGGAATACACATATGTATTATTTTCGGTTAATAGGGCGATAATTCGTGTATGAAACTGTCAATTTCAAAGTTCGTATTATTTTTGGCCAAAAGTTGATACTTGGTATTATTTTTGTCAATTTTTCCTAATTTTTTAGAAGGAATAATTTCACATCTGTCAGGAAATTTAATCGATTTATAATTATTTTTTTTAACATTGCAAATTTAAATCGCATGATATCTAATTGACTAATTGTAGTATTTTAGTACTGAAATGATTTCATTTAAACTTTTCTAAACTTATTAAATAGAAGAAAAAATGTGTTCCCCATATAAGTAGCGAGGAAATATTATATTTTCTCCCTAAATAGTTGTTTCAACCACAAAAATATTTATCGTAAAACATCAACTTATCCCGAGCAATTGAAACTTTTCTCATTAATAAATTTGAGCAATTTTCCATTTTTCATTCAGGTCAATAACGTCGAAAATAGAGTTTCCTCGTTGATTAATATGTTTAGCGACAATTTTTTCCTCGAGCTACACATACTTTTAGCAAGTAATTACAATCTTTGTCGCTAATAAATTTGGTGGGTTTTACATATTTCTTACCAAACAAATAACGATAATATTAAAAATTCCTCAATGAATGTATTTTTAGTGATGAAAACATTCCTCAAAAAAAAGTTCAAATTCGTCGTTATTTTTCTTATGGTTTTTGTGACCATATTATACTAAGTATTCATGACGAGTAGAAAATTTTGTCGTTAAATACCACTTTTAACGAGGAATATAGGTTTCTTGCTAAAGTTCACGTGTCATTTTATAAGGAGCGGATATGTTCCTCGCCAAAGCCCACATTCACCGAGGAAAAATATTTCATTGCTAAAATTCTGATCGCTAAAAAGCGTTTCTGTTGTAGTGTTGCCTGATCAACTTGGTAGAATCAATTAAATTTCTAGGGTTTTGTAGATGTCTGGTTGTGAATCTAAAACTAAGTAGCAAACTTATCCCTTTAAGGTTGGTTGAACTAATTGGATGGGTAGGAAGTTGAATGTGTTGTTAAATTCCTTTCTGAGATACTGCAAATACCTTGGTTAATCTATGATCTTAAAGCTATCGATTGGGTTAAATCCTTTTTTGATGGACTACTCATGATTTTGTTTACAAGTTATAACTTCCACGGTGTACAGAGCTTTTCGGATTAAGTTGAGAGTTGGACTTTAAAGCCTAAACACATAAGAGTTTAAGTGAAACACATTATCCCAGTGAGGTTGGATTAAATTTGTCTTTACTATTGGATCCCTCATATATTTTCTAGGATATTTGTTCTCTTATTCATGGCTCCTATTCATTGATGTTGCTTTTATTAAACTATAACATGAAAATCTTATTTGTGGGATGATTAATTCTATTTTTTTTTTCATTGCTTGAGGACAAGAAAAAGCTTAAGTGTGAGGGAGTTTGATAGCATGCATTTAGGTGGTCATAATAGGTTGCATTTAGCTTAGTTATGATGAATATCATGCATGGTTTGAGTACAATTTGCATATTTGCTCTTTATGTTGGTAGAGTCGAAATCTACACGTTTTTATTGATTATTTCAGGTAACTGTGGACCCGAGGAGGAGACATGAGTCAATAACGCATTTGATGAGGATGTTTAGTCAATCGAAGAAGTTTACATGAAGATCTAAAGAGGTCATGAGAAGAAGAAGCGAGCCGAAACAAAAAACGAGTCCGCAGAAGTTGTCCCCAGACATGCTAAACTTGTTGTGCACTTTCTGGATGCCTCGGTTGTCTGATTGACTATTATGACCATGCGTTGGAAAGCTCTTTCAGAGAGCTACAGCTTTCCTGTTGACGTCGAGATCTGATTCAAAGTAGATTTTTCGTAAAAGACCATTGCAGCGGGCGCAGCATTTGCCGTGGCCGCCGCATATGCCCAGAGCGACGCGTTTTGAGTTTGGCGACAGTTTGGTTCTATCTAAACCCTATTTATCTATCTTGTCTTTGGGGAGGCCGACTTGGGCACGAAATTGGAGGAGATTAGAGAGGGCTTAGCCCTAGGATTTCATTCATTCATTAGGTTAGGATTCAAGGCGATTTTAGTTGGAGATTGAGAGCGATGTTCGACATGGGCGACTAAACTCTCTTCGTTCTACTTGCAATTTGAAGCTTTGTTTGGATTGAGTTGTGAGTTTGTGAATCTTGTTCCTTATTTCCTATATTGAATGTTTCAACTTCTTTGTGCTTGAATGTTTGATTGTTTATTTCTATCTAGCCCGCGCAACTAGTAAGAATCAATTCAATTGCTTGGGTTTTGTAGATTCCTGATTGCAAACCTTAACCCAAGTGGAAAACTTATCCCTTTACGGCTGATTGAACTAATTGGATGGGTAGGAAGTTGGATGTGTTGTTAAATCCCTCTTTATGGACTGCAAATACCTTGGTTAATCTCTGAACTTAAAGCTATCAATTGGGTTAAATCCTTTTTTAGGGCCTGTTCAATTGATAAGGGTTTCTAGGACTGATTGGACTAGTAACTATATTAGGTCGGGACAAGGCCATCAATAGGAATCATAAAAGGTCAAGAGGAAATTACAATATCAATTCAACCAAATAAAGTGGATAGTTGTAGGTCGAGCGATCTTCTCTAAATTGTTTTGCATCAACTTGTTTATAGTTTATTTTGTTTTCTTTCTTATTTCAATCACGCAAACCTCCCCCCCCCCCCCCTTCAACTAATGGTTAAATACACATTGCTGAGAAATACTTGATTCTCTGTGGGATCGACCTCTTACTTGCTTGCTATAATAGTTTGTAGGTTTGAGTTTTATTTTGATACGGTTTACGCGACTAAAAACTGTCCATCACAAGGACACTCGTAGGAATCATAAAAGGACAAGAGGAAGTTATAAGATCAATTTAACCAAATATAGTGGATAGTTGTAGGTAGAGCGATCTTCTCTAAAGTGTTTTGCATCGACTTGTTTATAGTTTATTTTGTTTTCTTTCTTATTTCAATCATCCAAACCCCCCCCCCCCCTTTCACTAATTGGTAAATACACATTAAATAGGAATACTTCTTTCTTTGTGGGATCGACCTCTTACTTGCTTGCTCTACTAGTTTGTAGGTTTGAGTTTTACTTTTGATAGGAGACATAACGATTTCCTCCCGTCAAATTTTGGCGTCGTTGTCGGTGAATCAAGTTTATTTCTTTGTTTTGTGTATATATTGATTTTGGTGCATATATCTAACCTGTTGTGAATCTATCATACGGTTCACGACGCCCTTGCTACTAACTTTTTACGATGTTGAGATTAGCGTAGTTTAAAGGTGAGAACTTTCACCAATACTTCACTAGATTGCATGAGTACTATGTTGACGATCTTGGTTGATGGGGTTATCAATTCAGAATTCGAGATATGATTGTTTTCATAATTGATGGGTGATTGTTGAGACGCGAGTGCTTGCTGAGTACATGAGTAACAAAGGCCTTAAGCGGTTAGGAGGATTGTCGGGGTTGTGGGAATTTTTCTGTTATATGGATTACCATGTTTCACAAGACCAATTACTCGCCACCTCTTCTCCGCCGATGGAGGACTCTGTCACACACCTAGAAGATCCATTGTACACTCTCACACAAGTGGTGCAGCAGTTGGAGGAAGTAAAAATGAAACGAACTGGAAAATTGGAGAAACAGATGAACTAGCTCATTCAAATGTTAAGTGCAAAAGATGAGAAGAAAAGGGGCTTAGAAGAAGATGGAGTTGAAGTCGTAACGGAGGGTGAAAATTATAAGGAGCGGCGACCGCCGCATTGCTACTGGCGAACCCCCGCAGTCTTCTTCTCTTGATTTTGAGAAAACCCATCCCACCACCTCTTGAAAAATTGACGGATACAATAATGGAAGATCCTATCGAAGTCATTATGCTTAGTTCATTCCCTCCTATGTGGTTTCAACACAACAATGACATGCCGAAGGAGGAGGAATTGGTTGCAAACGACGATAATTTCTTCGATGATGGAGAAGAGGGTCTAGTGCTTCCTGACTTGGAATCTCATGAGTCGACGCATAAGGTTACATGTGATGTGGCTCCTACTCCATCAGACACATCCATTCTGAGCTCGCCCATTGATGAACCAGGTCTAGAGCCATCAGTTGAGGCTCAAGAGGTAATAAAGGTAAACTTTTGCAATTTCGAAGGTAATGGTGATTATCTTGATCCTTTTGAATTCTATTTTGAGAAGACACCAGCGGAACTGTGTTGATGGTATCATATTCCTTCAGGAAAGAGTCATGCTAGACTCTTTGATGGATTGAAAGGGTTGTTGAATTCCATATTTTATGCTTTCAATTTATTGTGCTATGATGTTCTTTGTAAGATGTGTGCACAGGAATATGATAGGCTCTTGAGGGCCTTGACAATGTCTGATAGATAAGATCTTGAAATTGAGAATAAGTCAGGCCAATGACATTAAAAGAAAGGCGCTTATCGGGAGGCAAGGCCTCCAGAAAGCGCTGCTTTTGGTCTAAGCCTCGGCCAGAGTGGTGCAAACTCAACTTTGACGGTGGTATCTCCCCCTTTGGCAATAGCACCTACGACTTCATCATTCGGGATGATAACGGCTCTGTCCTCTTCACTAAAGCTGGAACCTCGCCTTTCTCTTCCATTCTTGGCGTCGAAGGTTTCAGCTTAAGGAGAGGCATCCTAAAAGCCTTAGACCTTAATATACAAAATATTAGCATTGAAGGTGATAATCTTAGTATCATTAAAAATCTTAGGACTGGGAGCTCTTGCTCAGGCGAGATTGAGATGATATTATCTGACCCTCTATTATCTCTCCTTCTTTTTTCTCTTAATTTGAGATTTCCTACATCTTTAGGGAAGATAATCGTGCAGCAGACCGTCTTTCACATCCAGGTTATATCTACTCATGCTCACTTCTATCTACTGATGTTGTGTTTCGTAGTATCATCTTACATGATGCCTTTGGTTAGATGGCTCACCCTGTCTTCCAAATTCTTTTCGGTTAAAAATAAAAACAACAATAAATATAATAAATCATACTCGGTCCAAGGGTTTTAGTGTACCATTTCCCCTATTATATCGAGATGTTGCTTCGAATAATTGACCCAAAAATGTCATCAAACCAACTAGAAACAATCTAAAAAAAAAACCCAAGTCAAAAAGTCCAAGAATGGCACTAAAGATGAAGACGGAAAATAATAAATAAAAAAACAACTAAAGTGAAAACTATAAAAGGATTTAATCTCAAACACCTCTTTGTCGTGCCAACTAGCTTTCTACGACACTTATAGCACCTATCCACGTCTCCAATCCCTAAATGGTAATTTATGAGGTCCAAATGGGTAAAGTCTTACATATCTACTCACATTCATCTTGCTCTTCTTAGGTCGCCTTCTATATTATACACCATCTATGACAAGATTACCATATTTATGTAATGGCACACTTGGGTCTTTAACTTATCTAATACATGTTCAAACCATTGAAGTCTCGATTCCAAAGGTTTATGTTGATATATTTGTTGGACAAAAATGCGCAAATAATCGTACAACACATTTTATTTGATTTTTAATATTTGAGTTCGACCCCTTTTGGTTATCCTCTGGATTCGAAGTCGTATCGATACTAAGATTTGAATGGTTTTCGTGATTTGGGCTGCACCCAAAATTTAGCGGGTTGTCTACGTATCTCTTGGGAGAGAATCAAGCCTTACGTAGTTCAGAGTGTTTTGGATTTTGATTTTGTGTTTGATTTGATTTGGGTTTGGTTTCGTTCTCTTGTATGCATCAAAGAACGAAGTTCAAGCCCACCTTCTAGGAAGGCTAGCTTGAACAACACTCCACCCGAGTAGCCTGAGCCCACCTTCTCGGAAGGGTAACTCAAGTAACTCGCCTATCATTTGCATAGAAAACGATTTGATTTTGATGGTGGAATTTGTTTTAATTTGATTTGAGATTTGACTTAAAGGTCAATTTGGGGATCGTGATTGAACTCGTTTGTGAGTTTCCTATGTACACTTTTGAAAGGGATCAAATCACACGTAGTTCTTGAAAAGAAGAAATTTGAATTTGGTATTTAGGTTTTTGAAGTTTTGGTCGTGATCGATCTCAACGAGCGGAAGCTTTGTATCGAGCGGAAGCTTTGTATTGAGCAGAAGCTTTGTATCGAGTCAGAATGGACAACTTGAATTTGTTTTTGGCGATTGAACTCGACAACCATTGGCTTTGTATCGAGTGTCCTACGTATCTCTTGGAAGAGAAATAAATCACCCGTAGTTCTAAAACAGACCAATTTAATTTGTTTGGTTTTGACCTCATATTCATTTAAAGGGAATTTAGAGGTTGACGACTGTACCCGATATATATTTAGAATTTAATATCAGGTTACCTACGTAGCCGTTTTTCACGACATCAAGTCTTTACGTAGTTCTTTTTAAGAACGAATTTTGCTTGACTGGCTTAACTTCATTTGGAGACGAAACAAGTATTTTTTCTTTTGGGAATTTGTGATTGAACTCGAAAGGGATTGACTTGACATCGAGTTTCCTACATATCCGACAAAGCCAAATCAAATCTTATGTAGTTCTTATAAAGAACCATTTGAATTTTTTTGTTTTTTTTTTAAGATTGAACCCGACGAGCTTTTGCTTTATGTCAGGTGGCCTACGTATCCGACAAGTCGGAATCAAATCGGGCGTAGTTCTTACCAGAACCATTTGAATTGGCTTTGATTGGTTTTGACCTCATATTCATTTATAAGTGAATTTAGAGGCAGACGACTGAATCCGATATATATTGAATTTTAATATCGAATTTCATACGTAACTCATAAAAGAGTATCAAGTCTTTACGTAGTTCTTTTGAGAAGGAACCAATTTGATTTTGTGATTTTGCCCTTTTGGTCGTTTGAGGACCGTGTGATTAAACCCGATGAGCTATAGCTTTGTATTGGGTTTCCTACGTATCTCTTGGAAGAAAATCAAATCACTTGTAGTTCATTTTGAGAACAAATTTGATTTAATTTGTAACCGATGACTGAATTCGGCGTATTTAAAATTTTATACTAAATTTCCTACATCACTCGTAAAAGGGTATCAAGTCTATACGTAGTTCTGAATGAACTGATTTTACTTGATCGACTTAACTTCATTTGGAACCGAAGAAAAACTTTTTGGAATTTGAGATTGAACTCGACGAGCTTTGGCTTGACATCAAGTTTCCTACATATCCGACAAAGCGTAATCAAATCTTATGTAGTTCTTATGAGAACCATTGGAATTTGGGAAATTCTGGTTTTAGATTTTGACTCTGTTTTTGTTTAAGAGCCGATTTAAATCTTTTTGGTTTGGTGATTGAACCAGGCGAGCTTCCAACTTTTTGTCGAGCTACCTACGTACCCGTTTGAACGGGATCAAATCTTGTGTAGTTCTTTATGAACACAAATTTGAGGCAGTTTCACCACAAAAAGAATAAAAATGAGCTAAGTGCTCGTGGGGTGAACCGTGAAGGCCGTCAAATCCTCGAAGCTCGGTCTTTGGTAGCTTGGGGGAAATGGCATCAGATCATAGTGTATTGGATAAGGCTTTCTATATCCAAGCACTGCCGGATTTTGTGATGCATAGGCTTCTTTTATCCCTTGAGCGATAATCTCTTTGATTTCTTGTGGAGAGATCGATGTGCTACCACTTGAACCTTCACCATCCGGCCTTGCTTGCTCTTGTCTATTTTCTTGAGCTTGAATATTGATTTGAGCGAGAAGTGATGCAATTTGAGCCTCTTTCTCATCAAGCTTTCTTTGCAACTCTTGAAGTTGCTCTTCGACACTTGATGTACTGGTAGTCAATATTGGCATCACATCTGGTCCGTCTTGTAAGGTTTTTGCTTGAGATTCAATCATTGAAGTATTTGAACTTGTTAACTTCAATTGGTCTTCATCTCTTGCATCCTATTTGAAAACTTGACATATTTGTTGAACCCCCTTGTCCTTCTTGGATCTTGAAGGATTAAGCTTTGTTGCTATGGGTTCTCTCTCTTCCGAGTATGAGGTCATGTTGACTTGTACAACCTCCTTCGGATAGATAAGCATAGACCCAGTGAGGATCTCTATCTGAGAAGCCACTAGGAGAATTTCTCCTGCCCCCTACGATCTAAGAAGATCTTTTGCAAAGGTTGCATTGATTCGCTCTAAAGTTGATGAACAAGCTAATACAAGAAGAGGTCTTGTCCTGCTGCATTGAGATCCACACTTGCGTCCCCTTCTCTTCATGGAGTTGTTTGCCTTCTTAGCAATGGAGACGAGTTGTGCGAAAGTCGCGAATGACCCCTCATTTGTTTTGATAACATGAATGATGGGTCTTTGAGCGACCTCAATAGTTGGCTTGGTGCCGTTGTAATGGAATTTTTGAAGGTCTAATTTTGAATTTGTAAGGCTTGTGTTTAATTTGAGAAAATTTTACCACATTTTATATAGAATGAATGTGATAAATTTATTTATGCCATGAATAATAAAATATTAAAATTCATGAAATTTTACCCTCCAACAATAATTATACATATCACTCTCGCCTTATTATGGATAACCTTGTTGGATTATCTCGAAGGCGTGTTAATACTCCTTAAAAATTTATATGCAGGAAAAAAACACTTGAGGACAAATATTTAAAGTGGAAACTATCAAACTACAAACATGTAGTTTAGGATGAAAACCAGAACCTCTAATCCTTTGTCTTGGGAAAATTTTCAAATAACTCTGCTTATTTTATTATAAAGATACTCAGACTCAACTAGTGCAACTAGACTAATTGTATAACCATAACCTTTACAATAAACTACCCGAGTAAACTTATCCATATTCCAATGTCAATGAACACACCAACACAACTCGTGAACAACTTCAAGGCACAAACAAGCTCTTCACAACCAGCATTATTCTCATACACACACACACACCTTTTCCACCCTTTTAGAAAGAGAAATATTTATAATCCTAATGTAATTCTTTTAAGGAAAGAATACTTTCATCCAACCCTTATCCTTCTTTCATATAAGTTATAGTTTTTATCAGATAGACAACACCTTTCATATTAACTTTGCCACCATCTTATTAAAATATGCTTTCCTTCTTATCAACATCATTCTAGACACTTAGTCTGTTATGGACAACTTTCTAAACTTTGTAGTTTCTCTTCATTCTTTGTTCTTAATCGTTATTTAATTTGATAATCTGGTACATCACTTATAAGATATATCAAGTATCAAAGTTAAAGACAATTTGTCCTTATAAACAAAACAATACGAACAACGCATAGTCATCTAAAACAATGTAATATATTAAAGGAAATTATTTAATTAGTGTGCTAAGCATGAAAGCTTTAGTTGACATCACTTCTCTAGATTTACATTCGGGCGACGAACCTCCGTCGTCACCCAAAGAGAATCTAGCCCCATGTAGTCTCGGGTGACAAAATGGCCATCGCTTCAAGAATCATCGCTTCAGCAACATCCAGCCAATATTCACGCCACGGAAACTGCCTTAGTTTGGCCTTAATTGAGTCGGACGATGGGGTTTGGTGTTGGTTGGATAAAATCTTGTCGGTCACATGTGACCATATGCTTTAGGGCGAAGAACAAGACTCGTTGCATCAAAGTGTATGAATGATATTGCACGAAACTTGAAGCGATGAAAACCATATGATCGTAGTTTTATTAAAACTCAAGCGACTACTGTCGCCGTCACCTTAACCTATTGTAGTTTTTCAACAACGTCCAGACAACTATATGTGGCATGATTGGCGTCGCCCTATATCTTTATCAACAAAAAAAATTGTCTCCTAGTTTATCGCCTTAGAAGTGGGGATTTGGTTTATGGTTGTTGAGATGTGAATGAGATCTAAAGTGCCCCACATCGAAAGTTGAACATAGAAAGCCCTAGTATATGAGTCGGTGGGCTACTCCTTCTATTGCCAATTGTTTTAGAATGGAACCTCACTCGACTTGTTTACTAGGCTACTAGCGCATGTGCGTCCATGCACACGACCCTTGTTCATCAGTCCAAGTCGGACTTTGATAATGGTGAATCTTGAGGCGGCCAACATGAATGGCTATGTCCATCGCCGGAGTGTGACTTGCATTTTTTTTGCTATGGTTCGGCGCTAGTTTGCTTGTTTTGTTCGTCGCGGGAAAAGATTAATATTTAATAATTTATTAAAAAAAAAATATTTGTAACTGTCAGTTCCCTATGTTCTGGTCATTTAAGAACAATTTCACAACAAATCAACAACACTCACAAAACATTGCATAATGCTTAAACCAAAGACACCATTCACAAACCAAACTAACAGCTTGTTTTTAATGCGCACAAACCAACCAAACTAATTCATTCAAAAACCAACCAAAGTAATTCACAAACCTACCAATTCACACCATTCACAAAACAACCTAACTAAACCGAAAATACCCACTTGCTCTATAGTTTTTATAAGAGGGAATTTGTGAAATGTCCAAAACAATTGTCCTAATTGGTGAATTATCCACATTTTGGGACAAATTGGTGAAATGTCCACAATATATACTACCTGCTTTGTTCTACACGCTCTCTCCTACGCACACTCTCTCTCCGACTGGAACCTATTCATCTTCACATCACACAGATCCTCGTTCTCCCCTAGGGCTTCAGATCGTCCTCCTCCTTGCTCCGATGCATTCAATTGTCGATCGTCCTTCTTCTTGCTCGCCACCGCCACCGTCGAATCTCCTCCGTCCAATTCAGCCCCGATCCCCTTCCGCTGCCTCCCCTGTTCGATGACACCGAGTGCTTCAGTTTCTCCGTGGCTCGGGAATCGCAGATGAATTCGATGCTCGTCGTTCATCTATTCTCGCTTGTGAGGAGAGCTTGGGATGATGGATCGAGATTTCTCACTGTTAAGGTGTCCTTTCTCCAATCTATTGCTAGGTTTCATCTCTGTTTGTTCAGTAATTTCTTCTTTGTTCGTCTGTTTCTAGGTTTCTCCGATCTATTGCTAGATTTTCTGTCGTTTGTATTTTCTCCTTCATCGAGTGGTTAGTCTGAGTTTGTGTTGATCGCTTGATGTTCTGATATGATTTTTATTTATATTTCCGCGTAATTGTGATTCTTTACTGTGTTCGTTTTTGTTCGTCTGAGAAAAAATATTCTATAGTTGATCAAATGGGAGTATTTGCATCGGATCCATGGTTATCATTTTCGATGGGTTTAGAGGTGTGTTATGCAGCTCTACCTTGAGATTTTTGTGCAAGTTGCAATTATTTGATATGTCCTCTACTTCATCCACCACTATAAGTAGAGTATTTCATTACAAGACCTTTTAGTATGTTTCTAAGTTTGCTTCCTATGTATGATTCTTCTAGTATCTGCTTATTTGAGTATAACAACTATCTTGGTATATCTCTTCCTCTTAGTAGAGGATGATCAACTAGAAACTTTTTCTGGCATGAGTACTCACAAATCACAATACCTTGTTTGTATTTATCTCTTCCTCTTAGTAGAGCATGGTCAACTAGAAACTTTTTCTCATAGTTGGCATGAGTACTCACAAATCACAATACCTTGTTTGTATTAAATGTTGACTAATAGGGGAAGAACAAGAAATAATAAAGAAACAAGTTGAAGTAAGAATCTTGCACTCAGATTGATAAGGACCAAGTTCTCTAATTCAATTTCACAAAATCTTCCTATAGTTACAACGGATTTAACTTAATACTCTAATGATAAAATTCAAAATAATGGAAAAATCATAGGAAGTGGATAGTAATTGAAAACAATCAGCAATGGAATAGTTTAACTTGGTCCTGGAATTGTTATGTAGTGTCACTTGTATGTTGTTGTACAACTTTGTAGTTGGTGTGGAGTAATTTCTTTTCTTTTCTTTTCATGTTATCTATGTAGTGTCACTTGTATGTTGCTGTAAAACTTTATTGAACATTTCATAGAACTAAACTAGTTATATGTGCTGACATGAGCTCCTTCTAGCATCATAAATCAATTGGCCATCTACAATGAAAATTCTTGTTTAATTTCTTGGGTATACCATGACCTCACATGCCGAGTCTTTAAAAGCATCTTTGCTCAATGGTAGAGAGATGTGCTTATGTGCAAATACGTGGGTTCGGCTCCCACATAGGGTAAAGTTTATATAATTCTAGTAATTTACAAAATTTCGTGATAAATGTTCAATAATAAGATATATTAGTGCAATTTTTTAGTTTTGACATCGTTTTTTTTATGAAATTTATATGTGCTGACATCATTTTTATGCGTATTTTTAGTGCTGGCATCGTTTTTATGCGTATTCTAGTATCTTTGGAGCTTGTATTGGAAATCTGAAGTTATCGTGGAGGCATGTACCTTTTAAAATTTGTTTTGGTATCGGAAACAATAGGAAGGGTGGTAACTCAAATACAATACAAAGTATTAAATGTTCATGTGAATCCTCTATGTCTGCTGCTTTTAACTTAATTGGAGATGCGAAGATGACTGTAAAAGGGAAAATTGTCGAGTACCGAGAGAGGTTGAACAAGACATTGGCATCTCATGATCTCACCAATGGAGAAACTCTTACAACTATCGTGAAGGATCAAATGCAGAGTGAAGCAAATATAGATGAGCATATATAAGATTAAGTGAAGCAAATATAGATGAGCATATATAAGATTATATTGAGCAAATATAACATTAAGGTGAGCAAAGTCTCACCCCCCCCCCCCCCCCCACACCCATATAGAGCAAATATAACGTTAAGGTGAACAAAGTATAATCTATTGATGAGCAAAAATAATATCATGTTAAGCAATAATCTATTGAGCAATTAAAAGATTATATTGAGCAAATATAATCTATTGTTGACAAACAATAAGAACATGTTGAGCATAATGGTGCTTATACAGATGCAACAGTAGCAGTAGCCGAATTCCACAAAAGAAAAAAAAAAGATAAACTCTGTCTTAGAGTTGCACAACTCCGCCTTAGAGTTGCATAACTCTACCTTAGAGTTGCACCACTCTATTAAAAGAGTTGCACACCTCTGTTTTTGAGTTGCAAAACAATCAACTTCCACACCTCAAGTTGCAGTATATACCTCAAACTGTAATATTTTAGAGGCAAACAGAAATTTGTAGTTACAAAGACAACATACATGAATAAATTCAACAAGCAAAATACTGCACATACAACAATTTCTGTCTACACAACACTTTCTGTCAGCACAAAATCCATGACAACCATAAATTCGACAAGATAAGTATAAACACAAAGAAAGAAAAAAGGAAATCCTAAAAATTTCGGAAGCTTTTGTTAAGCTAAAACATAATTAGATATATAAGTGAGCACACCAAACCACAAAAAACCTTAAGAATTGCCGTATGGAATAAATCCCATCCTACATTGTGACAAAATGCTAATCTTCATATTCAAATGAAAAAATGCTAATATGCATATTGAAAGTTAAATAATCAGCACTCCATCAGCAATAGCACTTTAGCAGCAACAACAACTATCAGAAGTGCGGACATGTAGTTCAGAAACAACAATAGCACTTAGCAGCAACAACAACCTACTCCTCTGGCCTTCCCCGTATTTCAAACAAGTGCGGACATGGAGCTCGTTCAAGCAGCGGAAAAGTGCGGACACCACATCAAAATGGAGCTCGATCGCTCAATCGTGTTCTCGATCCTCTCTGATTTAGTTGCTGACATGGATATTGATTTGTGGTAGGTTGTGTTAGACCGATTTTGGTAGGTCGGAGCCTGGAGTCCCACAGGTTACCCTGATGTCGTAGTTGAATGGCGGTCCTCCAAAGCCACAACACGTCGTTAAAGGACTTTTGAAACCTGGAATGTTCATAAGCATTCAAAGAGTTCAAATGCAGTCTCTATAGTGTTGTCTTAGAAACAACATTTATTTAAAACTTTTTGAAAGAAACCCTAATAAAGTATATCTAAATTGTGTGTGGTTTATTGAAATTATCCTTTCATTGTCAGTTCAGGGAGCAGATATTCAGTAGCAGTTTTAGTACCGTATTGAGCAGCATTGAATATGATGGCTTATTTGATGGCGTATATGTCAAGGGGATGATTGTGGAATCTTTCATCTCACACCTCATCTCTTGAGTAAATTCCAGGAGAGCTTGATTGAACAGCTGATAGGATGCATTTAGTAGGCATAATAGGTTGCATTTGGCTTAGTTAAGATGCATATCATGCATGGTTTAAGTACAATTTGCATATATTGCTCTCTATGTTGGTGGAGTCGGAATCTACCTGTTTTTATTGATTATTTCATGTAACTGTGGATCCGAGAAGGAGAAATGGGTTGATGATGCATTAGATGAAGAAGTCTAGTTGATCGAAGAAGTTTACATGAAGATCTAAAGAGGTTCTGAGAAGAAGAAGCAAGCCTAAATGAAGAACAAGTCTACAAAAGTTGTCGCCAGACATGCTGAATGTGTTTTGCACTTTCTGGAGGCCTTGTTTGTTCGATCGACTATTATGACTATGCGTTGGAAAGCTCTTTCAGAGAGCTACAACTTTCCTATTGACGTCAAGAGCTGATTCAAAGTGGATTTTCCGTAAAAGACCGATGTAGCGGCCGCCGCATTAGTGTTGCGGCCGACGCATGTTCTAGCGGCGACGCATTTAGAGTTCAGCGACAGTTTTTATCCAAAACCCTATTTTATTCAATGTTTTTTGGCCGAATTTGACATTACTTAAGAGGGTATTAGCCCTAGTTCTATTGATCGAGCATTCATTAGTTTCCACTTTCATCAGACAATTAGAGATTTGAGCTAGGTATGTTCGCCATGGGCGACTAAACTCTCTTCGTTCTATTTGCAATTTGAAGCTTTGTTTGGATTGAGTTGTGAGTTTCTGAATCTTGTTCCTTATTTATTGAATATTTCAACTTCTTTGTGCTTAAATGTTTGATTGTTTTGTTCTATCTTGCCTTATCAACTTGGTAGAATCAATTCAGTTGCTAGGGTTTTGTAGATTCCTTGTTGCGAACCTTAACCCAAGTAGGAAACTTATCCCATTAGGGTAGGTTGAACTAATTGGATGGGTAAGAAGTTCAATGTGTTGTTAAATCTCTCTTTAGGAACTGCAAATACCTTGGTTAATCTCTGAACTTAAAGCTATTAATTGAGTTAAATCCTTTTCTATGGATTGTTCAATTGATAAGGGTTTCTGTGACTGGTTGGACTAGTAACTATATTAGTTCGGGACAAGGGCATTCATAGTAAGACTGAAAGGACAAGAGGAAGTTACAATATCAATTCAACCAAATAAAGTGGATAGTTGTAGGTAGAGCGATCTTCTCTAAATTGTTTTGTATCAACTTGTTTATAGTTTATTTTGTTTTCTTTCTTATTTCAATCACCCAACCCCCCCCCCCCCCCCCCTTCACTAATTGGTAAATACAAATTGCAAAGGAATACTTGATTTCAAAGTAATCAACAAAGTAAAAATCTAAGAAAAGCACTAAACAACAAAATCCCCAAAAATATAGCTTCCTCGACATCGACACAGGCTGAAGGAACAAGTAGAAGGACCAAGATAGCAATGCGAAGCCTAAAAAATCGGTAATAGACTGTTCCACTGTCCACTCCTAGATTACTAGCTAACTAGTAAACTTGATCAAGGAGCACCGAACGACGAGTTATGAACACTTTATGATAAATGGTGTTTAACTTGGAAGACTGCATGCATAAGCTTAGAAATTCAACTAGAACTAACCCTACACCTCATGATTACTAAGAATAGTGGGAAAAGATGCCCAAGAAAGCAACCACTCTATAGAGTGGAAACATTATTCACCCAAATTTCAAAGCTTATCATCAAATGATTAGCACTAAACTATCAAAAGTAGGCTTGCCTAGCGTACAATCCAATCTTGAAAGATCAGGGTAGATTGATACGTGGAAGTGAAATCGTGCAGCCGATCAATCCACTTATAACAGAAGCTAGATATGCATCCATGTTAAGATTATAAGAATCGCATAGAATCTACTGTATCAGTACTTTGCAATTTTTATACAAATGAAGATTAAATAAAACAACATTACCAGAGAGATGCACTTCATTGACCTGACATCAAGTTGCCCCACATGTAGTTCTTTTTCCTTATTTCCCAAAGCAATCGCCTCCTTTATCATATACATACAAATGCACACAATACATACAAATGCCCATCAGAATTTTCACTTGCTGACATTAATAATTATTCTTTACTTCCCAATTAGAGCCATAGAAAAAACACAAATGCTTTGACAGAACAACAACAGAAAATGATTTTCTTCAAGTTAAAGATTCATTCAATTGAGTGAGAATGAGTGATATTACCTGGTGGAAAAATTAGGAGGACGTAGAGGATCCCAATCTCAATCCGGATATGAAATCAGTCGATTTGAATCCGAATTCGATTTCGAACGATGAAATTGATGTGTTCGTGGATAGAGAAGAGGAGGAAGAAAGGGTTGCATAGGTTGAGATCAAATTGGAGGCTTCACCATTAATCTGTACAAAGGGCAAAAATCATGATTTTGCATCAAATCCGACTGTGACGCTTCGAGATCGAGAAGAAAACACAACTACATGGTGAAGGCTTTCGGACGAAGACCAGAGCCGGATTCGAGCACGTTGGAGTAGTTGGGACAGAGGAGGTGGAAGGAGCCGAAGAAGGTGGAGAACGCGATGAGCGGCTTCTGGTGAGAGCGGGAGGGGATCTCAAAGCGTCTAGCTTCCCCGGAGACGACGAAGGGGATCTTCACCGAGGTGGCAATGGCGCGCGACCGGAGGAAGGTGCGACGATGTATAGCTATGGAGGATGGAGCGCCGATGGAGAGCGATGGAGCGATGGGAAGAGAGTTAAGGCCGTGAGAGATAACGTGTGGGTTAGGGTATTTAAGATGGACAGTTTTGCAATTTGTCCAAAAAGTTGGACAATTCACAAATTTGTACATAAAAAGTGCATGTTTGGCACATTTTTTCTTTTTATAATTGAGATAGGGCAATATACATAGGAATGGAAAGTATGGGAAGACAGAGACATTTATCCATAGTTAGGTCCATTTACCCATAAATTATGTCCATTTACCCATATAATTAGACTCATTTACATCTTAAACATATTTACACCTTAAGATTCATTTACATTTGAATCATTCTCTCTCTCTATATATATATACACACATATATGATGTCCATAAATTATGCCATGTTTTTATACTTATTTCAGCTCTTTATTTTATCATTTCATGCATTCTGGGATGGGAATATAGCAAATTTGTGTAGTTTATGTTGATTTACGAGAAATAGAGGTCTACACGAGTTTCTGTTTAATATTGCAGAATTTGGAGCTGAATCAAAGCAAAACCAAGAAAGACTGGAAGAGCACTTGATGTCTACTGAAGGAGTGCGAAAATCGATGAAAGAGCACCTGACATCAAGTGAAGCTGAGCACAGAACGAGAGACTGAGCAGTGGTCGATTTCGACCCATCCTGATCGATATCGACCTAATCTGGTCGAAAATTCCAAACCAACTCAATATGGACCAAAAGCACAAAAAGAAGAAGAGATAGGTTGAAATCGACCAGCTTGGTCGATATCGACCAAAACCCCGCTCGAGATTCCTTCCAGAGCCGAGATCGAGCAAGTCGGAGCGAAGTTGAAGAGATGACTCGATATCGACCTAACTAGGTTGATATCGACCTAGGATAACTCGATATTGCCCCAGAAGCCGAACTCGAGTAGCATAAGTGAATTCGATAAAAGTGACTCGATATCGACCCACCTTGGTTGAAATTGACCAACATCCAGTGACTTGTCCAAATCGATTCCGAGCTCTACTTAAAGTTCTATCCAAAATCCAATGGAGATATTTCCGAGAGAAGATTCCTTGCACATGAAGAGTTGAGAGATTTTATCTTTTTATTTATCGTAAGGGTGGAATATTTAATTACCCTATATGATTTATCTTGTTTTATATAGTTAGATTTTTTTATTTCCTAGTAGATTTATATCTTTAGATAGAAGATAGATATTCCTTACCTTGATTAGCAAGGATTAAGGCCTATAAATAAAGCCCATGGGGCTAGTTTTTCATTCATTCAATTCTAGAGAAGTAAGAGAGAGAGAGAGAGAGAGAGAGAGAGAGTGGAGGGCGAGTGGAGTTGTGAAGCGAGAGCGGAATTGGCTTCGTTCGGTTGTAAGCTTTTATTTAGTTTATTAATGCAAAGTTATTTCCTTTTATTATTAATGTCTTTCCTTGCGATGAAGAGCGAGTAGTCCACCCACTTCTAGGGTCGGGGCGAGCCCCACGATAGCCAAGCGTGCTTGAGGTAAAGATTTGACTTTTATCGTGCTTTGATCGTCCACTACCCTTTATATGTTTATTACCTATTCAATAGAGATTCAGGTTAACAACTTGGATTATAAATATAAAATTGGTAGATACAATTATGGTTTTCTTGAGAGAATTGTCTAATTGTTGGAAAAGGCGAAAGCTTGATCTTTTGATGTGATTGCATGATTATTCCTCTTATTCTTGCCTTATGCATGTTTGGTTATCGTTGTTGCGAACCCCGATCTTGGAATTTTTTTTTTCATACAATGTTTAATTCGACATTCGCAAGTCATTTACGTACTGTTTCTGCTCGATTTCGACCAACCTTGGTTGACGTCGACTACTGATTTTCGATCGAGCAAGATCGTTGTTGTTTCTGTCTCTGCAAGTTACTCGACTTCGACAAGGCTTCCTCGACATCGACAACTTTCCTCGACGTCGAGTTGTTTCCTCAAGATTGACCAACTCCAGAAACTTTGCTTGCTCGAATTCGACTAGCCCGGCCCCTGTCGACTACCCTTAGTCGAGGTCGAGTACTCTGTGGTCGATTCCTGCCCGTGAGATTTTGCCGCTACCTGAGATTCGTTGACACGCTTCCTCGAGGATCGAACCTGACTTCCTTTTGCTACATCGGGAGGGACTCTTGTAATCATTTGCGTGGGCAAGATCTGGTTTGATTTATTTTATTATATATTGACTCGATTTCCTCCTACAACAATATACACACATGTTCATATGTTACTTAGAATTTAGCAGACCCTTAGACGTGTACTCATATATCAAGCTTGAGGATGAACTTTCATATTATAATTTCATTATCCCCATATTTTTTTTATATATAAGGCAAGGATTTGGAGTGTACATGTCAACTACGGTTGTATCACTACCCAATGGCATCCTTTCGGACGGGAGCCTAGAGCTCTAAATCGAAACCCCGATCAGAAGAGTCGGAGCTCAGAGCTAGATGAGCAAAACGATCGGCCACCCAATTGGCTTCCCTAAAGACATGGGAACGGAAATCATCTCAAAGGACCGAAGTAGAAGGAGAGCGTCCGTAATAAGCAATTCGATCTCCCGGGGAGTCAACCAAACTCCTTTGATAGCATTAATGATCGCAAGGTAGTAACCTTCCATTACAAGCCTTCGAATCACCCTCTTTCGGGCTTCAACCACGCCCAGTTACAGACCAACTGCCTCAGCTTGCAATAACGACATCTTCCCGCATCTTTTGGCATCACAAGCAATCATCCTCCCTCCTTCATCTCTAATAAAAAACCCTGCAGAAGCAAACACAGAAGAAGTTTTAGGACAATCAAAACTGAGTTTGAAAAAGTCTTCCTTAGGTTTCCTCCAATGAATGGTGTTCCTTTGGCGAAGACTACTATTTGGTTTGCTTAATCTTGTTTTTTCTTCTTCATAATCTATGTCCTCTTGTTTGTTTGTTTGTTTTTTCCAATTTTTCATGTGTTGGTTGATCATTGATATCAATTCGTCTGTTGTTCTTATGCTTTGGTTTTCAAATATTATTTTGTTTCTCTTTGTCCAACTACTCCACCAAGTAAAGGATATAGTGACTCTTTGTTCAAAATTTAGGTGTTGGGTGTGTATTGAGAAAGTAAGTTAAGATAGTTTTTATCTTTAAAGTTTAGAAGTGATTTTTTTTTCTTGAAAATATAATAAAAATGGATCTCGAAATAATTTAGGGTTTAAATATCGGGTGTGATTTTTACACCATAAAATTTTACTATCTACACCACATATCCCTTTTTTTTAAATACACTCTGCCACTCTTAAGTCACAGACGTGTGATTCAAGAGACGCATGATTTTTTACTTAAAAAACTCTACGCCTCTTGTGTAATACATCTGTAATTCAAAAAGGACAGGGGTGTGACTTAAGAGACACAGTTGTGTTATATATAGTAAATTTTATGGGTCTGAATATCTATGGAACCATATCCACAAATGAAATAACTTTCGATACATTGAGATATATGAACGTTCTTCCAAATCTTTTAAAAGAGAGAAAATTGAACAAATTAATGTTGTGAATTTGAGTGTTAAGTATTTATATTAAAGTTACATTTATGTGTTTTGTCTTCTCCGAACGTGTAGTACTTTTTTTATGAGGAGGAACCCGAGCACGTGACCCACCGACAAGAGCTACGCACCAGGTAAACCGGTTTGTACCGACCGGCTCGATCCACTGGAAAGGAGCAAGGCAATCCTTAAATTTTTATCTAAGAAAAGGGGCGGAGGTAGGGATCGAACCCGAGACCTCTTGACACCCCCCTTACTTCCCACCAGTGACCCACCTCGAATGGGGCAATATGTAGTACTATTTATAGCAAGACACATCGCGCATTTGTAATTTGCTTTGAATTTGTTGATCTTATTTTACTTGTTGATCTTATTTTACTCGGAATCAAATATAATTACTTTTTAAAATAAATTTAATAGTAGATAAACCTCGGAATCAAATATAATTACCTTTTACAATAAATTTAATAGTAGTTAAACAATTCAACGATAAATATTACTAACCATGATGTATAGCAATCGGCTAGGCCGAAAATAAAATAGAACACAATAGCTTTGGGATTGATAATCGAAGAACCCTTAATCCATAAAGGGTTTCTTCAATTCTATTTCAATCTGATTTAATTCAATAGAACTACAATGTTTAAATAGAAAACCTAAGAACCAATTCTACCATGCAAGATAGAGTTTTGGTTTCTTAAAGATAAAATTTTACTCCTAAAGATAAAGTAAACCTAGAAGATAAAACTTAATCTAAAATCCTAATATAGAAAATAATAAAATATGATAATTAAGAAAGCCTAAAAGATAGACTTTCCTAACCATCTTATTTGACCTAACTAAGAAATACTAAAAATAAGCAATTCTATAATTAGACTCCAACTAACATAGGAGTTACTAAAAATAGAATATATATAAAAAAATAAGAAATATAAATAATAAAATAATTAACGCCGTTTCTTTAACGACTCTCAAGGTGGAGCCTTCTTCTTTCGCTTGAGGATGACATCATTCTCCTCCATTTGAAATCGACTCGTCCTCGAGTCGTCGTCTGGGTCAAGATCGTTGTTTGACCCACAGAAGGCCATCTTGATCGGCGAGGAAGGAGCAGCAACCTTCAAAGAAGATGATGGAGAAACGGGTGGAATAGGTGCCAGGAGAATTCGAGGTACAGGAACCCCAAAAACAACACCTTCATGTGTGATCGTTGAAGAGACTTGTTCTTCAATAAGTATAGGATCAATGAGCACACAAATCTTAACAACTGGAACTTCAGGAACATGCCCAAGAGGTACAATCGCTAACTCTAGAGACACGTCATCAAGTACCTCATCCTCGTCAATGGAATCAACATGCTCGTCCTGAACACTATTGCAGTCTGCTTGCAACACAATTTCGGAGGCCTTTCTGGGAGAATCTAGTAGCGTATGACCTACCGTTGGAAAGATCTCGAAGTTATGTACGCAGGGGCTCTGAGATGAAGTGGTTCCGAGGTCGGAATCAACGGGAAATTGCAAAACAAAATCATCGCGCTGAGCTGTTTTCTGGGCAACGAATTTGTCCACGATTTCTTCAGCCTTTCGAAGAGCTTCTTCCTTCTCCCATCTTTGGCGATCCTCTTCTTCTCTTTGGCGATCCTGATATGACGCATACCAAACATCCCAATCGACAATGTCAGATCTTCCACTTCGAAATTCCTTTTCTTTATATTGGCGCAACCATTGACTGTACTCTCGTTGGCGTTCTAGTTGAAGTTGTTAACCCACGAAATTCATGAATCTAGGGGACATGGGGGTTTCGAAAAAACTGTAGCTGGACTTAAGGAACATTACTTTTGGCCTAAAATGTCTAATTATGTGTTGAGATTTGTCAAAAGTTGTGTTACATGTGCTAAAGCCAAATCGAAATCTAATGCTAATGGTCTATACCAACCTTTGCCTATTGCTAATGCACCCTGGGAAGATGTTTCTATGGATTTTATTGTAGGATTGCCTCAAACTTCTAAGGGTCATGATTCCATATTTGTTGTTGTAGACAGATTTTCCAAAATGGCTCATTTTATTCCATGCCATAAAATAGATGATGCTATTCATGTTGCTCATTTATGCTTCAAAGATATTGTTCGCTTACATGAATTGCCATTATCTATAGTTTTTTACCGTGATGCTAAATTCTTAAGCTCTTTTTGGAAAACTCTATGGTCTAAATTGGGTACAAAATTGCTATTTTCTACTTCTTGTCACCCACAAACTGATGGCCAAACTGAGGTCACAAATAGAACTCTTGGGGCTCTCCTTAGAGTCATGATGCGAACTAACCTCCGGAGGTGGGAAGACTGCCTACCATTTGTAGAATTTGCATATAACAGGTCTAGGCACTCTGCAACTAAGATGACCCCCTTCGAAGTAGTATATGGCCGAAACCCCTTAACTCCGGTGGACATGATGCCTCGGCCATATAAGGACAAGGAGAGCGTGGATGCAGCTAAGCAAGTGGACTTCATCAAATCTTGCATGAGCGTACCAAGGCGCAACTGGAGAGGAAGACTGCGCAATACAAGGCCGCGAAGGACAAGCATCGCAAGGATGTGCAGTTCAACGTTGGTGATCTGGTCTGGTTGCATCTCAGGAAGGAAAGGTTTCCGCAACAACGGAAATCTAAGCTGGACCCCAGGGGAGATGGACCATTCAAAGTGGTTCAGAAGATGGGTCCTAATGCCTACAAGCTGGATCTCTCTGCCGATAAGTACAGCGTCCATTCTACATTCAACGTTGCCGATCTATCCTTATTCGTGCCTGACGATGACTCTGACGACGATTTGAGGACAAATCGAAGTCAAGTGGAGGAGAATGATGCCGTGCAATTATCGATGACTCCTGGTGACATTGAGGACAACATGAAGGTTCCATTTGATGGCCCTGTCACTCGTGCAAGGGCCAAGAAGATTCAAAATGCAACTAAGGCCTTTCTTGTCCATCACCATAGAACTTTAGAGCAAGGGTTCAGGCCACCCTGGATCACTTGGCTCAAGGTTACACCTCCAGCACCGGAAGTGAGCTTGCGTCCACACCAGAGCTCATGAAGACTCGTCTACACCCGCCTTGATCGAGTTACACAGGGCATGGCCGAATGGGCCTTGGCCGAATGGGCTTTGTGGGCCAAGTTCATGTTACTAGTTAATTTGCTATTTTATGCAATTAGATAAATAAGGTGGAAATTAATTATATCTCTTCTAGATATAATACTTAGCCACCAAGTTATTAAATATCTATCTCATTAGGATTTATTTATCTTAAAGTTATTTTATTTATCTTAGATAGAATTAATCTATCCAAACCCCTTTCCTTTGCAAGGAAGGATTGGTTAGATCTCTCGTAAGCTTTACTATAAATTCATGTTTATGCACTTTGAATTAATCAGATTGAATAGAATTGAGAAACCCCTTTATGGATTAAAGGATTCTCGATTATCAATTCCAAAAGCTATCGGGTTCTTATGTTATTGTTACCTACGGCATTCATCCAATTACAATCATCATCACCTTCGTTCATCACCTTCATCTTCATCACCATCACCGTCACTTTGTTCTTTAATTAAAACCAAAACCGATTATCACCTTCAACCTTGGAACCGGTCGCAAGAAGGAAGGAACCCATTGGAGGCCCCCTCGCAGACTCGCGCCCAAGCGCGCGGCGCTGGCCCTCGCGAGTGCTCGGCCTCATCGCCTTCGCTCCTGCATCCGGCGTCTCGGCGATCTCGCGTCTTCGCTCTCCCGTTGTCGCGCCATCGCGCTGTCTCGCTCTCGCCTCGATCGATCTCGCGCGCTCGCCTTCGCTCTCGACCCATCGAGCCCATCCGGGAACCTGTCCCTCGGCACTTCCGCACACCTTGAGGCCCAGCGCCTGTGTGCCCGAGCTCCGCCACGCGCGCTAGACCCTCGCACCCCTTCTCTCCGTCGCTTCTTTGTTTACCTGTTACTGTTACTTGTTAAATTGATAGTTTAGGATTAATTAAAGTTTAGTTCCATCGCTATATACTAGTTTGTTAATTTTTGTTAAGTTTAGATTAGTTGGTTTATTTCCAAAGTTATTAGTTGTTTAAATTTCTTAAGTTACGAATTGTTGGTTAGTAGTTATTAATTCGTTTAGTTAATTGTGTTAATCAGGAGATATTGAAAGAGCATTGCAAGATCGGGCAAATATACGGCGTGGTTCTTGATCTTGAGCTCACAGGCGAAGGATCGGGAATCCCAAACGTATCAAGTGGTATCAAAAAATATTTTCTCGCTAAATAGATTTAGTGATGAAATATCTCTTTTCAACGAGGAAAAATTTACTTCCTAAAAGAGACTTCTATTAAGGTAATCGATAGGTGATTTCTCTCATTATCATGTGTATATATATATATATAGGGAAGAGTTAAAATGTAAAATATCATTAGGGTGTAAAATTGTTTAAGGTGTAAAATTTTAGAAAATCAGACGCGGGTTTGAATTTTTTTTATAAAAAAAAAACCGAACCGGTGTTGAACCGGCCAAAATAACACATTTTTCCTCCTCTCGCTGGGACGCATTTCTCATTCAGATATGTCTGCCTTCGTCTCCGCCATGGTCGGCCTCCTCGCCTCCATTCACCGCCCTGACCTCCTCATCAGCCTCATCGGTTGGAAGCCGAGAGCGTCTCCTCTTCTCCTTCTCGGTGAGCACTGTTCCGTCTCCTCCTTTCTCGGCGAGCGGCGGATCTGAGCACCAATTGGAAGCCAGCGATGCTGAGAGCATGAGAGCGAGAACCGCTTCAGCGGAGAGGACGATGGATCTCAGATCTGGTTAGATTCCTGACCAAATCCGACTTCGCTCCGCCTTCAATTGCTCCGCCTATAGAGGCAGAAAAAGTTGGTCGCATTGATCTATGTTCGAGCATCTGAAGCCTTCAATTGCTCGATCTGTTCTCCCCTCCGCTGCCTTTGTCAGCGCCTCTGCTGCTCCTCCGGATTGGAGGTGAGTCTATTTTGCTTCTAGAATTTGTATAGATATATATGATGTGTATTCAATTGAATGTCGATGGAAGAAAATTTCTTGCTTATTCGATGCTCATTGATTCATTGATTGGAGGTGAGCAAATGAAGGATGAATTTTTCTTGCATTTAGGATGAATCTAAATTAAATTTGTGATGTCACCGACATGAGGCAGGGTTAATTTTAGCTAGAACTACGTATAAACAACAGACATAATTGATCCAAGTTCTCGTATATAAGTTACATGTTTCATAACCAACTTGAATTGAATTGGATCATACATTTGTGCAGTCAGATTGGGCAGCCAAGAGCCATGACGATGGCATATATCCAGCTGACGGATCGATACTTGGTAATCGGTATATAGAGATAGCAAGGAAAGTTATAACCCAAAATGAATTCACAGAAAAGATCAGAAATTAGCTGGTAGTGTAGAAAACCTTGGCTTCCTAAGCAAAATCAAGTGTCATATTCAAATGAATTAGGAAATGTAGAAAACCTCAAAATTAAGCTCTGATCATCCCACCATTAGTTATTCAAGCCGAATGTACTAAATACAGAGGCAAATTATGCTTTTCGATCACTGTTTCACAGCCTAGAATTGTTCTCTAATTTCTTGATTTTTTATCGCCACTGCTTTTTCTCTGCTTGATGGATAAATTATGCTTCTTGGCATGCTGCATTTCTTTGCTTTGTCGCCCACAGAAGTTGGATCTTCAATTAGTATGGGTTTAGTGCTTGATGGATAAATTATGATTCTATATTTTTGTATTTGAAGTGCATCTCTATGTTTTTTTCTATTTAAGTGTTGGATGTTTCCTGCTTGGTTTTTTTGTAAAATAAGTTCCTGCATTTTTTTCTGGTTCAAGTGCAGGCTGTTATCTTTTTTTACTTCATTTCTACTTATTTGATCTCTTTGCTTTGAATAAAATTCAATAGGGATGGGAGCTGCAGTGAGAAGACCTGCTAAGAAGAGAGGGTCAGAACTAGCATGGAGGGATCTGCAGAGCGTCAACAACTCGAGGAGAGAGCTGAGCGGGCAGAGGAAAGAGCGAGGAAGGCGGAAGAGGACGCCAAGATTGCAAACGCCAAGGCTGAAGATGTTCAAAAGCGGATCTCTAGCTTCGCAGTCAGCCTCTGAGGTAGTTACCTCTTCTTAAACTCCATCTTATGTCAATGTGGTGTGTGGTAGGCCTTTTGGTGAGCAATATAGGTTGCTAATATGGTATATGTGCATTTGTTTTTGTTAAGAACATATGGTATGCTTGTTTTTGGGTAAAACATATGGTATGCAGATTTTTCGTTACACCATATGGTTATTTAGGTAGGATTTTTTCGTAGACGGGTTGTGAAAAGATATGTGCAGGTTATGAACACTTGAAAGTGCTTAGATATGTAGTTTGTGAACGCTGATGATTTGGAATTTGGTTGGGTTTTTAATTGAAATAGTGTATGTTGTATTTGGCATTATATATGAATAGCCTATTAGCTCAATTGGTAGAGCGATGTGCATATGCACAAAGATGTGGGTTCGAATTTCACATAGGTTACATAATAGACAAGATCACAACAATCCCAAATTGTTAATCATGCACATTATAACCTTCTTTATGCACTTTTTAACCGTAATTATGCACTTTTTAACCTTAAGTGTGCACTTTAATTTGAAATTGTTTTATGAAAAAAATCGATTTCAAACTCACATCTATCAGCCTAAATTATGCAAGAGGTGAACTCAAACTCTCAAAAGTAAAAAAAAAACAAAATTAAAACATCAATTTCAAAAGCCCATCTTGTTTCTCATTCATGCACTTTATGATCTTATTTTTGCACTTTATCATTTTATATTTTCACTTTTTCAAACTAAAATTGCACATTTAATTTTTATATTTGCAGTTTTTGAAACTAAAATTGCACATTTAATTTTTATATTTCCACTTTTTAAAACTAAAAGTGCACATTCAAACTAAAAGTTGAAGTGCTTAAAATTCATATTGCAATGCTTAAAAGTGCACAATTGTATTCTAAATTTGCACATATTGTATCTTACTTTTGCACAATTGTATTCTCAATATGCACAATTGTATTCTAAATGTGCACAATTATATCTTACTTTTGCACACTTTAAAGTTGCACAAATGCACTTTAAATTTTCACAACTTAACTTTATAGTTGCACAACTACACTTTACAGTTGCACAACTGCACTTTACAGCTCTTTACAGTTGCACAACTGGTTTATTGCTCGTGAGCCAAGCTTGAGCAACATTGTAGGCTCATTCAAACTAAAATATAATTTGGTTCTCCCTAAGCTGAAAATCTAATTTGGGCACTTTGTTTTACAATTGCACAACTGCACTTTACGGTTGCACAACTGCACTTTACAGTTGCACAACTGCACTTTACAATTGCACAACTGCACTTTACAGTTGCACCTCTTATTCATGAAAAGAAACATATTACTTGTAAGCGATAAACATAGATAGCCTATGCGGGATTTGAACCCGCATCTTTGTGCGTGGCACATTGCTCTACCATTTTGAGCTAATAGGCTTTAAATCACATCACTTTTTTTGGGCAAGAAAAAAAAAGATATCTAACATAGCTTTACATTTGATTAAAGCAAAGGGACATACATCATTTTATCGTTAATGAAACAAAGCCAATTGAACCAAAGACAAACACAACTAACAAAAATGTTGAATACTATCCATCTTTCTGCTAAATAAGATGAAATAAACTTTTCGTGTAATTGAAGAAATTTTTGCTCAAGCTACTCTTTAGAAATGTCCAATGAGCATTGGAGGTTTCTTAGGTAAAAGCCAAAAGGTATTAGATAACTTGAATAAGAATGTGACTGTTATTCGGGCGTCCATTCCACCGGTAGTAAGAAAGTGATTGTTCCAAGTAAGTGACCCAACTCGTGCTTGGTGGCCGCCTTTAATAGTTCTCAACTGCTGGTTTGATGTGGAGTCCCACAGCTGCACTTCAGAGTTGTTCAACCCAACAGCGATACATCGTCCATCAGGAGCCCAACTAACACTAGTGACCGGCCCCAATTCGTCGTTGACTGTGACAAGCTCTGATGTTGATCCATCTGAAGCATCCCACAAGTACATGGTGCTTCCAAGAGCAATTGCAACAACATTGCTGCTTCCCCAATCCAGGGGATTCAAGTAATAATCGTCAATGAGATCAGGGGCCTCCTATTTGAGTTCCTCCGTCTGTATATCAGAATCAGAAATCCAGTAAAGATCAGAAACAGATAAACACAGACAGCAACTTGTGGAATTTGGCAGCTTAACTAGCTGCATTCATCATTCATAACTATAGAGACATACCTGAGGAATGTGTCGACGAGGCTTTTGTTAGAAAGAGGAATATTTCCAAGGAGCGATTGTTTCTACAGCCTGAACCTGAACAGGTGGTTTGTTCTTGAATGCAAGAATTCTAGTTCTGTTCATGCCAAAGACTTCTCTCAGTTGCTGATGGTACTTCTCTCAGCTGTTGTTTGGGATGAATCTATCCAACTGCCATTGAAAGTTTCAATTAGAGTTATTAACACTTAAAACCATCAACTAACGCAGAAATTAGATGGTTTAAATTGAAACCTAATCAGAGAATTGAGCACCTATAAAATTCATACATAATGCAAAACCAAAATCTGTGGAAATGTTAGCCAGGAACAAGTGTTTACTTTTACAGCCCATCCTCTACCTCTAACTATTATTTGAACAATAAATTTTAAGAACCCTAGATCTCAGACAATTATGTTTCTTTCAAAGGAAAACCCCAAAATTAGGGCAAGCCCCAAAATTATAACTTCAAGGTCCTGAAACCCTACATTCATATCCAAATTGAGACAATTCTCTATTCCATCGAAATTAACTTTACAGATTTATAATAAACCCCGAAATTATAGCTATCGGGGGTCCGGGTCCTGAAACCCTAGAAAATTACGGATTTAGAAAATTGAGACATTGAGACAATTCTCTATTCCATCGAAATTGAGACAATTTTCTAAATCTGTAAACTCAAATCCAAATTGAGTTTACAAATTTAGAAAATTACGTTTTCTTTTGACTTCTTCCTGAAGAGATTGTGGCCTCGAGGTGCTGAGCCTGAATCCATGGTGCACGAACCAAGGAGAGAGCAAAATACCCTGCAATCTGAAACCACAAACAAAAAAACACAAAAAAGGACATCAGAAATTATAACATGGACATGAAAGCAAACCTCAAAGAGCCAAAGGGGAGTTGATGAACAATAGAATGTCCTGATGATCTAAAAGAAGCAATTGATTGATAATGCATCGGCGATGAAATCGTCCATTTCCTTGCCCTAGAACGGTAGGAGCAGATGAAGGGCAGAAAAGAGATGGAATAGACAGAGAAGCACCCCAAGCGGATCAATTTAATCTTGAGCAATCGAGACATTAAGCTATCGAACCCGAAAGCCCTAATTGATCGAAGAGGAAGCAACGTCTGAACAGCTAGCCTGTACTCCTTCCTTCACAAAGGGAATCGACATCGAACAGAGGGAGAAGATATAATATGCAAAATCGTCGATCCTCCTCTGCAATTGCTCCATTAATCGGAAGATTCCCGGCGACGGTCATCTTCTTCAAGCACTGGATCGACCGCTATGGCTACAAGGTCACAGAGTCGGGAGAAAGAAACAGATTAATTTTTAGCGTTTGTTTGGGTCGGCCCATTAATTGATTTTCTATATAGGGCGCGTACACCATATTTAGAAATTTTACACCTTAAGCAAATTTTACACCTTAAGACAATTTTACATTATATGCACACATCGTTTAATTATGGATAGGTTAGCCTTTAGTATCCTATTAGAGTTAGTTCTTTCTTCTTTCCTAATGCATTTGGATTATATATAGAAAAAATTTGCAAAATAGGCAATTTTTTTGGACGATTTTGCAAAATGTCCATGTTTTTGGACAATTTAACAAAATGCCCACTATATATACTAATTCTCACTTTTTTTATTTTTTTTTCTAATCGTTGCCCCCAATCCCGTCTCTTCAATCTCTCTCTCTCCACGCCCCATGGCGATGGAGCTCTCGATCCGGCCAGATGCGCCACCGGTGGCTCTTCCTCCCCCCGCTCTTCCTCTGGCGCCACCGGTTAGTGGCCAGATGCGCCATAGTCTCTCGTCTCCCCTGTAATCTTGCTGATCTAGCGTCTTGCCGGCGTCGATTTCATCAAAAGCAACAACGCCACCGGTTCTCCCATCTCTCTGTCGTTCATCATCGGTCTTCCTCCCTCGCTCAGATCTGATTGAAGGAAGCTTCGATTCCTCGATCTGAAGCAAGGCGATTGAAGGAATTTGACTTCAGATATAGAACTGGACTTCAATCGACTTCAGATCTAATTCAATCAGAAATTGAATTCGACCTCGGATCGGAGGAGGAGCTACGACGGAGGAGGAGCGGCGGCGGCAATCGATAAGGAGAAAAGGAGGAAGATGGACGACGTCGAGCGAGCGAGGCGAGCAGCCGGAGCGAGCGAGGGAGCGAGGCAGCGGCGAGGTGGAGGCGGAGGTCGGAACGAGGGAGCGAGGGAGGGAGGCAGTGGCGAGCGAGCGACGGAGGGAGGGTGGCGGTGGCGAGGGAGGGAGGCGGTGTCGAGGCCGGAGCGAAGTGAACAGCGTCCGAGACTCCGAGATGGCGATGAACAGCGTTCGATCAATTAGGATAATTTAGAGAAATTATAAAAATTGTCCATTGTTTTTATATTGTAAAATTTTTACCCTAATATTACATTTGCACTACATAAAATTATATCATTTGCATAACAAAGTGTTATATGAGCACAACATACCATTATGTTAAAAAAAATAGAAATAAAATAAAACTAGACTTGGGTGATGGAAAAAAGAAAAAAAAACCTTTAAAAAAGTACCGACGTGAAAAAAAAAATTATTTGAAAAAAGTGCTGACACAAATAGAATAAAAAGTGCACAAATTAGAATAAAATGCGCGCACGAATAATATTATAAAGTAAAAAAAATTGTTATCCATGTAGAAAAAAATAAAAAAAAAGTTAAAAAAATAAAATAAATAAAAACTAGACTAGGGTCATATTTGCACAACTTATGATTAAATTTGCACAACGTCCTCTTATATTTGCACGACAAAATGTTAAAAAAAAATAATAAAAAAATAGAATGGGGTCATATTTGCACAACTTACTCTTATTTTTGCTCAACAATAGGTTATTTTTTGCAAAACGATCGAGATTTGTGAAATTATTCTCAACATGATTTTATTTTCTCTCAATATTATTTTAAGATTTGCACAACTCTGTTGTAAGAGTTGCACGACTATGTTGGAAGAGTTGCACGACTATGTTGCACGACTCTATTTTTAGAGTTGCACAACTATGTTTTAAGAGTTGCACGACTCTGTTTTAATAGTTGCACGACTATGTTGCAAGAGTTGCACGACTCTGTTTTAAGAGTTGCACGACTATGTTTTAAGAGTTGCACGACTCTGTTTTAATAGTTGCACGACTATGTTGCAAGATTTGCAAGACTCTGTTGTAAGAGTTACTAATCAATAGACAATAAGTGCACAACACAGTAGATTGGTGAAATGAGAGTTGCACAATTGTGTTTTAAGAGTTGCGCGACTGTGTTTAAAGAGTTGCACAACTCTGTTGTAAGCGTTGCACGACTATGTTGTAAGAGTTGCACGATGTCAGCACATATAAATTTCACATAAAAACGATGTCAGCACTAAAAAATTATATTTTGCACAACATACGATGTAAGAGTTGCACGACTCTGTTGTAAGAGTTACACGCCTCTGTTGTAAGGGTTGCACGACTTTATTGTAAGAGTTGCACGACTCTTTTGTAGGAGTTGCACGACTCTGTTTTAAGAGTTGCACGACAATCGAGTCTTGTGAAATTATTCTCAACATGATCTTATTTTATCTCAAAATATAATTTCAGACTTTCTCAATAAACTGTAAGCGATCTATAATTTATATTTTTTTTTATTTCTTTAACATTTCGTCGTGCAAATATAAGAGTATGTTATGCAAATATATCTGTCAAGTTATGCAAATATGACCCAAGTTTAGTTTTTTTTTTAATTTTATTTTACATTTTTTCATGCAAATATAACCGTAAATTGTGTAAATATAATTGTATGTTGTGCAAATATAATATTTTGTTGTGCAAAAATAAAAACAAAAATTTAAATTATGGATCACATAATAAAATATAGCTAGTTTTTTTAATTTCTCATATTTGTAGGGTAATTATTGTAATTTCATCAAAATTTCTTCTTCTTCCTCCCGATTCTGCGAAGAAGAGATGCGCGCACGCCGGCCCTCCCTCGCTCCGTCGCTCCGGCGTCGCTCGCTCACCACCGCATCCCTCCCTCACTCCGTCGCTCGCTCACCACCGCATCCCTCCCTCGCTTGCTCGCTCCGCCTCGCTCGACCTCGGCTCAGATCTGAGATCCGCCCTCGCTCGACCTTCCTCAATCGCCATGGATCCGGAGAGCCAGAGTAATCAATCTCCGAGGTCGGCCTCTCCTCCTCGATGCCAGCGATTTGAGTCCAGATCTCGCTGGAGGAGATCTCGGATCTGGCGAGCTCACCACCTCCGCAACCGCCTCCGAAGAAGAGAATTAGGTTAGGAGAGAGAAAGGGGGGTTTATATCGTGTCTATTTCACTAAATTGTCCCAAAACGCGACTATTTCGCAAATTATGTCCAATTTCATGGCCATTTTGCAAAATGCCCCTTATATATATTCAACTCAAGAGATGGATATGTTAGATCTATTACTTTGGATAAGTGTGCATCAACTACTCATGGAGAAATGGTTTTAAATATATCTTTTTGTCCCACATCGTCCGTTAAAAGCCAACATATAAAATTCTTGTCATTTTCGATCCCTTTGCTTTTGTGATGGAATTAACTACATATATTATATTGTGTTTAATTTGCATACATACACACACACACATATATAGGGGCGGAGCTGAGAGGGAACTAGAGGGGCACGTGCCCCCCCCCCCCTCATTTGATGAAGTACCTAGTAGTATTCTAATCGTCGCTAGCTTCGTTTTGACATATAATACGCCTTATTCTGACATCTGAGTAAAAAGTTATGAATGTTTAAAAATTAAAGGTATATTAATCACATTAATTTTGTTTCAGTAGACTATAATACTTCTATATTTTACTTAAAATAACATTCACATACTATAATTCATCTCGAGAGCTTCGAAATGAGAGGTTATACTAATCATTTCGACAATTAAATAGAAGTTACGCAAGTTTAAAATTTTTATATTTGGTTATACATTTATATGTTATGAGTGCAACAAGTTGTATATATTAACTATGGTTGTTATTCGAGTCAAACACGTCTAGTATTGTTTGATTATATTTAGCTCATTTAGAAACAAGTCAAGCTCGATTGAAACCTATATTTGAACTTGAGCTCACACTCGACTTGTTTAGTAAATGAACGAGCTTGAGTGAGTTTTTTTTTAAGTATCATGCAACTTTACTTGCTTATGACATAGTAACTTAAAATAAAATTGTTAAATTTCATAAAATTCGTGCTATTTGAGTTTTAATTAAGCATTGCCGAGCTTTGAATCGAACATAAAAATGTGCTAATAATCAACTCATTTTGTACATCATATGCTCGAACCGGGCTTTTATTGAGCAAAACTCGAGTCAAGCTCTAGATACTTAACTCATATAACAACCATAATCTTAACTTAATGTTTATTGCATTTCCTATACTTATTTAGTTATTTTTTTCCGGGTATTCCATTTATATATTTACTAGTGTAATACCCATGCCTTGAAGGTACGGGAGCTTGATCCATTTTAATTTGAACATCATTTTATATATCTATATAATACTATATTGATATATATATATATATATATATACGTGTTTACAACAAAAATATGTATAAAATATTTTTTTATAATTTATAAATTAGTTGGAAAGAGATACGATACAAATTTTGAAAATGATTTAATAAGGTAAAGTAGTAATAATACTCAAACACACCATCTAATATAATTTGAAATAAATATATAATTATTATCATTAGCATAGATCTAAAAAAGTAAAATATAAGCTCCCGTACAAATATTAAAAAATCATAAGCACATGATTGTGTGAATAATTTTGAAGTTAAATATGTAGATGTACATAACTTATTGATTATTTTCATGAGAAAGATGGTTAGAAAGGTAGAGAAATTAATAGTGAAAATAAAGGTAAGATGGTAAAAAAAAGATCCTTAAAGGTAGAAAAGTGATCTAAGAAGCCTCATCCAAGATGTAAAATAAGCATTAGTAATGCTCGTGAGTCTTAAAATATTATTTATTTTTCAATAGTCATTTAAGATGTCTAAAATAATTAAATTATAAAATAACACTTATTTGGCTCCAATTGATTTTTATAATTAATTTTTGAAATCGAATATTTACAAATTGATTATTACATGTTCGTTGTATGTAGACATTGTGGGGAATATTGCAATCGGTTAAAAAGGATAAATCAACAATTTCAATATCCAAGAATAAAATCAGCCAAGAATTGACGAATGTTCAATGTACGTAGACGATTAAAATAGATCACAAATTGACATACAACATATCAAATTAAATAATATTTTAGTATAAAAATAGGAAACAAATATGTTTAAAATAGGAAACAGATATTTTAAAATTTCAGCAATAATATTGACCAATAAGAAAATACCATTTGAATAAAAAATTCAAGTTTAATTGTGAGCGTGACACGTCAGCAATATAACCGAAAAGAGATTGCAATCGGGAAAAAAATGGAAACATGTCTCAATATTTACGACAATATAACCGAAAATAAAAAAAAAGGGAATGGATTCAAATCATATTTAAAATAGGAAACAAATATTTTAAAGTTTCCATAATAATATTGACCAATAAGAAAATCTCATTTGAATAAATAACTCAACTTTAATTGTGGGCGTGACACGTCAGCAAAATGCTAGCAGAATTAGTAATATTAATAGATATTTCTTCTTTTTAGGCGCGAAAAAATGATAGTGTTTTATCATAAACCGATGAAATTTTACCTTAAAATAACATCATTTATTATCAAATTATATATAATTCTTTATGTCAATTTAATCCAAAACTATATCGTACATGTACCATTGTGCCCCCTCCGAAAATTTTCTGGCTCCACCACTGTATATACATATATACATATATATGTTCCATACTTTCATGTCATACAAATTCTAAATCATGCTAGCTCTTTGATAAAACTTTTGAAGCACATATATATGTTCCATACTTTCATGTCATACAAATTCTAAATCATGCTAGCTCTTTGATAAAACTTTTGAAGCAATAAGTGGATTTCAACTCCAATTTAACTAATTAAAGCTTCACACTCAGCTCCTTTAATTGGGGAAATATATATTAGTGTGAGGGAAGTTTTCAAAATGGGCCATTGGAGTAGTGACATTGCCTTAAGCAATAAACTAAATTGTTGTACAAGTGAAAGTAGTAAGTAGTAACATCTCATTTATTTGTTTGTGGAAAAGAATCAAGTGGATTTGTAATGTAGCAGAAGGGTGGGTGATGGGGGGTGTGTGGGTAGGAATGAGACACATCACATACATGTTGGGGAAAGTCTACTCCAAGGTGATAGCTGTCTTTGTAAAGCTTATCCCAAATCTTTCCCACAATTATATTCCAAATTTTTTTGAATTGATGGTTGATGCATGCTTCCTTCCTTCTCACATTCTCCTTTCTCCTCTTCTATCTTTTGCTCATTGAAGAAATATGTGGGCCCCACTTCCCTTTTCTCTTTCGGACACTTCCTTCAAATTTACTATTTATTTTTCATGCTTCCAATATTTATAATTTAGGGGTGGGCGCGGGACAGGATGGGTGTCGTTCCGCGTCCTGTCCCGCGTAATTTTTGCAGGACATCATCGGTACGAGATTCACTATTTTTTTTTTCAGCCAAACATTTAATTAAAACTCACTTTTTTATTAAAAGTTTAGTTGTGGACACATGTTAAACATGATATTAGCTTTTGAATTTTATTGTACGAATTAAACGGGTATGCTATGCCTAGTTCCGAAGTCGGCAAACCCGGGGCAGGCTGCAATGCTCAGTCGATAGGATGGGCTAGCTAGGAATCTTGCAGCTTTTTGTCTCTACCGATATGGAGATTCGGCATCGGCTAAGGGGATGAGAGGGGTTGCTGAGATTGCAGGTTGATCACCCAATCGGGTTGTCGATTGGAAGACTCGGTATCGACATTTTGCATAGTGATTCAGAAGCTCAGCTCTGATACCGTGGCGATGGCGATAAAATGATCGTATGTATAACATACCCCGAATTAAATGTCTATTTTTTCAAAATGAAAAAAAAAAACTAATTTGTAAATAAAAGTGCGTATTTTAGTGGTTTCAATTTATTGTAGGTTACTGCAAATTGCAGCCTTATTTTCCAAAAGACAATAAAGCATTGTCAACATAATCTACCACAATCCAAACGCATTTCGGCATGTCTTTTTCAATTTCCGTCAGTGGGCCCATTTATTTCAAACGGATCCAATGTTTTTTTTTCTTAAAAGAAATTCCAAATGCATTGTAAAATGGGCCGGCCCATTTCAGATATCCTCTATAATGGGCAGGCCCATTTCAGATATCCCGGACTCATGGGCCAGCTTGTCAACAATAATAGCTGCAATCACCATCCCATGTGTTATGGACCGTACAGGCACAATATAAATGCTTAACATATTCAAACAATTGATACAGTAGTACATAGTGTACTGTACACTCACCAATCCATGTACTATAGAACAGAACACGTCTGATGTCTAGCTATATATAGTACTTTTTGTCAATTTCACCTAATCTGTTTTTTTCTTCTCTCTTTATACTTCCTTTTATTAGATAAGAAGATAACCAACCTTGTGGTGGTAGTCCTTGCCTCCATCGCGTGTGTTCCATCTGATATGAGTCGTAAATCAAGTAAATTGACTTGTACCAATCGAACCCCATTTAATAGTAAGATAAATGATGAGACTTAAGTTTTCAAAAAAGTGACGGAACAGAAGCACACTAACTCTCAATTCCAAAACCTCCGTCTTTCTTCTCTTTCAAACCCTCCTCTACCAACAATGGTGTAAAGTTCAATCCTTTTTTTTTTAAGAAACTAAAATCAAATTGAATTCACACAATTGAGCAAAACAATCCAAGATCAAGTGCCATCAATTGAGGTTTTACACAACAACCTCTAGCTCTCTCTATCTCTCTCCGTTTGTTACTGAAAATCCCGCCTAAACCACCTACTAGCAACTCAATATAAACCGACATAAAATGACTAAACTACCCTTCTAATATCAACACCATATGATATGCACGTATCCTACATACCCCCCTCAAGCTGGACATGGGTAGGAGACACAAGTCCAAGCTTGGAACTAAGAAACTTGTGTTGATGAGCACCCAAAGCTTTCGTCAGAACATTAGCCAATTGGAGGGTTGTGGAGACATGAGATGTCTGAATAAAGCCTTGTTGGACCATCTCTCGGATGAAATGAGAATCAATTCGAACATGCTTGGTCCGCTCATGGAAAATCGGATTCAAAGACAAGCATTAAGCAGCTCTATTGTCACAGTGTAGGTTGATAGGTAGCTGAACATCAATGTGAAGATCAGTGAGCAAACCTTGCATCCAAACGAGTTCAATAGCAACAGATGGCATGCTTTGATACTCACTCTCTGTTGAAGATTTAGAAACAATCTTCTATTTCTTAGTCTTCCAAGAGACTAAGAACGAACCTAAGAAGACACAATAACCTAATAAAGATCGGCCAATGTCAAGGCAGTTGTCCCAATCAACATCATTGTAAGCCTTAAGAGTGAGATCATTGACTGCAGAGTAAGATAATGCCAAGTGAAAACTTTCTTTCAAATATCGAAGGAGATATAGAGCAGCATCCCAATGAGGATTGAGAGGATTTTGAAGAAATTGGCTCAGCAGTTGCACTGTTTATGCAATATCAGGACGAGTGAGAGTTAAGTAAAGCAACCTCCTAATTAACCTTCTGTAGGTTTCTGGATGCTCAAAAGGATCACCAATATGTGCAGACAATTTGATACCATGTTGCATTGGAAAAGCAGCAAGCTTACATGATTCCATTTGAGCATCATTAAGGATATCAAGTATGTACTTCCTTTGGTTTTAAAGAATACCTTAAGGTGATCGATAAATTTCCATTCCAAGGAAATATCTTGCAACTCCCAAGTCCTTGATGGTAAAAGCATAATGAAGAGCTGATTTGGTATGAGCAATTTCAGAACATGAGTTACCAAGCAAGAGCATGTCATCAAGATATACTAACACAATTGTCAGATGAGACCCAACAACCTTAACAAATAGAGAATAATCATGTTTTGATTGAGAATATCCCAAACGAACGAAGAACTTTGTCAACTCATGATTCCATTGCTACTAGTCTACTTAAGACCATAGAGAGAACGGTTGAGTTTACACATGACCAGGCTTGATTTCATAGTCATCAGGAGCTTGCATATACACTTCCTCATCCAAAAAACCATGAAGGAATGTATTGTTTATATCCAGTTGATGCAAAACCCACCCTCTAACTATTGCAAGAGCTAAAATCACTCTAACATTTGCTAATTTTGCCAACAGAGAGAATGTTTGCTTATAATCTTTATCTTTAACCTGGTTGTAATCTTTTGCTACCAAATGAGCCCTGTATCTCTCTATGCTCCCATCCTGCTTATACTTGATTTTAAAAATCCACTTAGAACCAATAGCTTTCTTGCCCATAGGAAGCTGTGTGATAGTCCATGTGTGATTTCTCTCAAGGGGTGCTATTTCAGCATTCATAGCATCTTCCCATTAAGGAATGCCTTTAGCATGATTGAAAGAATGAGGCTAAAAAATTGCACACACATTGACAAATGATTTGATAAAATCATGAGACATATGAGCCAAATGCTGAACAGAAAACAAAGCAAAAGATTGACTCTCAGATTATGAATTTGGACCTGTCATTCTATTTGGAAGCCTTGAACAGATGTAGTCATTCAACCTAGCAGGCCTGTGAATTTCACGCTTAGAAACCATAAGGAGAGACATATCACATACTAAAGGAATAATAATACTAGAAGGAGTAGCAGAACTAGGAGGAGTAGCAGAACTAGATAAAGTGCCTGAAAGATCATCAATGCTAGAATCATCAATGATCATATTCTCGGGGTGACCATGAGAACGATCATCCTCAATAGGTAATTGACATATAACAGGATAATTTTCCCACATAAAATCAGAATCATCAACAGGCAAAGGCAGACCATGATTTATTTAATTGAAATTCTCTAGAACTGTAACCTTTCTGAATGGAAAAATGTGCTCAACAAACTTAACATGTCTACTTGTTATAACAGTTTTCATTTGAAGATCAAAGACACTGAAGGCCTTTTGACCAGGAGGATAACCAAGGAAGACACACTTCCTATAGATAATACCAAGCTTATCTCTATGATCATTAGGATGTAATGCATAACAAAGGCAACCACAGTTACGAGATTATCCAATGTAGGAGGAGTGTTGTACAAAATCTAAAAGGGTGATTTCCATTGAAGCACACTAGATGGCATCTTGTTGATCAAATATGTAGCACTCAAAACACAATCTCCCCAAAATTGTATAGGTAAACCAACATGATGCCTAATAGCCTTGGTTGTTTCCCCTAAATGCCTATGTTTCTTCTCAACTCTACCATTTTGCTCATGAACACCAAGAGCTGATTTTTTATGAGTAATACCTCAAGCTAAAAAGATATCTGAACATCCCTTCTGAGTAAACTCAGTACCATTGCCTGTACTCACAACTTTAAATTTAAACTAGAATTGTGTCTCAACCAAATTTAGGAAACTGGTGAGTAACCTGAGCACTTGCATCTTATCTTGTATAAGATATACCCAAGTAGTCCTAGAAAAATCATCTAGGATGGTTAAGAAGTATTTAGCACCACACAAAGCTGGAGTTCTGTAAGGACCCCACAAATCCATATGAACTAACTGAAAAATACCATCAAACAATGAATCAATACTTCTAGGGAAAGGCGAAACTTAGTCAATTAACCTGTATGACATACGAAATCCTTCAAATCAGTAGAAGAACACTCTGATAAGTGTTTCATTTTTGAAACAAAAATATGTCCAAGTCGAGCATGTAGTGTATGCAAGTTTACTACTTTATTACAATCATGGGACACATGATCAATCCCATTCAATGCACAACTAAGACCATTAGTGCTCACTGTCATCAACTCTTGGGACTTTAAAATGTAGAGACCTCCCTCTTCAGTCCATCGAGTAATCATTCTCCTAGTTATAAGGTCCTGCAACCAACAAGATACCTCATTAAACCGAAATTCAACATGCTGGGAATGCAACACCTTTGAAACAGACAGCAAATTATGTCTAAACTAAGGAACAAATAACACATTCTACAATAACAAATCATATGTAAGTTGCACAGATCCCGACTGATCGACTCACAACAAAACTAGAACCATCAAACAATCCAAGATTGATCACACTTTGCAAATTCCTCAAATTCATGAAAACATATTTATCAAAAGCAATGTTATCTGCAGCACCAGAATCAACTATCCAGTTATTCTTAGAAGCTTTATTAGCACCAATGAGAAATGAAACACTCAAGGTACATGCAAAATGAATCATTGCTTGATTTGCTTAACTGTCATATTGCTCTATCTTGCTCTTTCCTTTCATTGAAAACTGCATTCACCATAACATGATCTGGCCTTGAGTCACCACCATATCCATCAATAGTACTGTCAAACGGAGGAGTCTCGAGGTGTGCATCAAATTTCCCACCCTGTTTGGGTCTCTCCTCTTCACGAGGGCCCTTATACCACTAAAGATAACCTACTAGCTTGAAGCAGTAATCCTTAGTGTGACCTTCTTTGTTACAATGATCACATTTCCTATTAAAACATGGCTTCTTAAACTCATTTTTCCTTGATCACCAGACATGTATTGATCTTGCCTTGACTATGAACACCTACTCACTGCATTTGCTTCAAGGTCCACAATATTGCTTTGATCAACAGCTAACACATTTGCATAACCTTGCACAGTTGAAGCCACTTCTTTGGACCTTTCCAGTTGCACAGCCATTTAGAAAGCTTTGTTTAATCTTGGCATCGGATTTTTTTTGACAAAATATTGCTCATGAGAGGCTCATAAACCTCATTGAGCCCCATCCGAAACTGCATAACTTTGACTTTCTGTTCTCTTTCAACCACACGCTTCAATAAAGCACACGAGAAATGGCTCATGCCACTACAACCACAAGTGCAACATGGAACAGCATCAGGAAGTAACAATTCATCCCATATTTTCTTCAACTTACCAAAGTAAGCTCCAACATATAAGTTTTCTTGCTTTAAATTGCATAAATCCCTTCGCAATTGAAAGATCAAAGGATCATTTGTTTCGTAAAATATTTCCTTGATTTCTTGCCATAACTCCCTGGAAGATTACACATACATGAACGACTCGGCAACATCACTTGTCATCGAATTGATAAGCCAACAACGTACCATATAATATGCTCGCATCCACTTCTTAAAATCCTCGCGACTCCAAAGCCGAGTTTGGCCTTGGCACCCAAAGCCATGTGAATATCGCGACTCCAACTCACAAAATTCATTCCGTTAAACGGTGTGGATACCAATTGCATCACAGGGTGATCAGAATTCAAAAGAAACAAAGGATTGTAATGAACATTATCAATTACATCCCAAGGTGCTCTGATACCATTTGAAGAAACTAAAACCGAATTCAATTCACACAATTGAGCAAAACAATCCAAGATCAAATGCCATCAATGGAGGTTTTACACAACAACCTCTCTCTCTCTCCCTCTCTCTGTTTGTTATTTTACAAAACCATTGTGGATGGACTCAAGCTTAAAGTATTAATAGTGAGTGGGGTTTCTGTGTTGTTCGTGTCTCCCGTATGTGGGCCCATACATGACATTCCTTCCGCTTTTCTTGACCCCATCGGGCCCAGCCGAGTTTAACAACATTCCACGCATACATATAATGAAAATAACTTAAAGATGTTATATTACCTTAAAAATACTAAAGATGTTATAAAACTCTTGTTTCAAATATCATTTAGTATTTTTAAGGTAATATAACATCTTTAAATGATATTTGAAACAAGAGTTTTATCTAGTTCAAGTGGTAAATGACGATACCATAGAAAATAGATCTATTAATTAACAAGGATATGACATCATAAGTGGACCACCTAACGCAAACTAGACATCCTACTCTATACGATACGTAACTCGAGAAGGACACTTCGTTAAATCCCGGCCAAACTCTATACTCTATGTATCGTCAATATAGGATACATCGCGATCAGAATCTTAACACATGCAAGCACACATCTCATAATCAGGACCCACCGGAATCTCGTGGCCCTTTAGGGCAAAGACGAGCAGCTCGCTGGTAAATCACCTCTCTTCTAACAGTGCCACGTGTGATGCCTAGTTCCCTAGCATGAGGGCATACGTTATACGTGTCCGCTGTTAAACTACGAGGTCACCAGCGAGCTGCTCACTTGGCCTCCCTATAAATACCCCCATCCAATCTCCAAGAAAAGGATCCGATTCAAGAGAGAATAAGAAAAGTTCTGAATATCCCCCCGACCTAAAGCCCTCGGAGTTGAGTTCTTAAGGTCTTTGATCGTAGAAGAACTTTCTTGGAATAAGAACATCATCTAACTTCCTTTGAAGACGACGATGGAGCAGTAAATTATCTCCTCGCGAGCCGAAAGCATTAAACTGATCGCTTGGAATAAGTATAGGTGAAATTCCACGATCGCGTCATTGGCGCCGTTAGTGGGAACCTTTCACGACGAGAGGTTCCGCGTATCTATATGCTTGCTTACATTACATCTTTTCTTATTTTTGTTTCTTATTATTTACTCTATTCTTCATTTTTTCTTTTACCATTGATCCCGTTTAAATTAATAAGCCTACCCCATTTTTTACTTTTAATGCTAACAAATTTTGCAGGAATCATGAATTTTACCATGTTCAGTGAAGAGTTTGGAAACCAGTATCATAATGTCGAAGAAACCGACGGCCTCAACCTCAACAATACCCCCAACAAGGAAGCTCAACACCCTAACGACGAGAATATCCCTCAACAACCTCCCTAGGACGCAGCTCAACCCCCTTTGTTTGCCCCCTATTGGATGTGGGGTAGTTACCCCCCGTATCAATTCTTCGCGGGGAATTATTCACAGAATCCATACTTTGACCAGCAATCGAACGAGATGCCATTCCAGCGCGATCCTCATGTCCACTACCAATAGCAGGGTCTTATACCTATTACAGTCAACTACTTCCATAACCCTGCTGGCGGCCCTCCTAACCCCGGTCTAAAACACGATGAGAACATCGATAAGACAACCCGCAACTACAATACCAGGGATGTGTAATCAGGCTCTAATTCTCCTGGGGCGCCTGGCTCAACCCGCAAAAGCGAGCCGACTTTCCCATCTGCCTTTTGCAAACAGATACGCGAAGCACCTGTCCCTAAGAGGTGGAGGGATGTGTCCATCGCCAAATACAAAGGAGACACTGATCCTAATGATCACCTCAACCAGTTTACAACGTCGATAGGAATGAACGAGGAGAAAGATGATATGTTCTGCCGCTCGTTTCCATCCACGTTAAGCGAAGTGGCTCTCACCTAGTTCACTAATCTGGCTCGGTCTTCCATTAACAACTTCGCACAATTATCAACCATGTTTGTTGCCCATTTTGGTAGTGCCCGCACGAGAAAAAAGGACCATGCTGGACCTAAATTATATCAAACAGAGATCGTCCGAATCTTTGGGAAGTTTCTTCAGTAGGTTTACTAATATGGTTGTGCAGATCCCGAAATTTAATCAAGAGTTAGTGAGCACGATATTGATGGGAAACCTAGCTGAGAGGAATTTTAAGATCTGCCTATTCCGAAAGGAGCCAGAGAATTATGACGATCTACGAGAGCTCGTCACAAAGCAAATCCACGCTGTGGAGGCTGCAAGTTCAAGTTCGCATCCCATTGAGACCAAGTCTTCTTTTTACCATAAGGTCCTCAACGAATACCGAGGGAATGGAGGGTTCGAGAATCAGAACCGCTGTAGCCACCCTTGGCAATACCCCGTCGCCCCACCGAGGCCTCCCTAAAAAGAAGTACCATACAACCAGCGAGAAGGACTGAGCCCGCACGATGCCCCAACGAATGCAATGATGGCTCATCTTGACCATATTTCGCCCCCTGTTTTTGCGATTCCATCGGCTCTCCCCAAAAGGAAGTTCCCTTACATATATGTGTACCATCAATGAATCCCAGCCAGCCTATCGCGACCCCACAGCAATACAATCCTCCTATGGTCCCTCCCCGATAGTATAGACCACCTCCTACTCCACCTCGGCCATACAATCCCCAGTACGCAGCCAGAGGAAGAGAAAGGGGGACTTACCCCTAAGGCAGGGAATGAAGAAATTGGAATAGAGGAGGAGGGTACCGGCCTCCCCCCAAGGACACGAGGACTGCCCCTAAGGCAAGATCATCATCAAATTGACTTGAACATTCAAATAAGGATCAACATAGTCCACCCTCCCCAGACGGATGTATCAATACTATCGCAGGGGGACCCACCCCCTCTGGCACCAGAAAATTGGAGAGGAAAAACTATGAAAAATGAAGCTAGAGGTCCTCCTTTGAAGCCAGCTCCAGACAAGCATCAACTGTACACGCGGTACTATGTTTTTCCGTTTCTGACGCTCGCGACCTCAGGATGCCACATTCGGATCCTATGGTTATTCATGTGCAGCCAGACATCAAAACCGTCAAGCGAGTAATGGTAGACACCGATTTGTTAGTAGACGTCCTCTACTGGAACGCCTTTGAGCAACTTGTCATCACGAAAAGCGCTTTACGTCACTACTCAGGAAAGCTAGTCTCTTTCTCAGGAGATGAAGTTGAAGTGGCTGGAACGATCGAATGAGCTCTAACACTGGGGACGGCTCCGAATAGAAGAACCCACATGATTGAGTTCACGGTAGTCCGACTACCATCCATTTACAATGCTATCATGGGCCGGGTAATCTGGTTTCTGCCCGAGGAGAACAGGCAGAAAGCAGATTATCTTATTTGGCTTCACTAAAAAAGTGAAAAGGGCGAGTGTTCGCGATCGACAAACTTGTTCGGGGATCGTTAAAAATAGAAGAAACTGACAAAGACGACTAAGAGGCCACCTCTGAAAAGCAACAAGCGGAATTGGAGGTGAGGCCCGAGAAAACGATGGAAAACATTGTTGAAGAAAAGGTCGCTTTTTCCCATTCCAAAGCAAAACCGAAGCTCTTTACCACCACGACCACAACTTGGTCGACCTGGCTTTAGATCGTGTATAGTGTATGTTGAAAGAATCGCGGGACGTCTTTGCATGTTCTCCCCAAGATTTGAAGGGTCTCCCTCGCGAGATCGTGGAGCACTCTTTATGACTCAACCGAGATGCGAGACTCGTCTTTTCTTGATGCCTACTCGAGCTAAAATTAGATTAAAATGAGCCCCCGCGATGAAAAAAGCACCGCCTTCATCACCAACCAGGGGACCTTTTGCTATAAGGTAATGCCCTTCGGGCTCAAGAACGCCGGTACGACCTTCCAACGAATGATCGAGAAAGTCTTCAAGCCCCAAATTGAAAGAAACATCGTGGTTTACGTCGATCACATCGTGATTAAAAGCCTCACAAAAGATAGCCACATCAATGACCTCCAGGAAACCATCGACACCCTAAAGAGGAATCGCGTTTGCCTGAATCCGGAAAAGTTTGTGTTCAGGGTAGATTTTGGAAAGTTCTTCGGTTTCATGATAAGTCATCGCGAGATAGACGTTGTTGTGAGCTAAATCTGTCATGTTTTACAGTAACTTTTATATCGTTTTCTGCATACATTACATGCATTTGGGTTAGATAGTACAGAATCTATGTAGTTTATGATTATTTGCCAAATTATGGAATCTACACCAGTTTCTGTTTAAATTCGCAGAATTCGAGACGTTTTACAGCAACTCTAAGGAAGGTCAGAAAAGCTCGGAAAACCACTACAGATGTCCAAGGTCAAAGAAGCAACGGAACCAGTCGAATCAAGTTGAGAGACCAGGTTACTCGATCTCGAGTGGACCTTACTCGATCTAGACGAACATGTCTGAGCACAGGCCTTGTCGACTAGGAGCAGGGTCGAGAGCCAGACCAACCCAGCTCCGGAGCCCTACTCGATCTCGAGGACCACCTAGTCGAGATCGACGACACTGAGACGCCACACCCGGAGTCGACGAGAGGAGGAGCTGATCGAGAAGCCGAGGACGAAGACGGCGAGCACATCTCTACTCGATCTCGATGAGACCTTGTCGAGATCGATGAGACCTTGTCGAGATCGGCGAGCCACCTAGCGCCTGTCCGAGTCCATGCCGAGGAGGAGTCCTCGACATCACCAGAGAGCCATCCTCGACCACAACCCTAGTCGATCTCGATGAGCCCTAGTCGAGATCGACGACGCCCAGGAGCCCAGATCCGAGCCATGTCGAGCAGAGTCACCCGAGAAGACCAGTCGATGACGAATCCTAGTCGATGTCGACGAGCCCTTGTCGATGTCGAGTAGACCAGCTTCTGGAAACGCGTCGCCGTGAGCAGTCCGAGTCGAACTGGAGTTACTTGGAGCCGAAGGAAGTCGAGAAGGCCGAGATTCTATCCAAATCTATCATCATCTATCCATGGAAGGGAGATCTATCAACATGAAGAGACTTACCTAGTTTAGATTTATTATTTTCCTTTTAGATTTAATTCCTTTATCGCTTTTATTTATCATTAAGCCTTTTAGATATAATTTTAGATGTAGATAGAAGATTCTATCCTTGATTAGCAAGGAATAGAAGGCTATAAATAAAGCCCTAGGGGCTAGTAATTCAATCATTCAATTTCAGTTAGAGAAGTAGTTCCACAGCGAAGTTTAGGGAGTTCAGAGGTTTTAAGGTTTTGGCATTCTGCGAAAGTTGATTGCCGGGATTGTAAAGGCTTTGAATATAGTTTAATGCAAGTTTCTTTTTATCAATCAATGTCTGCAATTACGATGAGGCGTGAGTAGTCCACCCACTTCTGGGGCTGGGGTGAGCCGGCGGTGGCCATGTGAGATGATGCAGTAAATGTCAGATCTTTTTATGCAATTCGTCTTCTATCCCTATGAGCCTGATTCTTTTGCGAGAGTTGAAGGTGATCCTTGTTTGTATTATTGAAGCGAAAGTGATCTTAATGCAACTTGGATTAATTATGTGAAAAGGGTTAGTAACAATTAGGGTTTATGCGAAAGCCTCTATATGCCTATTTGTTAGTAACGAAAGTTATTTTGATGGAAAGCATGATCTTTTATGCCCTTATGTGTTACTTTGCATGGTTATCGTTGTGGTGTTGATACCCTGGCCTTGGAAGTCTTTTATTATATTGATTTATTTCTGTCAAAAATCTGAGTTCTGTGTTCGAATCTGCAAGTTTTAAGTTTTCTGTCTTTCTAGTCGATACAGAGGAGAACCTCGTTGATCTCGAGTAGGACCTTAGTCGATATCGAGTAGAACTAGTCTAGGTCGAGTTGAGTTTTCTTCTGTTGTCGTCGATTTTCAGTTTCTGTTTTTACTGATCCTTGTCGATCTCGAGTTACTGCTTGTCGAGATCGAGTAAAGTTGCTGTCTTGCTTTTATTTCTTGCTTTCATTTGTTATTTCTGTTATTTCTTTCTTTGTTCCTTTTATTTTTGTCTTTCTGCTGCTTGTCTGTGAGAATCTGTTGCTACCTAAGAACTACTGACGTGCTTCCTCGTGGATGCGATCCTGACAACCTTCTACTACAACGGGAGGAAGTCTTGTATTTATTTGCTGAGACAGGGAAGTCAGTCTGATCTTTATTTTATATTTATTTCATACTTGACCATCCTCCTGCAACAACAGACGTCAACCCTTCGAAAGTTCAAACGATACTCGATATGCCCCCCTCCAAGAACAATGAACGACATCAAGAAATTGATGGATCTGTCAATTATCTGAGTAGGTTCTGCTCGCGACTAGCTGATCACTCCTTGCCCTTCTTTGACCAGCTAAAAAGGAAAGGATTGGTCGAGTGAACCGCCACCCGGGATAAAGCTTTCAAAAATATGAAGGAGTACCTAGAAACACTACCCACCCTTCATTACCTAAGCGAAGATGAAACCCTACGACTATATCTCATGGTCGGGTCGACCACCATCAGTACAGTGGTCACCAGAGAATCCAAGTTTCCCATCTATTTCGCCAGCAGGGTCTTACAACCGGCTAAATCTAGGTACACTCCCATAGAAAAGATGGCGCTGTCCATAGTCTTCGCAGCACGAAGACTAAGACCTTATTTTCAGGCCCATACAATCGAGGTACTACCTGATCTGCCCCTACATCAAATCCTCCACTCACCATCCCTTTTGGAAAGGATGGTAAAATGGGCAGTGGAGCCTTCGAAATTCGACATTCATTTTAAACCTAGAAAATGTCGTCTAGCCCAGGCTCTGGCCTATTTGCTTGTCGAAGTTGTTTTTACATATTTCCAAGGTCGCGAGGGAGAATATTGGTTTATCAATGTGGATGGCTCGGTGTCGGCAGGAGGATATGGGGCAGGAGTCACGATCACAAGTCCTAATGGAGAGGTAACTGATGTGTCTTTCCAACGACTATTCGAGGCTACCAACAACGAAGCCGAGTATGAAGCCCTGATCGCGGGTATTGAAAAGGCACTGGTCAACAGGGCTCGGCAAGTTCAAATTTTCACAGACTCAGAAGTAGTCGCTCTGCAAATCAAAGGAGAGTATGAAGCGAAGACAGGAATGCTGCCTGGATATCTAAATCACGTGCCAACGCTCACAACGACCTTTGGGAAATGTTCAATTTCATCTATCCCTCGCGAAAAAAATGAACGCGCCGACATTTTAGCTAGAATCGGAGCTACACTACCCCCGGGACTTAACGATCGCGTGGTGATTGAGCAAAAGCATACAAGAGGAATCCACAAGGGAGTTTTCAGAATATCCAACCTCACAGACTGGCGAAAACCTCTTTTGGAATACATAACTGAGGACGCATTGATAAGCGAATTACAGGATATCCAGAGCAACAAAAGACGAGCGGCTCGCTTTCGAGTCAGAGATGGCCGCCTATAAAAATGAGGTTTTAACCTCCCAGATCTCCTCTGTGTATCGAACCAAGATGGTCTTGATCTTGTCCGCAAACTTCACGCGGATCTATTCGGCAATCATCAAGGATGGAGAGTTGTGGCATCTAAGATCACATGTCTAGGCTACTATTGGCCCTCTCTCAAAGCTGATGCTGAAATTATTATTCATATATGTGACCCTTGTCAGCGACATGCGTCGTTCAATCATCGCCCTCCTCATCCTTTGAAATGCATATCGGTACCCTGTCCTTTCGCAATGTAGGGAATGGATATTTTGGGTCTTTTCCCAACAACACCAGGCCAACTACGCTTCATCATTGTAATAGTGGATTACTTTACAAAATGGTTAGAAGTCGAAGCCATGGCTATCATCACGGCAGAAAAGGTAAGCAAATTTCTCTGGAAAAATATGATTTGCCGATTTGGAGTCCCACAAGCCATCGTCACCAACCACGGTCCCCAGTTTGACTATGAGGGAATCCACAATTTCTGTGCTGGACTCCACATCGATTTCAGATTCTCATTAGTGGCTTACCCATAATCCAACGGACAAGCCGAAACCACGAATCGCCAGATTCTGAATGCCTTAAAGAAGAGACTAGGGACAGCAAAAGGGGAGTGGGCCGAAACCTTGCAACTAGTACTATGGTTATACAGGACCTCAGACAAGAGCCCAACTGGGGAAACGCCATTAGCAATGACCTTTGGGGTCGACGCGGTTATAGGAGTAGAATTGTTGGTACCATCAGCCATAATTGTTGATTTCAACAAAGACACCAACGACGAAGCCCTTGAATTAGAGCTCCACTTGCGAGAAGAAAGAAGAGACACAATTGGTCTCAAGGAAAACTAATATATTAGTGTCGACTGGCTGAGGGGTACAACAAGTGTGTCTTCCTACGCCCGATTAAAAAAGGAGACATGGTCATTCGACAAGCACACAAGAGGGGGGAAACTTGAACCTAAATGGGAAGGTCCTTACGTCATCCATAATGAAGTAGGTAGAGGTTCTTTCAAGCTTCAAAATTCAGAAGGAGGTATCCTTGCAAAGTCATGGAATGCCAGAAATCTCAAAGCTTATTTTGCATAAAGATTAGGAATATTGGAGACTTGGTGACTTAGATTTTCAGTGTATAGGGGTCACCAGGATTCCCAATTAGGTACACCTCTTCATATATATAAATGAAAATTCCAAACCCAAATATGATTGTCGCTACGCATAAATTTAGCAATCGCGTGTCTTTCGAACACGGATGTGCAAACAATCCTCCAAGGAGAATAAATTTAGCAATCGTGTGTATTTTGAACAAGGATGTGAAAACAAGCCTCCAAGGAGAATAAATTTAGCAGTCACATGTCTTTCAAACACGGATGTGCAAACAAGCCTCTAAGGAGAATAAATTTAGCAATTGCGTGTATTTCGAAGACGGATGTGCAAACAAGCCTCCAAGGAGAATAAATTTAGCAATCGCGTGTCTTTCAAACACGGATGTGCAAACAAGCCTCCAAGGAGAATAAATTTAGCAATCGCGCGTCTCTCGAACACGGATGTGCAAACAAGGCTCCAAGGAGAATAAAGTTAGCAATTGTGTGTCTTTCAAACACGAATGTGCAAACAAGCCTCCAAGGAGAATAAATTTAGCAATCACGTGTCTTTCGAACACGGATGTGCAAACAAGCCTCCAAGGAGAATAAATTTAGCAATCACCTATCTTTCAAACACGGATGTGCAAACAAGCCTCCAAGGAGAATAAACATAGCAATCGCGTGTCTTTCGAACACGGATGTGCAAACAAGCCTCCAAGAAGAATAAATTTAGCAATCGCGTGTCTTTTGAACACGGATGTGCAAATAAGCCTCCAAGGACAATAAATTTAGCAATCGCATATCTTTCGAACACGGATGTGTAAACAAGCCTTCAAAAGGAGAATAAATTTAGCAATCGCGTGTCTTTCGAACACGTATTTGCAAACAAGCCTCCAAGGAGAATAAATCCATCAATCACATGTTTTTTCGAACACAAATATGAAGAGAACCCTAAAAAAAAAACTCAACACGATCATTATATTACATCCAAAGCGAGATAAAAAGACGATCAATAAGATAGAGTTCATACAACAACATTCGAATGATAGACTAAAAGGGAAAACAAAACAAAACCAAATCCCTATCCAATCTCGCGAACTCATTCACCCGCTTCCAGAACGATTATCGTATAGTGATTACTCCCTTCATACTTAAAAATGATAAGAGATCCCCAACACGAAGCTCACTATCTTCAGCAAAAGCACGCCAGCCTTCAGTTAGAACATAATGGTCTTGGCTATCCCGAAATACCCTTACGCGAAATTCTCATTCGGTAGTGGAAACTAAACAAACATGGCTTGACATCACGCGGCCATACATAGCACCAAAAGAATCCAGCAACAACTGCAAAAAATCAAAACAAAGCTCTATTAAAAAGACCATAAATACGACAACCACAACTAAAGAAGTAGAGAAATTACCAGATATTCAACCTTTTCTTCAGAATCATTGGAACGGAAAAAATCGCGACAACTAGGGTTGAGAGAAGTCATGGTTCCTCACTTCAGGTCAGAAAAACCGAAACAACACGAAAGAACGATTGAGACAGGCTACTCCCTACACAACCATATATATCGATAAACAAGAGACCGCATCAATCCAAAAACTTGCCAGATCAATTGCATGCAAAGCAGGTGGCGAGATAACAAAGCACGCCTCTGCTACCCTGACTACCCAGGTCAGGTCAGGGAACGGTCACGTCCAATTCAGAAACAAACCAGAAAAAACAATATTATTAAGTAAACAATATTATCGAAACTTTGCTAAAAAACAATATTATTAAGTAAAAGATCATTACATAAAACCCCGCGAATCAATTACGCAATACTGATGATGCAATTAAGATTTGAAAAAGTACAAAATAAAAACATCTACCCTATTACAACATCATCACGATGTCAGAACCTTACTCATCTTCAAGAACAAGAATCTTGAAGCGATTCCCCCACACGTGTTTAAAAAACACCATCGATGCTCCAACCCGCACATCATTATTAATCGCAATTCTTACCCAACCTTCAGTCAGCCACCAACGATTAAAGCTATCCTTGGAAACCTCAACACAGAAGTTTTGTCTAGTTGAGGAAACCAAATAAACATGGTCGGATACGACGTGACCTTACATCCTTTCAAAGGCACAGGGGAGAGGCTGCAAAAAAAAAAACACATATCATTTCATAAAGAATTAAAAATGAACAACTATAAAGTGCACCGGAGATTGAGATCTTACCAAGCAATGGAGCCTTCCCTCTTCATCGATACAACGGTAAAAATCTCTCATCTCAGAATTGGGCGACACCATCTCTTTTCCCACCAAACAAAGATAATAAACGATTAAAGAGAAGTAGATGGCTTATAATTTTACCTACTTTTTGATCAATCTCCTTGATGTCAATGACGTTGGAGATGGCTTATAATTTTACCGGTTTCTCCATCGCGTAGCGTACGCTGGAGATTACCTACTTTTAAATCAGTCTTCTAGATGTCAAGGACGCTAGAGATTTCTTATAATTTTTACAGGTTTCTCCATCGCGTAGTGAACGCTGGAGATTACTTACTTTTATTCATCTCCTTTGCGCCAAGGATGCTAGAGATTGTTATTAATGCTACTGGATTCTTCATCACGTAGTGTACGTTGGAGATTACCTACTTTTTTTTATCAATCTCCTTGATGTCAAGGACACTGGAGATTGTTTATAATTTTATCGGTTTCTCCATCGCGTAGCGTACACTAGAGATTACCTACTTTTTGATCAATCTCCTTGATGTCAAGGACGCTGGAGATTGCTTATAATTTTTACCAGTTTCTCCATCGCGTAGCGTACGCCGGAGATTACCTAATTTTTTATCAATCTCCTTGATGTCAAGGACGCTGGAGATTGCTTTTAATTTTACAGGTTTTTCCATCGCGTAGAATACATTAGAGATTACCTATTTTTTCTAATCAATCTCATTGGTGTCAAGGACGCTGGAGATTGCTTCCAGTCTTACAGGTTCCTCCGCCGCGTACACTACACAAGATATTACCTATTATTGGACCAATCTCCTCTACGTCAAGGACACTAGAGATTGTTTTCAATTCTATAGATTCCACTATCTCACAGAACACACAGGAAATTACCCATACAGGACACAATCGCGCTGAATTATTTATTACACACCAAAACAAAAACACACAACACATGTCGCGATTAACTCACCCAAAACTACAAAAGCGCAAAAGGGTACAGAGCAGGAAGTTCAACACCGAATGGAAAAGTCAACATCACCATTCTGATCGGGACATTGACTTACTGCAACAACATCAAAACAAGAGTGCCCTTCGCACTCTAAGATTAAGCGTGTCCCTTTATAAAGTTCGTTAGAAACAACAAACTCAAGCCACCCTGATGTAAACTAGTAGTTATTAAGACCCAAGGACACCACCCTCACCACAAATTCCTCGTCTGCTCGCGTCCACAATCGCACGAGGCCAAGGGCTTCGTCACCATAATCACGATACACATACGAAAAAGGCTGCAACAACAAGACACACCTTAGAAAGGATCAATTCCTAACTGGAAACTGAACTATTTAATAAAAACTCACTAGCCTATACAATTATCCCTCCACCGCTATATCTCGGGTAAAACCTCTTAGGTTAAGAATAGTTTTACCCGGGATATCAACTGGAAATGTAGACGTCATTATTGAAAACAAACCACACCACGATGCACGAGAATACTCTCCTCTTTATAGTAATGGACAAGACGCAAACAACAAAGCGCACCACAAAGACAACTTATCCACTCCACGAGGGTGGTAAAGATAAAAAAATAAAACAAAAATCATCGAATAAGTACGTCCTACATTCAAACAGCAACAAACAAACAAGAAAACCCAACACCCCTAGCGACTCGGAAAACTAGCTTGTGACACGCACCTTCTAGCTTAAAGGTAGCTCAAGCTAACCCAAAAGGATAATACTTATCTCCACAAGAGAAAATCTAGTATAAATAAAGATAATCCCAATTCCGTAACATTTCCCTACCTAAAACAGAATGCCAAGTTTTGACATGGCTTTAGGTGCAGTTTCTCCATCTACCTTTATCACAAATACTATGCTTTTCCCAAATCCCAAATTCATTAGAATAATCCTTAGAGAAAGCCACCTGTATAGGCTCCCCTTACTATACATCTTTGTAGAATTCGGAGACGACATACTAAATCAAATCCTTCTATTATCTCCTTTAAACCAACAACTCCTGGTTTTAGTTGAAAGAGATGAAGGGGGTTGGTTCTCTCTATCACAGGGATGACGATCGTTCGCGACAGTTAACGACCTAAGGATAGGAAGTTTCCTTACTTTCGAATACCAAGGCGAGTCACACTTTGATGTCACAATAGAACAACAAGGCCCAGAAGAAAACGGAGATGTGCTCCCCGACTTCCTATGCTATGAAGAAATATATATATATACATGATATAAGTCGCTTTCTGCTTTACATCACAGCAAATAAAAGACATTTTTTTAAAGCTGGTAGTAGCACTTCAGTGTGTAATAAATCCACAACCCTTAGTTTTTGTTATCTCACGATTCATTTCATAAAACGTTTAATGACAGGAGATGGGTAAGGGTATTGCGAACAGACAAGAGTAATAACAACAAGTTAAACTCTAGAAAAACAAACAGAAAGCATGATAAGAAAAATACGAGAGCCAAAGATAAAATATTCACAACCACAGTCACAATGCATACCACTTGTCACGACCCGAAATGTTTCCATCCAAAAACAAAATACAAACCGCAATAAAGCATAAAGCTCATACCACGGGCAGAAATGTTTTCAACTTACTTCCCAACACTTAGACAAATTCAAAATACTTGACAAAAAGTGGAAAGATGGTTTGTTACGCCTCATTCTTCTTGTGAGGATGTTCTTGGTCGTTTTCACCGGTAAGCGGAGGTTCGAGGGCAACAACTTCTTCTAGAGGAGCATCGTGCGAAGGAACAGGAAGACTGCGCTCAGTATCTTTAAGCTCCATATCCTTGAGAGCATAGCTGGGGAGAAACATCTTCACGGAATCCCCGAGATAAGCAAAGTGGTTGACGCTTTTGAAGACTCCACCTTGATTGCAAGATCTTGAGACCTAACGTGCAGGTGTTCTAAAGGATGATGAAAGACAAAAGGCTGGGTTTCAAGGTCTTGAAACCCAGACTAAAATGTTTTGGAACATCATGTATACATTTCTCTATTTGAATTGTTCTGTCACAGGAAAGAATCCGAGGCCAACCTTGTTGGGCCTAAATTATCATGGGCTTTTTATTGGGTTGTGAGATGTGATTTGGTCTTAATCGATTTATATATGTGGTTCTCATCTAACCCATTTTATGTGCTAGATACATTATCCATGCTCTTTTAGGATTTCCTTTTTCATACAAGGAAAGAACCGATCCTTAGTTGATCATACTTGACCATGAAGAAAGTTGAAAGAACAATCTTGGAAGGCACACAAATGATCATTTTCAGAAAGAATTCAAATACCTTGGAAAGGATTTGAATTTCAAACGGCCTCCCTCCAAGAAGTTCTACAAGTGTTCCAACTATAAAAAGACGAAGGCTAAGAAGGATGATGGCTATCTAAGCAAGCACTGAAGAAATCATAAGCATCCTAAAGCATTCGTCAAGTTTCTCTTACCTTCTCCAAAAGCCTAAGTGTTGATCGTTGTTTAAGAGTTGAGAGAAACACTAGCACTTATTGTACAAGTCATTCATTTTACACTTAGAGTTTTCATACTCGATCAAAGCATACTTGGTGTGTGGTGTGAGCTTTTATTTCACTTGTAATATTGAGAGCTAGAATAGAAGCGGTGAGGCTTTGTATAGAGAAAGGGTAGTTTCTCTAGGAAGTTCTAGGCTCAAGTAAAGTGAAATAAGAAGTGTTTGAATCCTACGGGTTGGATAACCCTAGGCGGGGACGTAGGCCAGTTGGTGCCGAACCTCGTTAACAATTCGTGTGTTCATCTTTTATATTCCGCATTTACATTATCATATTCGATTTTACTTTGTCAAGTCCTGATAGCCTATATCAAGGTCTTGACAAGTTGCACTAAATTTCTATTGTTGCGAAAATCGTCCATACTCTATTCATCCCTCCCCCCCCCCCTTCTAGAGTATTATTCATCGCCTTATAGACTCTTCAATTGGTATCAGAGCTTGGCTCACTGTTTTGATTTAACAATCTTGTGAGTTTTTAGCATGTCTACCATAGGTGATGAAGGTTTCGCTCAAGGAAGGTCAACCAATAGACCTCCACTTTTCTGTGGCAATAACTTTGTCCACTGGAGATCACTGATGCAAATGTTCATCATTGATCAAGACCTTGAGCTATGGGGCCTAGTCAAGAATGGACCATACGTTCCAAAAAAAAACTGTCGATGGAAAGCAAGTTGATAAAACTGAATCTGATTACGATCAGACTAATCTTGAAAACATTGCTAAGAACTACAAAGCTATGAATCTACTATATTGTGCTCTCGATGCTAATGAGTTTAACCGAGTCTCAGCTTGCAAAAGTGCCAAGGAAATTTGGGACATGCTTATAGTCACTTATGAGGGCACCAGTCAAGTCAGAGAGAGTAAGATTAATATCTTTCTCAAGCAATACGAGCTATTCAAGATGAATCCTGGTGAGACAGTAAAAGAGATGTTTACAAGATTCACTCAGATTGTAAACAACCTCGACTCACTTGGAAAAACCTTCTCCAACCCAGAAAAGGTTCGAAAGGTTCTAAGAAGCCTCCCAAAAATCAAGTGGGGTCCCAAGGTTACTGCAGTTGAAGAAGCTCAAGATCTCTCTACACTACCATTAGATGATCTTCTCGGAAAAATTATTACTCATGAGATGATATTAAACGATGAAGATGGAGAAGTACCCTCAACAACAAAAAACCTTGCTCTCAAAGCTAAGAAAGATCACTCACAATCTGAGAGTGATGAATCAGAAGACGAAGATGATCCCTTTGCTCTCATCACACGGGGATTAGCTCGAATTCTAAAGATGAAAAAACAATTTTCCAACCGTGAAAATACTGATTCATCTAGATTCAAAAGCAAATCTCCCAACATGTCAAAGAAGCCAAAAGTGCTAACATGTTTTGAGTGTGGCGAGAAAAATCATCTGGTAAAGGAGTGTCCTATGAAGAAAAGAAATAAGTTCAAGAAATATGAACAAAAGAAAAAGGCTATGCTTGCAACCTGGAGTGACTCAGATTTATCATGTGACCCAGACACGGAAAAAGAACATGCAAATCTCTGTCTTATGGCTGAACACGAAGGATCACAGACTCAAGACCTTGAACAAGTGGTAAGAAACCTAATGTCTAGTCCCCCCGATGTTCTTTCTGAAGTCCTAAGAAATATGATTTCTAATGAAGATACTTACAACAGTGAAATCAACACCTTGAAGGAAAAGCTGATAGATCAACAGAAATGTATTAGTGATATGTCGCTGGAAATGAAAAATCTTGAAACATCTCGGTCGGCCCTTCACATTAAAGTCAAGACCTTGAGCTCAGAAAATTCTGATCTCAGGCAAAGCCTCTCCTCTCTAAAGAATCGTAATGATAATTTAGAGAAAGAGAAGGCAAAGATAACCGATAAGTGTCAAGACCAGCAGACTTCACTTATTCAATTCACCAGATCTAAAGCTAATCTTGATAAGATGTTGGGTGAACAACAACTCTCTATTAATAGAAGTGGTATTAGATATAACAAGAATTTTCCAAAGAAACCTAGTACCACTTTTGTTAAGGCTAAAGGCTATTGGCGTTCACCTACTTGCTTCCACTGTTGTAAGAAAGGGCATGTTAAAGAAACTTGTCCATATAGGCGAATATAACAAGAATTTTCCAAAGAAACCTAGTACCACTTTTGTTAAGGCTAAAGGCTATTGGCGTTCACCTACTTGCTTCCACTGTTGTAAGAAAGGGCATGTTAAAGAAACTTGTCCATATAGGCGAAAGGATCCTTACATCATTAGAAATACATTTCCAGTTCGACTTAATGAACAGATAAAACAAGTTTGGGTTCCTAAGGGGACAAGACTACCCAACATGGTCTATCCTCATTATGAATCTAAAACTATGTATTGGTCTAGCCGGAAAGGTTGATGTTTGTATTGCAGGATATCATCAAGAGCAAAGAGCCAAAATGGATAATGGACAGTGGATGCTCACGACACATGAGTGGAAAGAAATCTCTATTTCAAGATTTTAAGGAACAACCCACTAGAACAATTACTCTTGTTGATGGATTAAAGTATAACCTCTTAAGTGTCTCTTAGTTGTGTGACAAAGGAAACAAAGTTGGCTTTGACAGACACAAGTGTGAAGTCAGGAATGAAGAGACTAATGATCTAATCCTTACTGCTCACAGGCATAACAACACTTATGCCGTAAATGCTAACCATATTACAGGTACAAAAATCAAGTGTCTCAAGGCCTTGACAGAAGACCCCAGCCTATGGCATAGAAGACTAGGTCATGTAAGCATGCACACCCTCAATAAACTTAAAACAAGAGATCTTGTTAGAGGATTGCCTGATCTGAACTTCAAGAAAGAAGATCTATGCAATGCATGCAGAAGAGGCAAACAGACACGCAGTTCCTTTAAACCTAAAAAGGTTGTAAGTTCCTCTCGCCCTCTTGAGTTGTTACATATGGACTTGTGCGGACCTATGCGTTTCAAATCTCCAAAGGGTAAACAATACATCCTGGTTATTATTGATGATTTCTCTCGCTTTACATGGATCTCCTTTTTAAGAGAAAAATCAGAGGCTTTGTTCGAGTTTTCTAAACTTTGTAAGGAGTTGCAGACCTTGAAAAACTTACATATTGTCTCCATTAGGAATGATCATGGTAGAGAATTTGATCAACTTAAATTCGATTTGTTTTGTGATAAATATGGAATTTCACACAACTTTTCAGCTCCTATAACTCCTCAACAAAACGGAGTTGTGGAACAAAAGAACCGCACTTTGGAGGACATGTCTAGGACAATGCTTTTTGGAAAATGGTTTGCCAAAGTTCTATTGGGCTGAGGCTGTTAATACGGCCAATTTTATCTTAAATCGATGTTTGATTCGCCCTATTTTGAAAAAGACTCCTTATGAACTTTTTAAAGGAAGAAAGCTTAACATTTCCTACTTCAAACCTTTTGGATGTACTTGCTTTGTTCATAACAATGGCAAAGATAATCTTGGAAAATTTGATGCACGTAGTGATGAAGGTATCTTCCTTGGTTATTCTACTATTAGCAAAGCCTATAGAGTTTATAACAAGCGCACCAAAATTGTTGAGGAGAGTATCCATGTGGTATTCGACGAAAGCAATAATGGTGTGTTAAGTGAAGGTTTTGCAGATCTCAATCTAAATCATCATGATTCGGATGGAGAAGAAGAGGACAACGCTGAAAATAAGCAGGACCAAGAAAGGAACATGCAAGAACAAATTCAAGATACCAACGAGCTATCTCAAGACCTTGAGAAAGAACTACAGAATCAGGGTTCAGTCATTGAAGAATCCAACTCTCAAACTGTCCCTCAAGACCTTGAAGAAAGGCCTGCTACTATTTCAAACGATCAGGGTCCAAAGCAACGAAAGTTCAAACATGCCTCTTCACACTCAGCTCAAGACATCATATCAGATCCATCATCTGGGGTACAAACTCGATCTAGATTAAAAAATCTTTGTGCCTTCTATGCTTTTGTTTCTCTTGTAGAACATAAACCCCAACTGAAGCACTCAAGGACTCGGACTGGATCACTGCCATGCAAAATGAGCTAAATGAGTTTGAAAGGAAAAAGGTATGGACTCTTCAACCCAAACTAAAGCACCAATCAGTCATAGGAACTAGATGGGTGTTTCGGAATAAACTGGATGAAGCAGGCAAGATCATTCGAAACAAAGCAAGGCTTGTTGCTCAAGGATATAATCAAGAAGAAGGTATAGACTACGAGGAGACATTTGCTCCTGTGGCAAGGTTAGAAGCCATACATATATTACTTGCTTTTTCATCTTTCATGGGTATCAAGCTATTTCAAATGGATGTCAAATGTGCATTTCTAAATGGGTTCTTAGAAGAAGAGGTTTATGTTGCTCAACCACCGGGTTTTGAAAGTGAAGAATTTCCTAATCATGTGTATAAATTGGACATAGCTCTCTATGGTCTCAAACAAGCCCCAAGAGCTTGGTATGAAAGATTGTCCAAATACCTTCTTGAAAATGGTTTTCAAAGAGGATTGATTGATAAAACTCTCTTCATCAAGACTCGTGGAAATGATCTTTTGATTGCTCAAATATATGTAGATGATATATTATTTGGTGCTACTAACAATTCCCTCTACAAGGAGTTTTCTGAGATTATGTGCAGAGAATTTGAAATGAGTCTCATGGGAGAATTGAACTTCTTCCTCGGTTTACAAGTTCTTCAAATAAGTAAGGGTATCTTTCTGAATCAAGGGAAATACACCAGAGATCTACTAAAGAAATACAAAATGGAACAATCAAAGGTAGCAAAGACCCCTATGAGCTCCACTCTCTCCCTTGATCAAGATAAGAATGGTAAAGATGTGAACCAAAAAGAGTACAGAGGTATGATTGGTTCACTCTTATACCTTACTGCTAGTAGACCTGATATAATGTTCAGTGTCTATATGTGTGCCCGATTCCAAAGTGACCCCAAAGAGTCTCGCCATATTACTGTGAAAAGAATCTTCAGATACCTAAATGGATCTCAAGACCTTGGGCTCTAGTATCCCAAACAGAGTAACTTTCATTTAACAGGCTACTCAGATGCAGATTTTGCAGGCTACAAGGTTGATAAAAAAGCACTTCTGGTTGTTGCCAACTTCTAGGATCCTCCTTGATAAGTTGGCACTCTAAGAAACAAAATTCAGTGGCCTTATCAACTACAGAAGCCGAGTACATTGCTGTTGGTGCATGTTGCTCTCAGATTCTTTGGATAACACAATAGCTCAGAGACCTTGGAATTGATCTTAGAGGTATTCCTATATTGTGTGATAATACTAGTGCTATTTCCATCACTAAAAATCCAGTGCAGCACTCGAGAACCAAGCACATTGATGTGAGACATCATTTTATAAGAGATCATGTGGAGAAAGGTGATGTATTAATATCCTTCATATCTACTGATTTTCAGTTAGCTGACATTTTTACTAAACCACTCCCTGAAGATCGTTTCAATTTTATTAGACTGGAGTTGGGTATGCTTAATAGGGAAGCACTTTCTTAGGGGGGGGGGGGGTAATTACTCCCTATATGAAAGTTCAGAATTCAAATGACATCTCAAGGCCTTGACTTCAAAAGGATCCGAGATGATCATCCGAATAAAATTAAATTGGATCAAACTCTGTTAGTATCTTATGGATATTCAACAAGAGTGTCTTTTGATTTTATTTACCTTTTTCAAATATCGGTTTTCACATATTTTGGTTCCCATTTTAAAATTATTCCAAATCTCTTTAATTTTTGCAAGTGGATGTGACACTTTGGGTTTAGAAAGAATCAGATCATCATTACTTACTATTCATGTGAGTTAATGAATCTGTACTTGCCCATTTGAAAATATTGAGAAACGATTCAGTTTCCAGTGTTGTTGCTTTTTAATCCCTCCCTCCTCTTGATCTAATCCACTCCACCCTCACTCTGTGTGTGTTCATTCTCTCTCTCTCCGAGTTCCAAAAAACCCTCCCTGTTTCTGAAACCAAAAATGGTGGGATCAAAGCGTTCTTCAGCCTCTCCGTCTCCAGCTCCTTCTGCTAAGAGGTACAAGATGCCGGCCAACAAGGGGAAGCAAATCATGGAGGAATCTGAAGAACATTCCGAGGATTCTAGCGAGAACTCACCATCACCACCACCTCTGATAAGGAAATCCAAAAGCAAAGCTCCAGCCACTTCTGCTCCTGCTCGGCCTCCCCAGGTATCTTCTGGCATTTCCCCCAATTGGTTTTGCTCTAATGAGGTTGAGGAGTCCTGGAAACAGGACTTTTACAACCGTAGATTATGCTTCTGTGATGCTGTCGATTTCAACCTCCTCCAATCCATGCCCTTGCCTTGCATTTTCCTCCTCAAATCCACCTGTTTCTGGACCTTCCTCAACCCTGGAAATTTTGCCTATCCCCAACTTACCCGACTCTTTTATGCTAACCTTACTGTTCATTGGGTAAATGGAACCCTAACCCTAGTATCCAAGGTCAAGAACACCCAAATCCGCCTCTCTCCTGAAAGCCTTGCTCTCATCCTTGATCTTCCAACTGAGATTCCCACAAAAGAATTCTCAAGCCGATTTGAGTGTCTCTCACGAGCACGAGATGAATTCTTCCTAAAATCTCAATGCCCTGGATCTTCATCGTCCCTCAAACCCACTCACACTGCCCTAAACCTTCAAGCCAAGCTCATCTTCACTATTCTGGCTCACTGTATCTTCCCACACATCCATTCCAGGGAATTGGTGACCGAGAATCTTCTCGAGATTCTTTTCCTAATCATGAACGGATATGAGCCTGATTTTCCCAAACTCATTCTCGACTACATGGCCCATGTTTCTACCTCCTCTCGGCCTATGCCATTACCCTATGCAAACCTCTTGCCTAAAATCTTTGAAGCCTTTGACATCGACACATCAGGAGAAGAAAAGCGAACCTATAGTGGGATCATTGATGAAGGAAGTCTTGAGAGATTGGGTATTGTCAAAAACCTGAGGGGGCAATGGTTTCTGAAGAAAGATTCGAAAGGAAAACAGGTTGCTTAACCTAATATGAATGAGGACAGATTGGCTGCTGTGGAGACTGAGATTCAAGACCTTAGGTTTGATCTGAACAGAATGTGGTCGGATGTGGTGATTCGCCAGGACCAGACTCATGAGCTACTCTCTATGGTCAACTGCAAGCTTGATCAGATGATGCTTCTCAATCCTCTCACCTACACTGCTACAGGCTCTATCATGCCAATGGAGCAAGAAACTTTCGATCATGTGCGTGAGAAGACAGGGAATGTCATCCTCAACTGTGAAAATCAAGTGAAGAAACGTCCCATTCTGCGCCCTACTCACCATGAACCCACCATCCTCACAGTCGAACAATATGGTGTGGTCAAGAAGTACAGGGATGTGGAGCGTCAGAGACAACTTGCAGAAATGGAGAGAGACAAGATCTCCAGAGACGCCCTTGATAGGTGGAGGAAGAAGTGCAGAGATGAGGTAAGAAGGAAGTACCTTCCACCCAACAAGCAGTACCCCACCTTCGGCGAATGGGTTGAGGAAGGCGTTGGCATTGCCCCTCCTGAAGATCCTAATGCTCCTGGCGCCCCTAGCACATCCTCTGCTGCTGGGCCATCCTCTACTAAGAAAGGCAAGAAGGCTCTAAGGAGTAAGAAGAAGAAGGCTGCAGATGGGGATTCTGACTCAAGGCCTTGATCTCCCACCCTCTTTGCTCTACTTTCTAAAAACTCTTCTTTTGTTGCTCGACTTTTAAAACTCCTGGTCTTTTGGTTGGTGTTTTTGGTTGATGTTTCAGACATTTTCACCTCTCTACCCTTTTGTTGGAAGATAAAAAGGGGGAGAATGTTTTGGTTGCTGCGTTTTGGCACTGTTTGGTTAAGTGCTTGATGTTTTTAAAACATAGATGATCGAAACATTTTCTGCTCATATTATATAATATGCTTATATCCTCATAATGATTGCTGAAAATATATTTTGAATATTGAAACAGGTTTTGTCTTCCATAAAGGGGGAGATTGAAGACTCCACCTTGATTGCAAGATCTTGAGACCTAACGTGCAGGTGTTCTAAAGGATGATGAAAGACAAAAGGCTGGGTTTCAAGGTCTTGAAACCCAGACTAAAATGTTTTGGAATATCATGTATACATTTCTCTATTTGAATTGTTCTCTCACAGGAAAGAATCCGATGCCAACCTTGTTGGGCCTAAATTATAATGAGCTTTTTATTGGGCTATGAGATGTGATTTGGTCTTAATCGATTTATATATGTGGTACTCATCTAACCCATTTTATGTGCTAGATACATTATGCATGTTCTTTTAGGATTTTATTTTTCATACTGTTGGTAGGAGGAAATCGAGTATGCAAAAAAATAATATAAATAAATCACAGCAAACCAGATTCCGTCCCTTGCAAATAATTACAAGACCTCCTCCTGATGCAGCAGCGGGAAGTCAGGATCGATCCACGAGGAAGCATGTCAGCGGATCCTAGGCAGCGATGGGATCTCACGGTCAGAAGTCGACAACAGGGTCCTCGATCTCGACTAGGGGTTAGTCGACAGAGGTCAGGCACAGTCGAACAACGCAGCAGTCGCAGGCAGAGGCTACTCGATATCGACAAGGCCTACTCGATATCGAGTAGAGTTTTGGTCATTTTGCTTCGTCTCGTCGAGTACCTGCACAAGTAAGCTACAACGACTTTGGGTCGAAGATCAGTAGTCGAGATCGACGAGTGCTATTCGATCTCGAGTAAGACAGAGATTAAAACGAAAGAAAATAAATGCAAAGGCTTTGGGATTTCGAACGAAACTTAATTTAAAAGGCTTCCAAGATTGGGGTTTGCAACAACGATAACCAAGCATGCATAAGGCAGAGATAAAAACAGATAATCATGTGAATAGCATCAAGGACAAGCTTTCGCCTTTTTCAACAATTAGACAACTCTTTCAAGAAACCCTAATTGTCTCTACTAATTTTATGTTTACAATCCAAGTTGTTAACATGGATCTCCATTAGACGGGTAATAAACACATAAACAAGTAGGAAAATGCTCAAAACATGATAAAGGTCGGATCTTTACCTCAAACACGCATGGCTATCGTTGGGCTCGCCCCAACCCTAGAAGTGGGTGGACTACTCACGCCTCATCGCAAACTCAGACATTGATTGGAAAGAAATAACAACTTGCATTAAACCAAACTTAAGAAAGTACAACCGAACAAAGCCAACTTGCTCTCGCTCCTTTGCTCCACTCGGCCTCACTTTCTCCCTCTACTTCTCCTACTTACTTCTCCCTGAAATTGAATTGAATGAATAAAACTCAGCCCCATGGGCTTTATTTATAGCCTTCTAATCCTTGCTAATCAAGGATAGAATCTCCTATCTATATCTAAAATTATATCTAAAAGGCTTAATGATAAATAAAAGCAATAAAGGAAATAAATCTAAAAGGAAAAGATAAATCTAAACTAGGTAATATGTCTTCATGATGATAGATCTTCCTTCCATGGATAGATGATGATAGATTTGGATAGAATCTCGGCCTTCTCGACTTCCTTCGTGCCCAAGGAATCCCAACTCTACTCGGACTGCTCACGTCGATGCGTTTCCAGAAACTGGTCTACTCGACTTCGACAAGGACTCGTCGACATCGACTAGGATTCGTCGTCGACTGGACTTCTCGGGTGACTCCGCTCGACATGGCTCGGATCTGGGCTCCTGGGCGTCGTCGATCTCAACTAGGGCTCATCGAGATCGACTAGGGTTGTGGTCGAGGATGGCTCTCTGGTGATGTCGAGGACTCCTCCTCGGCATGGACTCGAACAGGCGCTAGGTGGCTCGTCGATCTCGACAAGGGTCAGATCTCTTTTCAGGGAAGTGGAGTACTTTGCATTCGCCTGCGATCTCTGAGATGGATCGCTTCTTGCTTAGGATTTCCTTCAGAAATTTGACATATCCAGGCATCTCTTGCAGGGCTTCTGTAAAAGGAATAGAAATATTAAGTTCTTGCAGCATATTAACAAATCTGGTAAACCTACCTGCAGTGGGATCTTTCTGTGCTTTTGAAGGGAAAGGCAGTGGCCAGATGCTGCTCCTCGATCTCGACCACGGGCTCCTCGACATCGAGTAGGGTGGTCGACCTGGAGTTGCTGGTCTGCGCAGCGGAGTACGAGCTCAGCTTCTGGTCTGTGTCGAGTAGCTGCTTGTCGATATCGAGTACACCCTCCTCGAGATCGAGTTGGCTGTGCATTGTTTCGAGTTGCTGCTCTGCCTTGCTTTGCTGTTTTCCGACCTCTGGCTCATGTAATTGATGTCTACTCCTGAGTTTGATAGTTGCGACGTGTCCGGTCTTCCCTTTAGGATTTGGTTCTGTTTGCCCAGGGAGTTGTCCGGACGGTCGTGGCATTTGTGCAGCGATTTGACCCATCTGCGTTTCTATTCCCCTTTTCCAGATGTCCAATTCTCCAAATTTTGTAGTGATGTTCTGGAATTGGTTGTTGATGGTGCCCTGATTCCGACACATCTCCTCAAGGATCAGCTGCAGATCATCCTTCTTTTGATCCCTTTTTGGATGTCCTGGAGCTCTGTAGTGTGGGGGATTCCTAGGAGGACCTTGGTTCCACTGTGGTTGGTAGGACCGTTGGTCTCCCATGTAGCGATTTGGACCCCCAGCGTAGGCTGCCTCTTCATGTGTTTCTGCCATCTTGACTTGCTCAGTGTGTGGGCACTCAGTAGTGGTGTGCCGCTGTGATCCGCATTCGATGCAAGGCTGATTGACAGATAGATATTTGACTTGCTTGAGGAGCTTGCGATTTTGGTCTCTGTAGAACTGCTCCCTGACATCTGGGTCAATCTCTTTTGCTGGCTCATAGAGTGGCATTGATGGTGCTGGCCTGGCGTAGGAGTTCTCCTCATATTTTGTAGGAGCCCCATATTTGTTGTCGTAGTTAGTAAGCTTTTCTAGCACACCCCATGCGTCGCTTGGTGGCATCGTCAGATACTCATAGCGAGTATAATGGTTGATTCTGTCCTTAGTGATTTGATCAAGAGAGTTGAAGAAGATCTCCTAAATGACGTAAGGTGGCTGTCCATGAGTAGGGCAAGATCGCAGCAGTTCTTTGTAGCGTTCCCATGCCTTTGCCAGCGGTTCCCCTTGCTTCTGTTTGAAGGCGGTGATTTTCTGACGGAGAAGTGTTGTTTTGGCGGGTGGGAAGTATTTGTTCAGAAACTCTTGCTCTACTTGGGCCCAGGTGGTGAGAGATCTCGGCTTCAGCCCTTCAAGCCACTTCAGTGCAGGTCCAGCGAGAGACCAGCGAAAAGATTTCATCTTTACATATTCCAGAGTTGTACCTTCAGCAAGAGTACGACACATGTCATGAAAGTTAGTAATATGTTCAAGAGGGCACTCATTAAATTTGCCATAAAAAGCATTATTTTTAAGCTCTATCAAAAACTGAGTGCGAATTTCAAAAGAGTTTTCAAGGATTAGAATCGCCGATTCAGGCACGACGAGAGCTGGATGCACATAATCCTCTGCAGTAGTTGGATATTAGGCAAGCTCAGCTTCTGCTTGCTCCCTTGCTGCTTTCTCAGTGGCGATAGCAGCATCTTTAGTGGCTAGTTCCCTTGTAAGCCTTTCGATCAGTTGCTCTTGTGTTTCAGCGACCGCCATGATCCTTTTGAGTTTAGAGTGGATGTGTAGGTAACGCTCTGGTTCGTCTAAGGCGTCAAACTCAGGTGGTAGACCAGAACGACGCATACACCTGCGAAGTAACTCAAAAGAAACGTGAGATTTAACTACCTAAGGCGCGAATGATTGCTTCCCCGGCAACGACGCCAATTTGTTGGTAGGAGGAAATCGAGTATGCAAATAAAATAATATAAATAAATCACAGCAAACCAGATTCCGTCCCTTGCAAATAATTACAAGACCTCCTCCTGATGCAGCAGCGGGAAGTCAGGATCGATCCACGAGGAAGCGTGTCAGCGGATCCTAGGCAGCGATGGGATCTCACGGTCAGAAGTCAACAACAGGGTCCTCGATCTCGACTAGAGGTTAGTCGACAGAGGTCAGGCACAGTCGAACAGCGCAGCAGTCGCAGGCAGAGGCTACTCGATATCGACAAGGGCTACTCGATATCGAGTAGAGTCTTGGTCGATTTCGCTTCGTCTCGTCGAGTACCTGCACAAGTAAGCTACAACGACTTTGGGTCGAAGATCAGTAGTCGAGATCGACGAGTGCTATTCGATCTCGAGTAAGACAGAGATTAAAACAAAAGAAAATAAATGCAAAGGCTTTGGGATTTCGAACGAAACTTAATTTAAAAGGCTTCCAAGATTGGGGTTTGCAACAACGATAACCAAGCATGCATAAGGCAGAGATAAAAACAGATAATCATGTGAATAGCATCAAGGACAAGCTTTCGCCTTTTTCAACAATTAGACAACTCTTTCAAGAAACCCTAATTGTCTCTACTAATTTTATGTTTACAATCCAAGTTGTTAACATGGATCTCCATTAGACGGGTAATAAACACATAAACAAGTAGGAAAATGCTCAAAACATGATAAAGGTCGGATCTTTACCTCAAACACGCATGGCTATCGTTGGGCTCGCCCCAACCCTAGAAGTGGGTGGACTACTCACGCCTCATCGCAAACTCAGACATTGATTGGAAAGAAATAACAACTTGCATTAAACCAAACTTAAGAAAGTACAACCGAACAAAGCCAACTTGCTCTCGCTCCTTTGCTCCACTCGGCCTCACTTTCTCCCTCTACTTCTCCTACTTACTTCTCCCTGAAATTGAATTGAATGAATAAAACTCAGCCCCATGGGCTTTATTTATAGCCTTCTAATCCTTGCTAATCAAGGATAGAATCTCCTATCTATATCTAAAATTATATCTAAAAGGCTTAATGATAAATAAAAGCAATAAAGGAAATAAATCTAAAAGGAAAAGATAAATCTAAACTAGGTAATATGTCTTCATGATGATAGATCTTCCTTCCATGGATAGATGATGATAGATTTGGATAGAATCTCGGCCTTCTCGACTTCCTTCGTGCCCAAGGAATCCCAACTCTACTCGGACTGCTCACGTCGATGCGTTTCCAGAAACTGGTCTACTCGACTTCGACAAGGACTCGTCGACATCGACTAGGATTCGTCGTCGACTGGACTTCTCGGGTGACTCCGCTCGACATGGCTCGGATCTGGGCTCCTGGGCGTCGTCGATCTCAACTAGGGCTCATCGAGATCGACTAGGGTTGTGGTCGAGGATGGCTCTCTGGTGATGTCGAGGACTCCTCCTCGGCATGGACTCGAACAGGCGCTAGGTGGCTCGTCGATCTCGACAAGGTCTCATCGAGATCGAGTAGAGATGTGCTCGACGTCTTCGTCCTCGGCTTCTCGATCAGCTCCTCTTCTTATCCACTTCGGGTGTGGCGCTGAGGTGTCGTCAATCTCGACTAGGTCTTGTCGAGATCGAGTTGTGTTCCGGGAGTCGGGTTAGTCTGGCTCAGCTTTCTCGACCAGGCTTTGTAGACAAGTCCACCCGGGCTCTCTACTCGAGATCGAGTAAGGTGTACTCGACATAGAGTAGCCCTGGCTTTAGCTCGGTTTGTCCTGGTTCTGTACTCTCAGATTCTGGACTTCTGTAGTTGTTTTCCGAGCTTTTCTGACCTTCCTTAAAATTGCTTTAAAGTGTCTCGAATTCTGCGAATTTAAACAGAAACTGGTGTAGATTCCATAATTTGGCAAATAAACATAAACTACACAGATTCTGTACTATCTAACCCAAATGTATGCAATGTATGTAGAAAACAATATTAAAGTTACTGTAAAATATGACAGATTCAGCTCACAACATATACAAGGAAAGAACCGATCCTTAGTTGATCATACTTGATCATGAAGAAAGTTGAAAGAACAATCTTGGAAGGCACACAAAGGATCATTTTCGGAAAGAATTCAAATACCTTGGAAAGGATTTGAATTTCAAACGGTATCCCTCCAAGAAGCTCTACAAGTGTTTCAACTATAAAAAGACGAAGGCTAAGAAGGATGGTGGCTATCTAAGCAAGCACTAAAGAAATCATAAGCATCCTAAAGCATTCGTCAAGTTTCTCTTACCTTCTCCAAAAGCCTAAGTGTTGATCATTGTTTAAGAGTTGAGAGAAACACTAGCACTTATTGTACAAGTCATTCATTTTACACTTAGACTTTTCATACTCGATCAAAGCACACTTGGTGTGTGGTGCGAGCTTTTATTTCACTTGTAAGGTTGAGAGCTAGAATAGAAGCGGTGAGGCTTTGTATAGAGAAAGGGTAGTTTCTTTAAGAAGTTCCAGGCTCAAGTAAAGTGAAATAAGAAGTGTTTGAATCCTACGGGTTGGATAACCCTAGGCGGGGATGTAGGCCAGTTGGTGTCGAACCTCGTTAACAATTCGTGTGTTCATCTTTTATATTCCGCATTTACATTATCATATTCGATTTTACTTTGTCAAGTCCTGATAGCCTATATCAAGGTCTTGACAAGTTGTACTAAATTTCTATTACTGCGAAAATCGTCCATACTCTATTCATCCCCCCCCCCCCTTCTAGAGTATTATTCATCGCCTTATAGACTCTTCAACTTTGAATGACGCCACCGTCCACTCCTTGTATAAAAACACTGGACAGATAATCATAGAGCAAAGCGTCACCATCTGTCTCAAGGAAGTTGGTCAACTAGGTTCGACCATCCTTCGCGAAGAATTTGACCAGCCACTCTTTACCCTCATCACCCAGCATGTAGTCATAAACCGTATTCTTCGTCAAAACCACATCTTCGCTAGAAGCAAAACGCTTCAATTGACCTTTAGCAAGGTCGAGCTCCTCGCGAATGGCTGCCAACTCAGCCTCAAGACCCCGGATCTGATCACCCAAGCGCGTAAACTCCAACTCACGCTCTGACCCCCTCTCTTGAAGCTTTGAAACCTCCACTCGCGACACATCAAGCTCGTTCCTCGCAACCTCTAGCTCTTTCTTAGATTTTTCCAAAGCCACCCTCAAACTGTCAATGGTCCCTTCTTGAAGCTCCACATCCTTAACCTTTTCCACCTTGGCCTTCAGGCTAGTGTCCGTCTGTCTCAAATCGTTCACACACCCACCATTATTCCTCAGGCGATGGGCTACCTCTGACCATTGCAAGTTACTCTGTAAAAATAGCCAGCGAAGAATGACCAACATATACACGAAATAAAATGGGTAAAAAAAGGAAAAAGAGAAAGGAATTACCCAATCCCCGGTTCTCTGGCCTTGATCTAGCAATTCCTCGTCTATCGGGTGATTTAGAAATTCCTTCTCAGTCGGACAGTTCCTTCTTGGGATCACTAGCTTTTTAAAATCAAGCAAGGAGAAGTCGGGTTGCATGTACACCGCCATGGAAATACCCTAGGGGGTGATCGGTTCATCGCTTAGAATCCTATTAGTACCTACCTCCTCCCTTGGCCTCTTCTGCCCACGACGAGCCAGGGGAATGTCGTTCCTCGACGAGCTCTGCATGTCTTCAACAGTCTCTTTTCCCTTGACACCCTTCACTGCATGAGGGGATTCGCGAGGTGTCATCTGTTGTCGATTATCGCCCACTTTTAGAGCAACAAAGCGAGGAGTCCTTACGACGCCCTTCTTCACGGCCATGGCGGAGAGTTTCCCAACATCGATAAGCAAGTCTAGGAAAGAATTAAGGCAAAAGTCGAGCAAAGAAAGCCATGGTTAAAATAATAAGAAGACCAAAAAACACCTGAACAGCGACTCTGACGGTGTGGAAGGCTAAGCCTAGCCATCTCTAAGCGAGCCGGGGTCACAACTTTCTTGTAGCCCCGTTTTGACGAGGGCTCCTCCGCCCGGCTGAACGCGGCTCTCCATCTGTCCATCGCAATATTTTTGTTCTTTGGGGGAGGCGCATAAGAACCAGACGTGATCAAAAAATTTAGAAAGGTCTTGGTCAGATCGTGGACCAAAAACCACTTCTTCCTCCACCCAGGGCTACTGGATAGTCTCTCGACAATGTTCCCAGACAAGGAAGCAGACACCAATCCCTTGCTATGTCGCAAAGACAGGAGTAAAAATAAATGATCTAACGTGGGTGTCTCCTTGATGATGGCACACCGCATGACGTATGCCGCCAGGTACATCTAAATGTTAAAGGAAAGCTGGACAGGACAAGAGTCTATCCTCGCCAGGAAATCAGAGTAAAGTTTGTGTAGAGGAAGGCAGAACCCTTGGAGCAAGCTCTCGATATGAACGATAAAGTGGTCCTTATACGTATTCAGGTAACCCCCTCTCCTGGTAGCTACGCCTATCTCCACCCCGACCAGCTAGGGATAAATCTCAACTATCATCTCTAGATGACAATCTTGGAGGATCGACCTCTCCCCTAGGATTTCGGCAACAATGGGAGCCATGCGCTCTTTAAAAACCTTGGGGACAGCTGGGGGAGTAGCAGGAACATAGCCTTTGCAAAAGATGCAGTTGTCCACCTCTTCTTGCTTGTAAACGCGCACGGCAAAATCACCAGGGACTACGCGAACCGGTTTGGGTAAGCGGTACGACCCACCTTTACCTGGCTCATTTATGGACTCCGAAGAACAGCAATACTTAGGATTATCCCTCGTTAGAGGATGCTTGATGGACCCAACCATCTTTTTCCGCTTCGCACTCTGAGGAACTGCAAGCTTGGTCTTCTTTCCCTTTACCTCGCGTGTCTTTTTCTTTTGTGGGGGAGGGGCAGGAGACACCATAGACTCCGAATCATCGTGTACTAGCGTTTCTTTTTTTGTCCGTGAGGAGCTAACCTCCTCATGCTCGTAGCCCACGCTCCTGTTTTGGCTATCACTCTCTTTTGACATTACGAAATATGTTAAGAAGAAAAGCCCCTGAAAAGGCACAAAGAAAGAAAAATAAACAATGGAAAATGACCTTTTCATGGGCGCCCAAAAACCCTTATAAGGTTTATGTTGGCACCCCACGCGCCCCTCAAAAGGACACTGAAAAGACATTTCCCTCTTGGAGAATGACGGCTAAGAGACGACCTTTCGTCTCCCCCATTATGTTTCTCTATTTTCGAGAAACTCCCTCCGAAAAGTGAAAAAAGGAGACGAAAAGTTTCGTCCACCCACAACCGTCGAAAGGTCCCCAAGAAATCCCGAAAAGGGTACTTTCCCACCCCTACACCACCAAAGCGCCACCGGATAACCTAAAAACCCCCAAGTTAACCAATTACCACCCAAAGAAAAAGGACGAGTCACCAGGGAGCGCCCTGTCTTCAACCCCGTAACCGTCATGCCTCTCACCGGGCAAAGGTGGCTCAACCGCCGATGATTTTCTCTCTCCGCCCTAAAAATCTAATGTACGAATGGGGATCTAAGGAAGCAGATATTAAGATGATCAAGAAGTGCTTACTTGTATGAAGTAGAGGGGAAGCACCAAACAACCGGAGAAAACTGGAAAACAGACTGCCACCTAACTTCGATACCGTCTTGTCGAAGATCTAAACCCTTCGAGTTCTCTCTCTTTCACTCTCTCCTTTCTCTGGGTGTGTAAAATGAAGTAACTAGAAGTGAAACCCTCACTTATAGGACTATCTGGGACTACCCCTCAATGGGCCGGGAAACACGCCGAGCCCAATTCAAGCCCATCTGAGAATAAACTTTTGGCGGGAAGCATCGCTTTTTGTCGATACCTAATCGCGGGTGGCATATCACTCGCGATCAGGTTACGAGGAGATATGACGATGCCATTGAAAATAGGTCTATTAATTAACAAGGATATGACGTCATAAGTGGACCACCCAACGCAAACTAGACATCCTACTCTATACGATACGCATTGCGAGCAGGACACTTCGTTAAATCCCGGCCAAACTCTATACTCTAAGTATCTTCAATATAAGGTACATCACAATTAGAATCTTAACACAGGCAAGCGCACATATCATAATCAGGACCCACCAGAATCTTAACACATGCAAGCGCAAAGACGAGCAGCTCCCTGGTGAAGCACCTCTCCTTTAACAGTGCCACGTGTGATGCCTAGTTCCCGAGCGTGAGGGCATGCGTTACACGTGTCCCCTGTTAAACCACGAGGTCACCAATGAGCTGCTCGCTTGACCTCCTTATAAATACCCTCATCCGACCTCTAAGAAAAGGATCCGATTCAAGAGAAAATAAGAAGAGCTCTGAATATCTCCCCGACCTAAAGCCCCTTGGAATAAGAACATCATCTAACTTCCTTTTAAGATGACGATCGAGTAGTAAATTATCTCCTCACAAGCCGAAAGCATTACCCCGATCGCTTGGACCAATGAGTACATAATCTGATCGCCACCCTTCTTGACTAAGGCAAGCAGGTATATTAAGACATTTTATCGTCACGATGAGGTATTAAGTATAGGTGAAATTCCACGATCGCGTCAGTAAATGAAGGAAAGAAGGAGAGAAGGAGAATCAAAAGGTCATGTGTTCAAATCTCAATTTCATTACTTTTTATTTGTTTTACTATATCATTAAATCTACTTGATTTCTCTCTATGTTTTTTGTTTCTATCAACTATTTCATTTAAAAATATCATATTTATTTTTAAATTATACATGTAATCTTTTCTTTCAATATTGTTTTAAAAGTAATTCTTCGTGATTTTTTTCTATATTTTTTTGTTTCTCTTATATATTTTTTGGTTACTCCCAACTATTTAAATACAAAAAATTATAAAAAAATCATAATTTTAGTATTTTAAATATATTTTTAAAAAAAATCTTCTTAATATGTACAAACAAACAAAAAAATATTTCACGAAAAAATTATAGCACCCCTGAACGAAATCCTGACTCCGTCACCGTGTGTTTGTCAATTATGCAATGGTAGTGAATGGGATGATAATGATGTTATTATAAATTGAAGGGTATAATCATGCATGTTCAACCTCAGATGCACAAATGGCGGAAAGCGAACCTTTTCCTTTTCTTTTTATATATATAAAGAAAAATCTGGATTTCATGTTAAATTGTTTGTGGCCACTCAAGTTGGAAAATGGTTTTTAAAAAACCTGGTTTTTCTTTTATTACAAAAAACGAATGCACATCAATACTTTTACATGTTAGAAACCTAGTAGCTAGTTAATTTGAAAGCACCACATGACTACTTTACCAACCAATTCAAGATACAAAGCAACTTTTTGCCAAGTAAAAGAAACAACATACCTATCAATGCAATTATCAAAGTTAAAAGCTTGAAGAAGTGGAAGTAATCCTTGGTCCCACAAATTTACGATTCCCGATCGTTAAAGGATCGGGGTTTGTAAAGGAAGTAAATGTAATAGTACAATTAGAGCTGGCAAGTCGGTCGTTGGAATCGGGTTCGGGTCAGGTTTGTTCGGATCGGATTAGTCCGGGTAAAATTTATGATCGGGTACTGGTCGGGTCCAGTTCGGATCGGGTTCGGACATAATGAAATTTAAATTGGCCGGGTTTCGGGTTAAATTGGTTCATGTCCATTCGGGTTTGGGTCAAAGAGGGTCGGGCTCATTCGGGTTTCGGGTCAAGAGGCGGGTTGGTCTCATTAGAATTTTGAATAAAAGTGGGTATAGTTTGTTTGAGTTTTCGGTCGAATCATATTCGACTCATTTGAATAATTAGATTGATTTTGACTCGGTTGAATACATAAATATGTAATTTACTTAAAATAAATGATTTTGACTTGGTTGAATACTTGAATATGTAATTTTGACTCGGTTAAATACACTCATTGTCATTGACTCATCAGTTGTCGACCAATATTCAAAAAAGTCATAATCGAAAATTCGGTATTCTGCAACATCATCCTTTTTTAAACATTTAAACCAATTGATCAGTGCTATAATTAAATCAAATTAATTGTACATTTATGATTTAAGCTTATTAATTTTAATTAGCAAGTTGCAAATAGGCTTATTTGTGGTTTGAATATATCATTGGCCCATTTCATTTTCAATGCCCATTTCATTTTTAGCTTTTGGCCCATTAGTTTTTGTTAATTATTATTATTAGTTTTTAACAAATCTAGATATAAATACTTAATTCTATCAAAACATAATAATATTGATAAAAATAAAATAACAACTAAAAAATTATTAATTTAGATATAAATAATTATTTCCACTAAAACATAATCATGTATCATTATTCATACAAATTATGGAATATGAACAAATAGAATAACCATAAATATGAAATCTAATAGAGTTATTATACTTATATTTATAAAAATAAATCCATTTATAAAAACCAAAAACTACTAGAATTAATTTAACTATTAACACTAATAGTCTAATAGAAGGATATGATGTTGGGTTGCACGTTATATCATCTGCAGTGATTAATGAACTTTTAGCATTTCTGACTCATAGTATGTATCGATGTTTTGATGTATGTCGGTTGACTTACTTGAATCATTGACTTATCCGCTTATCTATTGATTTTACTTGGGTTCTTATTCATATGATAACAATTAACAAAAATAATTGGTGTTTTATATGTTAAAAGTATAATCATAAACTTGTGTTAAAATAAAAAATCATTTAACATTCAAGCATTAAAATGTTGATGTTAAATAACCATTTCAAGTCGGGTCAGGTTGGGGTGAGAGTCAACTCGGGTCGGGTCGGGTTGAGAGTCGAGTCGGTACGGGTTGAGAGTCGGATCGGGACGGGTTTATCTGTGTTCGGGTTTGTTTCGAGTCGGGTCAGGTTCAGGTTGGGTCGGTCTCGGGTTCGGGTTACATATGACTCCAGATTTTTGGATTTCGGTCGGGTTCGGGTGAGTCGGGTCGGGTTTTCGGGTCGGGTCAGATTTTGCGAGCTCTAAGTACAATCCCAGCACCATAACACATTTTTTGTAAATTAAACTTTAATAATACAATAAATTACTATGATTAAACTAAAAAAAATATTAATAAAGGTATTGAGTTAATAAAGTAAAAATGAACAAAAATAAAATTAAAATTAAGGTGACTTTTGAATTAAGATGATTTGTAGATTAGTTAGTAAATGAGGTACAAATGAAACGAAAAAAATGTCATTGTTTTAAGGAGATAAATTATATATAGGGAGAATTTGTGAAATGTTCAAAAAAGTTGTCTTAATTGGTGAAATGTCCACATTTTTGCACAAATTGGTGGAGTGTCCATCTAGCCAATAGCAAATTTATCATCTTGCCTATAGCCTCACTCTTTTTTTTTTCTTTTTTTTTTTTTACATTTTGTAGTGCAAAAATAAGAGTATGTTGTGCATGTGCAAAAATAACCGTATGTTGAGCAAATAAGACCCAAGTCTAGTTTTTTTTCACATTTTGTCGTGCAAAAATAAGAGTATGTTGTACATGTGCAAATATATCCGTATTTTGTGCAAATATGACCCAAGTCTATTTTTTTTTTCATTTTGTTGCGCAAATATAAGAGTATGATATGCAAATATAACCGTAAGTTGTGCAAATATGACCCAAGTCTACTTTTTTTTTTCTTTTTTTACATTTTGTTGTGCAAATATAAGAGTACGTTGTGCAAATATAACCGTAAGTTGTGCAAATATGACCCAAGTCTAATTTTTTTTAAACATTTTGTCGTGCAAATATAAGAGTATGTTGTGCAAATATAACCGTAAGTTGTGCAAATATGAGCCAACTCTAGTTATATATATATAAAATTTTGTCGTGCAAATATAACCGTAAGTTGTGCAAATATGACCCAAGTCTATATATATATATATATATATATATATATATATATATATATATATATATATATATATATATATATATATATATATATATATATATATATATATTTGTCGTGCAAATATAAGAGTACGTTGTGCAAATATAACCTTAAGTTGTGCAAATATGACACAAGTCTAGTTTTTTTTTAAAAACATTTTCTCGTGCAAATGTAAGAGTAAGTTGTGCAAATTTAACCGTAAGTTGTGCAAATATGATCCAAGTCTAAGTTTTTTTTTTTAAACATTTTGTCGTGCAAATATAAGAGTATGTTGTGCAAATATAAGACTATGTTGTGCAAATATAACCGTAAGTTGTGCAAATATGACCCAAGTCTAGTTTTTTTTTTTTTAGATTTTGTCGTGCAAATATAAGAGTACGTTGTGCATGTGCAAATATAACAGTAAGTTGTGCAAATATGACCCAAGTCTAGCTTTTTTTTTCGCATCGATACATTTTGTCGTGCAAATATAACCGTATATTGTGCTTGTGCAAAAATAACCATATGTTGTGCAAATATAACATTTTTTGTGAAAAAATAAAAATAAAAATATAAATTATGGATCACAAAATAAAATATAGATAGTTTTTTTAATTTCTCATATTCATAGGGTGATTTTTATAATTTAACAAAAAATCATCTTCTTCCTCCCGATTTCTGGGAAGAGGAAAGGCCAGCCAACCGGCTTGCCGATGCGCCTCGCTGCCTCCGCTTGCTCCTGCCATCTAGATATGTCCATCTTCCTCATCTGGATCCGGCCTCTCGCTCGTTCGCTCCGCCGCTCGCTCACCATAGATCCAAGCACACAGATCGATTTTGCAATCGATTTTGAGATCCAAGCACACACAGATCCAAGCACCACAGATCCAAGCAATTTGATGAGAGTAGTGGTAGGGGGTTCATCGCCGGCGAATCTCCAAGAGCAGTGACTGCGAACTCCCCTGCCACTACGACGCCTGAGCGAATCAATTGAGGAGATTCAGATGCGGAGGATCATCCCAATGAGATCTCGATTTTGGATCTACTGAGGAGATCTCGTATCTCAGAGGAGGACAATTTATTGCTTCACCAAGAACTCTCGCAAGAAGCATTAACCACGAATGAAGACACCATCGCTGCTGAATCCACCATTGTCGGTGAGGCCTGATTCGAGGATTGTCCTTGTCCTTTAGACGATATGTGCTCGCCGGAGAATCGGAGATGAAGGAGAAGGCGGATCGCCTACCTTGTCCGAGAGGAAGGAGTTGAGGAAGGAGCGTGAGTTGAGCGAGAGATTAGGGTATAAATGATGGACAATTTTTCAATTCGTCCAAACAATTGGACAATTCACCAATTTGTACAAAAAAAAGTGCCTTCCCCGCAAATTATTTCTTATATATATATACCAATCCTTTTTTATCTTTTTATTTATTATTTAGGATTTAAAATAAATTAATACACATAATATGTCACCTTTGATTTGTTTTAATATCATAAGATTATACTTTGATTTGTTACAAAAATAAACTTTAAAGGTGTTTTGTAAAAAAAAATAAAAAATATACTGTAATATATAAGGTGTTGTTATGATCTAGAGCCAAGAAAAGAGGGAGAATATGAGATTGTATTCCATTGATCTATCTTGTGGAGTATCCACCAATACAAAATATATTAGTCATATCCTTGTGCTCCAAGTATAAGATAAATCTATCTAAAGAAGTAAAACTCTATCTATGTAAAGTGTATATCTTTGTACATCCACATAATAATATTATAACACTCCCCCTTGGATGTGCAATCTGTGTTCTGCCAACTGCCTCGTTAAAAACCTAGCTAGGATAACCCAATGGGACAAAACCATAGCTTAGGGAAAAAGAGTGCAGCCTTCTATGTACGCTAGCTCTTGTTGTTCTGCCTCATTAAAAACCTTGTCAGGAAAACCCAGTAGGACAAAACCTGATCGAAGGGAAAAAAAGTGTAGTGCGTATATGCTCCCCTGAATTCAACTTCCTTCTCGAAGTCTTCTCATTCTTCTTAATGTCGCCGTCTTCATGAGCTTATGGTCGAATCTCAACATTGTCTTTGATGTGTATAAGCTGGAATGCCTTCATGATCGACTTTGACGCGCTTGACTTCCATGCATTGGTGTTGAGCTGCTTTGGATGCAAAAGCATAAGGTACTTCAAGACCTAGTGTGCTTTTCATTGTTGATATGTGGGATCTGATGTATTAAATGATACTTAAGTTGCCTCGTTAAAAACCTTACCTTGGAAAAACCCAGTGGGATAAAAAAACCAAGATTAAGGAAAAGAGTACAACTTTGTATGGTACTTCGAGACCTACTAAAATGTCATCACTTTCACAATTATAGGTAATTCAGGTACTATAATAAGAATCTTTAACCAACTACATGTGACAGGACTTTGATAATAATGCTTCAGGCATTTTTAATCAATCCTTTCCATTTTTATGGGTATGCACTTTACAATGTTCGTCATTTACATTTGGAGCCAAAATTATACTCACTCATGGTGAATACATTCTAATGTAACCTTTAATAGGCTTTTGTCCAAACAATTTGGCTTTATATTTTCCTTTGTACGAACACCCACTTAAAACCAATTGATACTACACTTTTCAATGTTGGAGCTACAGGTCCAAAAACTTTATGTTTAAATAATTCATCTTTACATGAATTATTTCTTTCTGGAATTTAGGATATACCATGTATTCTTATGAGGGGAGTTGCCTCGTTAAAAACCTTGCTTTGAAAAAACCCAAATGGGACAAAAACCAAAGTTAAGGAAAAGAGTACAACTTTTCTCCCCCTCAATTTAGCATATAAATCACCCATTTTCTAAAGACATGGTACTTCTGGACCCTTAATATCCTTTCACAATTTAATCAAAGATGAAAAGATCATTTGTCTTCATATCGTAATATATCTCTCTTTGTACACTCGAACCACATGTCAAGATACTTTTAGAAGCTCTAATTATTCTTATCAAGAACTTCAAGTGCAAACTTAGATATGTGCCATCAACGATAATCAAGGATCTGGTCAATTTAAAATAACTCATAATCAATTCTAACACTGTCAACCTTCATGAAATCTCTTCAGGAGTTTTATACCAGTGGACATATCTCCATTGTTTGAAGTTACTACTAGATCCTCGATCTAAATCATGCTAGTGCATTATTTGTTGTAAATGTGACTTTTGTCACCATCTTTTGCATTTACTAATGTCTTTATTAGCTTGTTTGCTATATAGTTTATTGAACATTCGGTTCACTTCTCTTCCATGCAATAGATTACTTCTTGATCTCCTTTTCCTCTCCCCCTAAATACCGAGTATTTTATCATCCGTGATAAACTCTAGGTATTAGATCATCTAATGAGGACTCAATCCTTCATATACATCAACTTCCTTGATTTACAACAACTTAGTGTAATCTGGGGAGATTTTGGTGCCTATACTGAACATGTAAATACCAAGATCTCTACCGGAGATAAATTACAAGAAGGAGAATTTATTCTATTGTTGACCGAAATCGAATCAATCTCTTGATATTCATGCATGCTTGTTCGCTATTATTGACGACTCTACTGGGTCATTCCGTGCGTTAGCATTATACTAAATGATAATCTCATAAGTAACGACTTCACTTGATCGATTTAATCGTCAGCTTCTCAATGCTCATTTATCCAACATATCAATTTTATTGATAACATTTTCATATTACATTCATATTGCCAACATGGGTTTTCTACTTATTATGTGTTGGATCCCCCTTTTGACATCCTCAACTAGGGGAAAAACCACTGCTTTTGGCAATTATTAGTCCTCCATTGACTTTTATGATCCCAATTAATCTATCATCACTCCTTCACTTAGAGTTTTTTTTACGCTCTTCTAGAGCCATTTTCTCATATGAATTTATTGTTTGATTATATCAACAGTCCTTCGAGGACTAATTTTGACGCTCTTCCGGATATATGTATAAGGTTTAATTATGTCAAGTATAGACTTTATACAAATACTCATTACTTATTTCATCCTGAAAACTTCAGGTTTTCTATATCATCAAGTACTAAGCTCTAAACCATTCTAACATTTTCATGCGATGATTCATTCACAGCTTGGGAGATTACAAATCCAAAAGGTAAACCATGATCTTTGACTTGTTCTTCCACATTCTCCTTGATGTGGGAGTCGACTCATACATGATTATCTATAATCATTTTCAAAATTATGACCAGTATCCTAACAACAGTCGCGCGCACCGTATCCTCTTTGTGTCATCTGCTAGAGGTAACAATATATATTGCATCTGGGAATAAAAGAGGTTGTTATGAACCATCGGTCATTTAGCTATCTATTTATTTGAGTTCTACCATACCCAGGTAGATTAAGAACAAGATCCCAAAATAAAGAGTCTTCGGGCTCTCATGAACTAATTTTTATCAATTTCACACAATTTAACAAAGATGTGCTTCAAACTCTTCTCCCAAATCATCAATTGTTGAATAAACTTGGCATTATTTACCCATAATTTTTTCTTCAAGAAACATTTCCAATGCATATTCATATACATAAAATGCAAATCAAATCAAACAGACAAACAAAATAACAATGCCATGTACCTTAAAATAGCCAAATTGAACTAATAACAAACCAAAAATGGCAGAGTTTACATAATCAAAGGTGTTGGATCATTTAGGCTCTTCATTCAATAGATAGCGTTTATTAACACTAATGACACAAATAATCCTTATCAATATAAAATCACATATGTTTATGACATAAAACTCTTAACAAGTTGTTTCTTCTGAAAACAGTTTGAGTTTTGAATTTATATTACATCTCACATGTAAATAACACAAGTAATCTCAATAAAAATAAATATACTAAACATACTTAAAATTTATTTGGCCACTTCAGGTGGATATCAATTCTGATATTTATCACTTGTTTCAATAAACAATATCATTCACAAATACTATAGGTTCAATAACTATCTCAAATTTTAATTTCAATAATTTCATCATCATCTATGAGAGAAAATGTCTTTTCTTATTTGCATGCAATTATTTTGGGGGATATAATACAAATCAACTTCATGGTACATAAATAATGTCAACTTCTGGTGACCATGAAACAAACAAGTTTAACCACTTCAGGAGTTTATATTTCACCTTCTATGAAACAAATCATATATGAAATAATTTACAAGTACAAGATGGAATCAACGATATCATCTTAGCTCATTACCACAAAGATGAGGCTAATATTTTAATCGATACATGATGACGTTATTTATTTATCAACTTATCAATGTATCAATTCATTTAGATATCATTTATCATGTATACGTCCAATATATGGTCAATTTACCCAATATCCATATCTATATGCATCGTTAACCCCCAATCGTACATGATTTATCAATTCTCTAAATTCTTCTGTATTAAAGTATATTAGCACTATGGCATGATGTAGGGTATAAAAACCTATATGTGCAATCAATAACGTCATATTGCAATTAACAACTAAATGGTAATCCATATTTAATGTACGAGATGAACTCATAACACACATATATAATCATTCATGATCAAGAGGCACAAAAATCATAATTCAAATATATGATGTTTAGGCTTACCTGACCGCAAGCTCTATCGCATAAACCAATATTGAAAAATCAGTCCAGCTCCATCACGAGCCTTAAAGTAGAGTCTAACCCATATAGACTCACTACCAAGTAGAGTTCAATCTTCTAGGATTCGCATCTTTTACCATGATATCCTAGTGTGGATCCGTGCACCAACCACTCACATGACACCATCCATCACCAAATCAAAATATTAATAAATTATAATCATGGTTTATTTAAAATATATATCATATAACATAATTCTATCCATCCTTATGTATAAGGCCTTAAACCTTTTGAAATTCTAATTAATCAAGCAAGGAAAGTCAACGTACCTCGTGTGTGAGCAACACGTAGATAATCAAGCTCCGAAACAGATTTACAGTATTATCAAAATGCCTTATTTTAATTAACTTTCCAATTGGCGATAATCTATTTTATTCATTATCTACTTCGAGAGATATGACTTTTCATCTACTTCACGAGATGATGATAAAAATATTATATACAAACAATCAAACAAAAGAATAATCATTGATCATCGCTACATGTATGATATTTGTTGTTTCATCACTACGGGGATAAATTTTATCGATCGCATCAAGTGATTTGTAATATCAATTTCTTTACTTTCATCCACTTCGCGGGATTTAATATTTTCTATTTCAGGGGACCAATTAAATTATTTACAAACAAAATAATAAATTAGAAAATTCAAATTGCACTTACCTCCACTTACCTTCACGACGACACACTTCGGGGATTGATATAATTTATGTATACATCCTCTTTGGGAGTTCATATAACTTATGGCTACACATCATCTTCAGGGATGTGTTCATATACCTCACAAGAGCAAAGTATGTAACTCTGGAAGTTTTAGCCCGTTTTATGTAGTTATATAAAAGATACGGGCTGATATGCGATTTTTCAAAACTATGGGCTGGTTTTATAATTCTTTCTTTCAGCCTGCAGTATTCACGCACATCATCCTCTTCGATGGCTTTTGCTCAGAGCGGCGGCGCGCGACTTCGGGCGGCATCCGCGGTCCCTTTGGACAACCGGGCGATGAAGATGGTGTGTGGCTCAGCAACAAGCGATCGACCCGCCTTTGACCGGCCTCGAGCATGTACCGAGTGACGTCCTTAGCAGCGACGTTGATGACAGCGTCCTTGATCTTGGAGAGCTTGTTTAGGGCTCTGCCGGTGACCTAGCAACGCGGAGGAGAGCGAGCTCGGCCTTGAGATCCTTCAACTGGGCAAAGATGTAAATAAAAAACATTATTGACTCAATTACGTCAAATTGAAAGAAAGCACAGATAATTAAACATGGATAATTAACAGGAACAAAAGTCAAAAGCTTCCCTTTTGCATCATCGACCGGGCAAAAATCTTGAGCAATATCATGCCAATCCACAATTTTGATAATTTCAAGGGTGATTTTGTAATTAATACAAAAATTGCACCAATTTTGGTTCTTCTTCGTTTTCCAGACGCGATTGAGATTCGAGAGGGGCCTTCAATGGATGGTAGAAATTGAAGGGGTAGAGACGGCGGCGACTTGACGATGGCTTCATGCCAGCAGATACCGCTGTAGCAGATCTCGTGCACGCTGCTTGAGAGGGAAAGCGCGCGCGGCCTTACGAGAGACGTCCCACGTCAGCGCGGCGACAAGAGCTCTCACGACCACGGCAGTTGCCGTTACCAGTGGAAACAATCCGGTGAAGCTCCGGCCAGTGACTAGTCCGAACGCCTCAGTCGCCGCTATTACGCAGAGATACATAGTTATCAGATGCCTCGTCAGGGTGCCCGGGATCAACATCTTCTGACACCGCCGAATTACGGTCTTGGAACTGGGACGATTGGTTTAGGAATACTCCGTATGGGGATGCCGGTATCCGGATAGAAGAGGGGATTAGGGTCTTAGCTTTTAGAAACTATATTGTGGAGTATCCACCAATACAATATAGGGGGATTTTGCAAAATAGCCACGAAAATTGGCTTATTTTGCGAAATATTCACGTTTTGGGATATTTTTATAAAATGTCCTAAATAAAAGCCTCCGCCCTCTCTCCCAAGCGCCTTTCTCTCTCCTCTGGCTCTCCCTCTCCGCACACTCTCTCTCGCTACTCAACGGCGATTTCACAGGAATATTGCCGATCATCTCTTCGATCTCATCAAAACCACCGATTTCGGCGTTTCTTCTACGTAATCAGGTAAGTAAAACATTCGATTATGTTGAATTATCGCACTGCTCAACGCTGCCTTGAATTCATGGAAAATTTGCGCCAAAGGCGCAAATTTTCTTCGATTTGTTAAGTGTTGGAGTCGATTTTGAAGTCTTCAATGATTACTGCAATAGAATCCAGTGATTCATTGCTAATTTAGCTGATTTCGTTGCCGATTCTTGTGTGCAGAAGGAGCCTAAAAAGCACGAAGGCGAAAAGAAGAGCGGCGAAGGCGCTGCTCCCGCCTGTGGATTCCTATCACTAGCAATGACGCTAGCAAGCTACTGGATCTGTTGATGGAGCCTAAAAAGCTTCTACCTCTTGATTTCCTTATCAAGCTACTGGATCTGTTGAAGATCGATTGATAAGGAAATCGAACATTGCTTCTGCTGAGCGATTTTGTTGCTAATTTTTCTGATTTTGTTGTTTTATGTTTTGCACATAACCTGTTTGATGAAATGCCCCAATAGGTCGAGTGATTGTATTTTTACTAGCCGAGGTTTCCTTAACAATCGATAATCGATCGAAGATCGATTGATAAGGAACTCGATTTTTGCTTCCGACTGATCAATCTTTGCTTCCGACTGTTTTCCTTATCAATCGATCTTCGATCGATTGATAAGAAACTCGATTTTGTTTGTGATGGCTGCAATTGCTTGATGAAATCTGAAATCTTGTCCTTGTTGTTTTATGTTTGTGATTGATATGTTGTTTTATGTATTGCACATAACCTGTATTTTAAGCATCAATTACTGATTTTGATCGTTTTTTGCTATATGTGTGTAATTTACAAGTCTGCAATCAAATTTGTGCTTGTTTATGCTTATTTATGCTATATCTCTATGAAATACAGTCGAATCAAGTGATTATTGTTATGGAATGCCTCAAAATTTGCGCCTTTGGCGCAAATTTTGATTGATTTTTGAAGCATCAATTGCTGATTATGATCATTTTTTGCTATATGTGTGTGATTTTCAAGTCTCCAATCGAATATGTGCTTGTTTATGATTATGTATGCTCGTTAATATGTTACATTGGTAAATTTTATTTCATTTTTGATGTATTGGATGAGATTTTGAAGTCTCCTTTTGAATCCATTATTCTTTATGCTCATTCGAATAATGTGCTTGCACTTTAAATGTAACATTGCTATATCTAGATCAAATACATCCCGAATAATGTGCTTACACTATTGATCTAGTTGATTTATTGATATGCATTCCTCACTGTTGCATCCATTATTGTATTTGACAATAAAATGAACTCCACATTCCTTATTACACCTCCGGTGCAAATTTTTATAGATTGTGTTTATAACTGGTGTATTTTATTCATATAGTTGATTGCTCATGTCATCACTACACTTGAATCATAGAAAATTTGCACCGGATGTGCAAATTTTGTAGGATTATGTTCATAACTGGTGTATTCTATTCATCTAGTTGATTTAATGATATGCATTCCTCACTGTTGCATCCATTATTGCATTTGACATTATAATGAAGTACCCATTCCTTATTACACTTTCATTGCTCATGTCATCACTGCACTTGAATAATAGAAAATTTGCACCAGAGGTGCAAATTTTGTAGAATTGTGTTCATAAATGGTGTATTCTATTCATCTAGTTGATTTAATGATCATGTTTGTTGCTGCTGAAAATTTGTGCATTTGGCACAAATTTTCTCTTCTTGTATTTGCCCACTTCTATCTTGTATTTACATATTCACTATTCTTGTATTTGAATTGTTGATGTTGTCATCACTCTTATTTCCTTCACTAATAAGCTATCAAACTAAAATTCATAATTGATAGCTTATTAGTATGTCTAACATCCCTATTTTAGTTCATTCCTTTTCTTCATTTGCCTTAATTTCCAATGTGTAATTGGATTTCTTCTTTGCTCGACAGAATGACCGCCTATTGATTTTCGAGAGCAGTAAGACCACCCTGCAATAGAAAGATTTCAATAGGAGAGTTCAAGAGAAGGATAAAGCATTCAAAATAAGGCTGTCAGCACAATTCTGTCATCGATACTATATAAAAGTACTATTAGGAAAGATTATATCTTAAACATTTATGTTCCATATTAAACATTAATTCAATATTATAGAATAATATTTTAGGTTTTATCATGTAATAAGACAAGTTTGTGTATTCTTTTTTATATGTCAGCACAATTCTGTCATCGGTACTTATCAAATTTTAGATTTTATCATTATTGTTTACTTAGAAAAACAATACCATGTTGAGAAACAACATGGTATTCCTTCTCAACATGGTATTCTCAACAAGGTATTTCTCAACATGTTGAGTAAATTTTCACCACTAATTATAACTAATATCAGTGTCAGCACTAATTTTCACCACTCGTTGTGCAAAAATAAAGTATTGATGAGCAAAAATAAGAGCATGATGTGCAATAATTTATTAAGAAAGTATGAAATTATATTGAGAGAAAATAAGATCATGTTGAGAACAAATTCACAAGTCTCGATTGTTCTGCAAAAATAACCTATAGTTGAGCAAAAATAAGATGATGTTGAGCAAAATTTGACCAATCCCCCCATGTTGTGCAATTTTACTCAGTTGATGAGCAAAAATAAGACCGTGTTGTGAAATAATCTATTAAAAAAGTATAAAATTATATTTACAAAAAATAAGACCGTGTCGATTGTTGTGCAAAAATAAAGAATTGTTGAGAAAAAATAAGAGCATGTTGTGCAATAATCTATTGAGAAAGTATGAAAACATATTGAGAGAAAATAAATTCATGTTGAGAACAATTTCACAAGTCTCGATTGTTGTGCAAAAATAACCTATAGTTGAGCAAAAATAAGATGATGTTGAGCAAAATTTCACCAATCCCTCATGTTGTGCAATTATTGTCTATTGATGAGCAAAAAATAAGATCATGTTGTGCAATAATCTATTAAAAAAGTATAAAATTATATTTACAAAAAGTAAAATCATGTTGAGACACAATTTCACAAGTCTCGAATGTTGTGCAAAAAAAAGTATTAATGAGCAAAAATAAGAGCATGTTGTGCAATAATTTATTGAGAAAGTATGAAATTATATTGAGAGAAAAAAAATCATATTGAGAACAAATTCTCAAGTCTCGATTGCTGTGCAAAAATAACCTATTGTTGAGCAAAAATAAGATGATGTTGAACAAAATTTCACCAATCCCCCCATGCTGTGCAATTTTACTCTATTGATGAGCAAAAATAAGACCGTGTTGTGCAATAATCTATTAAAAAAGTATAAAAATATATTTACAAAAAATAAGATCATGTTGAGACACAATTTCACAAGTCTCGATTGTTGTGCAAAAATAAAGAATTGTTGAGCAAAAATAAGAGCATGCTTAGCAAAAATTCTATTAATTCCCCATGTTTTACAATCATAGTTTATTGAGCGCAATTTCAAAACTCTTCGATTATTGTGCAAATATAATCTATTATTGAACAAAAATAAGGCAATGTTGTGCAACATAACACTTCAAAATAGAAAAATACAAGGCTAGTGTCACCACTACTTGTAACTAATATCAATGTCAACACTACTTTGAGACTTAACCACCTAGTGTCACCACATAAACTTCAATAACAGAAAACGTCACCACATACACTTCAATATCAGAAAACACAAGACTAGTGTCACCACTACTTATAACTAATATCAGTGTCAGCACTACTTTGGGCCTTAACCACCTAGTGTCACCACATTCACTTCAAAATAAATAAATAAAAGCTAGTGTCACCACTACTTGTAACTAATATCAGTGTCAGCACTACTTAGGGCCTTAACCACCTAGTGTCACCACATACACTTCAAAATCAAAAAACACATTCATCTAGTGTACAAAACCAATTCAAGAAAAAATCACAATTCAAACACTAAAAAATAAAATTCAAACTAAAATTGCACATTTTAATCACAATTCAATTTGCCTACATGGGATTCGAACCCACATCTTTGTGCATGAGCACAATGCTCTCCCATTTGAGCTAATAGGCTAAAAGCATTCGACTAGGAAACTCAATAACTCCACAACCAAATGAATAGCTCCAAACAAAGACATTCAAAAGGGATGATATAACACTTTGTAATTATGATAGTTCTCATTACACAAGCAAAAATATCAAGAAAAAAGCTCATATGAATTTTAATAAAATTAAGCCTCCAAGAAGAGCCCAAGTGTGAGACAAAATCCAATTAGTAGCAGCAGCCAGAAGACACGCTCCCAAGCAAGCAGATTTGTGACAGCAGAAAGTATGACACTACAAAAATACAGCCCATGGCATATCTCCAGGGTTCATGACAGCACCACCAGTGCACAAATCCATCTCAATTATGACTCCACCAATAACACCAACAACCGGACCCTTCATTCAGCACAATCAAACAGATCAGTCCGGCCGATAAGAATCATCAAGTACACAACAGAGATCAAGTGTTTTCCGTAAAATAGATTTCCCAAAATCTATTTTCTGTAAAACAGATTTCCATAAATCTGTTTTCTGTAAAACTGATTTCTGTAAAACTGATTTCCAAAAATCTGTTTTCTGTAAAAACAGATTTCTGTAAAACAGATTTCCAAAAATCTGATTTCTGTAAAAACAGATTTCTGGAAAACAGATTTCCGAAAATCTGTTTTCTGTAAAACAGATTTTCAAAAATCTGTTTTCTGTAAAACAGATTTCCAAAATCTGTAATTCAAATTGGAACTTTCATGAATCAAAGCATTCCAAAATCTGTAATTCAAATCGGAACTTTCATGAATCAAAAATCTGTTTTCTGTAAAAACAGATTTCCAAAAACCTCACTTGCTTTCATGAATCAAAGCATTCCATGTAACTATATCTTTGTGCTTCATTATGTGAAAAACAACCACTCTTTGGGCAAAAAATCCACATTTAGCATACATGGATACAAGGTGCTTCAATGTCAGTACCTGATTTATGTGTATAACAGTGTATGCTTCTTCCTAAATTAATTTCAAAATAAACAAAGTTCCAAGTTCCTAAATTAACAATGTATAACAGTGTATGAAAATCAAAGAGTTGCAGATCAAATTCAGTATAACAGTGTATGTATATCAGTGAGCAACAAAGGCATATCAGTGAGCAATTAGAAACAATTCAATATAGAAAACATTGAACGAAACTCGACATCGCTCAATTTTTTACACCATCGACTATTCAGAAATCCAATTGTAACCTAGGGCGAATGAAATCGAACGAAATAGAAAAAGAGTGAGATGGGAAGAGAATGGCGACGATGACAAAACCTGGAGATCAGAGATCCGATGAAGGCGACGATGACAAAACCTAGAGACCGGAGATCCGATGAAGGCGACGATGAGGGACCTAGAGACCGGAGGTCCAACCCTTCCTCGATTTGTCAATCCGTCCAGATCCGTCCAACCCGACCTCGATCTGTCAATCTTCCTCCGTGTGTCCAGATAGAGCGAGGCGGAGCGAGCGAGAGATCTGAGCGATAGAGGTGAGCGAGAGAGAGAAAGAATGAGAGAAATGAGAGAGACACAATTAATTAGGGGTTATATAGTGGACATCTTGCTAAATTGTCCAAAAACGTGACCATTTTGCAAATTCGTCCAAAAAAGTGCCTATTTTGCAAATTTTTTCTACAATATATATGAGTCATATCCTTGTGCTCTAAGTATAAGATAAATCTATCTAAAGAAGTAAAACTCTATCTATGTAAAGTGTATATCTTTGTACATCCACATAATAATATTATAACAGGTGTCTTTAAAAAAAAGTGTTAACTAGACAAGGGAATTTCAGGCATATATATAAACTGCCACAAAAAAATTAAAAGATTTCTCCAAAAAATAGAGATTGGTGCTACAACTGAATAAATTATAGTATTATATAAGGTGCCTCTATTTAAATATAAAATTTAAAAGGTGTTTTGTTTAAGAAAACTTTATTATATAAGGGGCCTTCTCTATTGTTATGCCATTATTTGTGATGTTTAATAGTTTTAAGGAAATTTCTCAAAAGCACCCTATTTTATAATTCTTATAATAGTACTTAATTTATAATATTTAGGAAATTTTCAAAACTACCCTTATTTACACGTGTTAACATAAAATTATTTAGAAGATATTTGGCTAAATGTCCACTTTTGTATATCACTTTTGCTAATTGTCCACATAAACTACCATTTTGTTAAATGTCCAAAAACTTTTTGAAACCCCTGTTTTGCCCCTTCTTTATGTTAGTCAATTTCCATTTCATCTACTCCCAACCCGATTTGGGAAAAATGGAGATCCTAGCCTTCCGCCTCCCGACAACTGAAAAAATGGAGATCCCGCCTCCATGGCTTCCGCCTTCCGTCACCGCCCTTGTTCTCCTCCATCTCGAGATCTGACGAAGCAGAATTACAAAATCTCGGAGATCTGAAGAAGCCAGAACCAGAAATCCTTTGTCGTCGTCGGCCTTCATCCTCGGCCTCCGTCCTCCGTGCGATTGTGCCTCTTCTCGTAGATCTGAACCCACATGAATCTCACATGCCGCCTCCGTCCGGAAGGTCGCTGTCGAGGTCGGCTCCAGGGCCGACGCCGTCGAGGCCGCCCTTCACACCTTCTAGATCGATAGGAATCGAGCCGGAATTTCATATCTGAAGATGGCAATGTCGATGGCTAAATGGCGATCTGAAGTCGGAATTTCGGTTCGAACTTTTTTGATGGTATTATTTCCTTGAATTTCAGTTTCTTTGTTTCAATTTCTGAATTTTTTTCTGAATTTTTTTCAATTTCAGTTTCTTTGAATTTGTAATTTTCGTCTGTTACTGTCTTTTGCAAAGGCCGACGTATTGTTTCAAGTTCTGAATTTGTTTCAATTTCAATTTCAGTTTCTGAATTTGATTCAATTTCAGTTTCTTTGAATTTGTTTCAATTTCAATTTCTGAACTTTTCTGATGGTGGAGTTAATTTTCATTTCCATGTATGTTAGGTTTTGTATTTGCCTGAATTCATGATTGAACATTTTCTTTCTGATATCCTTGAATATAGAAAATTGAATTGATATCCATCATTTAGAAGCTGCGTGAATGCTTTGATTTGCTCTTTTTTTAGTTTTGTAGATCACAATCCCCATTTTCCATGAGCATTGGAAGCACGCTTTCTTGATGACAGTGTTGAGCTCAACTCTTTATGGAAGATTTCAACTCATGGAGAAGGTGTTTTGTTTGTTTGTGTAGATGAATTGGAAATTTATGATGTACAGATCCTTCTAATGTCACTTTCATTATATAGATGTATTGGAAATTAGAGGTGACACTTTGGAAATTCATGATGTATATTTTTTTTTGTAATATTTTGTTTGATTACACTACTTTTGTAGAGATTGCATTTGATTACACTATATTTTTGATTAAATTATATGTTTTATTTATTTATTTTGGTCATATTGTATTTGATTACACTATTTTTTTTTAATTTTTCATGAAATTACATGTGTCAGCAAGATTGTCACCTCTAATAAGGGTGGTGACAGTGATAGTGGTGGTGGTGATAGCGATAGGAGTGGTGACAACGATAGGGCATTGACAACGATAGAGGTGGTGACAGCAATAAGGGTAGTGACAACGATAGGGGTAGTGGTGTGTTGTGAGCCTAATTCCCCATGTTTTACAGTTACTTTTATATCGATTTCTGCATGCATTTCATACGTTTGGGTTAGAATAAGACATAATTTGTGTAGTTTATGTTTATTTGCAATATATGGAGGTCTACACAAGTTTTTGTTATTATTCGCAGAAATCAGACGCACTTTGGCGCTTAAAGGAAAAGTCATGAAGAAGCTAAGGATGGTGCAGCTGGAGAAAATGCCATTTTTCGCCATTCTTCATTCTGATTTAAGTTCTAGTGTCTTCGTGAGAGTTGTAGCCCTCGAAGAGAGCTTTCCAACTCATGGTCATATGTGTCAATCCAACGAACGAGGACTCCGGAAAGTGCGTTTCAAGAACAGAGCAGAAAGCTGAGAGACTTAGTCGATATCGAGTTGTTTTACTCGATATCGAGTAAACCTGAAATCGAGCTGAGTTCCAGAAGTCGACAAGGAAGCTGGGAGCTGAACATGCAACTCGATATCGAGGAAATCTACTCGATATCGAGGAAGACTTGGTCGATTTTCACATCCTGGAGCCGAGATCGACGAAGAAGCTGAAGACAGACCAGACCTTGGTCGATATCAAGGAAATTGACTTGATATCGAGGAAAATTCAAGTCGACATGTGTTAGTCGATATCGAGCAATCCTACTCGATATCGAGTTGCTGAGCGGAAGACGAGAAAAGTGCTAGTCGATATCGAGCAATCCTACTCGATATCGAGTTGATCCAGGCGGCGGATTCCGAGCAGTCCGAGATCTTGTTAAGTTTCTATCCCGAAGCCAATGGTGATATTTTCGAGATGAAATTCTATCCACATCTATCAAGAGCTATCAAGTCAAGGGAGAAGATATTTTATCCACATTAGATATAATCCTAGTTTTATTTATTTCCATGATTGATCTTTAAGTAAGTAGATATAGATAGACTTTCTTACCTTGATTAGCAAGGATTGGGAGCCTATAAATAAGGCCTTAGGGGCTGATTTCTAAGCATTCAATTCCATCACACAATTCCAAGTAAGTAGGAAGTAGAGAGAGAGTTTGTGGCCGAGAGGAGTTAAGGAGCGAGAGCAAGTTGGCTTCGATCGGTTGTAAAGCTCTGTTTGGTTTAATGCAAGTTATTTATTTTCAATCAATGTCTGCGATTGCGATGAGGCGCGAGTTGTTCACCCACTTCTAGGGTTGGGGTGAGCCCAACGATAGCCACGTGTGTTTGAGGTAAAGATCCGACTTTTATCATGTTTTGAGCATATACTACTTGTTATGTGTTTATTACCCATCTAATGGAGATCCATGCTAACAACTTGGATTGTAAACATAAAATCGGTAGATACAATTAGGGTTTCTTGAAAGAGTTGTCTAATTGTTGGAAAAGGCGAAAGCTTGATCCTTCGATGCAATTTGCATGATTATCTGTTTTATTCTTGCATTGTGCATGCTTGGTTATTATTGTCGCAAACCCCGATCTTGGAAGTCTTTCATACATAGTTATTTCGAATCCCACAAGATTTGTTCTTTATTTATTGCTTTTTTAAGTTTCTGTCTACTCGATATCGACTAATTTTGGTCGATATCGACTACTGATATTCGATCAACGAAGATCGTTGTAGCTTCTGGTGTGCAGGTACCCGAGATCGATGAAAGCCTTCCTCGATATCGAGGAGATTTGCTCGATATCGAGTAAAACCCGAGAGTCACTACTGCTTCGTTTCGACTTGTCCGATCTTCTGTCGACTAACCCTAGTCGAGATCGGGTAATCTGCTGTCGATCACTTGTGAGATTCTTCGCTGCCTAGGATCTGTTGACACGCTTCCTCGTGGATCGATCCTGACTTCCTGTTGCTGCATCGGAAGGAAGTCTTGTAATCATTTGCAAGGGACGGAATCTGATTTGCTTTGCTTTATTCGTATTTTATTTGCAAGTCTCGATTTCCTCCTACAACATGGTGACAGTGATAGGGGTGGTGGTGACAGCTATAGAAGTGGTGGTGACATCGATATGAGTGGTGATGACAACAACGGGAGTGGTGAAAACGATAGGGCGGTGACATCGATAGAGGTGGTGACAACAATAAGGGTGGTGACAACAATATGGGTGTTGGTGACAGTGATAGGAGTGGTGGTGACAACGATAGGAGTGGTGGTAACAACGATAGAGGCGGTGACAACGATATGGCGGTGACACCGATAGAGGTGGTGACAACAATAAGGGTGGTGACAACAATATGGGTGGTGGTGACAGTTGAAGGTTCGATAATGTAAAACAAAGTAATATAAAGATACTCTAGAAGGGGTGTTGAATAGAGTATGCCGTTTTTTCGCAGATAATCTCAAGACTTTTGAAGCTCGTGCAAAACCCTTTGAGATTAGACTTAATCTTTTTCTCTGGAAAACCTGAATCACAGAAGTTAAACAATTCGAACAAAGTGCGGAAATATGGTAAAGCAGTAAGTAAAGGACGCAACGAATTGTTAACGAGGTTCGGCACGAACTTGGCCTACGTCCCCGCCTAGGGTTCTTTTACAACCCTAGGATTCAACAGGCTTTATTGATTCACAAAGTTTAGGATCCTAATAGCTCACCGAGAAGCCTCTCTCCTATACAATTGCAATCTAGTCAACTCACGTTCCCTTGGAGTCCTAGACCAATCTAGAAGAGCCCCACCTCTCTCAGCTATCTAGTACAATCCTCTTACTCTCGAGAATCAATAGCCTAGTGCCCACTTTCTGAGTTATAAACTCTCGAGTATAACACACTCTCAGAATATATCCTATAAGCTCACTGTGTAACTCTCAAATGCTTTGAAACAAAATATAAGACTCTTAAGAACAAGCAGAGAGAACACGCCGAAGAGAGATCGTAAACTTGAGGGCTGATTGTGAAATGATATTCGTGAAAGCCTTCACTCTCTCTCTCTTCTTCATCTCCTTTATATAGTGAAGATCATCGGCGCCACTTGAGGAAGGAATCTTCTCCAACGGCTATTAGAGATCATGGAAATCTTCACAATCTTCTATTCTGGGAAACTCCGAAGCCATGATCCACCAGATTTGATCTTCACGTCTTTTAGCTTAAGGAAGGAGATATCTTCGAAAACCTTGCTGTATGGTTAGTATATAATGTATATAATAATATTCGGAAACCATACATAAATAATATAAGATAATAATAACATAAAATACAGGTTTTGTGTTTCATCAACACAGTTGTCGCTTCAAGACCTTTGACACAAACTGTCCGGCAAAGCCTTTGAAACTAATTTCGATTTTCATCAAAGGGAGTGGAGTTATCAATCTCCCCCTTGATGAAAGATAAAACTTGTGCATTCCTGCAACTTAGTCAAGCAGATATATCATAAGCAAAATCGGACTAAGTACCTGCATGGGTTAGACAAATGTTGGATCATAATTTTATCATGAAAAACATCGAACCAAGTAAAACAAAACAAGGTCTTCCAAGACCCTTGGTTCACAGCAGTATCAAAGTCTAAACCATCAAACCATCTCCCCCTTTTTGTCTTTCAACAAAGGGAGGAGTGTGAAAATATTCTCCAAAATCAGACTTACCAAAACAATTCAAAATTCAAAAAGATCCTTTCAAATCTTAACGACAAGAAAAGATTTATCCGATTTTAAAATAATTTCCACAAATAAACTATACTCGGATAAAATAAAATCGGTAACAAATAAAGAAGGTTAAAAATCCATTAAAAATATATTTGATCAAATACTAAAGAGATACCAACCAAATATCTGATCCGTCATATGTACTCTACTGTTCAGTTCACAACCTTTGAAAAGAGGTTCAAGGATCTTGACACTAAGTAGAATTTATCTTTCGTAAAAGGAAAGCTCCCCCTACGAAAGTGCATCCCTGTTAAGCATTCCGATCTCATGTCTAATGAAGGTGAACCTGTCCTCTGCCAAAGGCTTAGTAAAAATGTCAGCCCATTGATAATCAGTTGAAATAAAGGATTTGGACACATCACCTTTTTCGACATGGTCTCTAATGAAATGATGTCTTACATCAATATGTTTGGTCCTTGAATGCTAAACAAGATTCTTTGTAATGGAGATGGCACTTGTATTGTCAAACTTAATGGGAATGCCTTTGAGGTTGATGCCAAGATCTCGCATTTATTGAGCTATCCAAAGGATTTGGGAGCAACAAACTCCAGCTGCAATGTATTCGGCTTCTTGTAGCCTACAAAATCATTCTCATCTAGCTTGTTTCGAAATACCCATCGTGTACCAATGACTGATTGATGCTTTGGCCTAGGCTTCAAGGTTCAGACTTTGTTTCTTTCAAATTCGTTAAGCTCGCTTTGCATAGCAATGATCCAGTCTGGCTCTTGAAGTGCCTCATTTACCTTCTTTGGTTCAATAAGAGAGTATAAACGCGTGAAAAGCACAAAGATCTTTAAGTTTAGAACGAGTTTGAACACTAGAGGTAGAGTCAGAAATGATATCCTTTAATGAGTGTGATGAGGAGTATTTGAATTTCCTTTTGCTAGTCTCAACTCCTTGATTCGTCACACCGGTAGGATTGTCTTGTGGTACATCTGACTCCGTGGTCCTGTTAGGTTCAGTTACAGCAGTTTCTGACGTCTCAACACTGTTGGATTGGACACCAAGGGCTTTGGACGAATCTTCAACACCTTGGGCCAATTCTTCAGTGTTGAGAATCTGTTCCTGCATGTTCCTCTACTCTGTGTTCTTGATAGAAATATCATCCTCGTTCTCTGTATGGTTGTTAAGATCTAGATCTGTAACACTTTCACTTAAAGAACCGTCATTGCATTCATCAAATATAACAACAAGCATGTACTTTTTACCATCGGGAGATATGACTCGCATAGGACCACATAAATCCATATGTAAAAGTTCAAGGGGTCTAGAAGAACTTACAACCTTTTTGGGTTTGAAAGAGCTACATGTTTGTTTACCTCGTTTGCATGCATTACACATATCAATACCTTTGAAGTCTATCTCAGGTAGCCCTCTTACAAGCCCTTTGGACACAAGCTTTTGTGGTGTATGTGGGCTCACATGACCGAGTCTCCTATGCCAGAGCTTTGGATCGTCCGTCAAAGCCTTTAGACAGGTTAAGCTTCATTGTTCCACTTGCTCAGCATTCATGGTATAGAAGTTGTTATAACGATAGGCAGTTAGAACTATTTCACCTGTATCTTCTCTGCGCACTAGACATCTTTTCTTGTTAAATCCAACATCATTACCACTATCACATAGTTGAGAAACACTAAGTAATTTATACTTCAAAACCATTGACAAGATAAACATTTAATACTATGGTTAGGATTACTCCCAACACTACCAATACCAACGATGTCACACTTTCTTTTGTCACCAAGAGTGATTGTTCCAGTGGATTGCTTCTTTAGAACATGAAAGAGAGAACTCTTCCCACTCATATGCCTCGAGCATCCACTATCAATAATCCATTTTTGCTCCTTTACCTTGGCGATCTCCTGTAAAACAAACATCAACCTTTGTGGCTAGACCAGTGAGCAAATTTAGATCCTTTATTGGGATAAACCATATTTGGTAAAATAGTGCCTCTGGGGACCCAAACTTGCGTTATCCGTTCTTTTCTCAAGTGAATAGGAAATGTATTGCGAATAATATGAGGATCCTTTCTTCTATAGGGGCAGGTCTCTTTTACATGTCCCTTTCTAGCACAGTGGTGACATATAGGAGAGGTTCTGCTTCCTTTTGCCTTTACAAATGTGGTAATGTGTTGCTTCTTTAAAAACCTTGGATTGTAACCAATACCACTTTTGTTTAGAGAACTTTGTTGCTCACCCAACATCCTATCAAGAGTGCCCTTGGACTTGGTAAAACTTATGAAGGCTGTCTGTTGGTCTTGAAACTTCTTATTCAGGTCTTGACATTAAAGTCAAGACTCTTGACTCAAAGAAATCTGAACTCAAGCAAGATCTCTCGTCTCTGAAAAGTGAACATCATGAATAATAAGATTCAAGACTTTTGACCCGCATAGACAGTTCCTCAATAGTTCTTTCCTGGTGCATGGTTTTCTTGATAAGAGTGTTAGTATGGGCAATAAGTTTCTCTTCATTGACAATCATATTAGAAAGGAATTCCGATAGTACCTCTTTTGGACTTGTCATGAGCTCTCTTACAGTTACCTCAAGTTGCTCATCATGAGATTCATCTCCTGTGGCCATGAGACAAAGGTTGGCCTTTTCATCATCGGAATTTGAGTCAGAGTCGTTCCAAGTTGCCACCATGGCTTTCTTTTTCCATCTATCGCCTTTCTTGAACTGGCTCTTCTTCTTTTGAGGGCAATCTTTCACTAGATGCTCTGTTTCACCACATTCAAAACAAGTTACCTCGAAAAGCTCATACTTTCGAAGACTCTGATCCATCTTTGAATTTCTTCTTCATCTTGAGGATTCGAGAAAGACCCCTTGTAATGAGATCGAAGGGATCATCCTCATCATCGTCCTCATCATCAGAATCAGACACATCTTTGGGCTAATCCTTCTTAGACTTGAGCGCCAAGTTCTTAGTGCTTGTTGGAAGTTCTCCATCGTCTTCATTTAGAATCATCTCATGTGTGATCAGCTTCCCAAGCAAGTCATCAAGGGGTAGAGTGGTGAGATTCTTGGCTTCTTCTATGGCTGTCACTTTCGGACCCCATTTGTCTTTTGGGAGGCACCTCAATATCTTCCTTACTTTCTCAACGTTTGTAAAGCTCTTGCCGAGAGAGTCAAGGTTGTTGGTGATTTCTGTGAATCGTGTGAACATGGCCTTGATTGACTCATCAGACTTCATTTTGAAAAGCTCATACTTTCGAAGGAAGATGCTGATCTTGGTGTCTTTCACTTGGCTAGTTCCTTCATAGGTGACAACCAGCTTATCCCAAATCTCTTTAGCTGACCTACAAGATGAAATACGATTAAACTCATCAGTGCTAAGACCACAATAAAGTAAGTTAATAGCCTTGTAGTTTTTGGAGACGAGTTCAAGATCCGCTTGGATGTATTCAGACTCCTTCTTCGCAATTTTGGTTCCATTTGGTCCGTCTTTCTTTGGAACCTTCGGACCATTCTCTATAATGTTCCAAAGTTCCAGATCTTGATCTATAATGAACATCTTCATCAATGATCTCCAGTGGACAAAGTTGTTTCCTACAAAGAGTGGTGGTATAATGGTAGACCTTCCCTGTGCAAATCCTCCGCTTGCTTCACCAGACATGATCGAAAACTCACAAGATTGTTAGATCAAAAACAGTGAGTAAAGCTCTGATACCAATTGAAGGTTCGATAATGTAAAACAAAGTAATATAAAGATACTCTAGAAGGGGGGTTGAATAGAGTGTGCCGTTTTTTCGCAGATAATCTCAAGACTTTTGAAGCTCGTGCAAAACCCTTTGAGATTAGACTTAATCTTTTTCTCTGGAAAACTTGAATCACAGAAGTTAAACAATTCGAACAAAGTGCGAAAATATGGTAAAGCAGTAAGTAAAGGACGCAACGAATTGTTAACGAGGTTCGGCATGAACTTGGCCTACGTCCCCTCCTAGGGTTCTTCCACAACCCTAGGATTCAACATGCTTTATTGATTCACAAAGCTTAGGATCCTAATAGCTCACCGAGAAGCCTCTCTCCTATACAATTGCAATCTAGTCAACTCACGTTCCCTTGGAGTCCTAGACCAATCTAGAAGAGCCACACCTCTCTCAGCTATCTAGTACAATCCTCTTACTCTCGAGAATCAATAGCCTAGTGCCCACTTCCTGAGTTATAAACTCTCGAGTATAACACTCTCTCAGAATATATCATATAAGCTCACTGTGTAACTCTCAAATGCTTTGAAACAAAATATAAGGCTCTTAAGAACAAGCAGAGAGAACACGCTCAAGAGAGATCGTAAACTTGAGGGCTAATTGTGCAATGATATTCGTGAAAGCCTTCACTCTCTCTCTTCTTCATCTCCTTTATATAGTGAAGATCATCGGCGTCACTTGAGGAAGGAATCTTCTCCAACGGCTATTAGAGATCATGGCAATCTTCACAATCTTCTATTCTGGGAAACTCCGAAGCCATGATCCACCAGATTTGATCTTCACGTCTTTTAGCTTAAGGAAGGAGATATCTTTGAAAACCTTGCTGTATGGTTAGTATATAATGTATATAATAATATTCGGAAACCATACATAAATAATATAAGATAATAATAACATAAAATGCAGGTTTTGTGTTTCATCAACACAGTTGTCGCTTCAAGACCTTTGACACAAACTGTCCAGGAAAGCCTTTGAAACTAATTCCGATTTTCATCAAAGGGAGTGGAGTTATCAACAGTGATAGAGGTCGTGACAACAATAAGGGTGGTGACAGTGATGGGGGTAGTGGTGACAGCGATAGGAGTGGTGGTGACATCGATAGGAGTGGTGACAGTGTTAGGGCGGTGACAGCGATAGAGGTTGTGACTGCAATAAGGGTGGTGACATCAATATGGGTGTTGATGACAGTGATAGGGGTGGTGGTGATAGCGTAAGGAGTGGTGATGACAGCGATAGGAGTGGTGACAGCGATAGGGCGGTGACAACGATAGAGGTGGTGACAACAATATGGGTGGTGGTGACAGTGATAGAGGTGGTGGCGACAGCGATAAAAGTGGTGACAACGATAAGGCGGTGACAGCGATAGAGGTGGTGGCCGCAATAAGAGTGGTGATAGCAATATGGGTGGTGGTGACAGTGATATGGGTTGTGGTGACAACGATAGGGCGGTGACACTAATCTCGTAAAAAAAAAAATATTTGTCACCCAAAAATTTGTTTATCATAATACATGTGTCACCAAAGTTGTGTCACCAAAGTCATTGAAGTTGTGTCACCAATTCATTGACTTTGACCGGTCAATGGTCAAAATAAAAATGGGAAGGAAGGAAGGGAATGTAAAGGAAGGGCAAAAATGTAATGTTAGGACATTTTGCAAAAGGGAAAATAAAAGTGGACATTTTGCAAAATACCTTATAGAAAATGGACACTTAGCTAAAAGGGCCAATTATTTAATATTATTATTACCTTTATATTTATTAATTATAAAATTTTAAAAAATTACTCATTATTACAATTTGTTAATAAAAACACTTTTTGTAAAAAAAATAACTAGAATAGATTCTGTACACTAGATAAACAAGTATGGATGCTGAAAATCCGAATGAGCTAAGGGTTCGTTTGCTTGGTTTTCTACTTCCTTGGAAGTTTAAAATCCCAGGAAATAGGAGTCAATACATGTGTTTAGTATGTTTTTTTTTAAATGAGAAAACCAAGGAATTTCAATTCTTAGGAATTTAAATTCCCATGAAATGGTGGAATTTAACTTACCATGAAGGGGGTAGGTAAGATCTACTTCCTCCATTCCTTTTTTCCAAATCTTCTATAAAATTTATTTTTTATAAACAAATTTGCCTATATAGATTTTGATTTTAAACAAAAAGCAAAAGCTTACAAGAGTAATTTTAAATAAATTACTATGAAAATTCCATGTTTAACCAAACAAAACATAGGAATTGAATTTATGAGAAATTATTTTCAACCAAACATATTTTTACATTTCCCATGTAGTAGAATTCATGGAAATTACAAATCCTGGGAAGTTACTTCCTGGGAAGTCTACTTCCCACATTTAACCAAACGAGGCCTAATACATGGACAAATTAGTATATTATTATTATTATTTTAGGTTTTAAAAGTCAAACTTTATTATTATTATTATTATTATTATTATTATTATTATTATTATTATTATTATTATTATTATTATTATTATTATTATTAAAAATCATGATTATTATTATAAAGTTTCTACATAAAATTGGATCGGAGCCGACTAACAAGTTGGGCTCCGCATCCCTTTTGAATACTAAATGCAATCCTAGTTAAAGTATGACAAGAATCCCTATTATATCCAGGTAATCCCTTAGAAACCCCACACACTCGTTTGAAAAGTCCCATAGCATCGTCCTCTAAATCACCAATTGTGGAAAAGGAAAACGGCAGAAAGTGATAACCTTTTGCCCCGCAAACATCCTTGTACTTCTTCCTTTTGTTATCTGCAGCCACTCTAGCCGCTTTACCCGGAACGAAACTTGAAAGACCAGCCGAACTGAAGATAGAAATCCTCGTAATGTCCACATAAGTGTCTTTGCCCTGGAACTAATTGTAGAACATAATATCGGCTGGTCGAAGCTCCCCTCCATTGTAATCAACCATACCAGTAGACGCCTCTTTACCAACAGAGATTCCGGCCTTCAAGCACTCATCGTACAAAACATCACGCACTATATTATGACGATGCTTAACACCAATATCAGCTGCACATGCAAGTGCATGATCTCCCCGCACATCTAAAATGCCTTTCTCACAAGCAGGGCATTTTGAACCCGCGCTAAACAACTCAATTCCCATACGATATTTAATAACTGAGTGAAAAGTAATGGGTTTCATAACCTGACCCAGACCGGGAATAGGAGCCGCCTTCAACCACTTTTGGGCCATAGGGAGCTTCAGATTCGCAATAAGAGCTTATTCCCTCCCAGTAAGAGTAAAGTCCACCTTGAGGTGCTTGTCCACATTTTTGTAGTAGCAGCTAGCCATTTTCTTCATTAGGCAGGGGGCTGGCTGTAATACGCACATGTCCAAGTCATCCTTATTGATAGCACTAACCCAACTGGAGACCGCTAATCCAAAGGAGGTCCCATCACCAGCCACTCCAACACTCCTCAAAATACGATCCCGCAACCCGCGGGACTGGAGTCTCGAAGCGAGAAAAGCATAGTACAATGTGTCTGCAGCTGTGTAGACCCCAAGACCACCATAATCGAGGGGCATAGTAGACAAACACCACTGTAAAGGGCCAAAGCCTGATCCTCCAAGCGTAACTATATGTTCCAATGAAATTAGTGGGTAGCCGAGATACTATCTGGGCACCCACTCCCTTAGCGATAACAAAGCTTAGTCTAGTAAAAATATAAGTGGCAGCCCGAGCCCCAGCATCCTGAGATACCAAGAATTTCTGAATCCATTAGCAAGGCAACAAATTGTATCTAACTCCCCTAATGAAGAGAAGGAGAAGGGTAGGAAACCATAACTAGCCGCCGTGCATAAATCTCAATACTTGACACACTTACACTGAGCAGCATCGACAACTGCACGACCGGGTATAAAATCAGACATCCCAAACTGAGTCAAAGAGGAGGATCCCATCAGATCGTCACACACATCCCGCCCTCTGTCACGGGAATAAAGGAGCAAATCCGCCGGAAGAAGCGGCTTATTATTTTATTTTTTTTATTTCTTTTATTATAAACTTGCTTCTATTAACCAATAACTATTTACAAGAAATTTCTAGGTAATGTTTGAAACTACCATTATTTACATTATCTTCACAAAACAACAATTTTTTTTAAAACCAAAAATTCAAAAACACGTGCTCGAGTATAACGTGCACCTGAATTGTACCTAGATAGTATGAAGAAAAGATGTGCTTTCATTCTACTCATTCCCATGAAGGAACACTCGTAAGATGCATATTATTTTGCCCTCATGTTGAATCTGCAAATGAAGATTGCGAAAGAGGAAGAAGAGGAAAGGAAGAAGGAGGAATAGGAGAACCAATTCTGTATTGACTTCATTGAATAAAATGTACATCACCCAAGACTTCATTGAATAAAAACCAAATTCTTTGCAATATGTATAACAACTATCATATCACATTTCAATGGTATTGGAAAAATCTTAGTAACTCAAAGCTCATGAAAAAGCCTAGAAAGCCATGCCAATATAGAAGTAACATTGTGCATACTCTTGTACCCTGCCTCTACTAATGAGAGGCTTATGACCGATTGCTTCTTGGTTTTTCAAGAAATTAGAAAATCTCCAAAATATAATTTGGCATCTAGAAACTACCTCCTTTGTGCGATGAAAAATTGACAAGTTGCCTCGTTTGAATCACAATAACAGTAAATAACACCCCTTCCTCATTTTTTTCCACTTTAACAATAGCATCTCTACCATCCCATAATCTATCTTTTTTTACCAATTCTACGTATGTACCCCTCTATAACAATTATTTCCAATATGTTTATAATACAAATATGATATTCTATTAGTATTTAATTACTAAAATTTAATTATAAAATTTAGATCATTATAAGCAATTGGGCACCAAACGGCCAAGATCCAATTTTTCGAGAAAAGTTACAATATAATTATATCGAAAGATATAATTTTAAAAAAATATGTCGAAACATATTCTAAATTGATGTCTATGTGTAGAGAAAAATGAATCTAGTATTATGGTTATTTTATTTTATTTTATTTTATTTTTTACATTTCAAATAGCGAAAATGACTTTATTTGAATGTAATTAAAATGTACCAGGTTAAATCTCAACCGTTACATCCAACCGATCTAGACCACTCATCCCAACCACTAGTAATATCATGCCACATGGCCTCCCCCTTTGCAAGCTTGTGTTAGCCACCCAAATGCAAACATTGAGGGTGTGTTTGGCAACGGGATAGGGTAGGTGGATGGGGATGGATTTTTGGGGTGGAAGAGATGGGGATGGAATCTTGGGGTGGACGGGGTGGAGTTTTGAAGTCGGTTTAATCCCATTTGTGTTTGGTTTTATTTTGATTGTTAGGAGGATGGAGAAGTGAACAAAGTCCAAATTGCCCCCACTAACCCACATAAGATGACGAAAATGCCCCCATTACCCTAAAAGTGATTCCTTCATCTTCTTTAATCGTCTCTGAAATCCTCTCTGGGTAAACGGCCAGATGTGTGAATAGAGAGGATAAAAAGAGACGAATTGAATCCAGTACCGGCACCGGTGGCTCCAGAGCACGAGAGAGCCGCATCAACGATGACGACGGAGAGATCTGAGTAGAGCAAGAACTGTCTCACGACGCTCAGTCCAATTATCCCGGCACCGACCACCACTACGTCAAACGTCTGCGTCGAAGCAGTCACCTAGGGCGTGTTTGAATCGATGCAGTGTAGCTTGAAAGTTGGAGTTTAGTAGGATTAGGGTTTCGAAGAACTGTAGAAACTGCCGCCATTGATGAATTGAGCTTATTAACTCTCAATCGAAAGATTTCCAAATTGAATTCAAACTGGAACTTCAGCTGCTGAAGGTTTGGGTTGGTTTGGTGCAGGTTTCTCTAGTTCCGATCTATGATTAAATAAAAAAGTCCGACTTGACATCGAAATTACGCTTATTTTATTTCATTTCCATCTTTATCTTACTCTGTATGCTGTTGGTTTACAAATTAAAATTTTAGTAGTGGACTGAAAATTTTAAATGTTTGACTGAATTTTTTTGGAGCTGCAAGTGAAAATACAAAACACCTTCAATCAGTGGGATTCAGTCGTCGGCAAATTCGCTCTTGGGAAGCACGTTCAATCAAGGGCGGTGGTGGTGCACGACAGCATCGGTGGTCGGCATCGGCGTCAGTGGTGGGCGGCAGCGTCGGTGGTCGACGATTGTGGTGGCCGGCCGGCTAGGGCATCGGAGGAGGAGGACTTAGGTGATGGTTAGTGGTGGTTGTAGGGGGAGGAGAGAGGGAGGAAGGTTGAAGATGATGGGGTCAAATTTGGGACATTTCCATCCCCATCTCCTCAATCCTCATTTTTTTGGGTTCCATTCACATCCCAATTTTTGTTGTTTCATTCCCATCTCCATCTCCATCCTCTTCCATCTACCTCCATCCTGATGCCAAACATGTGGGCACGGTTCCCAAAGTCAAACCCCGCCTCTTTCATCCCCTCTCACCCCCCAGCCAAACACACCCTGAGTTTGAAAAAGAAATCAATCCAACCAACATCGTTTTGGTTGTATATTTGTGGGGAAAAAAAAAATTCAGACTCAACATTATTACACCCATTAACATCGATGCTTAAATTACATCCCATAAGCATCCTTTTCCCTTCATTATCAATACTTTATTATTTTGTTACAACTTAGCGTCATGAATAGTTGTTGTTAAACATGGCCTTAGTAGAAGGATTTTGCATAAACTAACTAAACCCTCCCCTTTTTAGTAGAGAAATTTAATGATTACCCTTATGAATACATTCTATATTTAAGTTAAGAGTCATTGATCACTATTCTAATCATTCCTTTTCTTCTCCCATTTTTCAGAGAAAATTTGTTATATTTTCCCACATTCTATTCCCTAATTTTAAGGAGGGTAACTAATACCTCTAGAATGGTCTAACCCACACCCTCTTCTCTAAGCTTACAAAAAAATAATGATCATATACATTTTATACGTAAAATTTAATACATTTACTTTTCATTCCCCTGTTATATAAACAAAGGACCCAAAAGTGTTGGACTGTAGTTACAAAAAGAACCACCATCTTTAACAAGATTAACATTTACTAAAAAGTGATAACTTGCAAGATTATTCAAAAGCCTTGAAACCAAGAGATAATCCATGAAGCTATACTTTGCTATGATGTGCTCAAACTTTTTGCAATAATTGTGAATCATACTCTTCTTGTCACCCTGCTTTGAACCATCATGAGTCTTCGGACCAAGAATTCGATTCGTATTGAGATGGAAAGAACTCAAAGAAGTAGTATACGATTAAATATAAAGAAGTGATGAAATCTTCGGACCAAGAATTCCATTCGTATTTACACTTTTTGTACAAATAAATAATCATGTGAAAATAGGCGAATAATCATGAGAAAACCAATTTATGCGTACATGTCAAGGTTTGTATACAACAGTGTATACAAATCTTGACATGTACGTATAAATAACATCCTTATAGAAAATTGTTTTTTTTAATATATTTGTTATTTGAGGAATAAAGCTTGTCCCATCCTGAACCATTCGGTCTTGCGAGGAATAGGGCCCATGCATGATTTAAAAAAAGAAGTAAATCTCATCTTGATCCCGTCTATCAAATATTATGTGGGACGAGATGTGGGATGACCCGTATCCTGTCTCATCCCGTCCCACACCCTCCTCTACTATTAGCAATATTTGCTTAGAGAAATAAGGATCCAAGATTAATGCAGTAAAGATTGGTTTTTTGCAGGTCAATCAATGACTTGACCCATGCGATGAGTTAAGCGAGGTTTGAAGACTACTTGGGGGGGACGATATGCTCCTCGAGGCTAACAAGAAGGCTCTACCTTGGGAGTCCATAGAGAAGTGAATTAAATTATATTTTATTTTAGTTATTTTTATTAGTTTTCATTTTTAGTAACTCCTATGTTATTTAGAGTCTAATTATGGAATTACTTTTTTTATTATTTCTTAGTTAGGATAAATAAGATGGTTAGAAATGTCAATGTTTAAGCTTTCGTAATCAGGTAGTTGCATTGTTTCTATTATATCTTTAGGTAGGATTTATTTGGTCATCATATTAGATGATAGAATATGAGTCGGCCTCAATAGGTAGAATTATAGTTTGATTTCTATTTAAACACTTTTTATATTCATTGAAAAATAGATTGAAAATATTGGAGAAACACATTCTTAATAGTTTTTGGATCTCAGTCCTAGAACCTCTACTTCCCCTTGCTATTGTTTTCACATCCAAACAATCCAAACACATCAACACACATCAAACCTAAACGTTTCTCAATAAAGTTGAGTTTTAACATCAAATTAAAACCCCTGAAGAACGTGCACAAGATTGGATCTACAACACAACTTGGTGGTTCTACGTAATCATCATGAATCAAAGATATTACCATATCATTTGTACGCTCCCATTGACAAAATCGAGGATATGAGAAAATTGGTTTCGAAATTGATCCATCTGTGAAGCCGCTCTTGTTCTTTGTAGATAGGGCGTTCAACATTGATCGTTTCCATCCACTGAAACCAAATTCATTCGACGATTTTGACACTAGAACAACTCTAGGATTGTCAAATGGATGAAAAAATATATAATAGGGATGTGAAGGATAAATTTTTGTCACGGCCATTAATGCATAAAAGATTGAGAAACAAAGTGCAAGCTAGAAATCGTCGTAGAAGAATGAAGAATACACCAAACTTTCAGTGGAGAAACCATGATCTTTGAATAACGCAAAATCAGATTCAAATTTGGAGACCATGTTGAATCTACAAATATATGACGATTCCTAGAGGAATAAGAGAAAAAGAAGAAGAAGGAGAATGCATAGGAGAACCAAGTATGTATTGATTTAATTGAATAAAATGTACATCCGATGATTATATATATAGAAGCCTATCCATCCAGCTAACCCTAATTTTTCACTAATTACACTTTGTGCCCCATATTTACAATATGTACAATTTATAACACTGCGCCAGATTTACGTTCGGGCGACGAACTTACTTCGTTGCCCCAAACAGAGACTAGTCTCATGTCTCGCACGATGCCAATTTCGTCGCTTGACATCCGTCGACTCAACACCATCCGTCAAATATTGAAGCGACAAAGTGTCCCATCCTGCCGCTCACACAACTCGAGCGATGGATTTTGGTGTTGGTCACTAGAAAAGATTATCAATAGCACATGGGCCATATGAATTAGGGCGACGAAGAATTGTCGATGCTCCAAAGTGTTGAAGGGATTATTGCCACTAGGGCGATGAAAGATGTCCGTCGTTTTAATCACTCAGGCAACAACATAATATTCATATGCCCGTCACTTCAACTATTTAGGCGATGGTAATGTTGTCTCATACTCGTCACATCAGTAACTCAGGCGACGGCGGAATTGTCATGTGCCCGTCGCTTGTGTTTGTATGTATTTTTTTTTATCAAAGCTCAAGCGATGGTATATCTGTTCTTTCTTTTATTCGATTTTTTCGCAAAAAGTTTTTTGTAACCATAATTCTTAGGTCAATCAAGACCTCCTGACGATAAAGAAGAAAGACTTTAGGAAAGTGGTTTAGGTAACTCAGTTGGTTAAAGGAAAGGACTGAAAAGTGGTTCGAATCCACTTCGCTTAACTCTTTGCGCAGTTTTATAATATTCCTCGCGCTCTTCCAGATTGGCTAACTCTTTAATCATCCACTATAGTTGGGGTTGGAGGACTAGCAATTGAATCATCTCTGTACAACCAATTGAAGAGCTAGTGACGGCCGGAAAGCGATTTGTTAAAAAAACGATCAAGTATCGTAAGAGAAGCCCTTTTACGCCTAAAAACTCCCATGTTTCAGGGCGGGGGAAAAGAGAGAGCAGAAGAATTCAAAATATGTTAGTCACCTGAGTTTTAATTGGAATTTTTTTTTCTGTCTAGAGACTAGGTCGTTCGTTTTTTTCGTCGCCTGAGTAGGTTATTAATTAAAAATATTATATATGCAATTGTCCTAACCCCGTGTTTTTGCCACTCTATGAAAAGAATTCACACACCAACCCAACCAAACCAAACCATTCAGAAACACAACCTGTCTTATTTCACACACCAACCAATTCATTCATCACAAACCAACCAATTCATTAAAAAAAACATGCTTTGCACATTAGGAAACCAACCATACTAATTCACAACTCTTAACAATTTCACATCATTGAAAAATAACAACCTACAAATACCTACTAAGTCAGTCAAAATATGCAGAATGTAGGTTACCTATTTAGGCTAAAAAAACAGCATGCAAATCAGTTTAGATATGCATACCAATTTGTAATCTAACTTGTGAGAAACCTACACAAACTTTGCCAAAAACTTGCACAACCTATACCAATTCCCAATTTAGAATATTCTAGGGATGAGATGAAGCATCTTCTACCTCAGATGAAGACTGCGTAATAGACTTAGAGGTCATAAACTCTGTCAGAGCCTTCTCAAGAACAACCATACGGTTCTTTAAATCTTCATTTTGGACGTCGCCTTCTCCTACTTGTCAATGACTTCCTTTAATTTTTGGTTCGTTGATTGTGCTTCCTCCCTCGCTTGTCGCACTCTCTCTTTGACCTGTTGCGCCTCCTCTTTAGCCTTGTGCACCTTCTCGACTTTTTTGGCTCGCTCCTCTAACTATCTACGCTTCTCAGCAACCTCAGTAATCCCTGACCCTCCCTTATCTTTTGCAGGTCTCCTCACAACCCCACTAAGTCCTACATACAAAGCCAAGTATAAACCATTTAAATGACATTTATGGTCAACCATATCTAAATATAACACAAAAAAAGTAGAAAAAATAATAATGATAAATCAAATGAAATGAAATAAAAACAGAAAAAATAAAAAAGAGAAAAAAGGATGAAATATATAAAAAGACATAAATAGAAAAAAAAAAGAAAATTTGGAGTTGAGGATTTATGCAGAAAAAACAGGAAAACAATATTGGTGTTATTTGACCGTTTAATGACATTTTAACTTAGGTGCTTTGCCTACCTTAGACTTTTGATTAATAATCAAAGAAATGCACCGTATTTGAATCGTATTTGAATGACATTTGAACTTTTAATGACATTTTAACTAAAGACATAAGTTCGACAAAGCATGTTATTTAAATGACATTTGAACTTTTAATGTGTTACCTCTCACTTCGGTTCCCTAGCGTTCTCCAAAGCTACTGATAAGGAGTTGAGTCTGTTCGCCAATGGTTAGTGGAGCTACTTCGCCATTCTCTAGGTCTAAGCCTTCCCGACATTGGATAACTTCATCAAGGGTTCTCTTCAATCTCGCATATGAAAGGAAAGCCAACAAATGGGAAATAATTGTCCAAAACATGGTTAATAAAAACTGTTAATAATGGGAATGAAGGTTAAAATCTCACCACTTTGTCCTTCACATTCAAACATGGACTATACACATAAACGGATGCCTCAACAAAGGGTGCTGGTTTACCTTCTTTCACATAATCCTCTGCCCTGAGACTAAGGGGTTTGAACCCTGAGTGGTGATTTAACGAGTTGGGATTCTTGGTTCTATTATGCTGGTTTCGCACGCATATGGCCTCAATTCAACATCAAGCACATATGTTAAGTGCAAGAGTACAAAAAATTCAAATAACACTATTAGATGAATCAACAGAAACTGTAAAAAGAGAATTCGAAAGGAGAAATCGAAATTTGGGAAAAAAAAAAAGAACAAGAAAATAGAAGAACAAAAGCAGAAAACAGAAAAGTGAAAAAAAAACAGAAAACTTTAGCCATTTATGGGTTTGAGCTTCATATATTGATTCAGATAAGTCTCTCAATTTCTTTTGTATTGAAAATCATAAGGAATACATTTTTGCCTCATCTAGAAAACAGAAAAAATAAAAAGAAAAAACAAAAACTGGTAAATAAAAAACAAAAAAAAATAAAAAGCACAAAACAGAACATATAATGACATGTTTATCTATATACCTTTCATTTATAAAACCATTAACTTAATGAAATTTGCATTAGGTAATTTATACCTGTTTCTTCTCATCAAGAAATTTATAGTTGACCAATTAATCCCATTGCTCGGGCCGCAACTTGAACTCATCGGGCATTTCATCCTTCCCATGCAACTTGAAAAATACATGGCAATCATACTTCTAGTCGTGATATCGGCTCTGGGCTACATCTTTGATGAACACCTTCAGTTGTTCGTCATTGGGGGTCAATTTCGTAATGGATATCTACAAAAACAATCCAAAATAGGAAGCAGCATAACTCGTAAGTATGAATATAAATGCAAAGTACAATTTTTATGAAAATATAGGACACATATTAGTACATAAAATAAAAATTAAGAACCTAAACTACAAATATATATATACAATTATACAATTATACAATTAGATGAATATAAATGCAGAGTACAAATATACAATTATGCAATTATAGACATATTGGTACATATTTTTATGAATATAAATGCAAAGTAAAATTTATACATCAAATTTGTCTAGGTAATGTGAATCCTAAACTACAAAAACGCAATTAGATGAATCTAAAAGCCTAACTTGAAAAAAACAAACAATTGTAACATACTAATAAACACAATACAAAGAATAATCTAAGAACGTGAATTAAAAAAAACAGCAAAAGAGGAAGGAATAGGAAGAACATAGAAATTATGAGCTACAAACATGAATAAAAAAAAACAGCTAGCAATAGAGGACAAAGGGGGTACAAGTTATAAAGCTAAAAATCTTAATGAAAAAGATGCAAAAAGTAAAAAAGCAACAAAGGTGTATGTTATAAAGCTAAGTTGTTTTCTGAAAAAAAAAATTACAGAAACCAACCTTTATTTATTAGGGTTTTCATTAACCACCTCTTATACAAAAGCTTTCAATAAACCACCCATTATATAATTCTATCAATAGATAACCATCCCTACCTTTATTCCGTCTAATTTGATGTTAACAATTGTGAAAAGACCAAGATGCCCCCCCCCCCCTCTTTTTTTACTCTCCATCTCCAACCTTGCTGCTACTCCTACACGATCGACAAAGAGAGGGGCTAGCTTTACCGTCGACAAAGAAAAGAGCTACACGATCAGGAGGATTCGGAGAGGGATTCGATGATGTAAAGCGATCATGAGTTGCAGAAGGTTATCCAATCACAAGGTTTAATCAATCCTATTTCTCTGTCTATGTGTTGAGATATTAAAAATTAGGTTTTTTTTTAAATCCCAAATGTTGATTTTGGTTCAATTTTGGTGCGATTTTGGTGCAATATCGATCAAAATGACGTTGCATAGAGTTCCTAGTGTTGAATCTGTCAGATTTTGGTGAGATTTTGATGCGATTTTGTGTTCTATGTTCTTTGGGGCAATTTGGGGCGATTTTGGTTGGGTGCATTTCTTCTTTGATTTTGATGCTTCTTTATTTGATTTTTTGGGTTCTATATTCTTTGATTGAAATGGCACCTTCATTTTTCCTTCTATGTTCTATGTGTGAAATTCATGACAGATTTGGTTGTTTGGGGTCCTACGAATTTATGTTTATGGTTCTGCAAATTTGTGTTTCGGCAAATTCACTGAGTTTTGTTTGTTTTTGAAATTATGTTTGTAATATGAAAAGGGATACAAGCTATGGATTCATCTTAGGAAGGTGCCAGAACAGGGAGCAACCAAATACAGAGGTCTCCATTCATTAAGAAATGCAACGATTTTGCAAAGAGGAAAAAGGTGGTTAGTGTAAGTGTGGAGTTCAATGCAATTACTATACATCTTTAACAGATGAGAATCCTGGTAGATGATTCGTAACATGTGAAAATTGCAAGGTGAGTTAAACCCTCTTGCATTTTTTATTCGAGTATGGCATTGTTGAGCTATATTTTGTTGCACGATTAAAGAGAGAAGGATGCGGATATTGGAAATGGTATGGTCCTTCATTGTGCAACACAAAAACCAAATTTATTCCGTTGTTGAGGGACGAGTTAGAACGGCTGATGAATGTGTTAAAGGTAAAAGAAATCGTGGTCACAACATATGAGAATTAAATTAGAAGGCTTCGAGAAGGTTAATGTTCTTCTTTGAATGAAACATACTTGTATGCTTTCTAGATCTACCAATATGTATTAATTAAAAACTAGTGTTCTTCTTTGAATGAAAATGCAAACTTATTTGCTTCTCAGTATTTTGTTTGAGCACTTTAGGGCTTTTGTATGTTTTCCTACTTTTCTTTGCAGTTGGCTGGCTATTTAAAGATTGATTTGGCTTCAATTGCTTATGTTCCTTCTGCAAGAGAATCCTGGTGCTAAAGTCACTGCAGTTCATTATGAAACTTAATGCTCATGTGGCTGATCTGTAATGTGAATTGATCACACAAGAGACTGTTCCTCTTGTAAAAGCAACTTCTGCTCACATACGGTAATAGAGGAGATGTTCTGACCTGATGCAGTTAACAGCTAGCCATGTAGCTCTTATCAAAGGTGTTTCTACTGTCAATTAATGACCTCATGCAGTTAACAGCTTTCAACAAACTCTGGCTGGATGTTCTAACCTGAATGGAAAAATATATGAAGGTGAAAATCAAAGGAAGATGTAGTAAGAAGCTTGAAGGGTTAGTTCATGAACTCCTAAAAAATACATTTAAGAGTGTGTGTATCATCCACGATCAAATGCATTCAAGAGTGTGTAATACTTGATCATACGATATAGAAATTACTTTATCAAAGTGGAATACATTCAAGAGTGTGTATCATCCATCTACTAGAGCATAATAAAAGAATGGTGAAACAAGTACGTAGCTTCATGCACCAACACAAATACATTAAGAAAGTAATTTATATTCGACTAGAAGTGTTTGGGTGGCAATAAAATTAGCAAAAATATATAAATAATTCAACCACACATTCTATCATCCAACGACTTTGATCTCTACGGTTTCCATGAAGCTCAAGCAGTTGTATTTGTCTTTGGAAGTCCAACGAACTTTTCCAGTTGAATACTAGAGGAGAACACATCTTTCTTAGGTGGAGCTTCAGGAAAATATGTACCGTACGATCATATTTTCAAAGTCACAACTTTCAGTAAGTATGGCTTCAAGAGTGAAATATGAAAATGTGAAAATTGATTCATAGTAGCAAATCAAAAACTAAGAGTGTACCTCACCCAATGGCCATTCAATTATAAATAAAAAATGAAAATGGCTTATTGATTCTTAGCAGCAACAACCATTCACAACACATGGTTTGAATTCAAAACAAGAAAAAAATCAGTAAGTATGGCTTACTTGTGTGTATGATTGATTAAAAATCGATACTTGTGTGCCCATAACGCTTTCAGGTTGAGATTGTGCAAGATAAGAAGCCAAGATTGGATTACTTGAGCCCTATTTATAAATAATAAATGGCAACCATATCTTAGACATTATAAATTGTAAGACCATTTGAAAAAATATAGTGTTCAGTTTACCATGTTATGTTGGGTCCGGTGCAATTCTTGTCCATAATTGGCAGGAGTTATAGTCGAAGTCGATGTCACTGGCTGATTTACGTCAAAAGCCTAAAATCGAAGGGGAACATAATGAAGAACAGTATTCATTCACTTTCACATAATTAAGTGGAGCAAAAACCTAAAATAGCATATGATTTATCATATATACCTTACGAGCATTTTTTCGTGAATCAATTCCAAGTGTCATAGTTGACGAAACCCCAAATAAAAAAGCCCCATTTTTGGTGGCACCCAGGGGAATCTCGTTGGAGGCTTCTTGCATCCTTCACGGCCTTACTTGACCCGCGCAGGCAATATCAACGCGGCCCAACCTGTGCCGTGTGGGCGCATACGATTGGAGTCTCTCCCGACTTCTCCTTTATGGGGGTTCGCCCAAAACTCTTATGGAAGAATTCATTTACCTGGCCACAAATGGTTGTCCTAGGCGAAGGTTGTCGTGGCCGGTGATCCCCCTTCCCAGACTTGAGGCTCCCGGAGCTCAACTGTTTGCCGGACGCGGGTGTATGTGCTTTTTTCCCGCGGATTGATTTAAAGATCACGGTTCGTCCTTCTGAGCCAATGAACTCGTGGTCTCCTATATCCTCTCTATTTTGATCTCTCTCTCTCTCTCTCTCTCTCTAAGCCAATGAACTCGTGCTTATCGTCCTTCTAAGCCAATGAACTCGTGGTCTCCTGTAGCCAATGAACTCGTGGTCTTCTAAGCCAATGAACTCGTGGTCTCCTGTAGCCAATGAACGGAGTAATTTCTATAAATTACTCCATTCCGTTTTTACTCTTGATTTGTTTTCTTTCACTTGGCATCTTGTCTTTTTACCGCTCTCCATTTTCTAAAGGCGTTCCTTCATCATCGTCTTCTTTTCGGTTGAGTTTTCCGGCGGTGTTCTTGCTCACTAGGTATTGTCTTCATTTGTTCTTCGTCTTTGTTCTTGAGTTCTTGAGTTTTGTTCTTACTCTTCTTGTTGTTTCTCTCCCTTAGATCGAGCTAGGCTTACTGCTCCTTTCGAGGATCTGTTTTTTGTTATTGATGTTCTGGTTCGCGTACATAGATCTTTACTCGGGTTTCCTTTAGTTTTTCGAGAATGGCTAGTTCTAGGGGAGAATATGATGCCTGGGATGAGTTTGAGAGGGAGGAAGGGTGGAGTGCAGATACTCAGCCGACTTCTCACTCGCGTCCCTCTGCTGTGAGCCTGGAATGTTCCTCTTCTTCTTCGGGGAGCGCATCCTCTGAATTCGAACACTCTTCGATCCTCAGGGCTTTCTTCTTCCTCCGCGCAGGCTACACCTGATCGCGTGGGGCCTTCAGGGAGTCCTATTAAGGTGAAAAGGCGCTGGAAGCACTCTGACCCTGATTACTATTCTTCACCTTACCTGGTTTCTTCTTCTTCTAAGGGTGGCAAGGAAAGTGGTGCATCTTCAGACGCGGATGATTCGGAGCTCCGGTCTTCTTCTGATGTTGACATCCCTTCCGCCTATCATCCCCCAGCCAACAGTCAAGAGTCCGAGCTGGCCTGGGTTCCCTTTGTGAATTCTCCGGTTGCTACGACAGAGATTCCCCTAAAGGTTCGATCCGAGGAGAACCTTGGTGACTTGGACGTTCCTTCTTAGGATCTACAAAACCTGTCCTCTTACTCGTTTCACGGGGATTTTTCCATCTGCAATCCCCAACTGCGCCCCTTGGTGATCTCGGAGAGGGTTTGCCCGCGTCGGTCCCCCAATGAAAAGGTGAGGGGTTGTACTTATACCACACTTCTGGACCTGGCCAACGTTGAAGTGATCTCTCAGATCTTTCCGTGGCCTTCTAGGTGGAACTTTGTCTTCTGATTAAGGGGGGCGGTTGTTTGGACGCTTATGAAAATTGCATGGTTGTGTACCCGGCGATTTTGTGACGTGCTCAGACCCGGGCCCGAGAAAAAGGACCGACGACGAGAGTTCCGAGAGGTCGGGAAGTTTTAAGCAGTTTCTGGAGAAGCAGATTATCATTCAAAGATTTCGGATTTCCCGTCGATTGGATCAGCTTCTGTGGACGTTCTAGTACTACTTTTGTAGATCTTGAAGTCACGGTCGCGGATTGGGGCAGATCTCATCAATCTGAGGTCAGACCAAGCAGGAAATCGCGTTTTATCAAGACGTCGCTTGTGAAGAGGCGAGTCCAAACGGGGCTTGTTTGAGAGGGATTGAAGGGATGCTTTGGGGTGATGTTTTCGGGGTGAATGGAGGGTGATGATGGGGTTGTGGAAGTCCTTAGAATGGTGGTAAAGTAGGGGATGGGGGTTGAGGGATATGTGATGCAAGATCGCTCTCGGCCTCGCACTCCGAGCTCTCTCCAACACTCGATCTTCCGCACTCTCGGTCTCGTACTCCGAGTGTTTCCGACTCTTTGATTCCGTCGTCTCTCACTAGGGAATCGTTCTTAGCATCTCACCAAGAGGTTTTATCCGACATCTCACCAAGATAGATTTTGTTTCTTAACCCGAAACGAAGGAAGCACAAAGCTCAGATTTTTCTCAAATTCAACTTGTCTTCAAAAAGGTTCTTACATCCCTTTATATAAGAAAATACGGATGCTATGAGACATAAAAGAAATTAAAATAAATCAATAAACTAATGACGGATAATACGAAAGGGTTTTCTGAGATTTATGACGGAGAGATGGGCAACCATAATGGGGGGAACCGAATGGTCTTGGTTGCCATCAAAGATATAGAAGTTCGGAAATCTATAAAGCCCCGTCATTTAATCCGACTTTATTGATTGCATTCCGTCTTCATTTATTGCATTTTCGACAAGCTGCCTGGTTTTCGGACTGCTCCAAAGATGCCAGATTTCGTCCATCTTCCAAGCAGATTTAATTATTGCATCCTTCAATAAAGGTGTAGCCACTTAAAATATCTTTCCAACAAGTGCTTATCGGTTCCAATCGGAATTTTATACAGCCAGAACAAGCCAAAATACTGAAGTGTCGCCAAACAGCCTTCGCAAATGAAAGTTGATGTTCTGCTCCGAAGACAAATCCTTGTAGGAAAAAAGACTCAAGCTCACAGGCGACTGCGATCACATCATCCTCCTCCCCTTGAAAAGGATTCGTCCTCGAATCCGTGTTGCGAACGACTTCTTCGAACATGCTTCTTCTTCCTTGAACGGATCTTGAATCCCTTCTTCTTCTTGAATCGTGAAAGGAAAGTAAGACGGAATGAAAGAAGTCGAATCTAAAAACTTACTTGACATGGAATTCAGAAAGCTAAGCATGTCGGTTGGCATTTGTTTCTCCTTCATGGAAAGTGCAACCTTGGGAACTTGGATGATTTCCTCATCTTTTTGAAGCTCAGACATGACCTCTGCAGTCTCAATTGGAACATCCTTGGACTTGCCTTCTTTAATCCCAAGTGTCTCGCCCATGGCCGTAGAGGATGTCATCTTGGAAGAGGGAGGTGGGGCTATTGTGGACTTCGATTTCATTGACCCCAATGAGGTGACAAGATTTCGAATTTCCACTAGTACAAAAAAGGCCTTAGACACCGGTTATTTATCAACATAGACAACGGTTATCGCACTGTTGTCTATATCAGTGCGGTTTTTGGTAAAACAACGGTTGTATCTATTACAACGGTTCATTAAGACAACGGTTAAAACCATTGTCAAAGATGCTCAATAACCCTTGTCTATGCAACTTCAAAATTTGAAACAAGCAATATTAAATAGTTATAACAGTTGTTTATATGTCATATAGCCGTTGTTTCTGTACCATATAACCATTGTCTACATACAATTAAATCGTTGTCTATATACAATATAATTGTTGTCTAGGTACATTATAACAATTGTTTATGTACCTTTTAACCGTTGTGTTCATTTTATTGAACTATTATTTATGTACCCTTTAATCGTTGTTTATGTACACTTTAATTGTTGTCTAAGTACCTTTTAACCGCTGTGTAATAAAAATCTATTCGTTGTCTAAATTCCTTTTAGCCGTTGTATAAGGACAATTTAAATGTTGTCTAAGTACCTTTTAAATGTTGTGTAAGAACAATTTAAACGTTGTCTAAGTACTATTTAGTTGTTGTCTAAGTACAGTGTAACCGTTGTCTTAATACATCAAAACATGTTTTACATTAAGTTTACAATCTGTCATGAGACAAAAACAATGCAATAACATTTTTTTTAAACTAGAATGCCGTAAAAAAGATGGTTACAAACCATTCTTAATATATTGAATAAGATGAATCCCTCTGAAAACATCAGCTCTGTCCATATAGCTCGAGCTTCTTCAGAAGTAGCACCTTCATAAAAAACAGCAACCCTTAACATATTTTCTCGTGAACTTGAATGTACTCCCAGTCCCGCAATGCATATGGTATTCTACAATTTGTCAATAGAGTAAGATAAGATGGATATTAAATAAATAAGGTTAAATACCACCATTAGCTTTCATAAGTCCATATATAGTAATTGGAAATGATAATTCAATTGATGATCGATTGATATATAGAAAACACACTAGGTTGTAGTTCTGTGTGTTATTAATTAGCAAGTTGCAGAGAACAAAATACTCATTTCATCTGTGGTCAAACCACAAAAGTAAGAGACAACCCTACTTGAACACTATCACCTTAAATTCTAGTAAAACCACATAGGCGAGAATCAAAGCATATATTAGGTAAATTCTTAGTCTCTCAAAGAGAAGAGAAGATCTCACCGCTGATTTTTCAACAGCTAAATTCTCACATTAATATTCTTGATCTTCATATTGGAATCGGATTTCATGACCAGCTGAGTATCTATATATTTATCGCGTCCTCCATAAATGAATACGATTGATGAATATAGGGGGTTCACATCTGTGAGAGCAGATTTCGAAATCACATAACGTATACAAGCAGGGACAAAGGGTAAAAATACAGGGAAATGAAAATGACAGGCTACCTGCATCGCTCTTCTAGCCACTATTTCACTAGCATCATTCTATTCATTAGCTACCCCTCAGATTTCAAAATCTCAGGGTTCATTTTTTTTTAAATCATACTTTGATATTCCTAGGAACATTAAGGAGCACTTGTCTTAAAAGAATATTCACAAGCACTAGCCGAATATGTTAGTTCATCGGTATCAAGGTGAAGTATCAAATCGACATTGTCATTTAGTTTGTATAAAACAATTAAGTAAGACATTAAGCATTCTAAAGGTGAAGTTGGAATGATGACATAAACGTATATAGATTATATCAAGGTTTAGTGAGCAACTAGCCCTCCATTAGAGAGAGAAAACACCAAGAACTAATTTGACATAATAACAAGTAAACAAACAATATATCGGTGAGCTTAAATTCGAAATGGTATGGGATATTCAAATCAATATATAATCAAGTCAATTCTCAAAACCCTATCAACAAAGAAAGAAACAATAAATTCAAAAGTGAGAACAAAGCTATCGATTCAGCATAAATCAACCTTAAAAATAAGGGGAAAAAATCTTCAATCCAATAAAAGGAAGAGCTAGAAAGCAATATACAGGGAGAGAGATTGATAATGATAATCAACTAAATACTTTTCCACAAATATCTAGACTGTATTTTGATTTTATTTTTATAACAATTGTATCTATATGTTTTCCCATTTTGGGGCAAGGATCATGATAGCAAAAATTATATCTATGTTTTCCTATTTTTAGTTTTTAGTTTTTATTATACATGGTGTTTTCCTATTTTGTGCAAGGATCATGCCAGCAAATGCACATTCTAAGCTTGTCTGAAAAATATCTCAAGTTAGGCAATTCCAGTAAATTCAGGCAGTGAGATGCTGACCGAAATCCCAACCTTGTCTTTGTCTTTGTCTTTCAAGAAAAGTTCATCATCAACTAGACAACATCTTTCACTGATTGAATAATCAATCCTTTCTTAGGCCTCAGCTTCTCAAGCTCCTTAACTATATTTTGCACAATATAATTTTGTGAGAAATGCTAATAAATCACACGAGCGGTTAACAAAGGTACAAGAACTGCTAACCATCCACAATGAATAGTGAAAACAACCTATTGTGAACTGAATTTGTCATGTTTTACAGTAACTTTTATATCGTTTTATGCATACATTGCACACATTTGGGTTAGATAGTACATAATCTATGTAGTTTATGTTTATTTGCCAAATTATGGAATCTACACCAGTTTCTGTTTTAATTCGCAGAATTCGAGGAGTTTTACAGCAATTCTAAGGAAGGTCAGAAAAGCTCGAAAAAACCACTACAGAAGTCCAAGGTCAAAGAAGAAACGGAACCAGTCGAATCAAGTTGAGAGCTCAGGTTACTCGATCTCGAGTGAACCTTACTCGATCTAGACGAACATGCCCGAGCACAGGCCTTGTCGACTAGGAGCAGTGTCAAGAGCCAGACCAACCCAGCTCCGGGACCCTACTCGATCTCGAGGACCACCTAGTCGAGATCGACGACACTCAGACGCCACAGCCAGAGTCGACAAGAAGAGAAGCTGATCGAGAAGCCAAGGACGAAGGCGCTGAGCAACCCTACTCGATCTCGAGGAGACCTTGTCGAGATCGATGAGCCACCATGCCCTAGTCCGACTCCATGCCGAGGAGGAGTCCTCGACATCACCAGAGAGCCATCCTCGACCACAACCCTAGTCGAGATCGATGACGCCCAAGAGCCCAGATCCGAGCCATGTCGAGCAGAGTCACCCGAGAAGATCAGTCGACGACGAATCCTAGTCGATGTCGACGAGCCCTTGTCGATGTCGAGTAAACCAGCTTCTGGAAACGCGTCAACGTGAGCAGTCCGAGTAGAGTTGGGATTCCTTGGGCACGAAGGAAGTCGAGAAGGCCGAGATTCTATCCAAATCTACCATCATCTATCCATGGAAGGGAGAGACTTACCTAGTTTAGATTTATCTTTTCCATTTTAGATTTAATTCCATTATTGCTTTTATTTATCATTAAGCCTTTTAGATATAATTTTAGATATAGATAGAAGATTCTATCCTTGATTAGGAAGGAATAAAAGGCTATAAATAAAGCCCTAGGGGCTGGTTTTTCATTCATTCAATCATTCAATTTCAGAGAGAGAGAAGTAGTTCCACAGAGAAGTTTTAGGAGTTCTAAAGTTTTTAGGGTTTTGGCATTCTGCAAAATTTGATTGCCGGGATTGTAAAGGCTTGGAATATAGTTTAATGCAAGTTTCTTTTTATACATCAATGTCTGCAATTGCGATGAGGCATGAGTAGTCCACCCACTTCTGGGGCTGGGGTGAGCCCGACGGTGGCCATGTGAGGTGATGCGGTAAAGGTCAGATCTTTTTATGCAATTCGTCTTCTATCCCTATAAGCATGATTCTTTTGTGAGAGTTGAAGGTGATCCTTGTTTGTATTATTGAAGCGAAAGTGATCTTAATGCAACTTGGGTTAATTATGTGAAAAGGGTTAGTAACAATTAGGGTTTATGCGAAAGCCTCTATATGCCTATTTGTTAGTAACGAAAGTTATTTTGATGGAAAGCATGATATTTTATGCCTTTATGTGTTACTTTGCATTTTATCGTTGTGGTGTTGATACCCTGGCCTTGGAAGTCTTTTATTATATTGATTTATTTCTATCGAAAATCTGAGTTCTGTGTTCGAAACTGCAAGTTTTATGTTTTCTGTCTTTCTAGTCGATACAGAGGAGAACGTTAGTCGATATCGAGTAGAACTAGTCTAGGTCGAGTTGAGTTTTCTTCTATTGTCGTCGATTTTCAGTTTCTGTTTTCGATTTTTGACTTGCTGTTGTCGATCTCGAGTAGGCTTTTGTCGAGATCGAGTACGCCTGTTGCTTTGTTTTATTTTCTGCTTTTCTTTGTCTTTTCTGTCTTCATTTTGTTCATTGCTTTTATTTGTTATTTTCTGTTTTATTTCTGTTTCCGCCCTTGTCTCTCTGTTTCTGTCTTTTCTGCTGCTTGTCTGTGAGATCTGTTGCTACCTAAGAACTGCTGACGTGCTTCCTCGTGGATTCGATTCTGACAACCTTCTACTACAACGGGAGGAAGTCTTGTATTTATTTGCTGAGACAGGGAAGTCAGTCTGATCTTTATTTTATATTTATTTCATACTTGACCATCCTCCTGCAACAACAAATTGGCGCCGTTGCCGGGGAAGCTATCATTCGCGCCTTAGGTAGTTGAATCTCACGTCTACTTTGAGTTACTTTTCAGGTGTATGCGCCGTTCTGGTCTACCACCCGAGTTTGACAGCTTAGACGAACCAGAGCGTTACCTACACATTCACTCTAAACTCAAAAGGATCATGGCGGCCGCTGAAACACAAGAACAACTTATTGCCAGGCTTACAAGGGAGCTAGCCGCAAAGGATACCACTATAGCCAATGAAAGGGCAGCGAGGGAACAAGAAGCTGAGCGCGCAAGGCAAGAAGAAGCTGAGCTTGCCCAATATCCAACTACTGCTGAGGATTATATGCATCCAACCCTCGTCGTGCCTGAATCGGCGATTCTTATCCCTTAAAACTCTTTTGAAATTCGCACTCAATTTCTTATAGAACTTAAAAATAATGCTTTTTTTGGTAGATTTAATGAGTGTCCTCTTGAAGATATTACGAACTTTTCTGACATGTGCCGTACTCTTGCTGAAGGTACAACTTTGGAATATGTCAAGATGAAGTCTTTCCGCTGGTCGCTGGTTGGACCTGCATTGAAGTGGCTTGAAGGGCTGAAACCAAGATCCCTGACAACATGGGCCCAAGTAGAGCAAGAGTTTCTTAACAAATTCTTCCCACCCGCCAAAACAACACATCTCCGCCAGAAAATCACCGCCTTCAAACAGAAGCAAGGGGAACCGTTGTCAAAAGCATGGGAGCGCTACAAGGAACTTCTGCGATCTTTCCCTACTCATGGACAGCCACCCTACGTCATTCAAGAGATCTTCTTCAACTCTCTTGGTCAAGTCACTAAGGACAGAATCAACCATTATACTCGCTATGAGTATCTGACAATGCCGCCAAGTGACGCATGGGGTGTGCTAGAGAAGCTCACCAACTACGACAACAAGTATGGGTCTACTGCAACTTATGAAGAGAACCCGTACGCCAGGCCAGCACCTTCCATGCCCCTCTATCAGCCTCCTAAGGAAATTGATCCGGATGTAAGGGAACAGTACTACAGAGATCAAAACAAAAAGCTCCTTAAGCAAGTAAAGTATCTTTCTGTCAACCAGCCTTGCATTGAATGCGGATCGCAGCGGCACACCACTCCTGAGTGCCCACACACAAAGCAAGTCAGGATGGCAGAACACCACGAGGAGGTAGCTTACGCAGGGGGTCCCAATCGCTACATAGGGGACCAAAGGTTTCAGCAACCACAATGAAACCAAGGTGTCCCTAGGAACACCCCGCCCTATAGAGCTCCAGGACATCCGGAAAGGGACCAGCAAAAGGATGATATACAGACAGTCCTGGAGGAAATACGGAGGAATCACTCAGAAACTAGGCATTCCTTCAACTCCGTCTACACTCAGATGCAAGGGGTCAACTCTAGGCTTGGGGAGATTGATATATGGCGAAAATCAATTGATACACAGATTGGTCAGCTGGCAGCGGGAATCCCCAGACAGTCAGGTGCGCTCTCTGGGTCTTCAGAACAGAATCCTAAGGGAAAGACTGGGCACATCGCTGTTGTAAAACTCAGAAGCGGACATTAACTGCAAGAGCCAGAGGTCGGAAAGCAACAGAACAACGAAGAACAGCAAGTCGACATCGACAACACTGTAGTCGACATCGAGGAAGGCCTAGTCGATGTAGAGAAGAAACTTCATAAACCTTCGTCTACACTGCACAGCGCCTCGACTGCACCCAATTTGGTCGAGATCGACAGGGGGCTACTCGACATCGACGACGGTCAACCCGAGATCGAGAAGACTGCAGTACCCCCGACATCTGTTCTGGCTCCGAATCCGAAAAAGAAGCTGTCTTTCCCCACAAAATCTCCAAAGGACCCGGCAGAAAAGAAATTTCAGCGCTTCATCAAGATGCTTCAGAAACTCAACGTCACCATCCCCTTCACAGAAGCTCTCAATGAAATGCCATCCTATGTCAAGTTCCTGAAGGAGATTTTGAGCAAAAAGCGATCGATGGCTGAAATTACAGAGGAATGCAGCCATTTGGACATACTGGAGAAGAGACCAGATCCAGGTAAGTTTGCTATAACCATTGGATTTGGTCCATATAAAATTAATGCTTTATGTGATCTTGGAGCTAGTGTGAGTATAATGCCTTTAACAATTTGGTCCAAGATTAAGATAGGTGCCCTAGAGCCTGTGGATGCTAGACTATATATGGCCAACAACACTGTGGTCATCCCAACAGGCATGGTGGACAATGTGCCAGTACAAGTAGGTAAATTCTTTGTCCCTGCTGATTTCCTAATTATTGATATGCAAGAAGATCCTGCTTGTCTAATTATTTTAGGAAGACCCTTCTTGGCGACGGTGGATGCCAACATAAGCGTAAGGAAAGGAGTGCTCACCTTCAACATCAGCGATGAGGTAATTGAGTATTCCTTTAATAAAACTGAAAGGCATACAGGTCCAATGGAAGAGGTGAAATCTATCTCAGGTGGCTACATCACCTGCGGGGAACCCAAGGTCAGAAATATGACCCCTGAAGAGCTGGAAAAGAGGGACATGGAGGCCCAGGTAGAGGAGATCATGGCAATCCTAAAGGAGGACGCAGAAAATCCAATCGACACAAATGAAGGTACGTCGTTATGGATTAATTATTTTTCGGATGCCTTGATAGGAACTAAGTATGGGGTCAAGATCGACCAAGACTCCTCGACATCGAGGACCCTAGTCGATCTCGACAAGATACAGAAGCCTCCACCAGCACCAGCGTCATCGAGCAGCAATACAGAAGCTGAGGGCTACTCGACATCGAGTAAGCTACTCGAGATCGACCACCACTCGATTTCCTCGACTTCGCCTTCTTCGACGATGACTCCACCAGACGAACCAGGCTCCTCGATCTCGACTAGGCTTGACGAGATCGACCACCACCATGCTCCACCAGCTCCTGCTTCCTCGACGCTGCAGCCACCAGGAGCAGAACCCTACTCGACATCGAGTAGTCTACTCGATGTCGACAAGCCTTTCTCTTCGTCGACTCCTGCATCCTCGAGCAGCCCACCACCAAAACCTGCAGACTCGTCGAGATCGACTAGCCCTAGTCGAGAGCGACCAAACACTGTGATCCCCGATTCCGTCTCTGCAAAGGTAAGCCAAGGTATGAATCTTTCTTCTCCTATTTCCATTAAAGATCTATCTATACATGGGAGAGGTTTGCCTTGGTATGTGCGCTTATGTAGGATATCCAATGATGAGCCCAAGGAGTATGAAGTTGGAGACAAGCTCTATGTCTCTAAATCAAAGGATCATTGGTTCCCTAACAAATTCAACAAGAAGCGGATGGGACCTTTCATGGTGAACAAGATCCATTCTGGAGGATTGCAACTGATGGACAAGAATGGAGTTTTATTTGAGGCCCAAGCTACATGGGCCCTGCAAATGCCACCTTGAGCTAAATGGAGAAAGTCGGCCTAGCGACTATAAAATCTAGAGCTTGTACATAGACTTTTTAGGACTTTTGAGACTTTGTTTTTGTTTTTGGTTTTGAACATTTCTAGTTTTTCTATTGTGGGTATATGTCTTCTACACTTTTCAGGTCCATGGATAGAGGCAAGCTATATCAACATTCATACTCGGCCCAGGAGGTGCTTCCATTCGAAATTTAGAAGCCCTGCACACTAGTCTAGTGAGTTTCTTTCTTTACCTTTGTTTTTATACAGTGAGGACACTGTAATGTTTAAGTATGGGGTGGGAGAAGGGCTTACTTTGTGCATATTTGCTATGTTTGAATTATATGTGCATATTTAGAATTTATTTCTTTGAATTGCTACATGGCTATTTTGGAATTCATTATTGATTTATGTGCTTATATGCATGTTTTCCAAAAGTTTGAAAAATGACCCCCATTGAAAATTTTGATTAGTGCCATGGAAGCTTTAATTGGACTCGACGATGCAAAATTGGATTCATTAGAGATATAGCATGAAATTGCCTAGTAAAGGGAAGTCATAATGAAGTGCATATTTTCTTAAAAACCATAGAAGGAGGTAAAATTTGAAGTTGCTTTTGATATGTTGCATGATAAGATGATGGAGGACTTTATATTTCCATATAATATTCATTGTTTGAAATCCTAGCCTTATCTATGCTTACACATCACAAAAGCCATAATATGCCTCATTTCAATTATTGCTCCACATGATCTAAATATTTGCCATTCTTCACCTTATTCGGGGATTATGTTGAGAATGATGTTACATTATGGAGATTATCATATGGTGTTTGTGATTATTGTCATTTATTGGAGTTTGGAAGGAAATTGTTTGAAATATATGGAAAATTTAATGAGTGAAAGAAAATCCAATTACCTCAGGAGATAAAGGTAAATTGACCCTGCTCTCTGAGATAATAGTTTGGAGAGATGGGACACATTGTGAGGAGTCCAAAGCACTAAGTATCTGGGGCCATTCATGACACCCATGTTTGCGACTCGCGAGAAGGCAGTGCTGAGGTCAGAGAGGTAAAAGCATTATTGTTGATAAAAGCATTATGAAAGGTGATGAATCTTATGAAAAGGAATGTGTAAATTCAATTTGGAAATACTCCATTTCCCCGGATCATTAGCACCACATTGCCAAAAATTGTCCACCTTTAGCCTTTTACCAAATATGCTCCTTATTTGAGCTAAATTGAAGTCCTCTTGATTATCAATGCTTTGTCACTTATGAATGTTTTGCATAACCCTCCTTTTGTGAGTAGATGTTGCTCTTTAAAATTGCACATGCATGGATTTTTGACACTAGTACCTTTTCGAGGATGGTAATTGACTGTTGGGTTATATAAGAATGAATCTGATATGTTGAGAGTTTTGATTTCTTCCCCTGAATGACAATTAAAAGTATTGCTTGAGGACAAGCAAGCTTAAGTATAGGGTGTTTGTTGTGAGCTGAATCTGTCATGTTTTACAGTAACTTTTATATCGTTTTCTGCATACATTGCACACATTTGGGTTAGATAGTACATAATCTATGTAGTTTATGTTTATTTTCCAAATTATGGAATCTACACCAGTTTCTGTTTTAATTCGCAGAATTCGAGGAGTTTTACATCAATTCTAAGGAAGGTCAGAAAAGCTCGAAAAAACCACTACAGAAGTCCAAGGTCAAAGAAGAAACGGAACCAGTCGAATCAAGTTGAGAGCCCAGGTTACTTGATCTCGAGTGAACCTTACTCGATCTAGACGAACATGCTCGAGCACAGGCCTTCTCGACTAGGAGCAGTGTCGAGAGCCAGACCAACCCAGCTCCAGGACCCTACTCGATCTCGAGGACCACCTAGTCGAGATCGGCGACACTAAGACGCCACAGCCGGAGTCGACAAGAAGAGAAGCTGATCGAGAAGCCAAGGACGAAGGCGCTGAGCAACCCTACTCGATCTCGAGGAGACCTTGTCGAGATCGATGAGCCACCATGCCCTAGTCCGAGTCCATGCCAAGGAGGAGTCCTCGACATCACCAGAGAGTCATCCTCGACCACAACCCTAGTCGAGATCGACGGCGCCCAGGAGCCCAGATCCGAGCCCTGTCGAGCAGAGTCACCCAAGAAGATCAGTCGACGACGAATCCTAGTCGATGTCGACGAGCCCTTGTCGATGTCGAGTAGACCAGCTTCTAGAAACGCGTCGACGTGAGCAGTCCGAGTAGAGTTGGGATTCCTTGGGCACGAAGGAAGTCGAGAAGGCCGAGATTCTATCCAAATCTATCATCATCTATCCATGGAAGGGAGAGACTTACCTAGTTTAGATTTATCTTTTCCATTTTAGATTTAATTCCATTATTGCTTTTATTTATCATTAAGCCTTTTAGATATAATTTTAGATATAGATAGAAGATTCTATCCTTGATTAGGAAGGAATAGAAGGCTATAAATAAAGCCCTAGGGGCTGGTTTTTCATTCATTCAATCATTCAATTTCAGAGAGAGAGAAGTAGTTCCACAGAGAAGTTTTAGGAGTTCTAAAGTTTTTAGGGTTTTGGCATTCTGCGAAAGTTGATTGACAGGATTGTAAAGGCTTGGAATATAGTTTAATGCAAGTTTCTTTTTATACATCAATGTCTGCAATTGCGATGAGGCGTGAGTAGTCCACCCACTTCTGGGGCTGGGGTGAGCCCGACGGTGGCCATGTGAGGTGATGCGGTAAAGGTCAGATCTTTTTATGCAATTCGTCTTCTATCCCTATAAGCATGATTCTTTTGTGAGAGTTGAAGCTGATCCTTGTTTGTCTTATTGAAACGAAAGTGATCTTAATGCAACTTGGGTTAATTATGTGAAAAGGGTTAGTAACAATTAGGGTTTATGCGAAAACCTCTATATGCCTATTTGTTAGTAACGAAAGTTATTTTGATGGAAAGCATGATATTTTATGCCTTTATGTGTTACTTTGCATGGTTATCGTTGTGGTGTTGATATCCTGGCCTTGGAAGTCTTTTATTATATTGATTTATTTCTATCGAAAATCTGAGTTCTGTGTTCGAAACTGCAAGTGTTATGTTTTCTGTCTTTCTAGTCGATACAGAGGAGTACCTTAGTCGATATCGAGTAGAACTAGTCTAGGTCGAGTTGAGTTTTCTTCTGTTGTCGTCGATTTTCAGTTTCTGTTTTCGATTTTGACTTGCTGTTGTCGATCTCGAGTAGGCTTTTGTCGAGATCGAGTACGCCTGTTGCTTTGTTTTATTTTCTGCTTTGCTTTGTCTTTTCTGTCTTCGTTTTGTTCATTGCTTTTATTTGTTATTTTCTGTTTTATTTCTGTTTCCGCCCTTGTCTCTCTGTTTCTGTCTTTTCTGCTGCTTGTCTGTGAGATCTGTTGCTACCTAAGAACTGCTGACGTGCTTCTTCATGGTTCGATCCTGACAACCTTCTACTACAACGGGAGGAAGTCTTGTATTTATTTGCTGAGACAGGGAAGTCAGTCTGATCTTTATTTTATATTTATTTCATACTTGACCATCCTCCTGAAATAACACAACCCTCATACTAGTTCAAAGGGATGACACTATGCCTGCATTTCACAGATTCATTGAATATAAAATTCAACATTTAAAGTAGATGACCTTGGAAAAATTTAAGATCCAAAAATTTTCATAATCAATGAACAGATATAGTACTTACTATGTAAAAGTCTTGTGAATCATAAAAAATCTGAAGCATCTTTTCACGCTTCTCGTCCAACGAAAGCCCTCTTTTCTTCGACTACATAAGATAATTCGCGCAACAAATTATTAGTACTCTCACAAGAACAAGAGTAGACATCAGATCAGAGAAGGAAAGAGGGATGAGAGGAGAGTTAGGAAAGAAAACTTACTTTGAAAAATCGATCAGATTCGAAGAAATTTCAGATCGGACTAGAAGAAAAAGAAAGCAGATAGAGGAACCACAACAGTGGCTGGCCGGTGAAGAAAGCAGTGGCTGATGGCATCGACAACTTCGGTGGGGGGTGGTTGTGGAGGGAGATTGAGCGAGCAACGTAGCAGCAGCAATTCTTCGAAATCGCAGGTCGACCTACGACAGAGAGAGAGGGGGGAAAGAGAACTGAGCGTACAATCGGTGATTTAGGGTTTTATTTTAAAAACCTCACCCGTCAATAACAACGAAAGACAATGGTAACGGTTATGTCAACCGTATTTTTTTTAGATGTCTTCTATATTTATGACAACGGTTTGTTATATATTCGTTGTATTTACAATTACAAAGACAACGGTTTCAATTGGGCATAGACAACGGTTCTGTTAATCGTATTATTTGAGATGTCCTCTATATCTATGATAACAGTTCTTTATATATTCGTTGTCTTTGTAATTACAAAGACAACGGTTTCAATTGGGTATAGACAACGGATCTTTCAATCGTATTCTTTGAAATTTCAACTATATCTATAACAACGGTTCTTTATATATATTCATTGTCACTGTAATTACAAAGACAACGATTTCAATTGGGCATAGACAACGTTTCTGACAATCGCATTCTTTGATATGTCATCTATATATGTGACAACGATTCTTTTTATTTTCGTTGTCTTTGTAATTACAAAGACAACGGTTTCAATTAAGCATAGACAATGGTTTTGTCAACCGTATTCTTTGAGATGTCTTCTATATGTATGACAACGGTTCTTTATAAATTCATTGTCCTTACAATTATAAAGACAACGGTTATAGCTAACAACCGTTGTGCATCCCAAAAACTCAAAATTTTGTCAATATAAACAACATTATTTTAGAAACCGTTGTCTATGAGGCGTTGTCTAAGACCTTTGTTGTACTAGTGTTCCTTTACTTGTTTCATTGAATCTTCCGCGAGCTTGTGGATCTCTTCCCAAGGTGGTTCAGGCTTCTTCTTATGCTGAGCCTCATCCTCTCAAGCCCTTCTCCTTTGATATCTCCTACGGAGCTTTTGATCAACTACATCATATGTATCCTCATCCATGTCACTCCAACGAAGATACCCATCATCATAGGCTCGAATAGCCCATCGGATGTACTCTTCGGACAAAGGCTTGGAACTCGTTTTCTTCAACATTTTGACCTAAAAGCTTGAGGAAACCTTGTCGTTGCTCTGATACCACTTGACGTGCTCGGACCCGGGCCCGAGCAAAAGGACCGACGACGAGAGTTCCGAGAGGTCGGGAAGTTTTGGGCAGTTTTTGGAGCAGCAGGTCAGCGCTCAAAGATTTCCGATTTCCTGTCGATTGGCTTGGCTTCTGTGGACGTTCTAGTACTACTTTTGTAGATCTTGAAGTCCCGTTCGCGGATTGGGGCAGACCTCATCAATCGGATGTCAGACCAAGCGGGAAATCGCATTTTACCAAGACGTCGCTTGTGCAGAGGCGAGTCCAAACGGGGCTTGTTTGAGAGGGATTGAAGGACTGCTTTGGGGTGACGTTTTGGGGGTGAATGGAGGGTGATGATGGGGTTGTGGAAGGCCTTAGAATGGTGGTAAAGTAGGGGATGGGGGTTGAGGGATATGTGATGCAAGATCGCTCTCGGCCTCGCACTCCGAGCTCTCTCCAACACTCGATCTTCCGCACTCTCGGCCTCGCACTCCGAGTGTTTCAGACCCTTTGATTTCGTCATCTCTCACTAGGGAATCGCTCTTAGCATCTCACCAAGAGGTTTTATCTGGCATCTCACCAAGATAGATTTTGTTTCTTAAACCGAAACGAAGGAAGAACAAATTCAAGTTGTCTTCAAAAAGGTTTTTACATCCCTTTATATAGGAAAATATGGCTGCTATGAGAAATAAAAGAAATTAAAATAAATTGATAAACTAATGACGAATAATATGAAAGGGTTTTCCGAGATTTATGACGGAGAGATGGGCAACCATAATGGGGAAAACCGAATGGCCTTGGCTGCCATCAAAGATATGGAAGTTCGGAAATCTCTAAAGCCCCGTCATTTAATCCGACTTTATTGATTGCATTCCGTCTTCATTTATTGCATTTCCGACAAGCTGTCTAGTTTTCGGACTGCTCCAAAGATTCCAAATTTCGTCCATCTTCCAAGCTGATTTGATGATTGCATCCTTTAATAAAGTTGTAGCCACTTAAAATATCTTTCCAACGAGTGCTTATCGACTTCAATCGGAATTTTATACAGCCAGAACAAGCCGAAATACCGAAGTGTCTCCAAACAGTCTTCGCAAATGAAAGTTGATGTTCTGCTCTGAAGACAAGCCCTTTTAGGAAAAAAGAGTCAAGCTCACGGGCGACTGCGATCACATAAGTTTTTCTTAGGGTTCCTCTTCATCCTTTCTTTGTGAATTTTCTGGGTTAGCACAACCTGAGCCCCGCGCAGGTGGCTCCTAACTGTTGGATGTTCTTCACCAGTTTCATAATGAGATGCTTAGAGATTGGCGTTCCTCCGACCAAGGAGCTAATGTTTAGCATGTTTTCCATGAAGAAAGGGTCGCAGGAATCGAGGTTTTACCAATGTAACTCACGTTGTAGGTACATTGAGAGGCTCTCTAGTAAGCCGAACTGGAAGCACAAGTGATTTCTTGTCTGCGACAAGACTAGGGGTAATTTGAACTTCAGGACAGTCCCTGGCTGGTTCAGCGCTGTGAAAAAATCATTGGTTGTTGGGCTTGATAGATTCAAAGACTCTTTTGCTCATGAGCCTAAATTTCCCTGGCTTACTGATAATGCATATTTTATATGGTCATTTATAGGTGGTCTTAGGTGTATTAGGTATTCGTATTGCATGTTTAATAAGCTTATTCATATTCTTAGTCATTTGGTATTCGAAGTTCAGAATATAGGGTTTCTAGTGTTTATTTGTAGGTTATAAGATCCGGAGACGAAAGATGGAGAAAGAATGGAGCAAATGGACAAAGGAGAGCTAAGGAACAAGAGCAGAAATGGAAGAACATGGAGAAATCCCATATTTAAGGTTCTTAGAAGCTGGAATTAGCTTCTTAGTTCTTAGTGAGAATCGTAGTGCTTGGAAAGAGCTTTCCAACGCATATTCATATGTGTCAATCGGACAAAGGATGACTCCAAAAAGTGTGTTGCAAGTTCAGTCTGCCGAAGCTGTCAACACTGTCAGAGTGGCGCTGTTGTAGGGAGGAAATCGAGTTCAAAATATAAAATATAAATCAAACCGGATTATGCCCACACAAATTATTACAAGACCTCCTCCTGATTTAGCAGCGGGAAGTCTGGATCGATCCTCGAGGAAGCGTGTCAGCGGATCTTAGGTAGCAGCAAATCTCACAGACAGAAATAATAGACAGACAGAAATAACGAAGAAAAGCATAAAAGAAATGAAAGCACAGAAACTGGTCGATATCGACTTGCTGTTCCTCGATATCGAGCATGAAAATCGACCAACAGCACTCGAATTCGACTAACAGAAAGTAAGACTCAGCAAGTAACTCGAGATCAACAAACTTTCCTTGACGTCGACAAGATCGAGTAACTCAGAAACTTAAATTGTAACTTTTGGTAACTCGGAACACGACTTTCGATGAAATAAATCAATAAACTAAAGACTTCCAAGATCAGGGTTTCAAAACCACAACGATAACCATGCAAAATAACACATAAAGGCATAAAAGATCATATTTTTCATCAAATAACTTTCGTTATTAACAACTAGGAAGATAGAGGCTTTCGCATAAACCCTAATTGTTACTAACCCTTTTCACATAATTAATCCAAGTTGCATTAAGATCACTTTCGCTTCAATAACACAAATAAGGATCACCTTCAACTTTCGCAAAAGAATAATGCTTATAGGGACAGAAGACGAATTGCATAAAAATATCAAACATTTACCGCATCGCCTCACATGGCTACCTTCTGGCTCACCCCGACCCTAGAAGTGGGTGGACTACTCGTTCTTCATCATGAATAAACTCATCAAAGATTTCAGAAAAATAAATTGCATTAAATCAACTAAATAAAACTTACAACCAATTGGAGCCAAATCCGATCTCGCCAACTCCAACTCTTCTCGGCTACAAGCTCTCTCTCTCTCTCTCTACTTAATACCTCTTCTCCTTCTCTAGAATTGAATGCCTAGAAATCAGCCCTATAGGCTTTATTTATAACCTTCATTCCAAGCTAATCTAGGAAAGAAAACTATATCTATATCTAATTTTATCTATCTTTTATCTAAAGATTAAATAATGGAAATAAAGAAATAAATTCAAAAAAAGAATTATATCTAAAGTAGGTAAATATCTTCTCTTGACTTGATAGCACTTGATAGATCTTGATGGAATTTGATCTCGAAAATATCTCCATTGTACTTTGGATAGAATCTTAACAAGATTCGGGTTACTCGACATCGGCTACTGGGGGTTTCCTCGATATCGAGTAGTTTCCTCGATATCGACCAACATTTCTTCAATCTTCAGCTTCTTCGTCGATCTCGGCTCCAGGATGTGAAAATCGACTAAGTGGTTACTCGATATCAAGTAGATTTCCTCGATATCAACTTGAATATTCTGCTCCAGCTTTGCTCGTCGACTCCGGGGTCTTCACTCGATTTGGGCAACTCGATATCGAGTAAAGTAACTCGATATCAACTTAACTTCCTCAGCTCAGCTCGATTCTTGTCAACTTTGGTGGAAATCGACTAAATGACTCGATATCGACTAGTGTTGCTCGATATCGACTAGATTGTGTCGAGTCGATTTTCTTGCTTTCAGCTTGATTTGTCCTGGTTCCGCTACTCCTTGACCTCGGACTTCTGTAGTTGACTTCAAGCTTTTCTTCCTTTCTCAGAACTGTTGTAAATTGCTTCGATTTCTGTGAAAATTAAACAGAAACTGGTGTAGATTTCATAATTTGACAAATAAGCATAAACTGCATAGATTATGTACTATTCTAGCCCAAATGCATGAAATGCATGCAGAAATCGATATAAAAGTAACTATAAAACGTGGCAAATTAGGCTCACAACAAACACCCCATACTTAAGCTTGCTTGTCCTCAAGCAATACTTTTAATTGTCATTCAGGGGAAGAAATCAAAACTCTCAACATCATAGATTCATTCTTATATAACCCTGCAGTCAATTACCATCATCGAAAAGGTACTTGTGCCACAAATCCATGCATGTGTAATTTAAAAACAACATCTACTCACAAAAGGAGGGTTATGCAAAACCAATTCATGTGACAAAGCATTAATAAGCAAGAGGACTTTAATTTAAGCTCAAATAAGGAGTAGATTGGTAAAAGGCTTTAAGGTGGGCAATATTTGGCAATGTGGTGCTAATGATCCGGGGAAATGGAGTACTTTCAACTTGAATTTCCACATTTCTTCTCCATAAGATTCATCATCTTTCATAATTCTTTTATCAATAATAATGCGTTTACCTCTCTAACCTCAGCACTGCCTTCTCGCGAGTCGCAAACATGGGTGTCATGAATGGCCCCGGATACTTAGTGCTTTGGACTCCTCACCTGTGTGTCCCATCTCACTGAACTATTATCTCAGCGAGCAGGGTCGATCTACCTTTATCTCCTGAGGTGACCAGATTTTTTTTCACTCATTAAATTTTCCATATTTTTCAAACATTTTCCTACCAAACTCCATATATGATAATAACAACACAAACACCATATAACATCTCCATGATGTAGCTTTCATTCTCAACATAATCCCCGGATAGGAAATAAGGTAAAGAATGGGCAATATTTGGATCGTGTGGAGCAATAATTGAAATAAGGCATAATATGGCTTTTGTGATGCATAAGCATAGGTAAGGCTAGGATATAACAATACGAGCATTATATGGAAATATAAAGTCCTCCATCCTCTTATTAGGTAACATGTGAAAAGCAACATCAAATTTTACCTCCTTTCATGGTTTTCAAGAAAATAATGCACTTCATTGTGACTTCCCTGTACTAGGCAATTTCATGATATATCTCTAATGAGTCCAATCTTGCATCGTTGAGTTCAATAAAGCTTCCATGACATTAACCAAAAAATTTCAATGGGGGTTATTTTTATAAACTTTGGAAAACATGCATGTAAGCACATAGATATAAATAATGAATTCCAAAATAGCCATGCATAAGCAATTCAAGAAATAAACTTTAAATATGCACACATAATGTCAAATATGATCAAATATGGACAAAGTAAGCCCTTCCCCCACCCCATACTTAAACATTACAATGTCCTCACTGTATAAATAATAATTAAGGGTAAAGAAAGAAACTCACTAGACATGTGTGCAGGACGTTGAAAATCGAGTGTAATGTTGTTGCAGAGCTGGTCGAAATCGACAAGGCTGGTCGACTTCGAGGAGATTGGTCGATGTCGACCAAGTCTACTCGAGATCGAGTAACTTGTTGCCTCCAGGGTGATCCTTCTTGACTACAGGCTTCTTTTTGCTCGAGATGTGTGGTCAATTTCGAGTAGCTTACTCGATGTCGAGTAAGGTTGCAGCTTTTTCTTCCCTGCAAGATTCGTTAGAAAAGAAATACCCACAATAGAAAAACTAAAAGTTCAAAACCAAAAACAAACAAAAGCAACAATGTCCAAAAAGTCCTCAGGGGCACCACGTGAAATGTGTAAAATCGTTAGTCACCACGTGAATTAAGCGATACTTTGGGGTTACCTCGTGAAATTTTCGTGTTGACTCCACCTTGATGAATATATATATGTGATATATTTTTGTAGGGATGATGGAAGACAAATAAGGAAATATTTTATACGAATATCAATTATATTATATGGTTCTTTTATTTGATTTATTATTCCCGAAATATATTTATATTTGGCTTACAAAATTATCTATGCTATATGTTTAATTGAGCGGATGTTCTAGAAGATTTGTTTTTGAATATATGCTTATTTATTTGCTTAATTTTTTATATATCGAGTATTTAAATGTGGCTGAGATTTCATTTTGAATTCAAAATTCATGGATGGAAAGATTTGTTCAAAGTAGTTAAATTGATTTTAGATTTGTTTGAAAAGTGGTTATGTAGATATTTGTTTGTAATCTTGATATATTTCTTAATTGCTTAACAAAGTATATTTGGTTGTTACCTATTATATCGATTGAGACTAACACATGCAGGATATCTACCTATGCTATCTTAATGGAAGAATTGAAAAGATCTATTTTAAATTCAAAGGCACCTATTTTCTTGGAAGAAGTTCAACGGGAGAAGAAATTCAAATTGGAAATAGATTCAAAGGCACCTATTTTCTTGGAAGAAGTTCAACGGGAGAAGAAATTCAAATTGGCTTCCAATTTGAATTCAAAGAAGTTGTTAGATGAGCTAATCTTCAGAGGCATTCAAACGACACTAATTTGAGAGCTTGAATTATAAAAAGCCACATGCTCGGGAGAAGAAAGGGAGAAAAACACACGCACATCATTCAAACAAGCACTTCAAAGTCAAAGTGATCATCTTCAAGCTTATTTATTTTCTTTCTCTCCCTCGTTGTAATTGCTTTTATTTCTAGTTGAGAGAGAAGAAAAAAATCTTAGCGTTATAGGATAAATCATTCTTGTTATACTAAGAGTATCCCTATACTCAAACGTATGCACACGTTGGTGTGGTTAGGGCTATTATTTCATGATTGTTTTGGGTTGACTAGATAGTAGCAGGTGAGGCTACGAGAAGGATAGTTCTTCTAAATTGTATCTAGGAATCTAATGGATCTGAGTTGACTAGATAGGAGCGGGTGAGGATTCGAGAGTTTTAAAGAAGGAAAGATCTTCTCAGTTGTATCTAGGATCCATAAGAAGTGAAATAATAGTTGTTTTATTCCTACGGGTTGGATAACCCTAGGCGGAGACGTAGGATGGTTTAGAACCGAACTTCGCTAACAATTCACGTGTTCTTTATATTTTATTCCACACTTATAATTAACGTTTTGTTTTCGTTCAGCAAAGTAGCAGGCTACTGGAATTATTTCAATGCCCTTCAAGCTCTGCTCAAGAGCTTGAGATCATCCCTTGAAGTTCCAATTCAAGACATTGAGATTCGATATCAAGCCCTCGAAGTTGTTGTTGTTGGAGACTTTGCGAAAAGATTCCATACTCTATTCAACCCCCCCCCCACCCCCCCCCCCCCCCCCCCTCCCTCTAGAGTATTTACATTATTGTCATTTGCTTTAAGTACTCGATTCTTCAATTCGTTAATATTATAACCTCAAAAGTTAAAACGTTAATGGGGATAAGTAGCTTCATTTATTGTTTGGAATTTAAAACCGTTCCGGAGAAGAACTATATATAATTTCGTCGTCCCAATCAATGTATGAAAATAACGTGGTTCACTTCCACATTCCAGGGACGTCTGGCATCTATCTCCGTCACTCCAATATATTCTAGTGATAGACTCCCTCTAATTTCGTCGCCCTAGAGCTTTCCCATTGAGTTCATCCACAAGCGACAACTCAAATTAAGTTCGTCGCCAAAACGACATCTAAGCGATGAACAAACTGTTGTCTGTAGCCCGAATGTAAATCTAGCGTAGTATAACTCACACATCTTAATGCACTTTTTCATTAGCATATGCTAACAAATGTAATAAAATTTTACATATGTAGTCTTCTATTATTATTATCAAATTAACGTTAAAAGTTCAACACATAAATATTAGAGTGAATAATAGAAAAGACAATCTCAATGGGAATTATTCACTCTAACAATAAACTCACTAAATTTTCATCAGAAAATTAACTATCTTGTACTTGTTATATTAAACTTGATATTCACTACTAAAAAAACAGGATTTAGCAACGAAAAATAGCAACGAATTTGGTAACGAATGACCGTGGCTAACCGGTTTAGCCACGAACTTGGCAACGGTCGGGCCATCCGTAGCCATATGCCTCGTGACTAAATTCGGGCCGATGTAGCTACGGAAAATAGCAACGAACTCATACCGTCGTGGCTAATTCTGTGGCTGGGTATGACTTAGGAATGTCGTGGCTGTGGCGACGACAATAGCTTCGGAAATGGTCATGGCTAATTTTGTTGCTGAGTTCGTTGCCAGGAATAGGTCATGGGTGTTTCTTGTTTCGTGGCTGAGTCATTGCTATGGTCGTGGGTAATCGCAATGCTTAGTTGGTTGCTACCTTTGAGGCTAGATTCGTGGCTTACGTTGTTGCGATTATTTGATTGTGCTATTTATACGATATAGAATACAAAACACAACATCAGGCATACAATGTACAACTAATGAGTCCAAATACAAAACACAACATCATGCACATAATGTACAACATCCATAAATACTACACCTAAGAAAAAACACACATTTTATGAATCTAGACACTAGTTTGAGAACTTCCGCCTTGTTCTTGCACCCAATGCTTCGCACTGGACCAGCTAGGAATTGAACTGCAATGAGGGCAAGGTTCCAGTTTTTCCGGCCAAGTATGAAATGAAATGACCTGTTCAATTACAAAAATATATAATACAAATCAAATACTAAATTTCATAAATGAAATATTGAATAAGTAAATAATTTTTTTTAAATAACAAGTTCATAAACAAAGCCATGAAAGATATACAATGCATTGATTCAAAACATCAATTAGGCCGAATTCAACACATACACACAATTTCCAGGTATCATAAACTCCCTAGGCACTCAATTTAGTTACCAGAATCAGCAGAGTACCTGAATCTCAAATGAAACTTCAAAATCACCCAAACACTGAAAATTTAGAAAAAACACAAAGCACAAAACGCAAAATAAAAAAAAAATCGGAGCTTTCATATCTCATCAGCCCTTTTTTCTTCCAGCCGGGAGCCTAAGATAACTAGATAAGGCCTAAGGGCTTCCATTATACCAATCCAAACAAACAGAAGATAAGCAAAGCGAAATGGCAACCGACTCATACACAGTCAGCCTCATCTTCAACTTCCAAGAGCTTGAGATAAAGAAATAGAGAAAAAAAGGAGAAACAGGTGTTTTTGTAGAGAGAGAGCAATGAAGGTAATAAAGCAGGGAGTACCTTGGCTTCAGAGGTCACCATGGCCGGTGGAAATACTCTCGGAGAAGGACAAATGAAGGTGGCGCTTCCTTCCTAAGGATCTGTTGAAGGCGGTGCTCCTTCCCAGCGGCTGTTGAAGGCGGCGCCATTTTCAGGCGAGCACCGTCCCAGCGGCTGCGTTTCTCCGCCATCTTCTTCATCCATTGAAGGCGGCGCTCCCTCCCAGCGGCTGTGTTTCACCGTCGGCGCCGTTCTTTGTGGGAGGAAGACAGGAGGGTGAAGAGGAGGACAAGAGTGGCTGAGAGGAGATCTGAAATCTTTGGGGAGAGAGATTACAGATCTGTAGAGTATGTAATTGAAACGGGAGAGGCGACATGGATCCTGGAAAAAGCGAATTGAATCTGTGAAGAGGGAGAGGCAAACAGATCTGTGAAGAGGGAGAGGCGGTGAAGAGGGAGAGGCGTCATTAGGGTTAGAACGTGAAAAGTTCAATTATATACCGCTCCTCCAAAATTTTCATTCCACCGCCTAAAATTCTAAAGTGCCGGAATGTTACCGCTCAAAATTTCATTTTACAGCTTAAAATATTTTCTATTCATCACCTAAAACATCGATAAAAAAAATTCCAACATATATTGGATTTTTCTATTTTGAAACTTACTAGTAAAATATAAAACATTAATATTATAAAATATTGATAAAAGTCAAAGATATCATTTTTTCAAAACATACATTTATAAAATGCTAATAAAAATTTATTAGTTATATAAGGCTTCATTAAACTTTTATTAGTCGCTTTTATCAATTTTCCTAAAAACATACTCTTATAGTATTTTAATAAGAATTTATTGCTTAATAAAAGGTTTTATTAAAAATTTATTCATTACTTATATGACTTTTCCTAAAAACATACTCCCATAATATTCTAATAAGAATTAATAACTCAATATAAGATTTTATTAAACATTTATTAGTTACTTATATGAATTTTCCTCAAAACACACTCTTATAATATTCTAATAAGAATTTATTAGTTAATATAAGGTTTTAATAAATATTTATTCGTTACTGATATGATTTTTCCTCTAAACATACCCTTATAGTATTCTGATGCGAATTTATTAGTTAATATAAGGTTTTATAAAACATTTGTTAGTTACTTATATGAGTTTTCCTCAAAACATACTCTTATATTATTCTAATAAGTATTTACTAGTGAAGATAAGCTTTTATTCAACATTTATTAGTCACTTATATGAGTTTTCCTCAAAACATACTCTTATTGTATTCTAATAGGAATTTACTAGTTAATACAAGCTTTTATTCAACATTTATTAGTTAATTATATGAGTTTTCCTCAAACCATAAACTTATAGTATTATAATTAGAATTTATTAGTTAGTACAAGGTTTTATTAGCTACTTATATAAGCTTTCCTCAAAACATAACTTTATAGTATTATAATAAGAATTTATTACTTAGTATAAGGTTTTATTAGCTGCTTATATGAGTTTTCCTTAAAACATAACCTTATAGTATTATAATAAGAATTTATTACTTAGTATAAGGTTTTATTAATTACTTATATGAGTTTTCCTCAAAACATAACCTTATAGTATTATAATAAGAATTTATTACTTAGTATAAGGTTTTATTAGTTAATTATATGAGTTTTCCTCAAAACATAACCTTATAGTATTCTAATAAGAATTTATTACTTAGTATAAGGTTTTATTCAACATTTATTAGTCACTTATATGAGTTTTCCTCAAAACATACTCTTATATTATTCTAATAAGTATTTACTAGTGAAGATAAGCTTTTATTCAACATTTATTTGTCACTTATATGAGTTTTCCTCAAAACATACTCTTATATTATTTTAATAAGTATTTACTAGTGAAGATAAGCTTTTATTAGACATTTATTAGTCACTTATATGATTTTCCCTCAAAACATACTCTTATAGTATTGTAATAACTATTTACTAGTTAATATAAGCTTTTATTCAACATTTATTAGTCACTTATATGATTTTTCCTCAAAACATACTCTTATATTATTCTAATAAGTATTTACTAGTGAAGATAAACTTTTATTCAACATTTATTTGTCACTTATATGAGTTTTCCTCAAAACATACTCTTATATTATTTTAATAAGTATTTACTAGTGAAGATAAGCTTTTATTCGACATTTATTAGTCACTTATATGATTTTCCCTCAAAACACACTCTTATAATATTGTAATAAGTATTTACTAGTTAATATAAGGTTTTATTCAACATTTATTAGCCACTTATATGATTTTTCCTCAAAACATACTCTTATTGTATTCTAATAGGAATTTACTAGTTAATACAAGCTTTTATTCAACATTTATTAGTTAATTATATGAGTTTTCCTCAAACCATAAACTTATAGTATTATAATTAGAATTTATTAGTTAGTACAAGGTTTTATTAGCTACCTATATAAGTTTTCCTCAAAACATAACTTTATAGTATTATAATAAGAATTTATTACTTAGTATAAGGTTTTATTAGCTGCTTATACGAGTTTTCCTTAAAACATAACCTTATAGTATTATAATAAGAATTTATTAGTTAGTATAAGGTTTTATTAGCGACTTATATGAGTTTTACTCAAAACATAACCTTATAGTATTATAATAAGAATTTATTACTTAGTATAAGGTTTTATTAGTTACTTATATGAGTTTTCCTCAAAACATAACCTTATAGTATTATAATAAGAATTTATTACTTAGTATAAGGTTTTATTAGTTAATTATATGAGTTTTCCTCAAAACATAACCTTATAGTATTCTAATAAGAATTTATTACTTAGTATAAGGTTTTATTCAACACTTATTAGTTACTTATATGAGTTTTTCTCAAAACATAAACTTATAGTATTCTAATAAGAATTTATTAGTTAATATAAGGTTTTATTAAACATTTATTTGTCACTTATATCAATTTTCCTTAAAACATGCTCTTATAGTATTATAATAAGAATTTATTACTTAATATAAGGTTTTATTAAACATTTATTAGTCAATTATATGAGTTTTCCTCAAAACATACCATTATAATATTCTCATAAGAATTTATTAATAAGTTAATACGTAGTATATGTTTTTTTCAACACTTATAATTTATATATAAAAAATTCATAGTCATATTTGGGCCTGTCAATGGGCAAATCCGGGAAAGTATAGTCATAGTTGGACCCATAATAAATTAAAGCACATTTGAGCTCAACCGTAATAGCAACGGATTTAGCCACGGATCGAGTCGTTGCTAAATACACATTTCATTCTACGGGCTAATAAGGTAATTGGGCCGATCATTTCTAATGGGCTATTGATCCATGCCGAGCCCATAACATTTGTTCTTCTTTGTTGGGCACGAATTCAACTACTATTCAAGCCCACTCACCCCATGTCCAACCCACCAACAATAACCGATCCAAGCCCACTCACCTCGTGTCCATTCAATCGTTGGATTTCTGATGCTGAATAGCCATGGATTTAGCCACGAGGTTGATGTTGTTGCCAAATCAGCATCGAATACAGCCACGAAATAAGCACTCGTAGCTAATTTCGTGGCTAATTACCACTAGCATCCACTTCTTCAACCACGAAATCCGCCACGGACATTGTGTTCGTTGCTATTAGCAACGAATTTGATGATGTGGTATTCTTGGGTGAACACCAGTCACAAAAATAGCCACAGTCAAGAACAGTCGTGGTCAATGTCATTGCTAGTGGCAACGAAAACAGGGTCGGCTGACATTTATGGCTAAAAATTCGTAGCTATTTCATGTTTTTTTTAGTAGTGATTACTCTTTTGCGGGGACTCTTTTGTGGGTTCAAGTCTCAACAACAACTGCATGTCACATAATATCATGGAAATACACATGTCCCTTCTCATCATTACTTGTAAGATCCCAAGTTCCCAACTCCTCTGCGTAGCTACTGCATGTTTTGATCCCCAAGTCCCGAACACATCTTCGATGGACAACCCCACGCACAACATGATACAAGTGATCCATCATGAAAATAAGAAAGATATTGTGCTCCTAAAATTAAATAAAAAATTATCGGTTATGTCCATATTATATACGTAGTATATCTATTTATAGTTATAGACTTATAGGTATACTTGGATCATTTTTTAATATAGTTGTTAATATCCATTAAAAATATCAATTCTTTTATTGGTGATATGTTTTTACTTCTTTTAATAAGTTAAAAAGTATATAAAATATATTTTTTTAAAATAGTTTCATTCTTAATTATTACTAATATTTTAACAAATAATAATAAATTTTATAATTTATATAATATTATATTATATGTGTGTATGTGTGTATGTTACATGCAAAAATTAAAATATCTGCTTTCTCAACATACCCGAGATCACCTTTACAAATAATTATAGAAAAGGGATTGTAGGAGTTTATTATTATATTTCAGCTAAGGTCATTCCTGACCACATAACTTAACACTATCGATCGTATAATGATAATGATGGACATCAAAATATTCGTTGATATATTGCCTTAAAAAAAAATCAGCACTATAATGCGTGTGGTCAAAGTCAAACAACATCATATAATTGAAATGGGGGAAACTATCTGCACGGTCAAAATATCGCCAATCACACGGTGGCGGTGACGAAATTGAAAACCGTAGAATAAATATTGTGATTTTAGTTTTGAAAACCGTAGAAAAATTCACGGTCACGGATTTGTAAATCGTGGGATTAGCTACGGTTACAGTTTTACAAACCGCAAAAAAAAAGCCCAAAAATTAAATACCAAACAAAAGCCCAATAAAAAAAACCCTAAAAAGAGGCCCAATTTCCCGCTGCCACAGTTTTGTAAACCGTGAGAACTGTGGCACGCGGATTCCCGATGACCTAGCCTTCTTCCCCCTACTGATGCCTTTGCAAGCGGGATTCCCATCAGGCCATCACACCAGCCGGCCACAGTTCCACAAACCGCAGGAACTGTAGCACGCGGTTTGCAATTTCCCGATGACATAGCCCTGTCGTGTAGCCCTGTGTAGCGGTGTCGGGTAGGCCTGCGAGATTCCTCCAACTGGTCAGCGGCCACAGTTTTGTAATCCGTGGGAGGGTGACCATAACTTCTATAAAACTCGACCCTTTCATTTTCATTCCGACTTCAATAATCAAACTGTAGTACACCTTCCTTCCTTCTCTCCAATGTAGCCTCCGTCCCCCAGTGGTTCTTCATCTCCCAACTATGGGGTGGAAAGGAATCAAAGCATGGAAGAAAGTAGTATTACGCCTGCGAGGTGGAGCCGGAGAGGGCGAGTCGGGCCCGTCGATCGACCCTCGTGTTGAGCATATGAGCGAGGTTAGTTTTAGTTTAATTTGTATGATTTTATGTGAAATTGTATGTGTAATTATATGATTAGTACTTAGGTGAAACCAAATTGCGGAACTAATTAGAACACGATTTGAAAAACAAAAATTTGTCTAGGATAATGGGTTAAACACCCAGATTTATTGTATGTGTAATTATATGATTAGTACTTTGAAGTTTCAACTTTAGTTTTTTGATTCATTGTAGTATACTCCGGAGTATTAGTTTGAACTTTATGTTGTTACCAATTTTACTATTAGTTTAAGAAAAGAAAATTTTATGTGGTTAAAAATTATAGTATTAGTGTAGAAGAAATGAAAAATTTATTGTTGATGAGCGAGGGTAGTTGAATTGTAGTATTATTGGTTAAGTATTTATGTGGAATTGTATGCAATCTTAAGATTATTAGGTGAAATTAAACTTTAAGAAACGAAAATGTAAATTATTAGCAATTTTGAAGTATAGGTATGATTTGTGTTTATTTATTGTATATGAATGACAATGTTTTGAGGGAAAGTAGTAGTTAAAATAAAATTTAGGAAATGAAGAAGATAATTGTTAAAAATTATGAAGACATGAAACTCAAAATTGTAACTGGAATATAAATTTTAAGTGCAATGTCATGCATATATATTAGTTCAGAGCGAATTGTTTATATGAACTTGTGAATAAATGTGAACGTGATTAGTTATAGGAATATGTGTATCAGTGTATGGGTTGATTAAATTTAAAGCACATAGTTTATATGAAGTTGTGAATTTGAAACAGACACTGAGACGGGCAGTTTCGCAAAGAGAGAGGGTTCGCCCAACTGCTTCAGCGCGAAGAGGCGATAGAGATAGACAGGGCGATATTCAGCCCGCTCGAGCTAGTACCTCGGCTTTACAGCCTCCGGGCGGCGTAGAAAGTACAGATCCCCCCTGCTTGGGTTAGTATATCACAAGGCGAGTTTGTTGGGGTCCAACCTCTTTCCGACTCAAATGCGGAAGCTGACGTTGGATCCATGAGGGGTGCTGGTTTACAGCCGGCACAAGACATGTATATTGACATTAGTGTGCCATTAGATCACCCGGTTGCGCAACAACCTATTGTCGAACAACCTGAACAGTGGGGTTGGGCATTACCACAGGATTCGGATTGGACAAGATCAGTGGTTGCAGATTTTTTCCAGACTCCAGTAGCGGCCTACCAATCCCCAGAAGTCCGAGTTCCTAATACTGCACCCGTGGTGGGTCCTAACTTCCAAGTCGGGCAATCTTCAACTCCCTAGATACCCTTAATTGCACCCATGGCGGGTTCAAATTTCCAATTCGGGCAATCTTCATCTCAGCAGGAACAAGTTGAAGACCTTGGGCGGGACACTGAAGAGGATGTACACGCAGCTGATCCTGATCCTGTACTCCTCCCCTTCAGCTCGATGTTGCACATCACATGCCACCGGCATAACATATGCTTCACTGTGGGAAACACCTCATTGAGGGCCTTTATGAGACCCAACTCGCGATCTGTAATGATGACATCTGGAAGCCTATGTTTGCACAAATGCTTAACTCTTCTCATTGCCAAGATGTAATGGTCCGCATTCTCCCTAGCCATGAATACAAATGCAATTGCAAATGTCCTCTTCGTGCTTGTTATCCCTACGATCTCAAGTAACGGCATTTGGTACCTATCAAGTGCATTACAATATTAAGTACAGTTAACACATCATATTATTTAGTTCTAATTATATATGATGAATATGGTCATTCTTACTGGTTTGTTTTATATGTTGTGTCCATGACGATGACATAAGGAAACAACCGAAGAAGATGTCGTGAGTCTGGATGTGCCAATATAATGTCGCTAACCTTGTTACCTTCCAGTTGAGGGGACTTTCTCGATACAATGTAGTATCCTTTTTGATCAAGCGAGTGTAATGCTTGTGGTAGATCCCTCCTTCCCTCCGTCTCATCTCTCTTCATATTCGACATGGCATTGTACACTTGTCGGATGTCGGTAACACACTCAATGTCGTCAATCTTCAGACCACGCAAGACATTGCGAGGTCTTGTCCCTATCGTAGCATCACGATAAACCATCTTTTGTTGTGTGGGTGTTATGCGACAGGCATAGGCATGCCCAAGCAGGGTTTCCGGGAGGTCGTGATTATGGGAGCCACATATGACATGCATTGTCCACTTATCGTCGTCATGTTGATGACCCTCAAGCTCAAATTCACACCCGCATCTCCTCGACGTCAATACCCTTGTCGATGCCGGGGGAAAATCCATATCGGTATCTGCTCTTTTTCTGCGCTCACCGTAGAGCTCACACACTAATCTGAAGGTTCCAAATCCAGTCCGGTTGTTCTTCCATGACCGGTGTATAACAAGAACCATGTTCTTTGCACGACCCACAAAACGAGCCCACCCCTTCATATTTTTCTCGTCATACCACACTCCGGCAAGCTCAAACATCGACGAATAATCGGTGCCCATTTCCATAGGTTGGTGTTGACTCTACATTTAAGTGCATTATCATATTTATTAATTATTATTTCACTACTATTTCAAATGATATATCAAAACTCATTTCACAAGTATATCGAGCTTTCATTTTAGAACTATAAATTATGTTTCATGCTATTCTTCTCGATTATTCTATATTACATTATATATCAAATATCATTTCACAATTATAAACTCTATTTTTTTAATAACACTATATCAAATATCATTTCACAATTATAAACTCTATTATTCGAATAACACTATATCAAATATCATTTCACAATTTCATACAAAAACATATTTCTTTCGAATATTCTATAAATTATAATGCAATATTGATTATATCGTACCTGGAGGTTCTGAACAAGTTCTTCGGTGTCACTGTAATAGTGGGGGTTTAATGGCACCTCATCTTGTGATACTTCTGGATCGGACATGATCAAATAAAAATAATTTAAGTAATAGCCTCACCGTTTAATCGATACCTTAACTTCACCTTGTGTTTCACACTAATTTCTCACTACTGCCGCTTTGTTTGCCTAGAATGAAAAGTGTCTCCCTCATTGCCCCCTTTTATAGTTTTTTTCTGGCGGTGTAACAATTTTCTTACAATTTGAGAAGCTGTTGCAGCGACAATTGCTACGGTTTTTAGATCCGTCGCCATATTATTCCCCACGGTTTTTGGAACTGTGGTTGTCCAGATTTTTCACGGTTTTCGGAACTGTGGAAACCACCGTGTATTTAGAGAGAAATTGGTCGTGCGCTCAGCAAACCTGAATTGAAATATAGAATAAAATAGAATAGGGAAAAAATGATACTCAATATACCAAAAAATCTCACCCTTTGCAAAAATGTCAAACCCTTATATAAAATGTAGTAAATGTTAAAAAGAGAATTTTTTTTAGCAAAACTAACAGGTCACCTTTATTACGGGTTAATGAATTTGAATAGGCTTTTGAAATTTTGGAAATTTTGAGCGGGATTTAAGGGATTAAGAAAGGAGAGAGAATGTTCATTCTTCACAAAATCAAATCTACAGACGGAGAGAGAGAGAGAGAGAGAGAGAGAGAGAGAGAGAGAGAGAGAGAGAGAGAGAGAGAGAGGACAACCACATAATCCGCCTAAGGATCCGACGAGAGGCTGAGGCAGCGATTGAGAGGCAGAAGCGGAGGATCCGACGAGAGGTGGAGGTGAAACATCCGACGAGAATCCGGGTACCATTTCAAAACAAGTAAGCAAACTCTAACCAAATCGCAACAAAAATTGGTCTTCAATGTTTGATTTTCGAATGGGGATTTCGGTGTGAAACCCTAAAACTCCATTTGTTTCGTGTCGTTTTGCCTGCAGGCAGTGTTCTAAAAATCGCGCCTAGGCACCGCCCAGGCGGCGCCTAGGTTCTAGAGGGGACAGGACCTAGGAATTTTTAAGCCTAGGCGGACCTCTAGGTTGAAATTTGTCCAGGAATCGCCTAGTCCCTCCTGGGCCCGCCTGGTCCTGCCTAGGCACCGACAGGGCCCGCCTAGGCACCACCTAGTCCAACGATTATTCAATTTTAGCTTCTAAGCATATGATTGGTTGACTAAGGGTTTTTTTATCCCCCATGTCGAGATGCATTTGCTTTTCAGTCGAACTTATAGTTTTGGATTTTAGGAGGTTAAGAGTTGTTAGTCAGACATGTACTTTTGCGTTTATTTACTTTAGTGTTAGTTAACTACTACAAATTTGGGTTTATGAGTGATATTATGGATTATTATTACATTATATGAATTATTTACAGGTGTTATTCGTCAAAATATAAGGAAATAATCAAGTTTGTTCTAAGTCCGCCTAGGCGCCGCCTAGGCACCCACCTAGCCGCCTAGGCGCTAGATGGCCACCCGCCGCCTACCGGCCGCCTAGCGCCTTTTAGAACATTGCCTACAGGTCACAAAGATGCAGAGCTAAAGAAGAAATAAGAGAAGGATTCCGGTGAGAATAGTGGGGACGAAGGAAGAAAGAAAAGGCATCGAGAGAGGAGGAATCCGACGAAGGAGAGATAAGCAGAGGTGAAGGGAGAAATTAAGAAGAGGAGGCGGCTATGTTTGAGTATTTAGGTTGCTTGTTATGTGAATGTGCACTCATTCATCTTCTTCTAATTGCATCTTTGTTTGAACACTTGCTCGTTTCCAGTTTATGTAAATGATGTGGGAATTTTCTGAGATTAATTATATCTCACAAGGCATAGTCTTCCATTGGTTGAGACATCGGTTTTATTGGCTAGACAACAGTAGTTATTACACTTGCTAGTAAGCGTAAATCGCATATATTCGGGTTTTGCATCTCAAGCAACCAAAACGGACAACCACATACTATAACTGATGTACATATATGCAAAATAACAAAAACCAACCTTCGGTAACTCAAAGAATGTCGTTTATCCTAGCTATCCTTAAGGTGGGAAGTTCCTGAGTTAGATGAGATTCGGCAGGGGTTAGTCTTATATTGGCTAAGAGATCGTAGTGAGTGGCTAGGCAATAGTAGTTACTGGCTAGTAAGCGTAAATCGTAACTTTTTCTTTTTTTTTAGGCCAAGTGAAACCAAGTATAGGGTTGTATGAAATTTTTGTGTGTTTCAGCACCTAGTTAGTATTTCTTTTTACTTTGTAACAAGCTTTGAGGACTTCTTCACCTTGCCACGCCACGCTTGCTTATGTCCTCCGACACTTCCGGCGAAGGAACTCTTCCCGAGACGGGTACCTGCTTGTCTCCGTTATCTTGCTCCTGACAGACCCAAATGGCATGCTCTCCTCTATGAGCATTGCCCCCTCCTCCATATCCATGTCGGCAGCTTCACCTTTCATCTCCGGAGCAACTATTGTCGGTTTTGCCCCGATTTTCTGGTTTATCTTGCCAGTTGTGTGAATTTATGTGTCAGCTGAATTGTTGTCTTTGCCATCCAAATAGTTATCCATGTCATACTCCAAATTGAGATCAAGATACAATTTAGACCCAACTTTACTTCAATTTTTTTTTATAAACATATATAAACTAGGTGTCTATATATAGATAAAATTAAATTAAGTTCAAAAATAAATTTATTTTTTAATTTTAAGAAATAAAAATGGATGAAAATTAGTTTAAAATAATTAAAGTGGATCTCTCTCTCCTCCTCTCTCTCCCCCCTAGGCAGTGGCGTCGTGGCGGATCTTGAAACTGTAGATTGAGGGGCGGAAAATTACAATAAAAAAATTATATGTAAAATTAAACCCCTATAAGCTTCGAGTTCTCGGGTATAACCTCCTAATTTGAATTTCTCGAGTATGACTATATTATTAAGGCATGAAGTGTTACAAATGATAATTACGATATTATTAGTTTTGTAAATGATGTAGGAAATAATTTACAAATGCTTACAACTTTTTGCTCAGATATCAGAATTGAGCTTATAATATATCAAATCGAAGCTATCGGTGAGAGGAATATGTATGTTAAATTTTATTTTCGATTGGGGGGAGACTGCCACTCCCGTCTAGGCCTGTCCACGGGTCACGGGTCAACCCGTGACCCGATGGGTTTGGCGGGTCGACGACCCGGCGGGTCCGGGTCAAGCGGGTCGCGGGTCTTGGCGGGTTACGGGTCCGGGTTAGGGTCGAGCATATTTCAACCCGGCAACCCGGCGGGTCCGACCCGTGGACAGGCCTACTCCCGTCCCTAAAGAGGATCCGCCATTGCCCCTTGGTTACCTGCAACCGGCTACGAAGTTGCCCAAAATTTTTGCAAAAAGGAGATATTATCATTTCCATGCAAATTATTCTCCACATGGTTATTTTTGGTATAATGGTGCAAATTGGCCTAGAATTGGTCCCATTTTCCACTTGTACGTAGTTTCTCCCAATGAAGATCCTCTACATCACTATATACTCCACTTCCTACAACACAAAAATATTTTGAGATTTATTTAATCTTAAAAAAAAGGGGAATTACTAGTAAATACCCCACTTTGGTAATTGGTTTGCAAAAATACCTAGGTTTGAAAACAATTGCATCAATATATGAAAATTTGCAAAAATACCTTATTTAATTATCAAAACTACCACCACCCCAAAAAATCAGGAAAAAAAAAAGTTAAACATTTTTGGTATTTATAATTTTTCTTATATTTTTAAATTATTTTTAAATAATTAAATAAAAAAATCTGGAATTAAAAAAAAATTAAATTTCCAATCCTAATCCCAACAGTTAGCCCCCGATCGACCCAATCCCAATTCCTAACCCGAACACACAAGAGTCGCCTGACCAACCCTAAGTCTCAGGCGCTCTAACCTTAGCTCGTACTAATTCTCCGGATCTGTCGCTGTCCTCACCCTTCGTCGCATCGCTCACTCTCCGACGCAGTCATTCTCTGGCTCCGGCTCCATCGCCGGCCTCTACTGTCTTAACCCGTGCTCGACCCCAAGAGCAGCCCGACCAACCCTCCGACCTTAGCCATATCTCTTTACTCAATCTCCCGCTGAATTTTTATCATATCCTGTCAATGTTTATATTTGGATTGTCAATGACAATATTCATCCTGTCAATGTGATAATATTATGGTTTCAAGATATATATTGACAATCCTTTTATAAATATGGTTAATAATCCTGAAGATATGATTTACCGTATCTTCAGCGATTCTCTCATCGATTATAGCTTCAATCTTGTCAAAGTAAACCTTTAATTGCTAGTTATGATATGGATAAAATCGTGTCTTTATTACTCATGTCCTTGTGAACAAATAACTTTGTCATCTTGGACAGACCTTTAATTGCTAGTTATGATATGGATAAAATCGTGTCTTTATTCTCTTCCCTATTATAGACTTCATCCTGTCATTATTAATTATTAGCTTTGTTATAAATAACCTATATCCTGTCAATAACAAATTTTATTCTTGTCACTATTAATTATCTTACTAGGACAGCGATTTTCATCCGGCTAGTTTAATTATTTTTAAATTTCTGAGAAAAAAATTTTAAAACATTATTTTAATATATATTTCATTATTTTATATATTTTTTACTTTTCTTTTAATTCATTATTTTTTAGCACAAATGACCTATTTTTTTAGCACAAATGACCCACCTATCCTATTTTTGCTATTCTCATAAAACGGGTATACTTTTGCAAACCGAACACCAATTTGGTGTATTTCTGCAAATCGGCCTAAAAAAATTATATTTATATTACAAACATCTATTTTTATATATTCATAAAATTTTATTTTAAAATATCATGTTTTAAAATGTTTAATAATTATAATTTGTTAAATACTGGCTTTTTAATTTTTTAAAAGGGTAAAACATGATTTTTAAAAATAAAATTTTATGAATATATAAAAATAGATGTTAGTAATGTAAATATATTTTTTATAATTTTTTTTGAGATTAAATAAATGTCAAAATATTTTTATGCTGTAGGGAGTGAAGCATAGAGTGAAGTAGGAAATCTTGATTGAGTTTCTCCTATTTTAAAAAGTCTTTTTAATATTCATTAAACATGGAAAACTTTAGTATCCGATGTCACTATTGAAATTATAATTCCCCGTTGCCATATATAGTTGCACACGCACATTCCGTTTTGCACTGCACTTGTTTGTAGTGACGTAATATACTATTAATCGATATAAAACAGATCTTGGTATACAATAAACAAATTTCTACATTAATTAGTGGCTTTCAGAAAATAGTAGCATATAATTTATTATAATTATAATCATTTTAATTAATTTAAAATTTTGTACGCATCACTCGTTAAATTGCAACTTGCAACTCATAGAGGCCAAAGTTTCCAATTGTGATTATATATGTAACAAATAACATTAATATAAAGTGCATCAAATATTATACAGATCGATGTGATCGATATCGATGTACCTTTTTTTTTAATCACAAAAACTGATTGATTGTCGGTATATAAGAGATATTTCATACGGAGTATTTCTTAATCAACGTGTGATATACATTATTCCTAAAATACTGAGATTTCAAATGCCATTATTTTACATATATTGCAAACGTACTATATAGAAAAATAATGTATCACTTTTATTTTCCGTTTAATATTTATGTATATTTTTTTGAATTATAATTTTTTTTAAAATCATATATATTTTTATAGATGAAAAGAATTCGGATAGACAATTATGAACGAGTAATTTGTCTATCAAGTGCATCCTGACAGGTCATTCGGGTCGGGCCACTTCGGGTCTCGGGTAAAAACGGATTCCGGGTATTTTCGGGTTGACTAGAACCCGGGTTTGACCGGGTTTCGGGTCATTTCGGATCGATTTCGGGTTTGTCAATTTTTTCTTTTTTAAATTAAAAAAATTATAATTTGATAGTTTTGTGATCAATTTTAATTATATATAAAAAAATTTAATTATATTTAATTATAAATCAACCCGGTCAATCGGGTCACCGGGTCAATCAGGTCAAAATTACCGAGTCAACCGGGTCACTGGGTCTAGGCCTGATACATGAGCCGAGTAGCTCGGGATCGACTCGGGCTCGACTCGAAAAAAGCTCGACTCGAGATCGCTCGAAGGTATATATGAGCCGAGTTCGAGCCTGTTTCTGAGCTCGAATCGAGCTCGAGTAGCTCGTCGGCTCGTACCCTATTGGTAAATCCATAAATTAACACCCCCGTCCCCCGTACCAAATTTCTAGGGTTTGCTCCCATCTCTCTCTGAGAAGCTCACCAATGGCGCTCTCGAGTGCTCGATCTCCCATTGCCACCCTCTTCAACGCCTTCCTTCGCCCCTTCTCCATCACCTCCGCACAAGCCATGTCGATTCCCAGAAGCTCGTCGATTCCCAGATCCCCGGCACCGGCCACTGCCTTGTTCGCCTCCCCTCCGGTTCCCAAAAGCTCGTCGATTCCCGTTGCCGCGCCACCGTCGGCACCGTCTCCAACCCTAGCAACGGCGCCAGGAAGCTCCACAAAGCTGGCCAGAATCGGTGGCGCGGCTGGAGGCCGGAGGTCCGTGGAGTGGCGATGAATCCCGTTGATCACCCTCACGACGGTGGAGAGGGCAAGAGCAAAGGGAACCATTCCCAGACTCCGTGGGGGAAGCCGACGAAGAGCGGCTACAAGACTGTGTCGCCTAGGAAGAAGAATAGGGCTTATACTATCTGACATCTCTTTGTTAGAGGAATTCTTACACCTCTTTGATTTTGCAGATCTAATTTGGTTTTTGCTGTTCATTTGATGCTTTGATTTTGCAGATCTGATTTTGCAATTGACTCACCAGCGGGGCAACGGCGCAACCTTCATCCCGAACCGACGAGCTGCTCTTTCTCCTCCCCTCCCCTGTGTTTCCATTTCTCCGGCGTCGGTAACCGATGAGTGCTTCCTCTGCACTTTCCTCTGCTCTTTCTCCTCCCCTCCCCAGTGGTTTTTGCTGTTTCCTTTTTGTTCAAAGTCTGAATGTACTAGATTCAGTTTGATTTGTGGATCTGTTGGTTCATTAGATTTTTCAGCTTGGTGCTTAATGTTATGGTGTATCCTATTAGTATTTGTCTCACTTTAAAACGAAGGTGTTCATGGATTCAGACTCTACTATGGTACTGATCTTGATATCCATTTTAAAATTAGGATGCCTTTGTTATGGTTTTGTGCTAAATTGTTTTACTGAATTTGGTACTGATCTTGAGATCACACGATGCCTTTGTTATGGATTCAAACTCTACTATGGTACTGATCTTCAGATCTATTTCAGTAAAATTGTTTTAGTGAATTTGTTATTGCTGTTTTATTGGTTTTCAGTTTGATTTGTGGTTTGCTAAGGGAGATTGCTGAGTTTGTTATAGTTGTGCTGAATTTCTTGACTAAGATTTGTTTTGCTTCATCTTACCAGTTTATTGGATAAAGAAACAAAGAGTTGAGCTTCTTACTTGTGGAGATAATGTCCCTTATTGACCAAGTAAGTCAAGCAATTTCTGGACTAAGATTTGTTTTGCAATTCCTCGATGATTGAAATTAAGGTAATTCCATCTCTCATTTTATTGCATTTTAGTTATATGATTTTAGTTACTTTGAATTTTAGTTATATGATTCTACTTATTTTCTCTCTAGTTGCTGCGTTGATGTTGCTTGAATCTTGTTGCTGCTGCTGTAATGTTGCTGCTGCTGTAGCTGGATTGCTGCTATAATGTTGCTGTTTCCCTCAAGATGGTGTGGAATGTTGCTCACTTTAATTTCAATTCCAATTGGGTTTTGTTTGCTGAATTAATTCTAAATCTTTGAATGCTACCGGAATGTTGCTCACTTTGTTGATATAATGTTTGAATTTTAATTGCTGAATTTTAATTTCTGTTTGCTGGGTTAATTGTTGAGCTTTAATGTTGCTCACGTTAGTTTCTGAATTAAACCGAGCTCATCGAGCTCATCGAGCCCGAGTTCGAGCTCGTAACGAGCCCAATCGAGCCTATCGAGCTCGAGCTCGAGTTCGGGTTCGAGGACAAACGAGCTCATCGAGCCGAGCTCGAGTTCTTCACCAAGCTCGCGAGCCGAGCTTGAGCACATATATATACTCGAATAGAACTTGAGCTCGAGCTCGAGCTCGGCTCGTTTATAAACGAGCCGAGCTTGAACAACTAGTACTCGAGCTCGTAGGCTCGTATATCAGCCCTAACTGGGTCGAAACCCAGATTACCCAGAAAATTTTCGGTTTTTCGGGTTCGGGTCGAAAAAAAATTTCAAGTAAAAATTTTTGGGTCTTGACCCAAAAAATTCCGGGAAGTTGGGTCGGGTTTTTCGGGTCGGGTTATGTTTTGACAGATCTAATCCTGGTAGATAAGGTTAAGAATAAGAAAATTTACAAGTTATTGGTATGATTTCATTTAAAAAAATATTATTTATAAAAATAATTTTATACTCATTTTTTATAAATTAAGGTATGAAATTAATTTAATTTTGTTATGTAGGTTTTATTATTATAAAAAATATGTATAGATAATAAAAGATAAATAAGCAACTGGTGGTGCAGCAGAGGGTCTCTCCTTCTCTTTTCCGCACAACTCCAACGCAGTAGCAGCAGCAAAAGACTACTTAGATACTATGTGAACCAAGCCTTCACCACCAACAGAGTTCACGGTATCAACCTTCAAACTTATAAGCTTGTAATTTTACTATACAATTCAAGGAATCAAGATCCTCTTTCTCTTGAAATTATTAGAGAATGTAATTACTGTCATGACAAATCTAAATTATACTTGCTCATTTGGCCAAGGTTTAATTACTTAATACCCCTTCTTCTTTTACTTGAATTGAGCAATCTCAATAATAAAAAACACATAATCCATATTCAGTATCTCTGTTTTGGTTCGTATGCCTCTCTAGCGGTTTCATCTGGTCTCCGCCGCTCGGCGGCGTTGCTGCTGGTTGGCCGGTTCATCTGGATCCGAGTTGGTTGTTCTGGGCTCTTCAATCTCCCTCTCCTTCGTACTCCGTCACTATCCCCCTGGTATGATTTCTATCCTCGTATTAATCTCTACCTCTTCATTATCCGACTCTCGGCGGTATTGTCTCTATTTGGCTCTCTGCCAACCCTAAGGTTATATTTCTTCCTCTCAATCACACCCCCTAAACTCATCGGGACAACCTCCCACAAGCTTATCGGGATAACCTCCCACAATTTCGGGATAACCTCCCTACATACCTTTGGGATACCCTCCCGACAAACCAGCTGTAATAACCATCTGCAATGCCGGGTCATTATTCCGACCCTAACTTACCCGAGTAGACCCACTGCTAATGAAGATACAAGTCATACAACTAATAAACATCACAAGTTTGCAGTCATTTTGTCAACTGCATTCACTGTCTACTACCTTACTATATTCACTTCATGAACTAATCTTCTCATATGGCAGACTCCCGGACTCGCACTCTTTGCTACCAACTGCGGGCTGGACTTGTTTCCCCACGTACACAATCAATTAATCAACTATGACAGTAGCACAAGCTACACATTATCTCTAACTAAAATTATAAGATATATACATACTCATCAACACACTCATCTACGTGGCCTCTATGGTAGATCTCACCTCTATTCTACACTAAATGCTTACTATATTAGCATCTTGCACCAAATGTTTAATTACAGATCTATGTCAATTGTTCATTTTGACTCGACTAACTCTTGGTTCAATGGGATATTCTTTACTTTAGATTTATGCTTTATCCTTGGAGGCATACTACAAGATTCACACCAAACCCGGCTGCTACCTCAACCATCCATCTATGCATCACTCTCCATCAACAGGTCTTTCATTTTAACAACTATGACTTTCCTTTGTGGTTTTGTTATGGTTGTTAGCATTTCTGGTGCTTTCTGCTCTAGTCAGACCCTTGGCTTGGACATTAATTTTCTGAACCGCCTAAATACAATAGGCCTTGGTGCCAATACTCAAATTTACCTATCACTCGTTACATACAGGATACAACAACTAACAACAACAACTCAGAATTCTATCTAATCCAAGAATCGTCGGGGTTTGTATTTCTGCAATACAGAATCACTCGAACACTCATAGAGATAAAAAAAAACTAAACAATGACCCGAAATCTATCAAAATGTACAACATTAATTGGCGAGTCTTTACTTTTTTAAGTAAGATTCTAACCTTCCTATGTACCATTTCTCCCACAATTGGTTATAATGAAGTTTAGCTTCTAGAATGTAAGGGGCCTAAGTAGAAAGAACGTTTGGACTCACATTGAATCTACCACTAAAGCAGAACACATAAAAATCTTAATGCTAGCCGAAACAAAATTAACAAATCCTTCTTCGGAAAAGTGCTGGAAGAAACCGGGTTTTGATAAAATGTTCTTCTGTCCGTCAAATGGACTGGCAGGAGGTTTATGCCTTCTTTGGAAGGAATCCCTTTTCCAGAATGAAACTTTTACTATTAGAAACTCTACAGACCGTATCATCCAGACAGACTACACGAACAAAGCTCTTAATATTAACATCGAAATTTTATTTGTTTATGCAACACCTTATGCAAATGAAAAAAACTCTTTCTGGGCATCACTCTCAGACTATATACGCAATGCAAAAGGCGATCTTATTATATTGGGGGACCTAAATGAAATATTAGAGCCGAACGAAAAAAAGGGTGGAAAGCTTCCATCTGCAAATATACAAGACTACATGATATTATTAGTACTTACAACTTGGTAGACTCCCCTACATGTGGAAACAATTACACTTGGAGAAAACACGAACATGGTAATGACAATATATTTGAAAAACTAGACCGTGTTGTGATTAACCACTCTATCCTAAAAGAATTCCCCAACCTATGCACCAAAAACCACGCTTTTTTAAAATCAGACCATGCTCAGATTACACTGGACCTCATGGATAACCTAAAACCAAAATTACAGCCTTTCAAGTTTGAAATGGCATGGACAACGAAACCAGAATATGAAGCAGTTGTGCGCTCTGCTTGGAGGCTTGACTCTCCCGGCTCTCAAATGTTCAAATTAACAAAGAAACTGCAAGAGGTCAAAAGAAAAAGCAATCTATGGAGCAAAGTAACGTTTGGAAACGTCTTTCGCCAAATTAAACAAGTAGAAACAGAATTACTGGAATTACAGAAAAATCTTTGCAATGCTTATAACCAAAACCTGGATAACAAAATCAAAAGGCTCACAACAAAGCATACCTCTCTCATTTCCTTCCAACAAAAATATTGGGGGCAAAGGGCCAAAAGAATACACGTAAAATCAATTGACGCTAACACAAAATACTTTCATAAAATTGCAACTGGAAGACGAAACAGAAACATAATAAAGCACCTTCAAACCACCCCTGGTATAACACTCAGCAGTGAAAAAGACATCAGAGAGCTAATCAAGCAGGACTTCAGTCAGAGATTTTCACAACAACCCAGACAACAAATACCAAGCAATTTACTCCATCATGTAGGAAATGAAATCTCGAACGAAGATAATGATTGGCCGACTTGCCAAATCACAAATTCTGAAATAAAGAATGCGGTTTTCAGTCTTGCCAATGACAAATCTCCAGGACCTGATGGGTTTCCTGCTGGATTCTTTAAAAAATACTGGCACATAGTTGAACCATCCGTCATAAAGGCGGTCAAGAGCTTCTTTCTGAGTGGAAGAATTCTAAAACAGACAAACCACGCGTTCATAGCATTAATACCGAAGATAGACAACCCGACTACAACATCTCACTATAGGCCTATCAGCCTATGCTCAACAACATACAAAATTATATCCAAAATACTAGCATCAAGACTAAAAAGGATTATCCCCAAAGTAACAAACCCACTTCAAAGTGCCTTCTCTTCTGGCAGATCAATACAGGATAACATCTTAATTGCAAATGAAATATTCCACTCCTTCTCAAAGAAAAAAGGAAATTCAGGTTGGATGGCTGTCAAGCTTGACATGGAAAAAGCTTTTGATATGGTGGACTGGAACTTCTTACTCTCCACCATGCTTAAACTTGGTTTCTCACCCAAATTCACGGAATGGATCAAAGAATGTATTACAACTGTAACATACTCAGTACTAGTAAATAATGAACCCACGGATATGTTTTTCCCCAAGCGGGGATTACGCCAGGGATGCCCGCTCTCACCATATCTATTTTTAATAATATCAGAAATTCTAGCTCGAGGGCTAAAACATGAATCAGAAAGGCCGCAAAGCCATCTAGGAATCAAACTAACACGCGGTGGTACGAAAATCCCCTTCTTAGCCTTTGCCGACGATATTGTCATCTTTGCATCAGCAACCAAAACCGGCTGTGACCAAATTAACAAAGTACTACAAGAATACTCATCTTTGTCAGGACAACGAGTGAATAGGTACAAATCTCAATTCCAAACATCCGGAAATGTTTCAACCACACAAAGAAATCTTATTCGAAATGATCTTGAAATAGCACACACCCCCAAATTGGGGAGCTATTTGGGATGTCCAATCATTGAAGGACGAGTGACGAAGGACGAATTTAAAGACTTATTAACAAGCACTAAGTCACAGCTACACAGATGGAAGGCGAATTGCCTGTCACAATCGGGTCGTTGTACCTTGATCAAAACGACGCTAGCTGCTAAACCTTTACATATAATGCAATGCTTTATCCTACCCAAATCTGTTCACACAGAACTTGATAAAATCAACCGAAACTTCCTTTGGAACAAGGGCCCGAATCACAAACCCCTCATTAGCTGGTTTGAGGTTTGTAAAACCAAGGAATTGGTCTTCGCAGCTCTGAGGACATGAATAAAGCCCTTCAGATGAAATTACTATGGAAACTATTAGCAGAACCATCTAGCCCCTGGGCTACATTAATTAAAGAAAAATACCTCAAAGATCAAAACATTCTGAATTATCACAAGAATGGGTCCTCTTCTTGGCAATGGACGCATTTAATAAAATTATTACCTTTATTCAAGCAAGGTCTAAAATGGTCTATTGGGGATGGCTCATCTATTAATTTTTGGCGGGACCGGTGGCTAGGCTCTTCGCCGCTAAATTCACTAATCTCGGGAACACAACAAATTGAAGAAACAATCAACATAAATTATTTCCTAAAACAGAATAAAACATGGGACCAAGATAAATTACATGAGAATCTACAGAACGTCATTCCAAATGACATAATAGAAGCAATCAAAACAACCCCAATACCACAACACATCCATGTTGATAGACTATATTGGAAATGGAGCAAAAATGGCTGGTTCAGCACAAAGTCTACAATTGACATGATACATAGACACAAAAACCATGAAATTTCGGATATAAACTAGGTTTGGGGGCTAAAGATTCCTCCTAAAATAAAAACTTTCCTTTGGAAAATCCTTAAGAACGGAATACCAACTACGGTTAATTTTGACCGTAGTTGAAAAGAAAAAGAACCAAATGGGAACTCCCTCCAAATGGAACTTATAAACTGAATTTTGACGGTTCTCTCTCCCCTGATGGTAGGGGCACGTATGGCTTCATCCTTCGAGATTCCGTTGGTGCTCCTATTTTCAGTGGCTCAGGAACCTCACCAATCACCTCGGTTTGTGGATGTGAAAGCATGGGCCTTTGGAAGGGCCTGCAAGCCGCAAAAGAACTGAAAATCATGAACCTAATCATTGAAGGAGATAACTTAACGATTATCAAAAGTCTAAAAGGTATGGGGAAGCCTACTGGAGACTTTGAAATGATTGTCTCGGACAGTCTAGTCTCGCTGGGCTTCTTTAGTTCTGTTGAGATTCATCATGTCTTCCGTGAGGCAAATCTGGTGGCTGACCGCTTGTCACATATTTTCTTTGCTTTAAACGGATCTATGACTCCTGATGATTCTCTGTTGTGTAGTCTCATCCGCAAGGATGCCCTTGGCTGATAGAGCTTAGCTCTATGGCCAAATTCTTTTCGTTTCAAAAAAAAAAAAAAAAAAAAACTAAAGTGATTGAGAATATAGAAAAAAAAAGAGATAAACATTTTATCTCTTTTATTAATTTAATAGTAGGTATTTTTTATGTAGGTTTTATCTTTTTTTTTTTTCTATTCCTAATGGTGCATTAATTGGTGCGTTCCATTCAAGTAAAAAAAATCACATTTGTATTACTTCCACGCCTTAAGACTCCCGCAAGCAAATATATTAAAGAAGTTGAACTTCTATTCTATGTCCTTGAGTCTTTTTATCCTATGTCCTATCAAATAAAGAAGTGATCATAAGAAATTAATATTAAAAAAACTAAAAATATTTTAAATTTAAGAAATCTTTCTCAATTGATTGTTATTCTATTACCTTGGGGCATAGAATAGAAACCCCGTAAAGAAAATCCTTTATAATGTGATATTTGCAATAAAATCTCTCATTAGTTATAAAATTATATTGATTGAGGCTTTAGACAAGATCCCAAAACGACTATTGTCAAGACAATTTTAAATAATTTAACGCAGGTCCTTTTCACTTTTTTCAAACAAATTACAAAAAGATCCAAAGCTCTCATCTACGAATCAAAGCGAATGAAAAAAAAACCTAAATCCGTCGAATGAATTGTTTGCTCGAACACTTACCAAAATCGGAGAAATTTATCAAGGAGCGAATTGACCGACACTCACTTTCGTATGTCGATCAATTTGGATGATTATCGAATGGCATTCAACGGTTATTTGTAGTCGTCGTTTGAAAAATCTGTCGAACTCGGAGCGAACGAGCTAAATAAGGGACCTCAGCAAATGATGTTGAGGGTACAAAAAAGGCTCGGCAAAAGTTCTTGAGGGTATGAAGGAACCTCGGCAAAAAGTGGTGAGGGTACAGAAGAGGCTCGGTGATAGTAGTTGAGCATATATCATCGCCTCGTGAGATCTACACGAGCCTTTTGCCCGATAGTAAGCCATGAAAAAACGTCACAAAAACCAACTCTAATCGCAACAAAACGAGCAATTTCTTTCGTTCTCGTTACAATTGCTACTCAAATTTCAACTCAAACAACACTCAAATCAACAACAATCAAACAAAACACACAAACAACAACCAATTTCATCAATTTCAATTCTAATTTCAAACCCTAAAACACACAATTTCTTCAAATAAAAACCATTAAAATCAATTGTAAATGAAGCTTCTTGACTTAAATTTGGTAGATCCGTTGAAAACCCTCGCAAATCTACCGCAATGAACAAGGTATGAGTGATTTCTCTCTATCGTTTGTGGCTCGTCCAAGTGAAGCGAGGTTGAATAGCGTTAGTTTTCAATTCTTCTCTCGGGCAGATTTGTAATTGTATTTTTAGAATAGGAAGAACTTGTGTGCAATTTTATGAAAATGGTCTTGTCAATAGCCCTTTTTCCATCTTGCCTGAAGCCCTTATGAATTATATTTTAAAAAATCAACTACAAATTTGGTTTCCTTCTATAAAAACACTATTATTACGGGGCTAATTTTAGTTTAAGTTATATAATTTGAATAACACGTTATAAAATATTTTTGCAATAAAAATTTTCTTAACTTATTAAATACAACTGGGGGAACAATATTATAGGCTATAAAATATTATAATAATTAACTATATAAGCTCTAATATGTTTGTCTACTGTTAAAAAAAAAACTAAATTAGTTATAATATACTACCTCTGATCCAAAATATATGTCGTTTGACTTTTTAACACGTATTTTAAGAAGGTAAAAATTATATCAAATATTAACTTTTTTTAAATTATTTTTTTACAACTTAGTATTTGTTGGTAATAAGTATTAGATTGTAAAAAAAACAATAATAAAAAATTTAATATATTATATAGTTTTTAACTCCTTAAAATACGTGTTAAAAAGTCAATCGACGTGTATTTTGGATCGGAGGGAGTAATAATTTTTATTTGTCAATTAAATGATGAACATTTTAATCAAATTAATGAGGCAAAAAGAAAAAGAATATCTAGAGTTATTATGCAAAAAAAAATGAATAATATTTCTTCTACTTGAAATTTCTCACTTATTGCAAAAAGACGCTTATATTTATTTACTTATTTTAAAACAAAATTAAATAATACGGAGTATTTCTTTTACTCACATTAATTAGCTTACTTATTGCAAAAAAAAAAAAAACCTTTTATTTCTTCGTTGATTACTATGTAAGAAAAAAAAAAGTAATGTTTTCATACTTTTACTCCTTCCTATTTATAGAAGTAAAGAAATCACATTTGTATTGCTTCCCCGCCTTAAAACTACCGCAAGCAAATATATTAAAGAAGATCTCAATAATTATAGATTATAAAATTATATTTTAAAATCAACTATAAATTTGGTTTTTTTTTTAGGAAAAAATTCTAGGTCAGACAAACGTGATCGTCGAGGCCGACAAGTCAACAGACGGATAACTGTTTAAAAAAACATAAATACAAATTGGTGCAAAATAAAGGCCAGAACACTACAAAAGGTGAAACAAACACACAACTAAACCCAACAGGAGGAAGACGTAGACGAAAGACGAAACCAAGCACAACCCTGAAGCAGCGCCGTAGGCTAGCGACACATCAGGAGTCAGATGTGGGCATTGAAGACGAACCTCCAAGGAACCATTCTTCCAGAGAAAGGGGACGTCTCGATACACACTACCACTACCCCAACATATCACGACTCTGACTATCATAACCACATCAAACGAAGAAGAAACTCTCGTCACGCCAAACGTAAAGTCACACAACGCCTGAACCGAGTGCACTAGAATATTATTTATTATAATTTACTACTTTTAAATTTATTTATTTAATTTCAATTTTCCTACGGGTCGGCTTTGGGCCGAAGGAGTTGCCTTGGCCCAAAGCACACATTTCGGGCCCAAGGGTTGCAAGCATTACTCACACGAGTATCGACCAAACAGGTGCATCAACCTGGCCGCCGATCGAACCTTAGCGACGGGCCAAACCGTACTCAGAGGAAGCCAAGAGAAGGGACGGAGACTCCGATTAGAGGCTCAATTTAAGCAGAAGGATTGATGATCGGCACACCTGAAACGAGGAGGAGAAGGGGTGGTCAAGCGACGAGGAGAGGAGGTGGCTGAAGCCGAGGTTCATCGCGTGTGGGGAGGCGGATTGTTGACTCCTGGAGGAGGGTTGAGACACCCGAAGAGGGAGGACTGAGCTCTTGAAGAAGGGTTGAGGCTTTCGAAGGAGGTTTTTCACTTAAATCAGAGGTATCTGGGCCATCCGACCATCGTGAAGTCGGTTGTTTGAGCCGTCGGAGAAAAACCCCCAAGAATTCGATATAGCTGAATCTACTTCTTAAACTTTCAATTTCTTCGGTTGTTCTTATAATTTCCCACGAAATACAACTCTTTATATTGATAATATTGAAATCCTCAGAGAGAGAATCCTCGATCATATGTGGTATATTTGGTTTCCTTTTATAAAAACATACGTGATACTTTTATATGTAAACAAATTAAGTATATTAAGTTATAACTATACGGTTTTTCTATCGTATGCCTTTAGGATATATGATAAGACTCTAAATTAGAAAAAAAAAATTCTACCAAACAAATATGCGACCTTAAGAATCTAATTAAAGAAACTAAACTAATTAAAATTTTAAAAACATTTTTAAATTAGTACTATTATCCTATACCCTAAAGCAAGGATAGAAAAATAGTTAACTCTATTAAATATTAATAAACATTTATCAAATATATTACTCCGTATTAAGTTCATAATAAATAATACAGACTTTAACATTTTTCTTAACATATTTCACTCATAAAGAAAATTGCAGGTGGAGAGTTTTGTTTTATAATTTAAGAGTGGTTTTGTGAAAATTCTCATACTTTAAGAGTAGCTTTTTTGTAATTTACCCATTATAAAAGGACACAAGTAATTACATTAACCAACCCATATTTGCTTTAAAGGGAAAAAAAAGAGGCACCTCGGTCATATAAAATTCGATGACCTTGCACATTGACTGATTGAAGGGCACTTACAAACACGAGATCGGTCGATGAAGATCCATCCAACCCCCAAACACAATCATCATCATCATCATCATCATCATCGAAGGTGCGAGATGGATCGATCCTTTATTTAATTAGCTGGAAACCTCCTCCAAGAGCTTGTACCTTCTCACCTTGTTCCTAAAAACGTGCCTGGTGACAGCTGTCGCGCTCCCATTGGCCACCATCTCCTCCGACCTCGTCCGCCTTATCATCCTCTCCTCCGCCGCGGCCACCGCTCTCTTCCGGCTCGACGGCGACCCGGCCTCTGGCGACGGCCTCTTCTTCTTGATCGGGCTCACCGGCTGCGACGACTTCATCGCCGCCACGGCCGCCGGACTCGCGATCTTGAGGGGATGGTCGGAGGAACTGTACTTCTTCCTGCCAGATTTCGGATCCTGATCACCGGCGGCGGATTTGTACGGGGAGGAGGAGTTGGAGGAGTTGGAGGTGGTGGAGGCGCCGTTTTCGTCCTTCTGGATCAGGCACCAGTTGCAGGCTCTGTATGATTGCGCGTTCGGGTACAGATTGCTACAGTACCTGGGCGGAGATCGGTCGATTGAGATAAATCGAGGTTTAATTTGAACAAAAAGGAAGGGAAAAGTGAAATCGAGAAGAACCTGTGCTGAGATCTGAACTGGCAAACTTTGCAGCGGAAGAGCTCGTAAGAGAGGCCGCTGTCGCCGCACATACAGCACTCGAAGTTTGCTCCTTTGCTACTGCTCGTCATCGATCGATCGACCGATATCCCTTTTTATTTAATTCTCTCTTTTTCTTTTGTTGCTTCGATCTCTCTGTGATTCCGGGGAGGGGGAGGGGGAAGGGAAGAGGGAGAGAGGAGAGGATGGTGGCGATGGGTGATCGTCTGCACTCGGTAAACAAAACCCCACACGGGATGTACACATTATATACTCATAATTACCTATATAAATTTTTTATTATTTTTTTTATAAGAATTACAAGTACAGTAGTATTTTTATATTGATTTTTCTTTCCTATGCCATTGAGATATATGATAAGACCCTAAATTAATTTTTTTTAATTAGCTTAACATTTTTTAAATTAGATTTTTATGATCCCTTGTCTTTTTTGTAGGGAATCTTTCCCAATTTAAAGTCTTATCTTATACCCTTAGGGCATAGGATAGAAAAACCATTTTTATATATAACTTCATATTTATTGGTGTATCTTTTTATTTTATGCCCCAATGGAATAGAATACAAATCTTAATTTAGTGCAAATTGACAAAGATTCTCTACCAAACATATCTTGGAACATAATAGAAAAACCTTTATTGAAAATAACTACTCTATATGAAATAATTAAAAAATAATTATCATCTTAAAAAAACAAATAAAAAACGAATACATCGATCACATTGTAGAGCATATAATAGCTCACAACGACCTAGAAGAGTCGTCATTCAAAAGGTCTCATGCAATTTTGTATTTTGAATTTGACACAATAACTTATCTAATATGTTACCAGACCTCCTCCATAAAATTCAATAATATGAGACTACAAAGAAGTTGAATTGTACATGTGGTTTGAGTCCCTAATGATATCAAATATCTCGAGCTTCATAAAGGTGATCAAATGCTCAATAATTAGGGGGGAGAGGAAATGAAACTATATTAAGAAAGAGGTTGCTTGAAAGCAACTTCTCTACCATTTGGGATCTGCGGATATACGAATAAAAGTGAACCAAAAATTCAATACTTATTTACACCAAATGATAATTATATGGTTTGGCAAAAAGCCATCAAATGCATTTACTATGGTCAGGAAAGTGACAAAGTCACGTTTATTATACTAACTAGCTCATTTGGAGGTTCCGGAAGTAACTCCGAAACCAACAAAAAATCAAGTGAGTCTCAAATATGCTAGAAGCATGTGAGATCATTATGTTCTTAGTATATTATTCTCTGGAATTGAAAATAGCCTATGAAAATATGATGATCATCAATTAGATAATGAATTCCGACATCAAAATGATTGTAAAGAGCTAGAAAGAAGGAATTCATGTAAATATGAATTATTCAAACATGATGTTTTTGGACTCATAGTTCCAATACCGAAAAGTGTCACATATATAAATTGGTTTTAAATGGGTGTTCATACAAAAACACATATAAAGCCAAGTTGATTGCACAAAAACCTATCATAGGTTATATGAATGTATTCACCAGAAGTGGAAATAATTTTGGCTATAATTGACGGACGTGGTATTTGCATACTCACATTCATCACTAAATATTAATGAAATTGATCGAACGATTGAAAATGCATGAAGCATTAATGCACCATACAAACTTGATTAAAGAACCTATAATTATGACAATGGTGACATTGTGTTGGGTCCCGAAGCACCATTAATCCAATAGATCTCCCAAATCAAATGGTGAAGAGAACTTTATCTCCTCAAGTACCTATGAATGTGCACTGAAAACAGCTAAACAAAAGATGTATAAGTTAAGCGCGTTGATGTCTTTGTAATGTATGAAAATATTTTAGCCTATACACATCAAAGACAATGTTCAGTGATATGCGCCTTTTTTACCATATTTTGCACTTACTTTTATTTCGATTCTTGTTTATATTTTCTACTTTTGGGATGGAAAAGTGTGAAATTTGTGTAGTTTATATTTATTTGCAATATTTAGAGGTCTACACAAGTTTTGATTTGATTTCGCAGGAATTGGAAACATTTCGGAGCACTCTGATGAAGCACTCGACGTCTAGTGAGAGTCACTCGATATCGACTGAAGAAGAAGCTGAATTTGGCTAATTGTTGGATGAAGCAAGCTACTAAGATTTCAATTGACGTCTACTGAAGTCACTCGACATCGAGTACAAACATTTACACTTAGAGTTGAGAAGAGGAAGAGCACTCGAGATCCACAAGAGTACCCGAGATCGAGTAGAGTCACTCGATATCAACTGAACGTTAGTCGATGTCGAGTGAAACCCTAGTGGGCCGAGATGCGTTTTTGACGAATCTGAATCGGAAAGAGATTGCTTATACACGAAGACAAGATCTTTTATTCTCCAAAGATACTTGTATCCTTATGGGTTAATGTCTTTTTACCCTAGGGGATTTTCCAATTTAGATATTATTTTAATTCAAGTTTGATTAGGATAGAGATTTCTTTCCTTTGCTTGCAAGGATTGATCTATTATAAATAAAGACATTAACCCTAGGTTTTATTCATCCATTAGCACTGGAGCAATCAAGTTATTGAGTAGAGAGAGAGAGATAGAGAGATAGAGAGAGAGAGAGGAGTTCGAGTGGAAAGAGAGAGAGGTTGAGACATTCGGTTGTACTCTTTCAAGTAGTTTCAATTCAAAGTTTATTTCCTTTATGTCGATGATGATATTTTCTATGATGAGGTGTGAGTAGTCGTCCCACTTCTAGGGTCAAGGTGAGCCCGACGAAAGCCATGTAAGTATGCTAAAGTTTGTGATTCTTATGTGGTTTTCATCTTCTATCTTATGTGCTTAAATCCTCTACGAGAGTAGTTGACAATTCCTTATTTATGATTTTGAAGCGAGTGTGGATATATTATGAATTTGGATAGTAATTAGGTTTTGCTTGCGAAAGTCAGTTAACCCTAATTATGAAAAGGATATTAACAATTAGGATTTTATGCAAAAGCCTCTATATTCCTATTTGTTGATGACGAGAGTTGTCCTTTTGTTGAAAAACATGTATCTTTCATCATTCAAGTATATCGCTTACATATTTATTGTCATGGTAATTCCCCTACCTTGGAAGCTTTTATTATATTGATAATAACAAACCCCTTGATATTTCTGATCATTGTTTCGTATTCATCCTATATTCTCTTGGCCGTTCTTTGCCGAACCAAAGTTTTTGTTTTTTCTGCGTTTTGTACTCGAGATCGACTGGACTTTCGATCGACATCGAGTGGATCTGACCGACATCGACTATCCTATAGTTGACGTCGATTATAGGTTGCATTAGAAATCGACAACCACATCTGACATCGACTGGATCGCATTCGACGTTGAGTGAATTCTGGTCGATATAGAGAGCAGTATTCGAGACTATTTAGGTGAACGGTGACTAGCTTCCTCATGGATCGATCCCGATTTCCTACCACTACATCGGGGGAGTCTTGTATTTTATCTTTGCTAGGACTAGGAGTGGATTTGTTTGCGATTTATATCTATATCTACTTGGCTCCTCCCTTAACAAATTTTGACGTCATTGCCGAGGAAGTCATCAATTGCGCCCTTTTTAGTCTTATTGATGTTCTCTTTTAGTGTTGTCTTGTGACACGGTCTGCGACCTCGTGTACGGTCACCTACTAGCGGATGCTTGATATAAAGGTAGAAGTCGCTTCAACGGTGTTGTGTTGGGAGTTAAGGTGTTGACCCTTCGGATGTCCAGGCAGGCCGACCCGGTTAAGTTTGGGGAGCTTGTCGCTAGTCGAGGACTTGACGGTGATGAAGGGTATGTTGGCCATCCCGCTACACAACTGGTTGGGGGCCGAAGCTGCTCTCCTGATGAGCCTAAAGCAGGGCGAAACCAGTAGTGTCGGTCGCATAAGGCTGGCCCCTCGGGGATAGGGGCGCCGCACAGGCTTCATGCGTGCCGGCCCATGACATATGGTATCAGACCGCTTCCGTCCGTGACCAAGCGCTTGTGCCCAAATTTGAGTAGGCAGGGCGGAGCGTAAAATCCGTAGAGGGCATGGAGCCTGTGTGCGCCATACATAATGGATGGGACCAGGTTGCTCCTAGGCGCCGAGAGCTCGATGATTAAGATAAGTAGGTAGGGGCACGGAAGCCTGTTGGACGATCTTAAGGACCTCCCATGACCACCCGATGCCTCCGGATGTGCTGGCGCGGGAGAGTGCGCGTCTTGCTGCTGAGGAAGGGGCAGTCGGACGTCGCAACCGGGTAGAGGCAGCGACAAGGGCGTCGCTCGAATGGGTGGGGGACTTTGACACGGTCTGCGACCTCGTGTACGGTCACCTACTAGCGGATGCTTGATATAAAGGCAGGAGTCGCTTCAGCGGTGTTGTGTTGGGAGTTAAGGTGTTGACCCTTCGGATGTCCAGGCAGGCCGACCCGGTTAAGTTTGGGGAGCTTATCGCTATTCGAGGACTTGAGGGTGATGAAGGGTATATTGTCCATCCCGCTACACAACTGGTTGGGGGCTGAAGCTGCTCTCCTGATGAGCCTAAAACAGGGAAAAATCAGTAGTGTCGGTCGCATAAGGCTGGCCCCTCGGGGATAGGGGCGCCACACGGGCTTCGTGCGTGCCGGCCCGTGGCACTTATAGGTGTATGCGACACGCTTATTGCACATCGGTGTTTCAGCGATTAGACGAACCAGAACGTTTCTTTCGTCTACAAGAAAGGTTAAAGAAGATCATGTCTAACCAACAAGAAGCAAATCTGTCGACGGAGTAGGAGCTTGAGAAGCTCCGCAAGTAGGTGGAGGAGCTCACCACCAGGCAGACTGATTACAATTAAAAGGAGGCTGAATACACTAGAAATCAGGTAACGTGGGAGAAAAGGGTTGATCGCGATGCCCAAGCCAGAAGGGAACTTGAGGAACGACTGCAGCACATCCCTCGGAATGCGAAAGAATATCTGCACCCTACTCTGGAAGTACGAGACTCTCCTATTATTCTTCCTCGCATTTCTTTTGAAATTAAACCTACTTTCATTTATGAGATTAGGAGACATATGAGGGCAAAACTAATGAATGTCCCATGGCCCATATTACTACATACTTAGATTTATGCGAAACTATTGCCGATGGACCTAATCTTGAGTATGTAAAACTAAAAGCTTTTCATTGGTCGCTTGCAGCGAAGGCTTTACAATGGTTAGAGAGCTTGACCCCACAATCTATCCGCACCTAGGGTGAGCTCCAGGACTTCTTTCTTAGCAAGTTCTTTCCAACATCTAAGACGGTGCAACTTATAATGCATATTTCATATAGGCATTATAGGTATTTCTTATTGCAATTAGGTAGTGGTTTTTCTATTGTCTGAGTCTAGTTTCATATATTACTTGTGAAGTATTCGAGTTTGGAATCTATGCATTTTTAGTGTTTATTTTGCAGAATTACATTCCGATCTTAAATGGGCTTTGGAAGAGCTTAGGAGACATGTTTTGGAGCATATGGAGGCTAAGGAGGAAGCTAGAGATGAGAAAGGAAGCACGACATTGGAGATTATTGAAGTCAATCGAGGAAAGTCGGACACTGCATAGGCGGCGCCCGCCGCCATTTGCACTGCGACCGTCGTGGGCCGTTTTCCAACAATTGCGATTTTGGATCCGAAAACATTATTTCCTATTATTTTATTCTTATTCCTAATAGGGTTTGGCCGACTCTTTGAGAGGCTTTATTAGGTTATTTCAGTTCTATTCGCCGTGTGGTTGGTATTGTGAGACTATGAATACAATTAGAGAGAGAGAGAGAGAGAGAGAGAGAGAGAGAGAGAGAGAGAGAGAATTGGTCTATGATTTGCTAAACTCATAGTTTCGCCTGTTATTAGAAGACATGGTTGTTTGGATTGTGAGGATTTGATTCTATTTAGTTATTCATATTTATAGTTATCATCTTGTGCTTAATTATTATATTTGTGTTCATTTATATTATTAATCACCATGTTAGGAATTGCATCTCAGCTATGAATTCGTTGTTGTTTTCTTGATAGCAAACAAAAGTATTTAGATAGTGATGTTTCTTTGTCTTTGTAGTGGATGATTTCAATTGATCTATGTTGAGGATATTCGATTAGGGTTGAGTTTGGTATGCGCCTATTAGTCTTAATTGCGTTGAGTCAATGTGCCAATTGGTTTAGATTACTTGAGTCTTTAATGCTATTCTTTAGTGATATTGAATAAGATGAGTGAATCTTTACGGATCTCTCAACTTTAGTCAAGTAGACCTATGAATAATTAGTAGATCAATCTAAAGACCATAAATTCCAACCATTGTCAGAGAATTACAAGTGAAATGTTCTTTCTACTTTGATATCAATGTACTTTGCAATCATAAATCTATTTACTTTTACATTCTGGTTATTGGCTACAAATCATTGCTTTGTCATTAGAGTTCTTGCTTAGAGTTATTGAATAGGAAATCGCTTCTCCCTGTGGGTTCGACACCCGACTTCATCTCTTTCAATTACTCTTTACTTTGAGTCTTTTCTATTCTTATATGGTTCAAACTAGATTTTCTAATTCATTGCCTTTGTCTTTTGATTATGAGATTGAAAGATCTCTTAGGTGGAAAAGGAATCTCGAGTTTGAGACAAACAAGGAGATGGCAGACGAAGTTGTTGCTCCGCCAAGAAGGACCCTGAGAAACCTAAAGGAACCTAATTTGAGTGCTCAACCACTTGCAATTAGTCTTCCTGATCTCCCCGAGGGTTCAAGATTTGAGTATAAGTCGAATTGGTTTTCTATTTTACCATACTTTCATGGATTTCCTGGGGAGGAACCAAACAAGCACCTTGCTACCTTTGTGAGTGTGTGCGATAGACTTAGACCCCAAGGCCTTACCGATGACTAATTGATGTTGAGAGTGTTCCCTTTTACCTTGAAAGATTCTGCAAGTGATTGACTTTATTACCTACCCCATAAAGCATTACTACTTTGGTGCAATTGAAGAAAGCTTCCTTGAAAAAGTACTTTCCTACGATTCGCCTCAACAAACATAAGAAGGAGCTATCCAGTATTGAGCAATCACTTACGGAGAGTCTTTAAGAGTATGTTGAGCGGTTCAAGAAGCTTAAGGGTAGTTGTCCGCAACATGGTATAGCCGAGGATGATTTAGTGCTATATCTCTATGAAGGTTTGCTTGACACCGATAGGAGTTTCATCAATGCTACTAGTGGAGGAGATATTTTAGATAAAACACCTCAGGAAGCAATGCAGATTTTTGAAGGATTGGCTAATGCATCGCAATAATATGGGAGACATCAAGGAGTTAGAGGAGTTCATATGTTGGATAGTTCGAGAGATGGTCACAAGGATGACATCGATAGGCTTATGGAGATAGTGAACAAGATGGCTATGCAAATGAATCAATCCCACCAGCCTAGACCATGTGGTGTTTGTGGAGATCCAACTCATCCGAATTATAAGCGTCCCTTGATTCAGAAGGACATCGTTGATGTGAATGCTATGGATTCAAACTATGAAAGTGGATTCAACGATAGAGGTCAGCAGCAACAAATTCCTTTTCATAAAGGACAATTTGAGAATCATCCAAGAAATACTCAACAAGAAGATAGAGATGAGACATTGAGGTTGTTATTGGACAAGATGAGTGCTCAAGAAAAGTTGCCGAGTCAGATGGCTAAGGAGATTGGTGAATTGAAAGCGAAAGATTCGGGAAAGTTACCATCGCAGGTGGTAGTGAATCCGAAGGAGAATGTTGGTGCCATGATCCTTAGAGGATGTAAACAAGTCAATGTGCCCACTAGGAATGTTGAAGATAGGCCTAGGGAAGAAGTTGATTTGGGAAAAGAGGACGAGACGAAATTGGAGACATACTGCATAGACAGCGCTCGCCGCCCCTCACCACGACGCTTGCCGCCGCCGCCGCCGCCTCCCCAAAGAAATCTTCTAAAGAGTGGTCTTCTGAGGTTTCAAGACCTGCACCATCCTTTCCTCATGCCTTAAGATCTGATGGTAAGTGAGAAGATGAACCAATTCTTTATGACACATTTGCTCATTGTGAGGTAAATATTCCACTTTTCAATTTGAGTAAAAATGTGCCTCGCTATGCGAAATTTCTGAAAGAGCTATGCACGATGAAACGTATGTAAAGGATGTGAAAGAAAAAAAAGATAAGTTTAAGTGAGAATGTTTCTGCTTTACTTCAGAAAAGATTACTTGAAAAGTGCGGAGATCCAGGTATGTTTACTATCCCATGTGCAATAGGTAATGCTAGCTTCACCAAAGCTATGTTAGACCTAGGTGCTTCAATCAATGTTATGTCTTATAACTTGTATATGTTTTTGGGTCTCGATGCATTATCTGAAACTGGTGAGACTATACAACTCGCTTATCGTTCTAGTATTAAGCCTAAAAGAGTTGTTGAGGATGTTTTGGTTAAGGTAAATGATTTGATATTTCTGGCTGATTTCTTCATTATAAATATGGAATAAGGTACGCTTGAAATCCCAATTATCTTGGGAAGACCATTTTTGTGAATGGCCAAGACTAAGATTGATAGTTTTGAAGGTTCACTAACTATGAAGTTAGATGGTAGAAAGATTGAGTTTTCTACATTTGAGCATATTGTTTCTTTTGCCAATGATTCTGTAGATGTTTTTGACTCTAATGAAAGTAATCACAGCATTGAATCAAAGGGTTTGTTAGATGCTTCTGTTAAAACTGAATCTATTAAGCTTGAGTTTTCTAACAAAGATGAAATTAGATTAGGGAAAGATGACACCGAGAGGAAAATTGAGAATTTGTTTAAGTCACATGACAATGTGTCTAATTCGAATGATTCTATTGCTATTCCCTATGAGAAATCGATTCCTAACAATTTTGAGGTCTTTACAATTGTAAGACAACCTCCAGGAGTAACTCATTTCAAGACGGAATCGATGGATGCAATTGATGGATATGTTGGAGAAATTCCTAAAGTCCCCCCCCCCTCTTGTCTTCAAAAGGACAAGTGTGGAGGATCTTAATGGAATAACTTAATCAAGAAATGCATCACGTCGAGCCAAAGACGTGAAACAAAGGCGCTTCTTGGGAGGCAACCCAAGGTAATTAGGTAGTATTATTTTTATTTTGCAATTAGTTTTCAATTCAATAAAGTAGGATCAATCATGTCGTTGAATTTCGGAAGTGATGGCAAGTTAAAACCTGTGTCGAAGTTGAGTTTTGTTTGATTTGGAGTACAGATGCACGTTCTGTGGACACGACGCCCACCGCCCGTCACACGGCGCCCGCCACCCCTGTTCGCCTGATGAGTCCGAATTTTGGTAAACTTGGAAGGAAAGTATTCTATCTTTTTATTTTTGGGTATTTTCGTTTTAGGTTAGTTTTATTTCTTTTTTCTATATTATTAGGATTAGATTTATTTTCTTTTTATTTTGTTTTAGGTTTAGATTATTTTCTCTCTATTTTTAGGGTTAGATTATTTCTATCTATCTTAGGTTAGTTTATTTTATCTTTTATTTATTTCCATATATCTTAGGATTAGATTATTTTACTTTCTAGGTTAGTTGTCTTATTTCTAGGATTACATTTTCTATCTTTTTCTATTTTCTATCTATCTAGTTCTAATATTTTCTATTTTTCTTTTTGATAGATATTCCCTTTCCAATTCACCATATATTTCCATCCCTTATTTTGAATCAACCAAGCTTGCTCAAGAAATCTACAAAATCCAAAAGCCTACTTGAATGCATTCCAAAAACCTAAAGCCTTGTGTTTCAATTGATTCTGTCCACCAAAACACTTTCCACCATTACCCTACATCCACAAAATTCGACCATTTTCATACCATTCCCCTACCTATCACCTAAGAACCCTTTGAAAACAAGTTGCTCGTGAAATTTTCAAGTTTGGAGGGGTGTGGACGTCGGTTATCCAACGTTGCCACACGGATTCGAGGTTCTGAGTACATAACGCCCGCCGCCCCACACACGGTGCCCGCCGCCCTAGACACGGCGCCCGCAGTCCCTGTAGAAAGCCCGTCTTTTGGTCGTTTTTGGGGTTTTCTTCTTCAATCATGTGAGTTATTTCTCGTGCTCCTAAGATGGATGCTCCAACCTATTTGTCTAGAGTTGAGAAGGAGCATTGGTTCTAGCTAAGGGATGTGAGTTACCAGTCAACTCGATTCTTTCATCTGGAGACATTACAAAGGCTTGGTCTTCGTGGTCTAGTATCTTTGTTGCTGGATAAGGGAGGACTAGCCAACTTCATATCGATGGGCGCACCGACTTATCCTGTGTTAGTGCGCAAGTTTCTGTCAACACTAGATATGCGATCTGATAAGGACATCTGTTTTATATTATTGGGTACTGAATGCTCGATTTAGAAAGAATTTATATCTCTTGCGTTGAGAATGCATATACCTAGCTTGATCTAATCCTTGGCGTCGGAGCTTGTCTGCTACCACACCTGCTGAGACATGGGCTATAGTTTCAGGCCATTCTGGAGGGACCGAGAACTTTCATGATTAGTTGATTACGCACCCTACCCTTTCGGCTATGTCACAGTGTATTGACCCATGCATTCTATGGTTCTTCTGATCCGACGGTTATTCCCCAAAGGATGTGGATGTGGTTGTACTGTTTGATGCTAGAGGCCGAGTATGTACCGGATTGGATAGAGTTGTTTCTAGCTGCTTGCGCAGACGCACTTCGAATGAGAGATGATATGAGCGCCCATATTATCACTTTTGGTGGATTGATTACTCTCATAGCAGGCTATATGGGTATGGATTTGAGCTCCTTACAACCCTCGACATCGCCTTTCTATTATGACATGTCTTCCCCACTAAGCGCTCGTCTAATTGAAAGGGCAGTCCGCCTAGACAACAGTGAGTGTTTCCCTTGGTTATTTGGCACGAAGGGTGAGCAGCACCAGTATCTTCCTATGTGATAACTCCACTCCCTTGATGAAAATCGGAATAAGTTTAAAAGGCTTTGACAGTCAGTTTGTGTCAAAGGTCTTGAAACAGCTGTGTTAATGAAACACAAAACCTGTACTCTATGTAATTATGCTCGAATATTATTTTATATTATTATATGCTTCCAGTTATTATATTCTAACATTTTAGGAAGCTTTTCGGAAATTATCTCCTTCCTTAAAGCATGAAGATGAGAAGGACACAATCGGAGATCATGGCTTCAAACTTTCCAAGTATAGAAGATCTCGAAGATGGACATGATCAGCCTAGCCGTTGAAGAGAAGATTCTTCTTTAGAGGCGCCGATTTGTTCTCTGTAAAGGAAAGGAAGAAGAGAAGACAGGAAGACATTCGTTGAACACAAGCTCTCATTCGCACTCAAGCCTTCAAGTGAAATCTGTCTTCTTCATGTGCTCTCTGCTAGTTCTTAAGAGTCTGTTATTTCATTTCAAAGCATTTGTGAGTTACACAGTGAGTTTATAGGATATATTTCGAGAGAGTGTTATACTCGAGAGTTTTGTAACCCAGGAAGTGAACACCAGGCGATTGATTCACTAAGTGTAAGAGGATTGTACTAGATAGCTGAGAGAGGTGGGGCTCTTCTAGATTGGTCTAGGAATCCAAGGAAACGTGAGTTGACTAGATTGTAATTGTATAGGATAGAGGCTTCTCGGTGAGCTATTAGGATCCTAAGTCTTATGAATCAATAAAGCCGGTTGAATCCTAGGGTTGTGAAAGAACCCTAGGCGGGCACGTAGGCCAAGTTCGTGCCGAACCTCGTAAATAACTCATTGCGTCCTTTACTTACTGCTTTACCTTATTTCCGCACTTGGTTCGAACTGTTTAACTTTGTGATTCAAGTTTTCAGAGAAAAGACTAAGTCTAATCTCAAAGGGTTTTGCACGAGCTTCAAAAGTCTTGAGACTATCTGCGAGAAACCGGCATACTCTATTCAACCCCCCTTCTAGAGTATCTTTATATTACTTTGTTTTACATTATCGAACCTTCACTATGCATTTACCTTTTGGCCCTAATTTGGCTGCTTTCTATATTCGTCATGTTCCAGCACTTGTTGGGATGGTTGAGGACCCGTTCTCTTCAAGCAGGTTTCTTCTAGGAGATGAGGCCGATGATGATTTTGATATCCCCACTGAGAGTAGTTCTCTGTTTGAGCTTGTGGCAATCCTTGACAGTCGCTTGATGAGAATGGAAGATCAGCATCTGGGAAGTTTACGTAGACTACATGAGCATAAGTTGATTTTAGAAAAGAAGATAGAAGAGATACATACATGTCTTCTGAAGCCACGGGCGTGGATATTTCAGGACATCAATAAGCGGTCTGGACCCCAAACCCCGTCTTCAGAGTAATTGGTTAGTCATTTGTTTCCTTCAAACCCTTTATTTTATTTTTCATTGTTCCTTTTTTGTGTTTCTATGCATTAAGGACAATGCAACATGTAAGTGTGTGTGGGGTGGGGGGGGGGGGGGGGAGAAGTGATTGGTTAGTCATTTGCTTCCTTCAAACCCTTTATTTTATTTTCCATTTGCATAGACATCTTGTTCACTATCTCCATATAAGCCTATTGATGTCATCCTTGTGACCATCTCTCGAACTATCCAACTTATGAACTCCTCTGACTCCTTGATGTCTCCCATATTGTTGCGATGCATTAGCCAACCCTTAAAAAATCTGCATTGCTTCCTGAGGTGTTTCATCCAAAATATCTCCCCCACTAGTAGCATTAATGAAACTCCTATCGGTGTCAAGCAAGCCTTCATAGAGATATAACACTAAATCATCCTCGGGTATACCATGTTGCAGACAACTACCCTTAAGCTTCTTGAACCGCTCAACATACTCATAAAGACTCTCTGTAGGTGATTGCTCAATATTGGATAGCTCCTTCTTAAGTTTATTGAGGCGGGTCGCAGGAAAGTACTTTTGCAGGAAAGCTTTCTTCAATTGCACCAAAGTAGTAATGCTTTCTAGGGGTAAGTAATAAAGCCAATCGCTTGCAGAATCTTTCAAGGTAAAAGGGAACACTCTCAACATCAATTGGTCATCGGTAAGGCCTTGGGGTCTAAGTCTATCGCACACACTCACAAAGGTAGCAAAGTGCTTGGTTGGTTCCTCCCCAGGTAATCCATGAAAGTAGGGTAAAATAGAAGACCAATTCAACTTATACTCAAATCTTGAACACTCAAGGAGATCAAGAAGACTAATTGCAAGTGGTTGAGCACTCAAATTCGACTTATACTCAAATCTCAGGGTCCTTTTTGGCGGATCAACAACTTCGTCTGCAATCTCCTTGTTTGTCTCAAACTCGAGCTTCCTTTTCAACCTAAGAGATCTTTCAATCTCATTATCAAAAGATAAAGGCAATGAATTAGAAGATCTAGTTTGAACCATACAAGAACACAAAAGACTCAAAGTAAAGAGTAATTGAAAGAGATAAAGAAAAGAAACTCCATTCTTATCTCCGACAACGGCGCCAAGAATTTGACGTGTGGAAAACATCGTTGGCACTTTCGCCCCTTGTCAAATAGTAATAATATCCAAACTCAAACAAAAAAAATCAATAGATTATGCAATCAATACAATGATAAACCAAATAACTACTAGTATAGCGATGAAGTTGTTATAGGAGGAAATCGAGTTCAATAAATAATAATATAAATCAAACTAGATTCGTGCCCACGCAAATAATTACAAGACTTCCTCCCGATGTAGCAGAAGGAAGTCAGGATCGATCCCCGAGGAAGCATGTCAGCGAATCTCATGTAGCAAGCGAATCTCACGAACAGAAGTCGACTCCAGAGTACTCGAACTCGGCTAGGTGTAGTCGACATGGGTCAAGCACAGTCGAATTCGAGCAAGCAAGGGTCACTGGCGTAGTCGACGTCGACTAACTCTCCTCGACGTCGAGTGGAAATTGTAGTCGAGTAGCTTGGTCGAGTTCCTGAAGAGACAAAAACGAGAGCGATCTTGCTTGATCGAGTATTAGTGGTCGACGTCAAGTAGATTAGTCGAAGTCGAGTAGGTGCGCAGTAACTTAACGAAAACCAAAGTTCGCAGATTTTGAGATAAACAAATACATGAAAGAAAACTTCCAAGACCGGGGTTTGCAACAACGATAACCAAACATGCATAAGGCAAGATAAAGAGAAATAATCATGCCATCACATCAAAGGAGCAAGCTTTCTCCTTTTCCAACAATTAGACAACTCTTTCAAGAAACCCTAATTGTATCTACCAATTTTATGTTTATAATCCAAGTGAGTAACCTGAATCTCTATTAATTAGGTAATAAACTTATAAAAGGTAGTGGATGATCAAAACACAATAAAGGTCGAATCTTTACCTTAGACATGCATGGCTATCGTCGGGCTCACCCCGACCCTAGAGGTAGGTGGACTACTCGCTCTTCATCATAGGGAAACTCATCAATAATAAAAGAAAACTAACTGGCATTAATAAAATAAAGTAAAGCTTACAACCGATTGAAGTCAATTTCGCTCTCGCTTTCTCCAACTTCTCTTGGCCTCCACTCTCTCTCTCTCTCTCTCCCTCTCTCTCTCTCTCTCTCTCTCTCTATTCGATGTAACTAATGGCTTGTCTTGGATAATTCTAAAATCCAACCCCTAAAGCCTTATTTATAATGTTCCCTCTAGCTAATTTGGAAGGAACATCTATCTTTATATAAAACTTTCTATCTAAAAACATAAGATAAAACATTAACGATAAAGGAAATAAATCTATAAGGAAACCAGAACTAAAGTGGATAAATCCTTCTTGGACTTGATAGATCTTCACTTGATGTTGATAGAATTCCACATCACTTGGCTTGCAACTAATCCTTATGCTCGGACACACACTCGTACTCGGACTCGGATTCTTCACTGGGCTACTTAACATCGACTAGAGTTAGTCGACATCGAGTAGGTCTTCTCCTCCTGGGTTGCACTCAATCTAGGGTAGGATTCGGACTCGACGGGTGTACTCGACGTCGACCAGACTCCTCGACGTCGAGTAGAGTTGTTCTGCTCGAGTGATCTTGCTCGACTTCATGTAATTATGGGCTCGGGAGTTACTCGATATCGAGTAGTGTTACTCGATATCGACCAGCTGTGTCGATTTGATCTTTTCTCATTTCTCGCTTGATTTGTCCTGGTTCAGCTGCTCCTTGACCTCGGACTTTCTGTAGTTTACTTCGAGTTTTTCATCCTTTCTCCAAATTACTATCAAATGCCTCGATTTCTGCGAAATTAAACAGAAACGACTATAGACTCTATAATATGGCAAATAAGTGTAAACTACATAGAATCTGTACTATTCTAAACCAATGATATAAAATGCATGCTGAAATCGATATAAAAGTAAGTATACAACATGGCAAATTAGGCTCACAACAAACACCCCATACTTAAGCTTACTTGTCCTCAACCAATAATTTTAATGGTCATTCAGGGGAAGAATAAAAAACTCTCAACATAATAGATTCATTCTTATATAACCCTACAGTCAATTACCATCCTCGAAAATGTACTAATGCCACAAATCCATGCATGTGCAATGAAAGCAACATCTACTCACAAAAGGAGGGTTAAGCAAAACAGTTCATAAGTGACAAATCATTAATAATCAAGAGGACTTTAATTTAAGCTCATGGTGAAGAAAAGGTAAAAAGTAAAGTGATAGGATATATTTGGGCAAAGTGGTGCTAATAATCCGGGGAGAATTTCTCAAACTTGCTTTCTTACTTTGATGCACTTTCTCCCATCATAATTTCCACATCAGTCATCCTCTCATAATTCATTTTTTTGCTTTTTTCACTTATATGCTTTTACCTCTCTAATCTCAGCACTGCCTTCTCGTGAGTCGCAAACATGGGTGTCATGAATGGCCCCGGATACTTAGTGCTTCGGAATCCTCACCTTGTTGTCCCATCCTGCGGAAATATTATCTCAACGCAGGTAGGGTCGATCTACCTTTATCTCCTAAGGTGATCGGATTTTCTTTCCCTCATTAAATTTTCCATATATTTGAAACTTTTCTACCAAACTCCAATTATGATAATCACAACACAATAACCATATAGTAATCTCCATAATGTGACATCATTCTCAACATAATCCCCGGATAGGAAATAAGGTAAAGAATGGGCAATATTTATATCACGTGGAGCAATAATGACATAAAGACAATGTAAGGCTTATAATATGGCTTGTGTGATGCATAAGCATAGATAAGGCTAGAAATATAAAAATATGAGCATTATATGGAAATATAAAGTCCTCCATCATCTTATTATGTAATATGTCAAAAGAAATATAAAATTTTACCTCCTTTCATGGTTTTCAATAAAAATATGCACTTCATTGTGACTTCCTTTTACTAGGCAATTTCATGCTATATCTCTAATGAATCCAATTTTGCATCGTCGAGTTCAATATAACTTCCATGACACTAATAAAAAAATTTAATGGGGGTGATGTTTTATGAACTTTGGAAAACATTGATATAAGCACATAGATTGATAATATGAATTCCACAATAGCCATGTATAAGCAATTCGAGAATAACTTTTAAATATGCACACGTATGTCAAATAAAGTCAATTATGCATGAATTAAGCCCCTCCCCCACCCCATACTTAAACATTACAATGTCCTCACTGTATAAAAACAAGGGTAAAGAAAGAAACTCACTAGACAGGTGTGCAGAACGTCGGAAATCGAGTGCTAAATGTGCGCGGAGAAGTGGTCGACTTCGAGCAGACTAGTCGACGTCGACTAGGTCTACTCGATGTCGAGTAAATTTGAACCCAGTGTGGCTTTTCTCCTCGACCACGGGCCCCTTGCTCGTGATGGTGGTTGACGTCGAGACCTACTCGACATCGAGTACTTCTGCCGCTTCTTTTTACCTGCAAGACTTGTTAGAAAAGACAATAATCCACAATAGAAAATTTTAAAAATAATGTCCAAAAACCAGAAACCAATGTCCAAAAATTCAAAAACCAAGTGTTTTATTTAAAAGCTCTAGATTTTATAGTCGCTAGGCCGACTTCTTCATTGTTGCTCAAGAACTTTTAATGTGGGGCCCTTCTATGCCTGGCCCTTCTCCCGGATCATCTAGGTCCTGATTGTAGTATGCCAGCTCTTTTGATAGGTGGTTGTTCACCTGGATGTCCCTACCCTTCTTCTTCTTCTTCTTCTTTCCAGCCCTAATTCTACGCAGGTTAGCTCACCGAGGGGTCTTGTCTCCTTTAAAAAATTTATTTTCATTAATGGATGGAGGAGAGGTAGGGATTGTACATGATCTTACCTTTTCGTGCCCAAAACAGCAATCTTCGGGCTGAGGGTCAGTCAATGTCGAGTAGAGGTGGTCGACGTCGAGTACGGGGATCCCATACTTAGGCTCTTGGAAGGTCTGGAACTCGTCAAAGGAAGTCGATTTCGTGTGGGAGTAGTCGATGTCGAGTAATGTGGTCGACGTCGAGTAGACCTGGTCGAAGTCGAGTAGCATTTTGGTGCATTCCTCCGTTGTTGTGTGCGCGTCCCTGTGGTTGCCTATGCTCTTCACCTCCAGCCATGGAATTTCCTTATTTGTAGGGCCAAAAGAGAAGTCTAAGACCTCGTTGCCTATCGTGAAGGTGAGCAATCTCTCTTTGACGCTGATGTTGGCATCTGCAGTAGCTAGAAAAGGTCTACCAAGAATAATAGGGCAAGTAGGATCTTCCACACAATCTATAACAAGGAAATCTGCAGGAATATAGAACTTACCAACCTGGACAGGGACATTATCGGATGACCACCGTATTATTCGCCATGTATAGCTTGGCATCCACATGCTCTATTGCTCCTATCTTTACCTTTGACCAGATTGATAAGGGCATGATGCTCACGCTTGCTTCTAGATCACACAGTGCCTCATATTTATGTTGTCCAAATCCCACAGTAATAGAGAACTTACCAGGGTCAGGTCTCTTCTCTGGGAAATCCATCCTTTTGCAGTCGCTAGCGATTTCTGTGATTGATCGCTTGTTTCTAAGGATCTCCTTAAGGAACTTGACATATGCAGGTATCTCTTGAAGAGCTTCTGTAAAAGGAATTGAAACATTTAATTCCTGAAGCATCTTAACAAAGCGTTTAAACCTACCTGCAGTGGGATCTTTCAGTGCTTTGGAAGGGAAAGGAAGCGTCTTCTTTGGAGCGAAATCAACCTTCAAAGTTGATGTAGAGTCCTCGACGTCGGCTGGGGTGTCCTCGACATCGCCTACAGTAGTCGACATCGAGTGTTGTTGTCAACAAATAATAATATAAATCAAACCAGATTCGTGCCCACGCAAATAATTACAAGACTTCCTCCCGATGTAGCAAAAGGAAGTCAGGATCGATCCTCGAGGAAGCGTGTCAGCGGATCTCAGGTAGCAAGCGAATCTCACGAACAGAAGTCGACTCTAGAGTACTCGACCTCGACTAGGTGTAGTCGACAGGGGTCAGGCACAGTCGAATTCGAGCAAGCAATGGTCACTGGCGTAATCGACGTCGACTAACTCTCCTCGACGTCGAGTAGAAGTCGTAGTCGAGTAGCTTGGTCGAGTTCCCGCAGAGACAAAAACGAGAGCGATCCTGCTTGATCGAGTATTAGTGGTCGACGTCGACTAGATTAGTCGATGTCGAGTAGGTGCGCAGTAACTTAACGAAAACCAAAGTTCGCAGATTTTGAGATAAACAAATATATGAAAGAAAACTTTCAAGATCGGGGTTTGCAACAACGATAACCAAACATGCATACGACAAGATAAAGAGAAATAATCATGCAATCACATCAAAAGAGCAAGCTTTCTCCTTTTCCAACAATTAGACAACTCTTTCAAGAAACCCTAATTGTATCTATCAATTTTATGTTTATAATCCAAGTGAGTAACCCGAATCTCTATTAATTAGGTAATAAACTTATAAAAGGTAGTGGATGATCAAAACACAATAAAAGTCGAATCTTTACCTTAGACATGCATGGCTATCGTCGGGCTCACCCCGACCCTATAGGTAGGTGGACTACTCGCTCTTCATCATAGGGAAACTCATCAATAATAAAAGAAAACTAACTTGCATTAATAAAATAAAGTAAAGCTTACAACCGATCGAAGTCAATTCCGCCCTCGCTTTCTCCAACTTCTCTCGGCCTCCACACTCTCTCTCTCTCTCTACTCGATGTAACTAATGGCTTGTCTTGGATGATTCTAAAATCTAACCCCTTAAGCCTTATTTATAATGTTCCCTCTAGCTAATCTTGGAAGGAACATCTATCTTTATCTAAAACTTTCTCTCTAAAAACATAAGATAAAACATTAATGTTAAAAGAAATAAATTTATAACGAAACTATAACTAAAGTGGATAATCCTTCTTGGACTTGATAGATCTTCACTTGATCTTGATAGAATTCCACATCACTTGGCTTGCAAGTAATCCTCATGCTCGGATACACACTCGACGGGTCAACGGTCAACATTTGACCGGTTGACGGCCAAACAGTTGACCATTGACCATTACTACTCTATTTGGATGGGATCTATACCACCTAATTTAATTTTTCAGATGGTTAATTACCTAATTACATTTTCATAAGTGACTAGTTACCTAAATCATCCGTTTTTTTAATAATATTTTTTTAAAGACATTACATATAAGACAATCTTTTCCAATTGAACCTCTTGGGGGATAGATTAAAAAGACAATTATTTTTATATAGAATCATATTCGATATATACAACCACCTAATTAGGCAAGATTATACTGTATATACTCCCTCCGTTAATTAAAACTTGACGTTTTATTATTTATTTACGTTTTTTGATGTGTTAAAAACTATATAAAATATTACGTGAAGTGGAATAGGTGATTTGGAATTTAGATTAATGAAGTCCTTGATGGTAAAGAGACGTGAAGTGTAATACACCACAACGACTTCAACTCGTACGTACTCGTTCAATGTTACGTGGTTTCTTTTGTCCTTTGGTAACTGATTCCCTCTTCTCCCTAAAGCTGTCATCCCTCATGGGTCTTGTTGACCCCAACAACCCACATTTTCGCCCCTTTCTATGGGTAACTAAAACTATACCCTAAAGGTTCTTAATTTGGTAAACATTTCATTACTTTCGTATACCGAGGATAGTTAGAGATGGAATGTTATTCTAATTATATTTGGTGTCACTTTCTTTCAAAATATATGAAGGAAAATATATCTTTCGCCCTTATTTATTTATTTTTAGGCCAATGTGCACCAATATACCAAAAAAAAAATTGATGTTTGCAAATATAGCCATAAATCAAATAATTTGCAATAAGGTGAGAAAATGTCAGATTTGTCAATTTGGTCCATCCGGTTGCAGGTTGCAACTAATCTTCAATAGGAAAAATGTGGGACATGGGTAGGACAGCTGTCAACATTATAGTGGAGGAATGGGATACAATTTGGGCAAAAAAAAAATTAAAAAAAATTTTAGGAGTTGCAGATCGAGGCTGAGATACCGCTACCTATGGAGAGGGAGAGAGAGAGGGGTTGAAATGACATCATTTAATGCTAGAGGAGAGAGAGAGGCACTCACTTTTTCACAAAGAAAAGTTCCCGCCAAGCCAATTTGGAGGGAAAAAACATGGGGAGATAGCCGAGTTGTAGAGGGAATATAAAAGGAGATGGAGTGGTGTACTCCGGTGGACCTAAAAGTGAAAAACAACCGATCGTCCATGGTTGGCATTAATGTCAAGTTGGAAGAATAAAACACAGAAATTCAGTTACTCGCCAGACAAAGGTAAATCCTAGTCATCAACAGAATATATATCGACATACACAGGGACACACGTGGCAATTGCGTACAATATACATCAACGATAATGGGTAATTATGGAATGGTATGGTGGTCAATGCATCTTTTGGCACGTCTCGATCGCTCACCAATGAACCTGGCTTGCCCGCGACCTAAGTTCTCAAGCCTTTGTCATGCCATTTAGGTGATTCTTGCACAACATGACATTTTTGTGCGCTCCTTGAGCATCCGACGATGATCTCTTCATGCCCCCGACTCAATTTTCCAATATTATGCCATACCAACTACAACCGAAGGTCCACAAATGCCCCCGAAGATTGATCGAGTCAGTCTCGAACACCATGCAAAAGGAACCATAAAAAGCATATATATGGCGCTCGTCTTAAGAACATCTCTTCTTTTGCGTAGGCAAAGGATGGTTTTTGTTATTTTGCATGTACGCAGTTGACACTATGGGGTTGTCCGTTTTGTTTCCCTAAGATGCGCAACACGAATGATTGTGATTTATGCTTACTAGCCAGTAAATACTTTTGTCTTGCCATTAAAAACGATGTCTTAGCCAATATAAGACTAATCCCTGTCAGATCTTGTCAATCTCAAAAACTTCCCAATAACAGGATGAACAATATTAAGCAAAAACTAAAGCAGTCAGAACAAATAACCATAAAATCATCCATACATAAATCCAGAACATAAGAGATCACTCATTAAAAAGGAGGAAACATTTTAGACCTAAAACAAACACAATGAAGTACTAAAGCTAATGTCGACTGCTTTCCTTCAACATCTTTGAGCAGCGAGGGTTTGGTCCATGCGATCCAGGAGACCCATTTTCGAGAAGTGGTTAGACCTCCTTCTGAAATACTTTTCTGAATGAAGGGTTAGTGTCAACTGCATAAATATCACACGACATGGTTAACATCATCGAGACAAAAAGAAGGCCCTTAATTTGTTTGAGAAGTGATTATAGTTAATACCTTGTTGTTCGATGGCGTCGCGACTTTTTTTCCTTTCATTTTTCTCATTGTCTCCTTAATCTGTCATACATGTGTTCAAATAATACCCATCTTAGCAATAATCCTTGCGAATATATACATATGTCTAGCCAGTCAAAATAATTTTTCTGCCAAAACATATAATATTACACAAATGACACAACTACACAAATGTCACGAATACAAATGTTCACATATTCATATGTCCCACAAATACACAAGTTCAAATAATCTCATAATGGTAACGGACACAAGTAAAGAATGAAACAAACACCACGCGTACAGAACTACACAACAGTGTCAACTATCAAAAACTTATGTAATACACATATGACAACCCTAGAAACAAACCTACATTACTCTCAAATGAAATCGTCCAATGTAAAATTAATGGTTTCAATCACAACATACTTCAACACATAGAACAAACTTACAACGATGTACAAAGAATTCAACAAATGCTCAAATGCTCAACTCACGTGAATAAAGAATGCAACAAATGGCACAACTATACAATAGTCTCAAATATCACAACATTATGTAATACACATATCACAAACTTGCAATACTCTCAAATGATATCGGAGTGGTATTGTGTATTTTTGCACAATTTGAATCACAACATATTTCAACACATAGCAAAAACTTACAATGATGTACAACTATCACCAAATGTGAACATTATATTTAGATGCCACTATTTACAAATCAACCCCAATCTCCAAATTCTCCCAAAGCTATCAATTTCCAAACTCATAAGCACAAATTCCACATTCTCCCAAATTCCCCTTTACCATATCCAACATCATTTGAAACCCAACTCTTCCCAACTTCCCTAATTCAAAAAGCAAAACACAGATTACTAAATCTAGCCACCCAACCGTTCACTAAGCCAGACGAACGAATCTGCCTGCCCTTTTCAAGTTTCCTGAATCCAGATTCGAAACAGTAATGTGGGTTTTCAAGTTTTTCAAATCCAGATTCGAAGTAGTAACGAAGGTTTTCAATTCCTTTCTATCCTATTTGGACCTTCAATTTCATCATCAACTTTCCATCAATGGTGATTTCTCAACTATATCTCAAACCGCCCAACACCAATAAGGTTAGGGTTTGTATATCATTTCACCTAATTCTCCCCAAGGTCCCCAATTCCACATTCACTATGAACGATTCCGACATCGTCTTGAAAATTTGATTCCTACGGATTTTATTTCCGCCTTCTTACTTCGAGATTTGGAATTTATTTTGAGGTTCATTATTTTATTTTAGATTCGGAAATTTTATTAAATTTAAACGAGTCGGGATAACATCGAGATAGCGGGTTCCGAGTATTTTTCAAATTTGGGGCTTGTGTGAGGACCACTTTCCTCTTATTTTCTTTCCTTTTTCTTCTTCTTCTTCTTCTTCTTCTTCTTCTTCTTCTTCTCTCTCTCTCTCTCCCTTCCCTCCCTCCCTCCCTCCCTCCCTCCCTCTCGGTCTGATTTGCAGAACTCCCTCACAGAACCCCCAAATAAGCTAAACAACCTCACCTCCTCTCCCTCCCTCATCGCTCCATGCCTCCCTCTATTTGGAAAAGTGCCAAACACACCCACGCCGATTCCATCAGACCTCCATTATGACAAACTGGAGGAGAATCAAAGCCCCTTGCTGCCTCTCATTTTAATTGGAATTGGTGCCTAGATAAGCACACACAATCCCCATTCTCTCACCCATTTTGGTCTTTTGTTCCCCTTACATCTCTCTCTTCCTCTCTCTTTGAATCTCCCCATTCAAACCCAGGAAGAAAAGCTTCCCCCTTTCACTGACTTCCATCGCCAAACCACCACCCCCTTACCTACTGTTTCCGACGTTACCACCACCACCAACTGCACAGCAACATCGCTGCCTATCCAAGAACACTGGAAGGAGGAAAATCAAGTATGAAATAAATGAATCTCAAACTGACTCCCTAAACCACGCACATAAAATTACAAGACATCCTCCCGTTGTAGTGGAAGGAAATCAGGATCGTGTCCACGATGAAGCATGTCAGCGCTCACCTTTCTCATTCCTAAATCCTCTCGAAATCGACCATAAGGCTCCTCGATGTCGAGTAAGGTACTCGATATCGACTAGTCCTCTCGACTAAAACCTGCAAAACAGAAAAAACAGAGGACGAAAACAACCTATGTCGAGTAGAACAGTCCTCGACGTTGAACAGACTTCTCGACGTCGACTTGTGTCGTCGATCTCGAGCAGTTTCACAGAGTAAAAACCGTAGTTTTGTGATGAAAATAAAACGAAAGCAACATGAAATTTGTGGGAATTCAATAATATAAAAGACTTCCAGAATCGGGGTATCAATGCCACAACGATATCCATATAAGAATCATGTTAAAGGTATAAAACATCATGTATTTTCATCAAATAACTGTCGTCATTAACAAGTAGGAAGATAGAGGCTTTTGCATAAACCCTAATTTTTACTAACCCTTTTCACATAATTAATCTAAGTTGTATTAAGATCACTTTAGGTTCAATAACATAAACAAGGATCACCCTCGACTGTCGTAGAAGAATCATGCTCATAGGGATAGAAGACAAAATCGCATTAAAAGTTGTACCTTTGTCGCATTACCTTACATAGCTATTGTCGGGCTCACCCCGACCTTAGAAGTTGGGTGACTACTCGCTCTTCATCATCAAAACACACATCAATAATTTCAAGAAACTAAATTGTAATAAATCAAAACAAAGCTTACAATCGATCGAAGCCAAATCCGCTCTCGCAAACAAACACCTCTCTCGGCTCCAAGCTCTCTCGAAAAAATCCTACTGTCTATCTTGCTATCTATGGTGTAAATTGGGATTGAAATTGAATGCTTAAGAACCAGCCCCTAGGGCCTTATTCATAGTAATAATCTATCTATATCTAAAACTATCTATCTAAAGCTATCTATCTAAAGCTTTATGATAAAACTTGGAAATAAAACAAATAAATCTCTAAGGAGAGTAAGACTAAAGTGGATAAATATCTTCAACTTGATAGATCTTCAACCTTCTTGATAGATTTCCTACGTGCCTTGGTGTAAAAGCAAGCTCAACAACTCGGATTCCCCTCGATTTCAACTCGGATTGATGCTGGAAAGTACTCGACGTCGAGTAGGTGTCTTCTTCTCCTCGGATTCTAATCGAGCTCGACTAGGATTAAGACACTTAATGGGTACTTAACGGAAGGTAAATGTCGTTAGAGCCAAAGAAATAACCACACAAATAAACTAACTAGTAAACTAGTATAGTGGATAAGTAAGGGGTCGAACCCACAGAGAAACAAGTACTTCAATGCAATATCTGTTTATCAATTATGACACTAACAAAAGAATAGGAATACAAATGAAGAAAGGCAACACAAATAGACTAAGATAAAGATATGTATAGGAACAAAGAGAAGACAGAAGATAAGAGTTTATGGGGAATAGACAAAAAAATATGGATAGGAACAAAGAGAAGACATGAATAATATAGAAATCAAGTCTCATAATCAATCAACCAAGTCTTGAATTATAGCAAAACCACAAGAATTCTAGGCAAGCATAACAAACCTCGAATCCCTAAACTTAAATCCTCTCATTGTAATGACTTTATGGGGAATAGAATTTATTAGTTGTGTTAGTTGATTGAATGAATGCTGAAAATATGACTAATATAGACCTCCAAGACGTCGGCAAAAACCCTAGGGAAGATAGATAAAAGTTCTCATAAAGATGAACTGGGCCACGTATCGCAAATTCCGGATCTGACGAGGCAGCAGCCGCCGTGGAAATGGCGGCCGCCGCCATTTCTAAGTGTTGACAACTTCGGAAGACTGAACTTGTAACGCACTTTCTAGAGTCATCCTTTGTCCGATTAACACATATGAATATGCGTTGGAAAGCTCTTTCCAAGCAATACGATTCTCATGAGGACTTTAGAAGCTAATTTCAACTTCTCAAAACCTTAAAGATGAGATTTCTCCATGTTTTCCATTTTCGCTCTTGTTCCTTAACTTTTCTTTGTCCATTTGCTCCATTCTTTCTCCACCTATCAAGGCCGGATCTTAAAACCTACAAATAAACAATAGAAACCGTAGATTCCGCACTTCGAATACCAAATGACCAAGAATATGAATAAGCTTATTAAACACGCAATACGACTCTCTAATGCACCTAAGACTTACCTATAATGCCTATATAAAATATGCATTATCAAACTCCCCCATACTTAAGCTTCGCTAGTCCTCTAGAGAACTAGATTATATCATAGAGATGGAGACTTCTTCGTGTCTAAACGAAAATATTTTATATATCATAACAAGTGCAAATTAAACATGAAAGAAGCAAACAACTTGTCATGACTCCAACTCCCCCACAATTAAGCCTTTGCTTGTCCTCAAGCAATGAAAAACATAGCAATGACCAAATATCCCACAAACATATTCATCATGTATTCGCCTCATCAAAAGCAACATCCAAGTGTGTGCAAACATGAACAAGGTAGACATCCTAGCATGTATATAAATGACCAAGTAGCCCGCATGCCTATCCATCCAAACTCACAGGGATAAATGTGTTTCTCTCGCTCTCATGTGTTTAGGATTTAAAGAAAAACTCTCAACTCATTCAATATACAAAAAGCTACATAAGCGTTGACATTTATATCACAAATTCTCCACCAAATACGTCAAAGAAAATAAGCAATATAAAGAGGACTTTCGCTTAATGGAAACCTTCATAAAAGACTCCATTCGGCAAGGTTGTAATGGAGCTTTTGGTAGGAACAAAAGGCATGGGAAACATATAGGCTTGTGGTGCTAAAAATCCGGGAAAAGGGGTTAGCAAACAACCAGAACAACACCCCAACCTCCATACTTCGCAAACCATTCCAATAACAAAAACTCCAATACATAACAATAAACTCTCATAACATAAGTATCATCTCTCAAAATAAAATAAGACTCTCAAAACACTCAAAAGATGATAACTCTCAATATCAAACTTCCAACCAAACATTTATCTAACTATCATAATAAATAACAAGGCTTTTTTTTTTGAATGCTTTTTTTTTCTTTTTTTTTCGGCACTTTTTTTTAGCTTACTTTAGCCCCTAGGTGAATTTTATCCTCCCTAGGTCCAAGCTTTTTATTCTTTTTTTTTGAGCGAAAATGCATGAAATACAATATGAGGAAAATAAGCACATAACATTACATCTCTCTCAAAGCCTCTCAACATAAGCAGAAACCATAGCTTTTCTCTCTCAACTCAAAATAACATCCATAACCAACTCCATTCCTAATTCCCGGATGGGTCAGGCTTATCATAGGCTAGGAAACATGAATTTTGTGGAGCTTCAAAGAAAAATGGTAAAGGCTCAAATTGACTTCAAGCAAAGATATGATGTAGGGTAGATATTGATAAAATGTGGCTAAAAGGTGCCTCTATCACTTGAAAATTATAAGCAATGAACAATGTATATAATAGGTCTAAAAAATAGATAACCATGTCAATACTAAGAGGTAATTGCATAAGATGAGTAAATCACACAACAAAAGAAAAGGGAATATAGATGTGATCCCTAAAAGGCCAAATATATCTCACTAAGAAAAAAATTTGTTGGATGTCAATCATGCCTAGGAACATAAATCGTACATGCTCAATTAAATCCACCTAACATGTTTCAAACGAAAACCAAATTTATAGGACAAGGCTAAACAATCCAAACATGCTATGGAATTTATATGATCATGCCACAATACATAATAGAGGACACACATTGCAAGATGGGTAGTTGAATAACACATATTTATACAATGCATAATATTTTTGGATTTTGGACATATTTCAATTTTTGTTTTCATTTTTGACATTTTATATAACATAAAAGAAATAACATAAAAGAAATAACAAAAATTCAAACATGACCTAACCTAACCTAATTAATTCACTTCACTTCCCCCCCCCCCCCCCCCCCCCCCCACTTAAACTTTTCATCATCTTTAAATAAAAATCAAATAAAGACAACGAAATTTAAAATAAAAGCACAAGTGGGGGAAAATGGGACCTACTTGATCATGGTAGTGGTGGCTACAATCGTCGGACAACAAGCATTGGAGCACTGGGGTTGCGGCGGGCGCCGGGTATGGGGCGGCGGGCGCCGCCTGTGCAGAACCGTGAATCTGAGTACCAACATTGATGTTTCAGCGTCCAAACTCCTTCCAAATTGTTCTTTGAAGATCAGGACTTGGTTTCAAAGTCTTACTTTTGTGGTAGAGATGGTGATGGTATATAAAGAGTCGAATTTGATGGATGAAGTGTATTGGTGGATGTGGATGATAGAAAAAAGAAAGGCTTTTGATTGAAACTCAAAGCTTAGGTTTTGGAATTTAGATTCAAGTAGGGAAATTAGGGTTCTTGCATTTTCTCGGACACAAAGGCTTGAATGATCAAATTTGGGAATTGGGATATAGTTAATTGGAAAGGGAAGGATCATCTATCAAAAAGAAAAAGAAATATTAGATATAGATAGAAATAATAAAATAAAATAAAATAACTAAAAATATAAAATCTAGACCTAAGATAAATGGAAACCAATCCTAGATGGAACAATCTAACCCTAAGATAGATAAAATAGAAAGAAGATAAATAAAACTAACCTAAAATAAAAATAAATCTAATCCTAAAGATAGATAGAATAAAATCTACTCCTAAAATAGAAAATAGAAAACATCTAATCCTAAATAAGATAGAAAATATAAACTAACCTAAAAATAGAAAATAATAAAAGGATAGAAAATACTCCCTTCCAATGTTACCAAAATTCTGAAATGTGTCTGTGAACAGTGGCGGCGAGCGCCGTGTAAGGGGCGACGGGTGCCGGTCATACAGAACGCCAACTCCATCATTCAATCAAGCAAATTTCATGGTTAACTCAAGACTCCTTCAAAAACATATATTTAAATGGAACTCTATCATTTTATTGAATTTGAAAAACTAACTACCTAACTAGGAATTGAAAAACTTGCAAACTAGAAAACAAATCATGGGTTGCCTCCCAAGAAGCGTCCTTGGTTAACGACATAGACTCGACAGTTTATTGTATCCTTACCTTAAGACTCATTCATACATTGTTAAGGCCCTTAAAAGCAAATCAAATTCTTGTGCCCAACCAAAATTTGAATGAACGCTAAACATGAAAAACTTTGCAATTAAGGATACCTTGTAGTGAAGCTTTGAGAATTCTCTACTTACCTAAGGTTGATCTTTTCCAAAGGGAATGTACGACCACTACCACAGTTCCGCTGGCGTCTTGTAGAAGTAATGCTCACAGGGATCCAGATATTCACCATAAATCTCAAAGGTGTTAGAAATTTCATTACCTTGCTCATGAGCCACAGAAATCAGCTCTGGAATTTGTTCGTTGACTAGCGCAATCGAGATGAGCTCTTCGGGTGAATCAGGAGCCAAAACATATAGATCCTCATGTGTGCACTCATGAGATTCCATTGCAATAAGCGTTAGGCTTTCCTCTTCACCCACGGATATTTCCTCGTCACTCAAGAGGGGGTTGTCAATCAATGATAGGACCTTGGTTCTTGGACCAAATTCTTCTTCATAGATGTCTTCTTTAGTCATCGCATCATTGTCCATATCGCCTATAAGGTCCCAAAATCCTAATGGTCCTGGTTCACACAATCCTTTCTCATATGCACATATCAAATACTTCACTATCATCAAATGTGCACCCCCTAGGACGCAATGTATCATCTCAATAGTGGCGTCTTTGATGCTTTTTGATGGCTTGTTTTCCATACATGCTAGTACCTTTGAAACTTATCGGAAGAAACTCTCATCGGGTAGCTGGGATAACTTCATTGGCACTATGATAGATGGATCCTCAAAACATAATGGTGCATCAGATGTAGCAGGAGGCAAAGCGGTGTCACCGTCGATAGGCTCTTCCACTTCTTCTTCACATGCGCCTGAGATGTCTACAACACCGATGGTGGGGCCGCGGGTGACGCTTCTACAGAACCATCATCCTTCTTGTTTTGCTCGACCACTTGCTTGTGTTCTTCCTTCAATTCTTTATCAGCCAAGTCGTGGAAAAGATCCCACAATCCTGACACTTTGGGGTTGCACAAACCATTGTCACCCATGTCATCGATAAGTTCTCGCATTTCAGGACTTACGCCTTAATAAACGCAAAGAACCATATCTCGCCCATCATCATTGATATCCCGTGTTTGACGCTCACTCACTAATTCTTGCACTCTTTTGAAGTAATGGTGAAAAGATTCTCCCTGATTTTGATATAACCTCAAAAATCAATAAACACACATAACAAAGAAATAAAGTTGTTTCCCCAGCAATGGCGCCACTTTTGAGGGAAGGGAAACGTCGTTAAATTTCAGCTCGCCAAAGAAATAACACACACAAATAAACTAACTAGTAAACTTGTATATCAGATAAGTAAGGGGTCGAACTCACAGAGGAACAGGTACTTCAATGCAATATGTGTTTATCAAATATGACACTAACAAAAGAACAGGAATATGAATGAAGGAAGGCAACACAAATAGACTAAGATAAAGATATGGATAGAAAAAAATAGAAGACAAAAGATTAGAGTGTGGTTTGCCTACAATTCACAACATTGGTTGATTTATTGATCCTTGAGATGATTGCAATATTATTCCTAAGCCTATGTCGACTTCACTAAAGTTGAAGGATCTGCAGAGATACAATCACCTTATTCAATATCACTAAAGAGAATAGCATTAAGAACTCAAGTACTTAGACCAATTAGCACATTGATTCAATGCAATTAAGATAGATAGGCACATACCGAACTCAGCCCTAATTGAATCTACAGAACATAGATCAATTGTTATCATCCACTAAAAAGGCATAGAAATATCACTAAATCAATGACTCTGTTTTCTATCGAGAAACCAACAACGGATTCATAGCATAGATGCAATTCATAACTAGATGGCCAGTCACGGAAAGGAACACAAATATAACATGAAGAACAAGATGATAAATAAACTCATGAATAATATAGAAACCAAGTCTCACAATCAATAAACCAAGTCTTGAATCATAGCAAAACCACAAGAATTCTAGGCAAGCATAACAAACCTCGAATCCCTAAACTTAAATCCTCTCATTGTAATGAGTTTATGGGGAATAGACTCTATTAGTTGTGTTAGTTGATTGAATGAATGCTGGAAATATGACTAATATAGACCTCCAAGACGTCGGCCAAAACCCTAGGGAAGATAGATAAAAGTTCCCATAACGATGGATTGGGTCGCGTATCGCAAATCCGGGATCTGACGAGGCAGCGGGCGCCTTGGAAATGGCGGCGGGCACCGTTCCTAAGTGCTGACAGCTTCGGCAGATTGAACTTGTAACACACTTTCTGGAGTCATCCTAAGTGCTGGCAGCTCTTTCCAAGAACTATGATTCTCATGAAGACTTCAGAAGCTAATTCCAACTTCTAAGAACCTTAAAGATGGGATTTCTCGATGTTCTCCATTTCCGCTCTTGTTCCTTAGCTCTTCTTTGTCCATTTACTCCATTCTTTCTCCACCTTTCGAGGCCGGATCTTATAACTTACAAATAAACACTAGAAACTGTAGATTCCGCACTTTGAATACCAAATGACCAAGAATATGAAGAAGATTATTAAACACGCAATAGGACTCTCTAATTCACCTAAGACCTACCTATATAAAACATGCATTATCAGTACTCGACATCGAGTAAAGTCCTCGACGTTGAGTAGATTCGTACTACTCGAGTGGTTTCTGTGCTAGACTTGTGCTTTATCTCGTGTGATGAAGCTGAGGTCGACCAAAGTGCTCGACATTGACTAGGTGTAGTCGACGTCGACTAATTCCGTCGAGTGCTTTCTTCCTTCTTCTTTGCTCGATGTTTTCTGGTTCAACTACTACTCGACCTTGGACTTTCTATATTCGACCTCGAGTTCTCTCAAGATTTTCTTCCTTCTCCGAACTGCTGTAAAATGCCTATATTTCTGCGAAATTAAACAGAAACTAGTGTAGACATCTATATTTGGCAAATAAGCATAAACTACATAGATTCTGTATAATTCTAACCCAATGATATGAAATGCATACAGAAACCGATACAAAAGTTAGTGTAAAACATGGCAAAATAGGCGCACATCAAACACCCCATACTTAAGCTTGCTTGTCCTCAAGCAATATTTTTAATGGTCATACAGGGGAAGAATTCAAACTCTCAACATCTTGGATTCATTGTCATATGTCCCTGCAATCAATTATCATCCTCGAAAAGGTACTAATGTCACAAATCCACGCCTGTGAATAAAAGCAACTTCGCACACAAAAGGAGGGTTATGAAAAAATAATTCATATGTGACAAAACATTAATAATCAAAAGGAATTTATTTAAGCTCATGGTGAAGAAAAGGTAAAAGGTAAAGTGGTGGGCCATATTTGGGAAATGTGGTGCTAAATCAGGGGGAGAATTCTTCAAACTTGCTTTCTTGCTTTGATTTACTTTCTCCCTTCATATGATATTCCACATCACTCATCCTCTCATAATTCACTCTTGGCTTTTTTCACTTATATTGCTTTTACCTCTCTAACATCAACATTGCCTTTTCACGAGTCGCAAACATGGGTGTCATGAATGGCCCCGGATACTTAGTGCTTCGGACTCCTCACCTTGGTGTCCCATCCTACGGAACTATTATCTCAGCACAGGCATGGTCGATCTACCTTTATCTCCTGAGGTGACCGAATTTTCTTTCTCTCGTTAACTTTTCCATAAACTTTGAAACTTTCCCGCCAAACTCTAAATATGATAACAACACAAACACCATATAATAAACTCCATAATATACTTTCATTCTCAACATAATGCCCAGATAAGGAAATAAGGTAAAGAATGTGCAATATTTAGAACATGTGAAGCAATTTATGAAATAAGGCTCAATATATGTCTTTTGTGATGCTTAATCGTAGGTAAGGCTAGGGAATATAAACACATGAGCATTATATGGAAAATATAAAGTCCTCTATCCTCTTATCATGCAACATGTCAAAAGCAATTTCAATTTTACCTCCTATCATGGTTTTCAAGAAAATAATGCACTTCATTGTGACTTCCCTTTACTAGGCAATTTCATGCTATATCTTTAATGAATCCAATTTTGCATCGTCGAGTTCAATTTAACTTCCATGACACTAATCAAAATTTTGATGGGGGTGATGTAAATAAACTTTGGAAAATAACATGTAAGCATCTAGATGAATAACAATTCCAAAGATAGCCATGTGTGAACAATTCCGAAAATATGCACAAATAATGTCAAATATAGTTAAGTATGCATGAAGTAAGCCCTTCCCCCACCCCATACTTAAACATTACAGTGTCCTCACTGTATAACAACAAAGGTAAAGAAAGAAACTCACTAGACAAATGTGCAGAACGTCGGAATCGAGTGCTGAGGTTGCTGCAGGAGTAGTCAGTCTCGAGGAGAGTAGTCGACATCGACTAGATCTACTCGATCTCGAGTACAATGAAGCCTTAGGTTGATCCTTGCTCGACCACATGCTTCGTTGCTTGTCATGGTGGTCGACGTCGAGTGGGCTTCCAGTTGTCTGATTTACCTAAAGTCATTAAAGGGAAAGAAAACCTAGCACGAGGTGAAGAAAATAAAACAAAAATAAATTTATTAAAGGGGGGGAGGGGGGAAATAATAGCGGGTTACCTCCCGTAAGCGCTAGGGTTTAAGTCGCTAGCTCAACCTACTTCCCTTTAAGCATTAGCTTCGCTCATCCTTTTCTGGAGGTATACGGGGATCTGGTGGTGGGAAGCATGGGATGTCATCCGGGGGCAACGTTTGAAGAAGCTTAAACCTCCCCGAGTGAACGCTCCATGGCTCCACCCATTCATCTTCCCAGGCTCCAGTTAGCATGCATAAAGGAAGATATAAAGCAAATCTACATACCTCATCATTGTATCCCTTCCGCTTCATAGGTTGGTTTATTTGCACATCTCCACCACAACAAAATGGTGGAGTGGGAAGAGATACTTCCACCTCATTACGTGGAGCTTCATGCCACTTTACAAGAACCCCATACTTGAATATGAACATTGGTTGCTCAAAATCATCGGGGATAGCCTTCACCTAGCTTGTAAGTTAAAAGCGACCTTGGAATGCCCTGGGCAACAATGTCCAACTTCTTCTCTTCTAGTGCTATTTTGTTTTGGGATCCTTCATATGATTCATCAACAAGAGGTAGCAAAGTAGGAATAAAATTCGAGGAAGGACATACTTGGCTGTCGACATCGAGTGGGTCAATTAGCTCATCGGGGGGAGGACATGGTCCTTTAGACTGAATGGAAGCCTCAAGCCTTCGGATTTTGTCTTTCAGTCGAGCTATTTCCTTTAATCGTGCCTCCTCCACTGCGATCCTATTTCACCGCATCATATCTCGGACCCATCTTTCCCATTCGGGATTCCCTTCGCAAAAGTCTTCCATCTTTCTACCTAAGCTTCGAAATCAAAATAAAGCACGGATCAGTAGGAAAAGCTCGACACCTAATTGGTGTCGATGAGGTAGGTGGTGATAGAGTATGTGATAGTAACAAGAAAAAGGGATGGGCTATCCTAAACCTTAAACACAACTAAGCTAGACGCGATTGATATCTCCCCGGCAACAACACCAATTTTTGTTAAGAGGAAAATCAAGTATCAAATAAATGAATCTCAAATTGACTCCCTGAACCACAGATAAAATTATAAGACTTTCTCCCATTATAAAGGAAGGGAATCAGGATCGTGTCCATGAGGAAGCGTGTCAGCACTCGCCTTTCTCGTTCCTAAATCCTCTCGAAATCGACCAAAAGGCTCCTCAATGTCGAGTAACGTACTTGATATCGACTAGACATGTCGACTAAAACCTGCAAAACAGAACAACAGAGGACAAAAACAACATATTGTTGTAGGAGGAAATTCGAGTAAGCAAAATTAAATATAAATAAATCACAGCAAACCAGATTCCGTCCCTTGCAAATAATTACAAGACCTCCTCCTGATGCAACTGCTGGAAGTCAGGATCAATCAACGAGGAAGCGTGTCAGCGGATCCTAGGCAGCGAAGAAATCTCACGGAAGTCGACCACAGATGTCCTCGATCTCGAGTACAGCAACTCGACAGAAGATCGGGCAGTCGAGCACAGCGCAGCAGCAAGCACAGGTTGTAGTCGATCTCGACTAGAGGGTACTCGAGATCGAGTAGGCTTCGTCGACGTCGAGTTGGGCCTTGTCGAGCACCTGCACACATAAGCTACAGCGATGCTAGATCGAGAATCAGTACTCGATATCGACGAGTGCTATTCGATATCGAGGAGACAGAAACTAAAACGAAACGAAAGAAAGTAAAAACAATTGCTTTGGGATTTCGAACTAAACTTAATGTAAAAGGCTTCCAAGATTGGGGTTTGCAACAACGATAACCAAGCATGCATAAGGCAGAGATAAACAGATAATCATGTGAATTGCATCAAAGGACAAGCTTTCGCCTTTTCCAACAATTAGACAACTCTTTCAAGAAACCCTAATTGTCTCTACTGATTTTATGTTTAGAATCCAAGTTGTTAACATGGATCTCCATTAGATGGGTAATAAACACATAAACAACTACTAGATTCTCAAAACATGATAAAAGTCGGATCTTTACCTCAAGCGTGCATGGCTATCGTCGGGCTCGCCCCAACCCTAGAAGTGGGTGGACTACTCGCGCTTCATTGCAAACTCAGACATCATCGATTGAAAGAAAACTAATTGCATTAAAATAAACCAAAGTTTACAACCGCTTGAAGCCAATTCCGCTCTCGCTTCACAACTCCAATCGGCCGCTCACTCTCTCTCTCTACTTCTCCTACTTACTTCTCTCTGGAATTGAATGAATAGAAATCAGCCCCAAGGGCTTTATTTATAGGCTTCTAAACCTTGCTACTCAAGGATAGAACTATATCTAAAAACTATATCTAAAAAGCTTAATGATAAATAAAAGCAACAAAGAAATTAAATCTAAAGGGAAATGATATCTAAAGTGTTTCAAGTGGATAAATCTTCTCCTTCCATGATGTATGTTGATAGATCGGATAAAATCGGCAAACTTCGAGCCCAAGGAATCCCAATCCGAGTAGAATTGTGTCGACGCGTCACGCGGCTTCTGGAGTCCTCGTCGATCTCGAGTAGAGCTTACTCGATCTCGACTAGGAGTGTTGTCGACTGGGCGTGGCTCGGCGTCTCGGCTAGCAGGTCCTCGATGTGGCTCGATCATGGCTCCTGGCGTTCGTCGATATCGAGGACCCTTATTCGATCTCGAGTAGCGAGGCTCGTCTAGGTTTGTCTTGGCTGGTCGGGTAATCTCTCAGTCTCCTCGGACATTCTCTCCTCGACTCCGGGTTGTCTCCGAGGTCTTGTCGATCTCGAGTAGACTAACTCGATCTCGACAAAGGTTCAGAAGTCGGGTTCTTCGTCTTTAGCTTCTCGACATAGGCTCCTCGATCTTGGCAGGTGTCTAGACATAGCTTGTCGAGATCGACTAAGGCTTGTCGATGTCGAGTAGCTTTGAGCTCCAGTTCTCGCTTCTTGGTTTTCTTCCGAAATGGTTCCATATTCTGCGATATTAAACAGAAACTTATGTAGATCTCCATTTCTGACAAATAAGCATAAACTACATAAATTCGACATATTCCCAACCCAAAATATGCAAAATGTAAAGAATATGGAACTAAAATATGCATTAAGACATGGCTACTTTAGAGACATCAAATCACCCCATACTTAGACTTACTTGTCCTCAAGCAATAACCAAACAATAACCAAGACCTAAAACACATCCTTCAAGTCTTCGCCTTTGTCAAAAGCAACATCTCAAGTAGTAGCAATGTAAGACAGGTGAATTTAACGTCATCACACATTCTGAGCGATCCATAGGCATAAGCGGTATAAATCCAACCTCACAGGAATAATGTGTTTACACTCAGCTCTCAATGTGTTTAGGCTATGTAGATCAACTCTGAACTCAATTCCATACACAATCTCATAAACATTGCAATTTAAATATGTATCCACTTCGCAACCAATTATGAAAATGCAACAAGAAATATCAGGAGGACTTCGCTCAATAGAAGTCTTCAAAGAATATTCCATTCGGCGGGGTTGTAATGGGGCTTGGTAAGAAATAATAAGGTATGGAATTATTTGGCCGTGTGGTGCTAAATAAAATTCGGAAATCAAGACTCCTAAATCTCCAACACAACCAAACCATAACTTCTCAATCATATGCATCAACCAAACTCTCCAATTTATCTCAATGAAGTATGTAACCCTTCAAACTTTCTCAACCTCTCCAAAGTGTGTATCTTGCAAATAATGAAAGAATTAAGGTAAATTTGGCTCATGCACTTTATTCACAAATATATATACTTTTTTCTTTCTTTCTCTTTTTTTTTCGAAAATAAAAACCAAATAACACTAATAGTGCATTTATAATGTGAACCAAAAATCCTTTTACATAATATGCATAGCAAGATAAAAATGTAAAACCAACCCATATCTCAATAATTTCAACAATCCTTCCTTCTTGAAATGCAACATAAGCTCATTCTTTCCACAAATCATTATTCAGACCAACTCTAAGTCTTAATTCCCAAATGGGGGTCAGGCTCAATTTTGCTAAGGATATTTTTGTGGAGTTTACAAGAAAAGTCTCAGGCTAATGTTCTGGATTCAAGCAGGGATAATGCAGGGTAGATAAAGAGAGGATAAAATTGGCTTAAAAGGTGCCTCTATCATTTAATTCTCATCAACATAATCATATAAATGCATTGGCTTTGAATAACTATCATAACATTTAGAGATGCATAGGAAGAGTAAATACACTCAAGAAAGCAGAGGGATTTAATGTTCTCCCTATAAGGCCAAAATTCTCACTAGGAAATTTTTTGTTGGATTTTAACCTTTAGCTTATGATCATATGTGCTCAATTTCATCACAAGTTCACAATCCACATAAAAACTATTTGGAGGACTTAGGCTAAACCTTCCAAACATGCCATAGGATTTACATGATCAAGTCAGTCATTATTTATCATCATAGGACATCTAAGTTAGGGTGTAAAAACTAAAACAATGCAAAAAATTTAAACATGCATATTTTTTTTATTTTTTCGACATTTTCTATTTTTTTATTTTTATTTTTATTTTTATTTTTATTATTTTTTTCTTTTGCAAAAATCAAAACTAAAGTATGACGAAAGAAAAAGGCATAAAATTTAAACATGAATGCATAACATAAAAATTTAAAATTTCACCATGTAAAACCAAAAAGCAAGACTAACACATATGATAATGATAATGAGCCCTTCCCCCACCCCAAACTTAAAATTTACAGTGTCCCCACTGTATAAAATCAAATAAAAACAAGAGTAAAGGAACGAACTCACAGGATAACAAATCGACGAGGGCAGATCAGTGCAGGTCGAGTAGACATCTTTGTCGATCTCGAGTACATGTTACTCGATCTCGAGTAGCTTTTCTGCATCCAGTGGTTTTCTGAAGTTGAGGAACTTCTGGTGGCTTGTCGATATCGAGTTGGCCTACTCGATATCGAGTAGTGTCTGGGCTGCTCCTCCTTGTCGTCGTCGACTTGGCCTTCGTCGATTCTGACTGTTTTCAGGGACTTCTTTATTCCACTTTTTGCGATCCTTATATGCTTGCCGACCTAAAAGTGTTAGATTGCACAAGAAACAAGACTATCCACATGAAATATTCTAAAAGTCATAAAACCAAAACCAAAAACAAAACAAAAAGGTTTAAAAAGTCCCAAAATTCATAAAGTTTTATATACATGCTCTAGATTTTAGAGTCGCTAGGCCGACTTCTCCGTTTGCGCTCAAGGACCATTACTGTGGGAATCGCTCATGCTTGGCCCTTCTCCTGGATCATCTAGGTCCTGATGGTAGTATGCCAGCTCAGCTGACAAGTGGCTGCTTGCATCATCTCCCTTCTCTTTCTTCTTTTTCCTTCCAGCTCTTAGTTTTCGCAGATTCTTTCTCCACGGTGTCTTATCTCCCCTTAAATCATTGATAATTTTCTTTATGGACTGAGGGGGAGTAGAATTCATACCTGAACTTACCTTTTCGGACCCAAAACAGAAGTCTTTGGGTTTGGGGCTAGTCGAGATCGAGTACAGCTGGTCGACCTCGAGTACAGGGACTCCATACTTAGGCTCTGGGCAAGTTAGTGGCTCAACAGTGGAAGTCAACATCGACAAGTCTTGGTCGAGATCGAGTAGCGCCCTTGTCGAGATCGAGCAGCTCTTGTCGACCTCGAGGACAGTGCTGGCGCTTCCCTTCGCTGTTTGCTTGGTCCCGCGGTTGCTGATGCTTTTCACCTCCGGCCAGGGAATTTCCTCTTTTGCAGGGCCAAAAGAGAAATCCAAAACCTCTTCGCCTATGGTGAAGGTGAGCGAGCGATTCTTAACACTAATTCTGGCATCTGCAGTAGCTAAGAATGGTCTACCAAGAATAATAGGGCTAGTAGGATCTTCAGCACAGTCAATGATAAGGAAATCTGCTGGAACAAAGAATTTACCGACCTGGACAGGGACGTTCTCAACTATACCTGTAGGGATGACTACTGTATTGTTTGCCATGTATAGCTTGGCATCCACAGGCTCTATGCATCCTATTTTGACCTTCCGTCAGATTGATAGAGGCATGATGCTTACACTTGCTCCTAAATCACATAGAGACTCATATTTATATTGTCCAAAACCCACAGTAACAGAAAACTTACCAGGGTGAGGTCTCTTTTCAGGGAAGTGGAGTACTTTGCATTCGCCTGCGATCTCTGAGATGGATCGCTTCTTGCTCAGGATTTCCTTTAGAAATTTGACATATCCAGGCATCTCTTGCAGGGATTCTGTAAAAGGGATAGAAACATTCAGTTCTTGCAGCATATTAACAAATATGGTAAAACTACCTGCAGTGGGGTCATTCTGTGCTTTTGAAGGAAAAGGCAGTGGCTTTTTCTGTTTTGGAGCCAGATCAGCTGTCGGAGGTGTTGCAGAGAAGTCGACGTCGGCCAGATTCTACTCCTCGATCTCGACCACGGGCTCCTCGACATCGAGTTGGGTGGTCGACCTGGAGTTGCTGGTCTGCGCAGCGGAGTCTGAGCTCAGTTTCTGGTCTTGGTCGAGTAGCTTCTTATCGAGGTCGAGTACGGTCTCCTCGAGATCGAGTTGGGTCTGCTCTGTCTCGAGTTGTTGCTCTGCCTTGCTTTGCTGTTTCCCGACCTCTGGCTCGTGTAATTGATGCCCACTCCTGAGTTTGATAGCTGCGACGTGTCCGGTCTTCCTTTTAGGATTTGGTTCTGTTTGCCCAGGGAGCTGACCGGATGGTCGTGGGATTTGTGCAGCGATTTGACCCATCTGCATCTCTATTCCTCTTTTCCAGATGTCCAGTTCTCCAAATTTTGTAGTAATGTTATGGAACTAGTTGTTGATGGTGCCCTGATTCCGACGCATCTCCTCAAGGATCAGCTGCAGATCATCCATCTTTTGATCCCTTTCTGGATGTCCTGGAGCTCTGTAGGGTGGGAGATTCTTAGGAGGACCTTGGTTCCACTGTGGTTGATAGAACCTTTGGTCTCCCATGTAGTGATTGGGACCCCCCGCGTAAGCTGCCTCTTCATGTGTCTCTGCCATTCTGACTTGCTCAGTGTGTGGGCACTCAGTAGTGGTGTGCCTTTGTGATCCGCATTCGATGCAAGGCTGATTGACAGATAGATATTTGACTTGCTTGAGGGGCTAGCGATTCTGGTCTCTGTAGAATTACTCTCTGACATCTGGGTCGATCTCCTTTGCTGGCTCATAGAGTGGCATAGATGGTGTTGTCCTGGCGTAGGAGTTCTCCTCATAGTTTGCAGTAGACCCATATTTGTTGTCATAACTGGTGAGTTTGTCCAGCACACCCCAGGCGTCAACTGACGGCATCGTCAGATACTCATAGCGAGTATAATGGTTGATCCTGTCCTTAGTGACTTGATCAAGAGAGTTGAAGAATATCTCCTGAATGACGTAGGGTGGTTGTCCATGAGTAGGGCAAGATCGCAGCAGTTCTTTGTAGCGTTCCCATGCCTTTGCCAGCGGTTCCCCTTGCTTCTGTTTGAAGGCGGTGATTTTCTAGCGGAGAAGTGCTGTCTTGGCAGGTGGGAAGAATTTATTCAGAAACTCTTGCTCTACCTGGGCCCATGTTGTGAGTGATCTTGGTTTAAGCCCTTCAAGCCACTTCAGTGCAAGCCCAGCGAGAGACCAGCGGAAAGCTTTCATCTTGACATATTCTAGAGTTGTACCTTCAGCAAGAGTACGGCACATGTCAGAAAAATTTGTAATGTGTTCAAGAGGACACTCATTATATTTGCCATAAAAAGCATTATTTTTAAGCTCTATAAGAAACTGAGTGCGAATTTCAAAAGAGTTATCAGGGATTAGAATCGTCGATTCAGGCACGACGAGAGTTGGAAGCATATAATCCTCTGCAGTAGTTGGATATTAGGCAAGCTCAGCTTCTGCTTGCCTTGCGCGCTCAGCTTCTTGTTCCCTCGCTGCCCTTTCATTGGCGATAGTAGTATCCTTTGCAGCTAGCTCCATTGTAAGCCTTGTGATCAGCTGTTCTTGTGTTTCAGCGGCTGCCATTATCCTTTTGATTTTAGAGTGAATGTGTAGGTAACGCTTCGGTTCGTCTAAGCTGTCAAACTCAGGAGGTAGACAAGAACGGCGCATACACCTGTATAGTAACTCAAAGCAGATGTAAGATTTAACTACCTAAGGCGCGAATGATAGCTTCCCCGGCAACGACGCTAATTTGTTGTAGGAGGAAATTCGAGTAAGCAAAATTAAATATAAATAAATCACAGCAAACCAGATTCTGTCCCTTGCAAATAATTACAAGACCTCCTCCTGATGCAGCAGCGGGAAGTCAGGATCGATCCACGAGGAAGCGTGTCAGCGGATCCTAGGGAGCGAAGAAATCTCACGGAAGTCGACCACAGATGTCCTCGATCTCCAGTACAGCAACTCGACAGAAGATCGGATAGTCGAGCACTGCGCAGCAGCAAGCACAGGTTGTAGTCGATCTCGACTAGAGGGTACTCGAGATCGAGTAGGCTTCGTCGACTTCGAGTGCTATTCGATATCGAGGAGACGGAAACTAAAACGAAACGAAAGAAAGTAAAAACAATTGCTTTGGGATTTCGAACTAAACTTAATGTAAAAGGCTTCCAAGATTGGGGTTTGCAACAACGATAACCAAGCATGCATAAGGCAGAGATAAACAGATAATCATGTGAATTGCATCAAAGGACAAGCTTTCGCCTTTTCCAACAATTAGACAACTCTTTCAAGAAACCCTAATTGTCTCTACTGATTTTATGTTTAGAATCCAAGTTGTTAACATGGATCTCCATTAGATGGGTAATAAACACATAAACAAGTACTAGATTCTCAAAACATGATAAAAGTCGGATCTTTACCTCAAGCGTGCATGGCTATCGTCGGGCTCGCCCCAACCCTAGAAGTGGGTGGACTACTCGCGCTTCATTGCAAACTCAGACATCATCGATTGAAAGAAAACTAATTGCATTAAAATAAACCAAAGTTTACAACCGCTTGAAGCCAATTCCGCTCTCGCTTCACAACTCCAATCGGCCGCTCACTCTCTCTCTCTACTTCTCCTACTTACTTCTCTCTGGAATTGAATGAATAGAAATCAGCCCCAAGGGCTTTATTTATAGGCTTCTAAACCTTGCTACTCAAGGATAGAACTATATCTAAAAACTATATCTAAAAAGCTTAATGATAAATAAAAGCAACAACGAAATTAAATCTAAAGGGAAATAATATCTAAAGTGTTTCAAGTGGATAAATCTTCTCCTTCCATGATGTATCTTGATAGATCGGATAAAATCGGAAAACTTCGAGCCCAAGGAATCCCAATCCGAGTAGAATTGTGTCGACGCGTCACGCGGCTTCTGGAGTCCTCGTCGATCTCGAGTAGAGCTTACTCGATCTCGACTAGGAGTGTTGTCGACTGGGCGTGGCTCGGCGTCTCGGCTATCAGGTCCTCGATGTGGCTCGGTCATGGCTCCTGGCGTTCGTCGATATCGAGGACCCTTACTCGATCTCGAGTAGCAAGGCTCGTCTAGGTTTGTCTTGGCTGGCCGGGTAATCTCTCAGTCTCCTCGAACATGCTCTCATCGACTCCGGGTTTTCTCCGAGGTCTTGTCGATCTCGAGTAGACTAACTCGATCTCGACAAAGGTTCAGAAGTCGGGTTCTTCGTCTTTAGCTTCTCGACATAGGCTCCTCGATCTTGGCAAGTGTCTAGACATGGCTTGTCGAGATCGACTAAGGCTTGTCGATGTCGAGTAGCTTTGAGCTCCGGTTCTCGCTTCTTGGTTTTCTTCCAAAATGGTTCCATATTCTGCGATATTAAACAGAAACTTATGTAGATCTCCATTTCTGACAAATAAGCATAAACTACATAAATTCGACATATTCCCAACCCGAAATATGCAAAATGTAAAGAATATGGAACTAAAATATGCATTAAGACATGGATCGGGGTATCAATGCCACAACGATAACCATATAAGAATCATGCTAAAGGTATCAAAGATCATGTCTTTTCATAAAATAATTGTCGTCATTAACAAGTAGGAAGATAGAGGCTTTCGCATAAACCCTAATTGTTACTAACATTTTTCACATAATTAATTCAAGTTGTATTAATATCACTTTCGCTTCAATAACACAAAAAAGGATCACCCTTGACTGTCGCAGAAGAATCATGCTCATAGGGATAGAAGACGAAATTGCATTAAAAGTTGTACCTTTGTCGCATTACCTTACATGGCTACCGTCGAGCTCACCCCGACCCTAGAAGTTGGGTGACTACTCGCTCTTCATCATCAAAACACACATCAATAATTTCAAGAAACTATATTGCATTAAATCAAAATAAAGCTTACAATCGATCGAAGCCAAATCCGCTCTCGCAAACAAACACCTCTCTCGGCTCCTAGTTCTCTCGAAAAACTCCTACTCTCTATCTCGCTATCTATGGTGTAAATTGGGATTGAAATTGAATGCCTAAGAACCAGCCCCTAGGGCCTTATTTATAGTATTCAATCCTCGCTATACAATGAAAGAATTATTTAACAATATCTAAAACTATCTATCTAAAGCTTTATGATAAAACATGGAAATAAATCCGGATTTCAATCCTCTTCTCCCTTCTTCTCCTTCGTTACGGGTGCCCTGTTCCGAAGTTGAAGAAGGCATCCCTTCTTTCTTTCTTTGTGGTTGGACTAGGGGATTGGGCCAGATCCGAGTCAAGAGAAACAGGTTATATCACTTTTCATATGGGTTTCTGTTGGGGGAGAAAACCAATCCGGATTTCCTCTTTCATAAGGTTTGGGTTGTGTGTTGGGCTTCGGGTCTTTTCACTGGTTGGGCCGGGTTTGTTGTTGTTCAACCTATTATAAGAACTATATTACTTGTTGTTTAATGTTATATAAACTTATGGTTAGTATTTACTCGTTAGTCTATTACTATTAGTATTATTATTTTAGTCTGATTTTATAAAAACAAATATAGTTTTTGAAAATATTATATATTATAAAATCGTTTTAGAGGTAATATCATTTGGAAATGCTTTATAATGTGGTTTGGAAGGGAGTTATTGAACTTTGGTTATAATTGTGGTTTAGAAATTTGGGAATGATTTATTGGCTTTAAATTATAAATATGATTCTGAAGATGATCTAATTTTGGAAGTTTATTTAAGCTAAGTATTGTTCAGTAATTTATTTAAAGGGTTTTCAAGTTTCCGGAAAATAATCCTTAAAAAGCTTTTATTGTTTCGAAAACCAAGATGCCGGGATTCCTTTAACGATAACTTTTACCAATCTAACCGGATTTGCTTATTTGTTAACGACCTTGTATAAATGGATTTCACGGATCTTGTTTAACGGGCTGATCTAACCTTTCAGACCCATTTTTAACGGACTATTATAATTCATTGGACCTTGGACCTTTTTAACGGACTTTCTTGGACTGAGATGAGATGGACTGAAATAGGGCACTTAACGGAATAACGGATTTGAATTAATGGAGTATAATGATTAATCTTGTGGGCATCTAGGCTTTCGGAGGTTTTCTCGTGTTTTGAAACATTTTGACTTATCGGTTGATTTTCTTCGGAAATTATTTGGGATGTGTTCTGTTTGTTAGTGGTTAGTTAGAAAGTTAAACTCATGGCGCCTTTATTACTTATTGCACTAGGTGATTGTTGACTTACTTGGGTTTTCGCTTGCGTTGTCTTTTTGTTGTTCGGCATTTTCAGGTAAGTATCCTACACAATAGCCAAACACCACAAGGCAAAATAAACTGAAAATAACCTAAATAAGTCTCACAAGGGTCGGCAAAACACTAGTAGGAAATACTAGAAAATAATATAAAATAATAGTCTTCGGATCCAAAACGCGTTTCCGAGATCAGGGCCACAGCGGGCGCCGTGCAAGGGGTGGCGGGCGCCGCCTCTGTAGTGCTCGACGTTCCTCAATTTCCTTCAACAGATTCCAATGTCGTGCCTCCTTGCTCTTCCTTAGCTCCTCCTTAGCCTCCATATGCTCCAAAACATGCTTCTTAAGCTCTTCCCAAAGTCCATTCATGATCGGAATGTAAATCTGTAGAATAAACACTAAAAACGCATAGATTCCAAACTCGAATGCTCCACAAGTAATATACGGAACTAGACTCAAAACATAACAAAACCACTACCTAATAGCAATAAGAAACATCCATAATGCCTATATGAAATATGCATTATCACTATGTCTGTTGTGTATAACTATGAATTGGAACAAATTGATGTCAAGACAGCTGTTTTGCATGGTGATCTTAATGAAGCCATTTATATGAAGCAGCCCAAGGGCTTTATTGACACTGCTCATCCTAACTATGCTTGTTTCCTTATTAAATCCATATATGGCTTAAAACAGTCTTCTTAGCAATGGAATATATATAAAGTTTGATACGTGTATGAGGAGGAGCCTAGGATTCAGAAGAAGTAAATTTGACACTTGCTTATATTTCAAAGATACTAGAAAGCATAATCCTCTCTATGTGTTGTGGTATGTTGATGATATCTTGCTTATTGCTAAATCTTCTGATAAAATCAACATGATTAAGCAGCAGGTAAAGAAGCACTTTGATATGAAGGACTTAGGTCTTGCAAAAAGGGTCTTGGGCATTGACATCATAAGAGGTAAAGATAGGATGCATAGAACCTGTGGATGCCAAGCTATACATGGCAAACAATACAGTGGTCATCCCAACAGGTATAGTGGAGAATGTCCCTGTCCAGGTTGGTAAATTCTTTGTTCCAGCAAATTTCTTTATTATAGACTGCGCTGAAGATCCTACTAGCCCTATTATTCTTGGTAGACCATTCTTAGCTACTGCAGATGCCATAATTAGTGTTAAGAATCGCTCGCTCACCTTCACCATAGGCGATGAGGTTTTGAATTTCTCTTTTGGCCCTGCAAAAGAGGAAATTTCATGGCTGGAGGTGAAAAGCATCAGCAAACACGTGACCCAGCAAACAGCGGAGGAAAGCAACAACACTGTACTCGAGGTCGACCAAGCCAACTCGATCTCGACTAGTCTTCTACTCGATCTCGACCATGATTTTTCGACATCGACAACCTCTGCTGAGCCACTGACTTGCCCAGAGCCTAAGTATGGGGTCCCTGTACTCGAGGTCGACCAGCAGTACTCGACATCGACAAGCCCCAAGCCCAAAGATTTCTGTTTTGGGTCCGAAAAGGTAAGTTCAGGCATGAATTCTACTCCCCCTCAGTCCATAAAGAAAATTTTCAATAATTTAAAGGGAGGTAAGGCCCCGTGGAGAGAGAATCTGCGGAAACTAAGAGATAGAAGGAAAAAGAAGAAAGAGAAGGGAGATGATGCAAGCAACCATCTGTCAGTTGAGCTTGCATACTACCATCAGGACCTAGATGATCCAGGTGAAGGGCCAACCATGAGCACGCCCCATACTAATGGTCCTTGAGCGCAAATAGAGAAGTCGGCCTAGCGACTCTAAAATCTAAAGCATGTATATAAGACTTTATGAATTTTGGGACTTTAAAACTTTTTAGGTTTTTGTTTTTGGTTTTTGGTTTTGTTTTATGTCTTTTAGAATACTTCATGTGGATAGTCTTATTTTTATGTGCAATCTAACACTTTTAGGTCGGCAAGCATATAAGGATCGCGAAAAGTGGAATAAAGAAGTCCCTGAAAAGCAGTCAGAATCGACGAAGGCCAAGTCGAAGAGGACCAGGAGAAGCAGCCCAGACACTCGTCGATATCAAGTTGGCCAACCCGATATCGACAAGCCCAGAAGCTCCTCGACTTCATAAACCACTGGAGGCAGGCGAAGCTCCTCGAGATCGAGTACACTGTACTCGAGATCGACAAGCATATCTACTCGACATGCACTGATCTGCCATCCTCGATGTGTTATACTGTGAGTTCCTTCCTTTACTCTTGTTTTTATTTTATACAGTGGGGACACTGTAAATTTTAAGTATGGGGTGGGGGAAGGGCTCATTATCATTATTATATGTTTTAGTCTCGTTCTTGGTTTTACATGGTGAAATTTTAAATTTTTATGTTATGCATTCATCTTTAAATTTTATGCACTTAGTCTTTTGTCATACTTTAGTCGTGTTTTTAATTACAAAATAAAAAAAAAATAGAAAATGTCGAAAAAGAAAAAAATGCATGTTTAAAATTTTTTGCACTATTTTTAGTTTTTATACCCTAACTTAGATGTCCTATGATGATAAATAATAACTGACTTGATCATGTAAATCCTATGTCATGTTTGGAAGGTTTAGCCTAAGTCCTCGAAATTGTTTTTATGTGGATTGTGAACTTGTGATGAAATTGAGCACATATGATCCTAAGCTAAAGGTTAAAATCCAACAAAAATTGTCCCAGTGAGAATCTTGGCCTTATAGGGAGAACATAAAAAAAATCCCTCTGCTTTCTTGAGTGTATTTACTCTTCCTATGCATCTCTAAATGTTGTGATAGTTATTCAAAGCCAATGCATTTATATGTTTATGTTGATGAGAATTAAGTGATGGAGGCACCTTTTAAGCCAATTTTATCCTCTCTTTACCTACCCTGCATTATCCCTGCTTGAAGCCAGAACATTAGCCTGAGACTTTTATTAAAAACTCCGCAAAATTATCCTTAGCCAATTTGAGTTTGACCCCTATTTGGGAATTAAGACTTAGAGTTGGTTGGCGGAAGAGATGAGCTTATGTTTCATATCAAGTAGGAAGGATTGTTGAAATTATTAAGATATGGGTTGGTATTATATTTTTATCTTGCTATGCACACTATGTAAAAGGACTTTTGGCTCACCTTATAAATGCACCGTTAGTTTTATTTTATTTTCGTTCAAAAAAAAAAGAGAAAAATCGAAAGAAGAGAATACATATGTTTGTGAATAAAGTGCATGAGCCAAATTTACCTTATTATTTGCAAGATACATACTTTGGAGAGGTTGAGAACGTTTGAAAGGTTACATACTTCATTGAGATAAATTGGAGAGTTTGGTTGATGCATATGACTGAGAAGTTATGGTTTGGTTGAATTGTGTTGGAGAATTAGGAATCTTGATTCCCGAATTGTATTAAGCACCACATGACCAAATAATTCCATACCCTTATATTTCTTACCAAGCCCCATTACAACCCCGCCGAATGGAATCTTCTTCGAAGACTTCTATTGAGCGAAGTCCTCCTGATAATTCTTTTTGCATTTTCATAATTGGTTGCGAAGTGGATTTATATTTAAATTGCAATGTTTATGAGATTGTGTATGGAATTGAGTTGAGAGATGATCTACATAGCCTAAAAACATTGAGAGCTGAGTATAAACACATTATTCCTGTGAGGTTGGATTTATATTGCCTATGCCTATGGATCGCTCATATATGTGTGATGACGTTAAATTCATTTGTCTTACATTGCTACTATTTGAGATGTTGCTTTTGAAAAAGGCGAAGACTTGAAGTTTTAACAAAGGCGAAGACTTGAAGGATGTGTTGTAGGTCTTGGTTATTGATTGGTTATTGCTTGAGGACAAGCACGTCTAAGTATGGGGTGATTTGATGTCTCCAAAGTAGCCATGTCTTTATGCATATTTTAGTTTCATATTCTTTACCTTTTTGCATATTTCGGGTTGGGAATATGCCAATTTTATGTAATATATGCTTATTTGTCAGAAATGGAGGTCTACATAAGTTTCTAGTTAATATTGCAGAATATGGAACTCGATCAAAAAGCAAGAACCGGAGCTCAAGAGTACTCGACGTCGACAAAGCCCTTAGTCGATCTCGATGAACATGCCTGGACACACCCTAGTCAAGGAGCCTATGTTGAGAAGCCAAGGACAAAGCAACCCGACTCCACACCCTACTCGAGATCGAGTAACCCAACTCGATGTCGACGAAGCACCACAGCCCATGCCCGGAGTCGAGGAAAGCATGTCCGAGCATGCCGAGGAGAGACTACCCGACCTGGTGCCCGGACACCCAACTCGATGTCGAGGACCGTACTCAATGTTGACGACGCTGAAGACCTGTCCGAGCATGTCGAGAAGATCTACCCGACGCTGCCGAGAAGACCTAGTCGATGAGCCACCCAACTCGATATCGAGTAAGGGTACTCGAGATCGACGACACCTAGGAGCCCTATCCGAGCCTGTCGAGGACCAGCAACCCGAGACGCCGAGCCAAGCCCAGTCGACGACAATTCTACTCGAGATCGAGTAGCCTTACTCGAGATCGAGGAAGCCTCCAGAAGCCGCGTAACTCGTTTTGATCTATCCTACTCGGATTGGGATTCCTTGGGGCCGAAGATTGCCGAACTCTATCCAATTCTATCAAGTTACATCATGAAGAGAGATCTATCCACTTGAAGACCTTTTAGATATAATTTCCCTTATTTAGATTTAATTATGTTGTTGCTTTTATTTATCATTAAGCCTTTCAGATATAGATAGATGTTTCTATCCTTGAATAGCAAGAATTAGAAGCCTATAAATAAAGCCCATGGGGCTGATTTCTAGTCATTCAATTTCAGTTAGAGAAGTAGTTTCACAGAGAAGTTTTAAGAGTTCAAAGGTTTTAGGCTTTTGGCGTTCAACGAGAGTTGGATCGCCGGGATTGTAAAGTCTTTGAATTTAGTTTAATGCAAGTTGTTATTTCCTTTCAATCAATGTCTGAGGTTGCAATGAAGCGCGAGTAGTCCACCCACTTCTAGGGTTGGGGCGAGCCCGATGATAGCCATGCGTGTTTGAGGTAAAGATCCGACTTTTATCATGTTTGAGCATCTACTACTTATTATGTGTTTATTACCCATCTAATGGAGGTCCATGCTAACAACTTGGATTGTAAACATAAAATCAGTAAAGACAATTAGGGTTTCTTGAAAGAGTTGTCTAATTGTTGGAAAAGGCGAAAGCTTGTCCTTTGATGCGATTCACATGATTATCTGTTTTATTTCTGCCTTCTGCATGCTTGGTTATCGTTGTTGCAAACCCTAATCTTGGAAGTGCTTTTCATACAGTTTAGTTCGAATCCCCAAAGCCTTTGCATTTACTTTATTTCGTTTTTATTCTCTGTTTTCCTCGAGATCGAATAGCACTCCTCGATCTCGACTACTGATCTTCGACCCAGGTCGCTGTAGCTTCTGTGTGCCGGTACTCGACAAGCCAAGCCGACGTCGACAAGGGCCTTACTCGATCTCGAGTAGCCTTTGGTCGAGATCGACTACACCCAGTGCCTGTGACTGCTGAGCTGTTCGACTTGCCTGATCTCCTATCGACTTACCCTAGTCGAGATCTAACACCTGTTGTCGACTTCTGTCCGTGAGATTCAACTGCTGCCTAGGATCCGCTGACACGCTTCCTCGTGGATCAATCCTGACTTCCCACTACTGCATCGGGAGGAAGTCTTGTAATTATTTGCAAGGGACGAAATCTGGTTTGCCTTATTTTATTTACATTCTATTTTGCATACTCGATTTCCTCCTAACAACAAATTGGCGCCATTGTCGGGGAAGCTATCATTCGCGCCTTAGGTAGTTGAATCTCACGTCTACTTTGAGTTACTTTTCAGGTGTATGCGCCGTTCTGGTCAACCACCTGAGTTTGACGGCTTAGACAAACCAGAACGCCTTCTACACATCAGAGCTAAACTACAAAGAGCCATGGTGGCTGCTGAGACACAAGAACAGCTGATTGCAAGGCTTACAAGGGAACTAGCCGCGAAGGATACTACTATCGCCGCTGAAAGGGCAGCGAAGGAACAAGAAGCTGAGCGCGCAAGGCAAGCAGAAGCTGAGCTTGCCCGATTCCCAACCACTGTAGAGGATTATATGCATCCAACGCTCGTCGTGCCTGAATCGGGGATTCTCATCCCTGATAACTCTTTTGAAATTCGCACTCAGTTTCTTATAGAGCTTAAAAATAATGCTTTTTATGGAAAATTTAATGAGTGTCCTCTTGAACATATTACAAATTTTTCTGACATGTGTCGTACTCTTGCTGAAGGTACAACTCTGGAATATGTCAAGATGAAAGCTTTTCGCTGGTCTCTCGCTGGGCCTGCACTGAAGTGGCTTGAAGGGCTGAAACCAAGATCACTCATAACATTGGCCCAAGTAGAGCAAGAATTTCTAAATAAATTCTTCCCACCCGCCAAGACAGCACTCCTCCTCCAGAAAATCACCGCCTTCAAACAAAAGCATGGGGAACCGCTGGCAAAGGCATGGGAACGCTACAAAGAACTACTGCGATCTTGCCCTACTCATAGACAACCACCCTACGTCATTCGGGAGATCTTCTTCAACTCACTTGATCAAGTCACTAAGGACAGAATCAACCAGTATACTCGCTATGAGTATCTGACGATGCCGCCAATTGACGCATGGGGTGTGCTAGACAAGCTCACCAATTATGACGACAAATATGGATCTACTGCAAACTATGAGGAGAACTCCTATGCCAGGCCAGCACCATCTATGCCCTTCTATGAGCAAGCAAAAGAGATTGACCCAGATGTCAGGGAGAAGTTCTACAGAGACCAGAATCGCAAGCTCCTCAAGCAAGTCAAATATCTGTCTGTCAATCAGCCCTGCATCGAATGCAGATCATAGAGGCACACCAATACTGAGTGCCCACAAATTGAGCAAGTCAGAATGGCAGAAACACATGAGGAGGTAGCCTACGCTGGGGGTCCAAATCGCTACATGGGAGATCAAAGGTTCTATAAACCACAGTGGAACCAATGTCCCCCTAGAAACCCTCCACCCTACAGAGCTCCAGGACATCCAGAAAGGGATCAAAAGAAGGATGATCTGCAGCTGATCCTTGAGGAGATGCGTCGGAATCAGGGCACCATCAACAACCAGTTCCAGAACATCACTACAAAATTTGGGGAACTGGACATCTGGAAAAGGGGAATAGAAACCCAGATGGGCCAAATCACTGCACAGATCCCACGACCGTCCGGACAGCTCCCTGGGCAAACAGAACCAAATCCTAAAGGGAAGACTGGACACGTCGCAGCTATCAAACTCAGAAGTGGGCACCATTTACACGAGCCAAAGGTCGGGAAACAGCAAGACAAGGCAAAGCGGCAACTCGACATATAGCAGAGTCAACTCGATCTCAAGGAGACTTTACTCGACCTCGACAAAAAGCTACTCGACACAGACCAGAAGCTGAGCTCAGACTCCACTGCGCAACCCAGCAACTCCAGGTCGGCTACCCAAGTCGATCTCGAGGAGCCTCTGGTCGAGATCGAGGAACAGCAAGCCGACGTCGATGACTCTGCAACACCTCCAACGTCTGATCTGGCTCCGAAGCACAAAAAGCCACTGCCTTTCCCTTCAAAAGCACAAAAAGATCCCACTACAGGTAGGTTTACCAGATTTGTTAATATGCTGCAAGAACTGAACGTCTCCATTCCTTTTACAGAAGCTCTACAAGAGATGCCTGGATATGTCAAATTTCTGAAGGAAATCCTAAGCAAGAAGCGGTCCATCTCAGAGATCGCAGACGAATGCAAAGTACTCCACTTCCCTGAAAAGAGACCTGACCCTGCTAAGTTTTCTGTTACTGTGGGTTTTGGACAATATAAATATGAGTCTCTATGTGATTTAGGAGCAAGTGTGAGCATCATGCCTTTATCAATCTGGCGGAAGGTAAAGATAGGATGCATAGAACCTGTGGATGCCAAGCTATACATGGCAAACAATACAGTGGTCATCCCAACAGGTATAGTGGAGAATGTCCCCGTCCAGGTTGGTAAATTCTTTGTTCTAGCAGATTTCCTTATTATAGACTGCGCTGAAGATCCTACTAGCCCTATTATTCTTGGTAGACCATTCTTAGCTATTGTAGATGCTAGAATTAATGTTAAGAATCGCTCGCTCACCTTCACCATAGGCGATGAGGTTTTGGATTTCTCTTTTGGCCCTACAAAAGAGGAAATTTCATGGCTGGAGGTGAAAAGCATCAGCAACCATGGAACCCAGCAAACAGCGGAGGAAAGCAACAGCACTGTACTCGAGGTCGACCAAGCCAACTCGATCTCGACTAGTCTTCTACTCGATCTCGACCATGATTTGTCCACATCGACAACCTCTGCTGAGCCACTGACTCGCCCAGAGCCTAAGTATGGGGTCCCTGTACTCGAGGTCGACCAGCAGTACTCGACATCGACAAGCCCCAAGCCCAAAGATTTCTGTTTTGGGTCCGAAAAGGTAAGTTCAGGTATGAATTCTACTCCCCCTCAGTCCATAAAGAAAATTTTCAATAATTTAAAGGGAGGTAAGGCCCCGTGGAGAGAGAATCTGGGAAAACTAAGAGCTAGAAGAAAAAAGAAGAAAGAGAAGGGAGATGATGCAAGCGACCACCTGTCAGCTGAGCTTGCATACTACCATCAGGACCTAGATGATCCAGGAGAAGGGCCAACCATGAGCAGGCCCCATACTAATGGTCCTTGAGCGCAAATAGAGAAGTCGGCCTAGCGACTCTAAAATCTAAAGCATGTATATAAGACTTTATGAATTTTGGGACTTTAAAACTTTTTAGGTTTTTGTTTTTGGTTTTTGGTTTTGTTTTATGTCTTTTAGAATACTTCATGTGGATAGTCTTGTTTTTATGTGCAATCTAACACTTTTAGGTCGGCAAGCATATAAGGATCGCGAAAAGTGGAATAAAGAAGTCCCTGAAAAGCAGTCAGAATCGACGAAGGCCAAGTTGACGACGACAAGGAGGAGCAACCCAGACACTCGTCGATATCGAGTTGGCCAACCCGATATCGACAAGCCCAGAAGCTCCTCGACTTCATAAACCACTGGACGCAGGCGAAGCTCCTCGAGATCGAGTACACTGTACTCGAGATCGACAAGCATATCTACTCGACATGCACTGATCTGCCATCCTCGATGTGTTATCTTGTGAGTTCCTTCCTTTACTCTTGTTTTTATTTTATAAAGTGGGGACACTGTAAATTTTAAGTATGGGGTGGGGGAAGGGCTCATTATCATTATTATATGTTTTAGTCTTGTTCTTGATTTTACATGGTGAAATTTTAAATTTTTATGTTATGCATTCATGTTTAAATTTTATGCACTTACTCTTCCTATGCATCTCTAAATGTTGTGATAGTTATTCAAAGCCAATGCATTTATATGTTTATGTTGATGAGAATTAAGTGATGGAGGCACCTTTTAAGCCAATTTTATCCTCTCTTTACCTACCATGCATTATCCCTGCTTGAAGTCAGAACATTAGCCTGAGACTTTTATTAAAAACTCCACAAAATTATCCTTAGCCAATTTGAGCCTGACCCCTATTTGGGAATTAAGACTTAGAGTTGGTTGGCGGAAAAGATGAGCTTATGTTTCATATCAAGTAGGAAGGATTGTTGAAATTATTAAGATATGGGTTGGTATTATATTTTTATCTTGCTATGCACACTATGTAAAAGGACTTTTGGCTCACCTTATAAATGCACCATTAGTTTTATTTTATTTTCGTTAAAAAAAAAAGAGAAAAATCGAAAGAAGAGAATACATATGTTTGTGAATCAAGTGCATGAGCCAAATTTACCTTATTATTTGCAAGATACATACTTTGGAGAGGTTGAGAAAGTTTGAAAGGTTACATACTTCATTGAGATAAATTGGAGAGTTTGGTTGATGCATATGACTGAGAAGTTATGGTTTGGTTGAGTTGTGTTGGAGAATTAGGAGTCTTGATTCCCGAATTATATTAAGCACCACATGACCAAATAATTCCATACCCTTATATTTCTTACCAAGCCCCATTACAACCCTGCCGAATGGAATCTTCTTCGAAGACTTCTATTGAGCGAAGTCCTCCTGATAATTCTTGTTGCATTTTCATAATTGGTTGCGAAGTGGATTTATATTTAAATTGCAATGTTTATAAGATTATGTATGAAATTGAGTTGAGAGATGATCTACATAGCCTAAAAACATTAAGAGCTGAGTATAAACACATTATTCATGTGAGGTTGGATTTATATTGCCTATGCCTATGGATCGCTCATATATGTGTGTTGACGTTAAATTCATTTGTCTTACATTGCTACTATTTGAGATGTTGCTTTTGACAAGGGCGAAGACTTGAAGTTTTGACAAAGGCGAAGACTTGAAGGATGTGTTGTAGGTCTTGGTTATTGATTGGTTATTGCTTGAGGACAAGCAAGTCTAAGTATGGGGTGATTTGATGTCTCCAAAGTAGCCATGTCTTTATGCATATTTTAGTTCCATATTCTTTACCTTTTTGCATATTTCGGGTTGGGAATATGTCAAATTTATGTAATATAAGCTTATTTGTCAGAAATGGAGGTCTACATAAGTTTCTAGTTAATATTGCAGAATATGGAACCATTTCGGGAGAAAATCAAGAAACAAGAACCGAAGCTCAAGAGTACTCGACATCGACAAAGCCCTTAGTCAATCTCGACGAACATGCCTGGACACACCCTAGTCGAGGAGCCTATGTCGAGAAGCCAAGGACAAAGCAACCCGACTTCACACCCTACTCGAGATCGAGTAACCCAACTCGATGTCGACGAAGCACCACAGCCCATGCCCGGAGTCGAGGAAAGCATGTCCGAGCATGCCGAGGAGAGACTACCCGACCTGGTGCCCGGACACCCAACTCGATATCGAGGACCGTCCTCGATGTCGATGACGCTGAAGACCTGTCCGAGCATGTCGAGAAGATCTACCCGACGCTGCCGAGAAGACCTAGTCGATGAGCCACCCAACTCGATATCGAGTAAGGGTACTCGAGATCGACGACACCCAGGAGCCCTATCCGAGCATGTCGAGGACCAGCAACCCGAGACGCCGAGCCAAGCCCAGTCGACGACAATTCTACTCGAGATCGAGTAGCGTTACTCGAGATCGAGGAAGCCTCCAGAAGCCGCGTAACGCATATATGGATCGCTCATATATGTGTGATGACGTTAAATTCATTTGTCTTACATTGCTACTATTTGAGATGTTGCTTTTGACAAAGGCGAAGACTTGAAGGATGTGTTGTAGGTCTTGGTTATTGATTGGTTATTGCTTGAGGACATGCAAGTCTAAGTATGGGGTGATTTGATGTCTCCAAAGTAGCCATGTCTTTATGCATATTTTAGTTCCATATTCTTTAACTTTTTGCATATTTCGGGTTGGGAATATGTCGAATTTATGTAATATATGCTTATTTGTCAGAAATGGAGGTCTACATAAGTTTCTGGTTAATGTTGCAGAATATGGAACCATTTCGGGAGAAAATCAAGAAACAAGAACCGAAGCTCAAGAGTACTCGACATCGACAAAGCCCTTAGTCGATCTTGACGAACATGCCTGGACACACCCTAGTCGAGGAGCCTATGTCGAGAAGCCAAGGACAAAGCAACCCGACTTCACACCCTACTCGAGATCAAGTAACCCAACTCGATGTCGACGAAGCACCACAGCCCATGCCCGGAGTCGAGGAAAGCATGTCCGAGCATGCCGATGAGAGACTACCCGACCTGGTGCCCGGACTTGTCGAGGTCGACCACCAGTGCCCTACTCGGCCTCCCTCGACGATGACGACACCAGAGCCACAATTTTGTTGTTGCAGGAGGATGGTCAAGTATGAAATAAATATGAAATAAAGTTCAGACTGACTTCCCTGTCTCAGCAAATAAATACAAGACTTCCTCCCGTTGTAGTAAGAGAATAGTCAGGATCGAATCAACGAGGAAGCACGTCAGCAGTTCTCAGGTAGCTGTAAATTCTCACAGGCAAAGCAGCAGAAACACAGAAAGGAAAGAAACAAATAAACCCGGCAAGGGCAACTAAAACAAAAGCAAAGAAATAAAGCAAAGACAAAGCAAAAACTAAAAGCAAAGCAAAGGCGAAACTTAAAAGCAAAGGCAGAGGCTCGTCGATCTCGACAAGAGTCAACTCGAGATCGACCACAGCAGTGAACAACAGAAACTCAAAAAGTGAAAATCGACGAAAACAGAAGAAAACCAACTCGACCTAGACCAGCTTCTACTCGAGATCGACAAAGGTTGTACTCGATCTCGACAAGGCTTACTCTATGTCGACAAGAAACAGAAACTTTAATTTGCAGAATCTCGAACAAACTCAGAATTTCGATAGAAATAAACTCAATATGCTAAAAAGACTTCCAAAGCCAGGGTTTCAACACCACAACGATAACCATGCAAAGTAACACATAAAGGCATAAAAGATCATGCTTTCCATCAAATAACTTTCGTCATTAACAAATAGGCATATAGAGGCTTTCGCATAAACCCTAATTGTTACTAACCCTTTTTCACATAATTAATCCAAGTTGCATTAAGATCACTTTCGCTTCAATAACACAAACAAGGATCACCTTCAACTTTCGCAAAAGAATCAAGCTCATAGGGATAGAAGATGAATCGCACAAAAAGATCTGACCTTTATCGTATCGCCTCACATGGCCACCGTCGGGCTCACCCCAGCCCCAGAAGTGGGTGGACTACTCACGCCTCATTGCAATAACAGACATTGATTGATGAAAAGAACTAAATTGCATTAAAACTAAATTCAAAAGCCTTTACAATCCTGGCAATCAACTTTCGTTGAAAGCCAAAACCCTAAAAACCTTAGAACTCCTAAACTTCTCTGTGGAACTACTTGTCTTTCTCTCCAAATTTGATTGCCTAAAACTGAGCCCCATGGGCTTTATTTATAGGCTTCATTCCCTAGAATCTTCTATCTATATCTAAAATTATATCTAAATTGCTAAAAGATAAATAAATGCCATAAAGAAATAAATCAACAAGGAAAAGATAAATCTAACTAAGGTAAGTCTTCATGTCTTGATAGATCTCCTTCCATAGATAGACTTTGATGGATTTGGATAGAATCTTCCTCGTTTTGCCCGAAGGAATCTCAAGTCTACTCGGACAGGTCTTCGTCGACGCGTTTCCGGACACTGGTCTACTCGACCTCGACAAGGGCTCGTCGACCTCGAGTAGGGTGGTTCGTCGACTGGACTTCCTCGGCTAGATCTACACGATGTGGCTCGGTCCTGGCTCACTGGCGCTTCATCGACCTCGACAAACCCTAGTCGATCTCGAGTAGAAAAGTGTTGCCGACTAGGCCTCCTCGGGTAGGTTTACTCGGCTGGCTCGGATTTGGACTCAGACGCTCGTCGATCTCGACCAACTCTTGTCGAGATCGAGTTGGTTGTACTCCCTTCCGCTTCCGCGAGTTGCCTCTTCCGCTGCCGCGAGTAGGCTTCTTTGTCGACATGGTGCATCCCGCTGGCAACGAGTTTTTCCGCGGCAGCGAGCCGTCCGCTGCAGCGAGTGGAATCGCTGGCAGCGAGTGTCGTCTGGTCATCCTCGTACTTGTCGACTCCGGGTGTGGCTTGTCGATCTTGACAAGGGTTGGTCGAGATCGAGTAAAGGTGTGCTCGGCTTCTCGTCCTCGGCTTCTGATAAGGCATGTTTCCAATAGGCATTATAGGTTAGTTTCGGTGCATTTCATTGTTTTATAATCATGTTTTAGTGTTAATTAGATTAGCATTCATTTTGTGGGAAAGTTCGGAATCTACGCTATTTCGATGGTTTTATGTAGATTCGTAGATCCGAGGCAAAGAACACGAGGAACGGAGCTAAGTACGGCTAAGGCGAGAGTTGGGAGAGCTTAAGGAAGAAGTCCCAAAGAGAATGGAACAACCTAAGGAGCAACGGAGAACGAAATCGAGGTCTAAGAGAGAAAACAAGGACGAGTTGCGAAAGCTGTCCGCTCGGCGAGCTGAACTTGTAACGCACTTTCCGGAGGCCTCGGATGTCCGATCGACGCATATGAGCATGCGTTGGAAAGCTCTTTCGAAGATCTACATGATGGTGTTCTGTTGGATTTTCAATGCCAGCGAATGCCTTTCCGCTGCAGCGAATCAAGTCAGCAACAACATGTGCGAGAAGGTGGCCGGCCTGAGCATGAGTCGCTGCCAGCGAATGGCATCTCGCTGCCAGCGACTGGAGTCAGCGGATGTAAAGGCCCGGATTTTAAATAATAAATTTCAATAAATAATAATAAGATAAAATAAAATAAAAATTCGGATATTTCCAGAAAAACTCGTCCATAATTTCCTAAATCGAAATTGAAATCCTTTAAGCGGATTCCAACCTAATTTTGAACTTTGAGGGACGATTCCGTCATTTTACCTTGGGATTTGAAATAAACTTTGGGATGTTGACATCTTTGAAAATTTGAAGCGTTATTTTGATCAAGTCGGAATAAGATCGAGAGAGCGGGATTTAAAATATCAATTGTCGGAAATTCACATTTCCGACTCGGGACCCCAATTCCGTCACCTTCTCCCATTCTTATCCATTCCATGTCATCCCTCTCATTTGGGTAAAATTCTATCCCTCCTTTCACTCCCTCCCTTCTTTGAGACATTTCCTATGGAAAACAAACAACAAATCCTTCTTTTCCAAAATCAGGTTTTGACCACACTTTTCTCTCACACAAACAAGGAATCCAAACACACCCCAGTTCCATCTCCCCTCTCTGTTGTTGCCGTGAGGAACCCCTCCCCAAGACACCTCCATTTTGCTCAGCTCCTCTCCACCAGCAACGCCGAGAGCAACCAGTAGCTCTGTTCTTCTTCCCCGAGGAGCAGCGGTAGCAGCTCCTTCTCCGTCTTCCACCAAGCCGCAGCAGCAACCTCCCTCCGTTCCTCCTTCCTTTCTCCTCGACGAGCAACCAGCAGCGCCAGGCTCTCCCTCCCCCCTGTTTCGAGCGCCTTGAGACGCCAGTAGGATCCCGAAGCCGCCAGAAGCAGCAGCAGCTTCTCCCGGAGCCGCCAACGCCGCCACCAGCCCTCTCGCGCTCACCGTAGCTCTCGAAGGTCGACTTTGTTTTCTTATTCGATTCCGGTCCTAATCTCGTCAAAGTCTGTTTTTGCTCACCCATTACTTCTCCTAGGACTCGGTCGGAGCTCCTTCCTCGTCAATCGCCGCCGGAGCCGGTCTCGGAGCCCCTCGGAGTCGGAATCTTGCGATCTCGGTAATCCTCCTCACTCTCCTTCCTCGCTGCATCTTCTTTCTGGCTGTCTGGGTGTTTTAGAAATTGAGTTCTAGTTCGGTTGGGAGAGGGTTGTTCGGAGACAGGGCACCGCCGGTGGCCTGAGGTTTTCACCTCCTTCTCCCGTCCTTTTCCTTCGCCGTCGCTGCGTCTCTGTTCTTCTGTTGAGGAAGGAGATGGGTTCACTTAACAGTTGGGCAGATCTTGGGCCTAATATTTCGGGTCTGGGCCGGGTATCCAGTTCATTTCGGGTTGTGCATCCGGATCCCTTCTCCCCCTTTCATTCCTTCAGCATTTGGTTCGGGTTTTGGCTCGGTTCATTTTGTTTTAAATGAAAAACCGGTTCAGCTTTTGGGTATGGGTTATTGGATCCGAAATTTTAAAAAAAGATTGGGCCTATTTCCTTGGGCCTAATTCTTTGGGTAAAATGTGGTGGAATGGAAAATGGATTTTTAAGACTTATGTATATTTTGATATAAAATATCTTAAGTAAATGGAATTAATAAAATTAAAAGGAGAGTTTTGGAAAATTATTTAAAAAGGGTTATCACGTGATCCGGAATTATCTCTTAAAAGGATTGATTGTCTTGAAAACTAAAATGCCGGAATTGTCTCTATAATATGATTTGAGAAATTATTTTAAAAATGAGTTGACTTAACTCGAGATTTAAGAGTTTGGGGAAATGAGTTCTGAAATGTTATTTTAATATTCCATATTAAGGAAGGGATTTGACGGAACTTGAACTAATTGATCTTGAGCTTGAAGTTATGTTAAAAGTGTCATTTCAAATGTCGGGATTTTGTCTTGGCTTAATGATATTAGTTTTGAGAAGGAAATTGGAAAAATGATTTTGATTGATGTTGATCATATCGGAAAGGTTTTGGAAAATGATTTTACCATCGATTGGTTTTGAGTATGTTGAGAACTTGGGTTCTGTGTATATGAATGTTAGCCCGATAGCTTATGAAAATGGCTTAATGATAGGTGTGTATTGCTTTCGGATTGCTTTGGACTTGCATTTGGGCCCTTGCTTGTGTTATATTGCTGTTCTGCATCTTCAGGTAAGTTCCCTAGGGGGCTTACTCAGGTTGGACATTCAGGCCTGTTGTTGCATTTTATGTTAGGTGTTGCATTCATGATCAGCATGCCATGTAGTACCATGCTAGGTTGCATCGATCGTTGAGCATTCTCTTTCTTTGTGCGTATGTAAACAGAACGGCCGTTATCTGTGATAGTCCTAGAAGTCTTTGCTAGGGTCATAGGGTAGCCCAGCCTCATCGGGTACCCTGAGTCAATCGAGTACTTCCTTACATTATGATATGTCTGCGGGCTTTATTGTGGAGCGGGTTAGGCATGCGTGCCACCCTATTATGAATGAATGCATTCACGAGCTGGCCAGTCTCCGCCTGTCGGAAGAGGTGGAGGTAGGAGAGGGATATGCCACTTGGCATTGTCTTGGGCCCTTTACAGTATTTCCGCACATTATTATGAACTAGGAGCATGCTAGTGTGTTTGAATTCCGTACTGCATTAGAGCATCTTTATTAGGTATAGCACATACTATGTGGCCTCAGAGAGGACTGCCGGTCCCGCGTGCGTGGCTCGATCTGATTCCTTTCCCCGTTCTTCTTTTAAAGGTATTATCTGCAGATTGAGTGCTCGATGTCGATATGATGGGGTTCCCTTTTGGCGATTCGAAGAATCTGGCTAACATTCTAATTTAATACAATGGTAACCACCCACTCATGATTTGGTTTTGATCCGGCTCTGCCGTGACACTTGTATCTTTACCTTGCTTCCGCTTTACTTCCGTTTGAAATGGATTCCGCGACATAGTCTTCGGACAGATTAAGGGTACCCAACGGCCCTTCGAGGTTTTTAGGGTTTGAAATCCCTCTTTATACTAATCATAAAAGTGTTTGAAACCTCGACCCGTACCTGGATTGTAAGATCCGAACAAGGGGTTTTATCCCTTGAAACGTAACCCGGAAATTATAATTCTGGGCCGTTACAAAGATGGTATCAGAGCTGAGGTTGTGCAATTCGGGTACAAAAGGGTCGAGTGTATGTTTGGAAAACCGCCCATGAATTTCAAATGACTTGAAAGTGTTTTAAAGAGGGCAAAATGAATTTAAGATGTCTAACCTAAATTGGACTAAGTAATGAACTTGACTTATCATAAAATATGGAAAACCGACTAAATAGGGACGCGAGTGGGTAGTAAAGGCGCTAGACCTCCCCTATTGGGTGTAGTTGGGAACGGTAGGCAAAATACTAGCTTGCTCTTTACAGATGGGTCTGGAAGATTCCAATGAGATGATTATGAGTGTCACTAACTGATTCGATGTTGAGTGCTTGCTGTGTTAGATATCTGCTTGGTATGCCTGACTATTAAATGTGTACTGACTTACCTGTACGAACGGGATAGCGGGAGTCCCTTTAATTCTACATGGTCAAACCCAGCTTGTGTGGAATAACCCCTTCCATTATGTTAACCCCTTGACGGTTCTATCTAGCCTTTTCCTGGATGTCAGTGTCTTCCACGGGAAATTGGGTTGGTAAACACATTGTGTCGGGAATCATGGTGCTATGTTAAGTTGTCTGAGTGAGTGTTGGAAGTTTTGGATGTCACTCTGAGTCAGAAATAAGGTGTTTATAGGGTTGTCCTCCCTTATTCTTATAATGATCAACTAATGTCTCTTTGCCATGAAAAGTCGTATCGGAGTCCCACGGGAAACAGGGGTGATGAGTCGGTTGGGAAAAGTCAATGATTGTCTTTAGGGATCTCTGTCCGGTTGTAATGGTGACTCTCTTTGAACTGCATGACATGATTTCGTAATCTCTCGCATGTACCTTGTAAATGATCGTTGTAAGAAGTTGCTCATGTTATGCCTTGCTTTCTGTCATGATTTGTTTAAGCTCATGTTGTGGTTAGTTACCCTCCTCAAGTATCGTGTTGTGTCCTTTCTTATACCATGACTATTGTTGTTATAGCATGTTTACTTGGCTTACTGATCGTATGGTTGATAGGAAGCATGAAACATATGATACGAACTTGCATGATCGTTATTTCCTCCTGGATTAGGTTTGTGGTAGTGTGATCAAACCCTCCCTGTATGAATGCTTGTACATGATCGCCTTAGCATGATGGATGATGATGTGTCAATGCTTATCACTCCCTTGTGACGAGAATATGTAGCATGCTCATCTATTTTGTATTCGTTAAATCAATCATTATTGATGATCTTGCAAGTTAATATTGTTGTATGATTACGTGCTTTGGATGGAGAGTATGTGGTATAATTGAGTCTTGATGAATGCATGCTATATCATGTTATGTGTTGATTTGAGGTCATGTCCCCGTATTCTAGCTATATTGTCCCATTACTAGGTTCGTATTATACACTGTTGCATTGCCCCCATGCTTCTATATCGTCGGGATATGAGTGATGGATTTCTTGCGTACCGTTGTAACTATCAATTAAATGTTTATATGTAAAGCATGTTATGTTGAGCTATTAGTGTCGTGTAGGACCCTTGGTTGTGACTGGCGTGAGCTTATATCTTGCCTACAGTACTGCTAATTCTCTCCCAGACTAGGTCCTTGATAGTGTGATTCTTCCCTCTTCTTAAAGTGTTTTACTCATCCTGATTAGACTGATGTTGAATTCGATGATCGACTTGCTTTTCGTGATGGTAAATCCTAGCATGCTTATATGTTATCGCTCGGTGGTATTTCCCTATTACCCTATGATATTCTCTCGTGCTTGCATGAACATATGACTGGACACCTCGCATGATCACACACCACGCTATATCATGATTTCGCATACGCATGATGCACGAATGTTAGAATGGATTTAGTCGAGTTACCCTGATTGTGTTAATGTTTGATAAGTGTTAGCAGTGTCTGGTAGGGCTCATGATTTCCAATATAACTAACTAAGAGGATCACTTGTTGCACTTGTTCTATGATGTGATGACTATTGTACTATATATGTGCTCTATGATGGTTCGCTCTTAACATGACTATAATATGTCGCCAATGATGCCTTTCTTGTTATTCTGAGGATGCCTCATGTTTCGTGAATATTATGTTGAGCTCCTCTTAATGACTTGTGACTATGCTTGTATTACATCATGTATCGCTAGTATCGTGTGGGACCCATGATTTCTAAATGTACCTCGTCATATGATTACGTGCCATGATTGACCTATTATATGATCATTGTGTTAGATGAGGTAGTTACTATGTTGCTAGTATATGTTCTCGTATGATGCATACGCCAAGCTCGTGCATTGTTCATATATGTGATAATTGTGATGCTCAATAAATCCCGCGTACCCTGTTTAAAGTTGCTGAGCATGTCTGGTTCCATGGAATCACATACTACTAGTTTATCTCGCATGCACCCGTGTAGGACTTGATTGTGTCTTTTGGAATGAATACGCATGTTCTTTTCCCTTGAGATAGGTACATGTTAGTGTGGGTTAGTGAAATTGATATGCTCCATGATGAATTCGTGTTACTTGTCGCGATTATAACCTCATAGACTTCCATAAGGGCGTTGTTGTTATTCTCGGGTTAGAGTCTTGTCTCTAGTATTGTCGTCTTTAGTTGTGGTCCGTGTCTGTCCCCGAAAGGGATTTGGGTTGTCTTCTCCCGTCACTCCCCTACCTCTGCTAACTTAGACTCCTCTGCGATGTTTGGTGAGCGACTGCTTGAAAGAGAAAGGAAGTTGCATAACGATAGAGCAGTGTAGCAGAAGCGTGGGCCCATAACCCACGGGCCTCAGGATCAACGATTTCGGAAAGACAAGCACATTTCGAGAATGGCGGTCACTGATTACGATATGACTTGCAAGCAAGAGCGTTCTCTGTTTGAATTGCTAACTTTTCTGAATATGTTGATAACTATGTTGCATTGCCTTGATGGTGACATTTATGAGTTGATGTGCTGACTTGATGATGACTATTGCCTGATTGCCTGTCGTCTATGATGATATGATTTGATGACTTATAGATCTCATGTACCATGATGTCTTGGCGTGTTGCTACCCTAAGTTGCTAAGCATGATTGAATTCCTTTGCCTGTAAAATGTGGACTACATATGTTAAGAAGCATGAATTGTATCGGATAAGTTTATAATGCAACATGTTAGCTTGACTTCATTATGTTCATATATGATGTTTGCAATGATTATTGAGCATGATGGTAAACTGAGACTCGTTGAACTCATGATGTTATGTTTATAACTGCTAGTTGACATGTTGTAGACCTTATGTTTGATGATTTTCATTATTGCTTCTTCCTTAAACCTGTGGGTGAGGTCATTGGTAGCGTGGTAGAAGAGTGGTGAAAGAGCTTGAGTGATTAGGATGATCAGGGATGTTATGAGATGAATCGCAAGAGAGATGTAGGCTTAGGAGAGACAGAGTGAGTCTTGGGATTTATGAGAGGCAATGCTTGGGTGATTCTATTAAGCTTTTGGGTAAATTTTCGGTGGGGGTATGGTTAGCTGGGCATGATGTTTGAGATGTCTTGTGAAGTGTGGGGAGTGTAAGGAATGGCCTTTGTGGATGTTGAGGACATAGTGTAAGCAGGTATTCGGGCATGAGGTTAGACATAGGAGCGAGTTCTTAGAGGTGGATGGTGTGGTAGTGATCGGCAGAAGGAGGGGTAAGATTCGAGCATCGAGATGAATTGGGATTTCTTTGGGGAATTTTTGCCTGAGTTGGCGTTGGCGAGTCTAGAAGAGGATTAGTCTTGGCTTGAGAGTTGAGATGGGCGAGTGATTGTGTTTTATTTTGACCGGTATGATGTGAGGAATTTTCTTGATTTTGTGATTTATTTATATCTGCTGGCATGATGTTAGATAACGACCATGATAAACCTGATGTGGAATTACATGTTGATATGCAATGTTAAAATCTAATTGGTAGTGACTGGTGTTATCACGATATATTGATGTTTTGCTATCCTGTTATGTTGTTTTAGAAGCATGATAGGATGTGTTGTGATATGATAGTATATGAGATCATGGTGTGTTATTATGTGGGAGCATGATGTCTTATTATGAAGTAGTAAGCATGGTATTATATTATATGGTCGGTAGGCATGATTATGAATATATTAAATGATGAATATGACTCGTATATATATGAGGTAATAGTGTATGTCTGCCTAATGACTAAATGATCGTTATATGGTGTTGCGACGAGTTGAGATGATATCTGGAGAGCATGTTGACATATTGATGTTGATATACTGCTTGATCTTCCCTTTTGTTGAATCTTGCTAGCATGACCTTGTTTGTATTGATGTGGTCATAATTAGTTTTGTTTCATTGACTTATGATGAAATCCTGCTGTGGCTATCCTTGCAAATACAAATGTTGATGTGATAAATCTGTTATGATAATGCTGGATAGAAATTGGATAGGATGATTATGCGAATTTATGCGCTAAATGAGATCCCTTGTTGTGACTGACCCTACTATGATTGCGGTGTTGATATGCGATAGTGAGATACCTTCTATGATTTATGGTGTGATGTCGAGACGTTGTTATGATTCTGATATGTTGTTGAGATGCACATTATAACCTTTAGTATGATTTGGAGATGCTTGATGTGACCTTGTGGCATTGTGTGGGTACATGGTTGAGACTTGTCGTACGATGTGTTGGTTGAAGATTGATTGGTTTAAGCTGTTATGCATTTGTTATGGCGTATGAATCTTGTTTGAATGGAGATTGATGGATTGATTTGATTATGGAAACTAGGAAGAGAATATGGGATTAGCCCTTAGAGGTGGATGATTCCACCTCCTGATTTCTGAATTTGATTGATTGTCATGCGGTAAACTGATTTGGTGGTTGGAATATTTTGACGAAATCTTGATTTGAAAGGATTTGACTTGTTTTGGTATAAGGTTGCGTGATTAGGCGTTGGATTTGAAGATTTTGAACGATTTTGAAAAAAGAACTAACTTGGATTGTAAAAGAATGAACGTTATCGATAATTTCCACGATATTGAGGCCAATCTTTTTCAATTGCGGAATCCCTTTAGAAACTTTTCAAATCCGGGCAACTCTATGATAACTCACGAAGTGGATACAAGCATTTTATAAGGGAGCTTGTAGGGTGCTTGCTAAGACCTAGTGATAATATTGTAGAACTTTTAGAGTTGTGGTACTTCCGAAAGGTCGAAGCGAGTATGTGATAGGGGCGCTTATCGCATACTTGTCAAGGCCAATTGGAGATGTCACGACGGTGACTGGGATGTTGTGAGAATCCCGGAAGACGCAACCGAGATGATTACAAGATTCTAGACATAGTCCTTGGACTCATCAATTTCAAACTTCATCCCCTACTTTATTTTGGTTTTAGTCTCGGGGACGAGACTTGTTTTTAGAGGTGGATGATGTAAAGGCCCGGATTTTAAATAATAAATTTCAATAAATAATAATAAGATAAAATAAAATAAAAATTCGGATATTTCCAGAAAAACTCGTCCATAATTTCCTAAATCGAAATTGAAATCCTTTAAGCGGATTCCAACCTAATTTTGAACTTTGAGGGACGATTCCGTCATTTTACCTTGGGATTTGAAATAAACTTTGGGATGTTGACATCTTTGAAAATTTGAAGCGTTATTTTGATCAAGTCGGAATAAGATCGAGAGAGCGGGATTTAAAATATCAATTGTCGGAAATTCACATTTCCGACTCGGGACCCCAATTCCGTCACCTTCTCCCATTCTTATCCATTCCATGTCATCCCTCTCATTTGGGTAAAATTATATCCCTCCTTTCACTCCCTCCCTTCTTTGAGACATTTCCTATGGAAAACAAACAACAAATCCTTCTTTTCCAAAATCAGGTTTTGACCACACTTTTCTCTCACACAAACAAGGAATCCAAACACACCCCAGTTCCATCTCCCCTCTCTGTTGTTGCCGTGAGGAACCCCTCCCCAAGACACCTCCATTTTGCTCAGCTCCTCTCCACCAGCAACGCCGAGAGCAACCAGTAGCTCTGTTCTTCTTCCCCGAGGAGCAGCGGTAGCAGCTCCTTCTCCGTCTTCCACCAAGCCGCAGCAGCAACCTCCCTCCGTTCCTCCTTCCTTTCTCCTCGACGAGCAACCAGCAGCGCCAGGCTCTCCCTCCCCCCTGTTTCGAGCGCCTTGAGACGCCAGTAGGATCCCGAAGCCGCCAGAAGCAGCAGCAGCTTCTCCCGGAGCCGCCAACGCCGCCACCAGCCCTCTCGCGCTCACCGTAGCTCTCGAAGGTCGACTTTGTTTTCTTATTCGATTCCGGTCCTAATCTCGTCAAAGTCTGTTTTTGCTCACCCATTACTTCTCCTAGGACTCGGTCGGAGCTCCTTCCTCGTCAATCGCCGCCGGAGCCGGTCTCGGAGCCCCTCGGAGTCGGAATCTTGCGATCTCGGTAATCCTCCTCACTCTCCTTCCTCGCTGCATCTTCTTTCTGGCTGTCTGGGTGTTTTAGAAATTGAGTTCTAGTTCGGTTGGGAGAGGGTTGTTCGGAGACAGGGCACCGCCGGTGGCCTGAGGTTTTCACCTCCTTCTCCCGTCCTTTTCCTTCGCCGTCGCTGCGTCTCTGTTCTTCTGTTGAGGAAGGAGATGGGTTCACTTAACAGTTGGGCAGATCTTGGGCCTAATATTTCGGGTCTGGGCCGGGTATCCAGTTCATTTCGGGTTGTGCATCCGGATCCCTTCTCCCCCTTTCATTCCTTCAGCATTTGGTTCGGGTTTTGGCTCGGTTCATTTTGTTTTAAATGAAAAACCGGTTCAGCTTTTGGGTATGGGTTATTGGATCCGAAATTTTAAAAAAAGATTGGGCCTATTTCCTTGGGCCTAATTCTTTGGGTAAAATGTGGTGGAATGGAAAATGGATTTTTAAGACTTATGTATATTTTGATATAAAATATCTTAAGTAAATGGAATTAATAAAATTAAAAGGAGAGTTTTGGAAAATTATTTAAAAAGGGTTATCACGTGATCCGGAATTATCTCTTAAAAGGATTGATTGTCTTGAAAACTAAAATGCCGGAATTGTCTCTATAATATGATTTGAGAAATTATTTTAAAAATGAGTTGACTTAACTCGAGATTTAAGAGTTTGGGGAAATGAGTTCTGAAATGTTATTTTAATATTCCATATTAAGGAAGGGATTTGACGGAACTTGAACTAATTGATCTTGAGCTTGAAGTTATGTTAAAAGTGTCATTTCAAATGTCGGGATTTTGTCTTGGCTTAATGATATTAGTTTTGAGAAGGAAATTGGAAAAATGATTTTGATTGATGTTGATCATATCGGAAAGGTTTTGGAAAATGATTTTACCATCGATTGGTTTTGAGTATGTTGAGAACTTGGGTTCTGTGTATATGAATGTTAGCCCGATAGCTTATGAAAATGGCTTAATGATAGGTGTGTATTGCTTTCGGATTGCTTTGGACTTGCATTTGGGCCCTTGCTTGTGTTATATTGCTGTTCTGCATCTTCAGGTAAGTTCCCTAGGGGGCTTACTCAGGTTGGACATTCAGGCCTGTTGTTGCATTTTATGTTAGGTGTTGCATTCATGATCAGCATGCCATGTAGTACCATGCTAGGTTGCATCGATCGTTGAGCATTCTCTTTCTTTGTGCGTATGTAAACAGAACGGCCGTTATCTGTGATAGTCCTAGAAGTCTTTGCTAGGGTCATAGGGTAGCCCAGCCTCATCGGGTACCCTGAGTCAATCGAGTACTTCCTTACATTATGATATGTCTGCGGGCTTTATTGTGGAGCGGGTTAGGCATGCGTGCCACCCTATTATGAATGAATGCATTCACGAGCTGGCCAGTCTCCGCCTGTCGGAAGAGGTGGAGGTAGGAGAGGGATATGCCACTTGGCATTGTCTTGGGCCCTTTACAGTATTTCCGCACATTATTATGAACTAGGAGCATGCTAGTGTGTTTGAATTCCGTACTGCATTAGAGCATCTTTATTAGGTATAGCACATACTATGTGGCCTCAGAGAGGACTGCCGGTCCCGCGTGCGTGGCTCGATCTGATTCCTTTCCCCGTTCTTCTTTTAAAGGTATTATCTGCAGATTGAGTGCTCGATGTCGATATGATGGGGTTCCCTTTTGGCGATTCGAAGAATCTGGCTAACATTCTAATTTAATACAATGGTAACCACCCACTCATGATTTGGTTTTGATCCGGCTCTGCCGTGACACTTGTATCTTTACCTTGCTTCCGCTTTACTTCCGTTTGAAATGGATTCCGCGACATAGTCTTCGGACAGATTAAGGGTACCCAACGGCCCTTCGAGGTTTTTAGGGTTTGAAATCCCTCTTTATACTAATCATAAAAGTGTTTGAAACCTCGACCCGTACCTGGATTGTAAGATCCGAACAAGGGGTTTTATCCCTTGAAACGTAACCCGGAAATTATAATTCTGGGCCGTTACAGCGGAAGCATGTCCAGGAGCAGCATGACTCGCTGCCAGCGAAAGGAAACTCGCTGCCAGCGAATGGAGTCGCTGCCAGCGGACGACCGGATTCGCTGCAACGGATGTAAGCTTTCGCGGCAGCGAATGGAGACTCTCGCGACAGCGGAAGGGTGGACTCGCGGAAGCGGAATCGAAGAAGCTTGAAAATATTCTAACGCATGGACATTCGCTGCCAGCGAGTGTGGTAGCGAGTGTGTTAGCGAAAATCCAACAGGAGCTTGATTGACGCCATTCGCTGCCAGCGGAAATTTTCGCTGCCAGCGGAATTTGACGTTGAACTATACATGGAAAGTCTATCTTTTATCTAGTTTGTTTAGGAAGTTTCTATCTTTTATCTACCTTTTATGGAAGACATTAGGCTTATAAATAGGATGTTCTAGGGTTAGTTTAATTGAGTTTAAAATTAATTCCAAGTAGAGAAATCACCATTGAAGAGAAGAAAGCTTAGGTAAGCCATGTTTGGCTAATTTTGTAGTTTCCGCCTACACTTTCGAGACTTGGTTGGTGGTTTGTGAGTTTCTAATTTAAGTTATTTTTCCTCTATAATTCTTTCAACTTCTTTATGTGATATTGATTATGTTATTGATGTTATCTTGATTAGCTACCTTGATAATATTGATTTCTTGCTAGGATTTAATACTTTCGTATTTGTGTTATTTCCGTAGTAGCACGCATAAGATTGTGGATTCCGTGTTTGAAGCATGATTATGTAGGGAGTTGACATATATCTTAAACATTGATTTACCGTGTTTAATTGGTGTTATTTATATGCTCAAGTTCTTGGGACTATTTGCTATCTCTTTGTTAAATCTTGACCGTGTTAAGGTTGCATTGAGGTGTAAGGGATTAATTGGACTCGTAGGACTTTTAATCTACTTAAACCAAGACGAGAGGAATTCTAGGAAAAGATAATAACTTGAAAAGGATTCGATGATCAATAAAACCAACCAAAGTCGAGAACTTGTAGGTGGAAACGCTTTTCTTCTATCCTTTACTTGTTTTTGTCAATATTATTTTCTTTTATTTTCATTCATAAAAATCGTTTCTTTTATATTGATAAATACACAATATTTAGAAATACTTGATTCTCTAGGGTTCTACCCCTTACTTGCATACTATACTAGTTTGTTTGTTTGGGATTTATTTTTGGCGAGGTAAATCAACGACTTTCCCTCCGTCAAAAATTGGCGCCATTGTCGGGGGATCAAGTTTATTTCTTTGTTTTGTGTGTTTATTGATTTTTGTATATATATTTAACCCGTTGTGAACCTATCTTATGGTTCACGACACCTCGTTACTAATTGTTTACAATGGAGTTGGAGTTATGGCAATACCAAGGAGAATACTTTCACCATTACCTCGCAAGAGTGCAAGATTTAGTGGACGACCGTGCTTCACGGGGTATCCAAGATGATTTGAAAGAACAAGTACTTTGCGTTCAAGATGGCATGCTTCCCGAGATACGAGAATTCGCCCAATCTTTGAAAAACGAAGGCTTTTATGGTTTGGATTGGCCGGAATTGTGGGATATTTTCCTTTGTGTGGGTGACATGGCAAAGGTGGAAGAAGAATACATGTTGGCATCCACACCCTTACCTTTCAAACCAATGGCGGGCGTGATACATGAGGAAAGCAAAGACGCAAGTACCCATGGTTCATTCAAAGATGGAGAAGAGAGCCCGATGCCCCTTGACATGGAGTCTCATGAGTGCAAGCTTGAGGAACCATGTATTTTGGCACCTACTTCACCAATAGAAATCATCCCCAATGCACCTATTGAGGAACCAAGTCCAGAGCCGATTTCTGTGGCTTTTGAGAAAGGTAATGATATTTTTGACACTTTTGTGGATTTTGGTGAATATGTAGATCCTTGGGAGCATTACTTCAACAAGCCACCAGCGGAACTGTGTTGGTGGTACTACATACCCTCGGCGAGAAGTCACGCTCGGGCATATGAAAAGTTGGAGACCTTCTTCAACATCACATCATTTGACTTCGTCTTCTTTATATGTGGTGCTCGCCTACCTAGATGGTGTGCACCGGAGTTTGATTTGTTAAAGAGGGCGTTAGCAATGTCCGAGTGAGTCTTGAATGCGCGAACAAATAAACCGTCGAGTCTATGACGATAAACAAGGACGCTTTTCGGGAGGCAACCCGAGGTAAGTTTTCCTAAATTAGTAATTTCATTCCTAGTTAGTTAATTTTGTTGTTTAATAAATTAGAAATTTCCTAATTATTTTATATGGTAGATAGATGTTTTCGGAATATTTTTGGAGCTAACCATGCAGAAAAAAAAAAAAAAAAAAGATCGAAGAATAGAGAATCTGGGCTCAATTCGCTGCCAGCAAATCATGATTCGCTACCAGCGAGTCCAGCCGCCCAGATGTCACAGGAGCTGATTTCATCCGCTGCCAGCGAACCAAAACTCGCTGCCAGCGAATTCAGCAGTGATGCTCAGTGTCCGAAGCTAGCACTAGCCGCGCTTGCGGCTTGATCAACCGCGCTCATGGCTCATGCCCATTCTTCATCCATTTTCGTCGCAACGCATCTTATTCATTCTCCGTCATCTTCATTCATCCGTGCTCGTTGTTCTTCAGTCTTCGTCATTGTCGTTCTTCATCGTTCTTCTTCCAAGCTTTGTCGTCTTCGCCATTGAAATTTTTCAACAATGTGAGTTATTCTTTGCCCATTTTTCTCTCATATTTTTATGATTTGTTGTCTTTGATTTTCATTGAGGACAATGAAGAGTTTAAGTGTGGGGGAGGGTTGCATTCATAGATTCATGCATTCATGTTTTTTTTGTCGTTGTTTTATTCATTGATTCATGTTTATTTTTTGTTATTTTATTGCATCGGAAAATGAAAAAAAAAAATTAAAAATCCAAAAAGAGCATGCATTGCATATATGTGTTTTATAAATACCCATCTTGCCTTAGTTTGTCCTCTATTTTATTTTTATGAGTTTGACCATATATGTTCCATAATATGATTGAATTGCCTAGCCTTGTCACATACTTGAAATGATTTTTATGGGAGCATGGCATGTTAGTTCAATTGAGAAAGTATGATTCTTAGTCTTTGGCATTATTGAAATCCAACAAAAACTTGTCCTAGTGAGAAATTTTAGCCTTTAGGGATTTTCATCATATTTATTCCCTTTTGCTTTCTTGTGTGATATTATACTCTCCTTATACAATTACCTCTTGAGATTGACATTGTTATCTATATTTGAGGCCGATTTTATATGTCTATTACTTATGAGTTTCAAATGATAGAGGCATGATTTTCCTAGCCATATTATTATCCATATCCACCCTACATATGTATCCTTTGCTTGTATCCAAATTTGAGCCTTAGCCTTTTCTTTGAAGCTCCACAAAATTTATCCTAACCGATGATAAGCCTTACCCAATCCGGGAATTATGATTAGAGTTGGTGAATGATTGATGTGATTGATGTGGTTGAGTGGAAAAGAAAATATTGTTAAGAGAGTTACGAATTTTGGATTATTATGTAATTTTGGTTTTAGTCCTCACGTTGTGCATTATTGTTTTGGCTCTAAAGAAAAAAAAATTAAAGAAAGAAAAAGAGAAAGAAAAAAAATCATGAATAAGAGCCTTTTATTTTATTATGAATGTGAGAGTTAGAAAAATGTATGGTTGAGAGAAAGTTCTTTAGTTGAGTATTTTGTGAGTGAAAGTTTTGAGTTATTTTGGTTTTGGAAGTATTTGATTTGTAGTGTTCTTCCGGTTGTTCTTAGGGATCCCTTTTTCCCGGATTTTTAGCACCACAAGCCTAAATATTTTCCTACCTTAATTCCTTACCAAGCCCCATTACAACCTTGATAAAAGACCTCTTGATGTTTCTTATAAGTGATGGCATCCACGGTGGAGAATAGGTGATATATGTGTCAATTTCTATGTAGCTTTTTGCATTTTGGATTGAGTTGAGAGATAGATTGTTAAGCCTATACACATGAGAGTGAGAGTAAACACATAATCCCGATGAGGTTGGATGAGGTGTGCCTTTACTTTGAATTGCTCATATACTTGCTAGGATGTTAGCTTTCATGTTCATGGCTCCTCCACTTTGATATTGCTTTTGACAAGGTTAGTGCTTGAAGATCATATTTGTGGTATGATGGTTTTGCTCTTGTTTTTGTATTGCTTGAGGACAAGCAAAAGGTTAAGTGTGGGGGAGTTTGATAAGGCATGTTTCCAATAGGCATTATAGGTTAGTTTAGGTGCATTTCATTGTTTTATAATCATGTTTTAGTGTTAATTAGATTAGCATTCATTTTGTGGGAAAGTTCGGAATCTACGCTATTTCGATGGTTTTATGTAGATTCGTAGATCCGAGGCAAAGAACACGAGGAACGGAGCTAAGTACGGCTAAGGCGAGAGTTGGGAGAGCTTAAGGAAGAAGTCCCAAAGAGAATGGAACAACCTAAGGAGCAACGGAGAACGAAATCGAGGTCTAAGAGAGAAAACAAGGACGAGTTGCGAAAGCTGTCCGCTCGGCGAGCTGAACTTGTAACGCACTTTCCGGAGGCCTCGGATGTCCGATCGACGCATATGAGCATGCGTTGGAAAGCTCTTTCGAAGATCTACATGATGGTGTTCTGTTGGATTTTCGCTGCCAGCGAATGCCTTTCCGCTGCAGCGAATCAAGTCAGCAACAACATGTGCGAGAAGGTGGCCGGCCTGAGCATGAGTCGCTGCCAGCGAATGGCATCTCCCTGCCAGCGACTGGAGTCAGCGGAAGCATGTCCAGGAGCAGCATGACTCGCTGCCAGCGAAAGGAAACTCGCTGCCAGCGAATGGAGTCGCTGCCAGCGGACGACCGGATTCGCTGCAGCGGATGTAAGCTTTCGCGGCAGCGAATGGAGACTCTCGCGACAGCGGAAGGGTGGACTCGCGGAAGCGGAATCGAAGAAGCTTGAAAATATTCTAACGCATGGACATTCGCTGCCAGCGAGTGTGGTAGCGAGTGTGGTAGCGAAAATCCAACAGGAGCTTGATTGACGCCATTCGCTGCCAGCGGAGATTTTCGCTGCCAGCGGAATTTGACGTTGAACTATACATGGAAAGTCTATCTTTTATCTAGTTTGTTTAGGAAGTTTCTATCTTTTATCTACCTTTTATGGAAGACATTAGGCTTATAAATAGGATGTTCTAGGGTTAGTTTAATTGAGTTTAAAATTAATTCCAAGTAGAGAAATCACCATTGAAGAGAAAAAAGCTTAGGTAAGCCATGTTTGGCTAATTTTGTAGTTTCCGCCTACACTTTCGAGACTTGGTTGGTGGTTTGTGAGTTTCTAATTTAAGTTATTTTTCCTCTATAATTCTTTCAACTTCTTTATGTGATATTGATTATGTTATTGATGTTATCTTGATTAGCTACCTTGATAATATTGATTTCTTGCTAGGATTTAATACTTTCGTATTTGTGTTATTTCCGTAGTAGCACGCATAAGATTGTGGATTCCGTGTTTGAAGCATGATTATGTAGGGAGTTGACATATATCTTAAACATTGATTTACCGTGTTTAATTGGTGTTATTTATATGCTCAAGTTCTTGGGACTATTTGCTATCTCTTTGTTAAATCTTGACCGTGTTAAGGTTGCATTGAGGTGTAAGGGATTAATTGGACTCATAGGACTTTTAATCTACTTAAACCAAGACGAGAGGAATTCTAGGAAAAGATAATAACTTGAAAAGGATTCGATGATCAATAAAACCAACCAAAGTCGAGAACTTGTAGGTGGAAACGCTTTTCTTCTATCCTTTACTTGTTTTTGTCAATATTATTTTCTTTTATTTTCATTCATAAAAATCGTTTCTTTTATATTGATAAATACACAATATTTAGAAATACTTGATTCTCTAGGGTTCGACCCCTTACTTGCATACTATACTAGCTTGTTTGTTTGGGATTTATTTTTGGCGAGGTAAATCAACGACTTTCCCTCCGTCAGCTTCTCGGGCAGCTTCTCTCTTCGTCGACTCCGGGTGTGGCGCTGGGCTTCGTCGATCTCGACTAGGGCTTGTCGAGATCGAGTAGACTTCCAGAGCTGGGTTGTCTGGCTTTCTCGATCAGGCTTGCTCGACCAAGGTTCTGTTGCTTCCTTCACCTTGGACTTCTGTAGTGGTTTTCCGAGCTTTTCCGACCTTCTGTAGAATTGCTGTAAAATGCTTTGATTTCTGCGAATGAAACAGAAATTGGTGTAGATTCCATAATTTGGCAAATAAACATAAACTACATAGATTCTGTACTATCTTAGCCCAAATGAATGAAATGCATGCAGAAATCGATATAAAAGTTACTGTAAAACATAGCAGATTCAGCTCATAACAGACACCCAACTCGATGTCGAGGACCGTCCTCGATGTCGATGACGCTGAAGACCTGTCCGAGCATGTCGAGAAGATCTACCCGACGTTGCCGAGAAGACCTAGTCGATGAGCCACCCAACTCGATATCGAGTAAGGGTACTCGAGATCGACGACACCCAGGAGCCCTATCCGAGCATGTCGAGGACCATCAACCCGAGACGCCGAGCCAAGCCCAGTCAACGACAATTCTACTCGAGATCGAGTAGCCTTACTCGAGATCGAGGAAGCCTCCAGAAGCCGCGTAACGCATTTTGATCTATCCTACTCGGATTGGGATTCCTTGGGGCCGAAGATTGCCGAACTCTATCCGATTCTATCAAGTTACATCATGAAGAGAGATCTATCCACTTGAAGACCTTTTAGATATAATTTCCCTTATTTAGATTTAATTATGTTGTTGCTTTTATTTATCATTAAGCCTTTTAGATATAGTTTTAGATATAGATAGATGTTTCTATCCTTGAATAGCAAGAGTTAGAAGCCTATAAATAATGCCCATGGGGCTGATTTCTAGTCATTCAATTTCAGTTAGAGAAGTAGTTTCACAGAGAAGTTTTAGGAGTTCGAAGGTTTTAGGGTTTTGGCGTTCAACGAGAGTTGGATCGCCGGGATTGTAAAGTCTATGAATTTAGTTTAATGCAAGTTGTTATTTCCTTTCAATCAATGTCTGAGGTTGCAATGAAGCGCGAGTAGTCCACCCACTTCTAGGGTTGGGGCGAGCCCGACGATAGCCATGCGTGTTTGAGGTAAAGATCCAACTTTTATCATGTTTGAGCATCTACTACTTGTTATGTGTTTATTACCCATCTAATGGAGGTCCATGCTAACAACTTGGATTGTAAACATAAAATCAGTAGAGACAATTAGGGTTTCTTGAAAGAGTTGTCTAATTGTTGGAAAAGGCGAAAGCTTGTCCTTTGATGCGATTCACATGATTATCTGTTTTATTTCTACCTTCTACATGCTTGGTTATCGTTGTTGCAAACCCTAATCTTGGAAGTGCTTTTCATACAGTTTAGTTCGCATCCCCAAAGCCTTTGCATTTACTTTATTTCGTTTTTATTCTTTTTTTGCCTCGAGATCGAATAGCACTCCTCGATCTCGACTACTGATCTTCGACCCAGGTCGATGTAGCTTCTGTGTGCAGGTACTCGACAAGCCAAGCCGACGTCGACAAGGGCCTTACTCGATCTCGAGTAGCCTCTGGTCGAGATCGACTACACCCAGTACCTGTGACTGTTGCGCTGTTCGACTTGCCTGATCTCCTATCGACTTACCCTAGTCGAGATCTAGCACATGTTGTCGACTTCTGTCTGTGAGATTCCACCGCTGCCTAGGATCCGTTGACACGTTTCCTCGTGGATCGATCCTGACTTCCCACTACTACATCGGGAGGAAGTCTTGTAATTATTTGCAAGGGACGGAATCTGGTTTGCCTTATTTTATTTATATTCTATTTTGCATACTCGATTTCCTCCTAACAACAGTACTGTTAATCTGTGTTTGAAATATGTTGCTGGTCAAGTCTCAACACATGAGCTATTTGGGTATGTATATGCAGATTATGCCTCATATAAGGACAATAGAAAGTCTACTACTGCTTTTGTCTATACTTGGGCAGGTAACTGTATTTCATGGAAATCCCAACAACAACCTATTGTTGCTCTATCCTCCACTAAGACTGAGTATATAGCATCCACTGAGGCCTGCAAGGAAGCCATTTGGCTCCAAGGTCTCCTGAAGGAGATATAAAGGAAACATTATACATCCTTACTACATATAGATAGCCAGAGTGCATTATACTTGTGCATGGACCTTATGTATCACGAACGTACCAAGCATATAGATGTTAGGTACCATTTTATTCATGAAAAGGTTTTATGATAATGTTATCCATATAAGGAAGATAGATGGTACTCATAATCCTGTAGATTTTGGAACAAAAACTGTTACTGTTGACAAGTTCTTTTTTTTTGCAGGAATTTCCTCCAAATGGAGGAAATCACTTGATAGTTGTTCATGTTGTAGCTGCTTGGGCCGACGATGGACGCAGTCCCCTGATCCACAGTTAGGTTGTGTTTGCCAAGTGCATACTTAGAGAACTACAAGGGCAATTGTTGAGAATATGTATATTTCTCCTATGTCTTTTATGTGTATAAGTGTAACGTTTCATATACAGTATAGAACTTGTATGTAAGTGGACATATAATATGGTTTGGGGCTTGAGGTACTTGGGAATGTAACAGGTTTGGACTGGATCAGATTGAGCTCACTGGACTTGATCTCCTAACCAAGCCTGATGCCAAGATGCTCGGCCCAACCTATTGTGAGTCCACTGGCCCATGGACGCCAGAGCTTGACCCAGCTGGAGTAGAAGCTCTCCTCTTGCTCCAAAACGGAGAGCTTCACCTAGGGTTCCCTTGTGTGCCTATAAAAGGGATCTTGTTCACCAGTGAAGCCTTTAGTTGTCTGATGTACGCCTCCAGGTAAACCAAAGAAAGAAAGAAAGAGCTCAGGGCGATCTAGGCTTTGCTCCTCATGCTCCTTCCGCGTTGTGTTCGTCGCTTCCTTTGGTGAAGATCTTCTACTCCGACTCGCCCCTGTTTTGTAATCTTCTTGATATAGTGGATTAAGGCTACCTCTTGAGGCCCTGAGGACCTAGGATCTTAGATCCAAACCTCGTAAAATCCGGTATGTCGTTTCTGTCTCTACATCGTTTGATGTTGCTTAAACTATTCGAACTCGCATCTCAAACTTTGAATCTATTTGGTATTCGCATATCATAAGATATGATCAAAATATTCAAGCAACGGGTTTTAGGGTGGTTGCTTGGGATTATGGACCATTTTCATTGGAACATAATTAAATAGCGAGGCGACCAAATTTATTGGTTATGTTCGTAGCATGAGTGATCAGGCGACCAATTTCGGGGGTTATATTCGTAGTTTGAATAGTTCGAAGACTACAAAAACAATCGCCCTATAATCTAAGTGAGGAAGAAGGGATGGATGTTGTTTCTTTGTGTTACAGCTTGAGTACTTGGACAACCATTTTTATAGGTTATGTTCATAGCTTCGTGCTTCATGCGACAAATTAATTTGCATTAAATGTTCGTCTGAGTGGATTCCTTTGTTTTTGTTTAAAGAGAAAATTTGCGCCTTCGGTGCAAATTTTCGGTCAAATTAATTAATTGTCTCTTACTCCTTCCGAATTGGCTAAAAGGTCACCACCTAAATTCGTGCCCTCCCTCCATCGATGGAAGATCCTCCGTTCTGTCTATCTCTCGCAGTCTCGCTCTCTTGCTCCGCCTCCCTCCCTGATTCTGATTTCATCGAGCCCGAGCAACACAGGCGGAACGCTCTCTTAGCGACGCCGCCACCGCCTTCTTCTACATCTACACCGACTGAGAGATTTTCATGGCTGCCCTCCCCCAACACAGATCCGCGCCATAGCCGTCCTCTTTATCCTCTCCCCAATCGAAATCGGCATGCCAGATCTGCAGCAATGGCGAATTCAGAGGCGGTCGGCCTCTTCTCGTGTTTTCTGGTCGTCGGAGGAATTCAATTGCCGCCGAGGATCAATTTTCCGATTGCAGTCATGGTCGTCGCCTCTGCAACACCAGCGCCATTGAAGGTAAATTCGAGGCCTCTGTAAATCTGTATCGGATCTCTGTCGTCCTCTGTATCGGATCTTCGCCATTAAAGGTGAATCCATGGCAGATCCTGGCGATTGCGCTCCCCGGTCTCGCTCCTCCCTGGCTTCGTTGCATCTTCACCTTGGAGCCTGGCGATTGCGCTCCCCTGCTCGTCGCTCAGATCCGAGGAGATCCGACAGATCTCATCCCTCATGGCTCCGTCTCTGCGATTCCTGCGTTTCAGCAGATCTTGATTCTCACGTTTGGCTTTGTTTGTCTGATTTGCCCCATTTTTGTGTACGCTCTCGCCGCCGCGGATATCCCCGGAAAATTTGTTTTTTGAATTCGAGGTATCAATCTGTTACTTTTGTATGCAGTTGTGTCAATTGTAGTCTAAATTTGCCTATTTTTGTTCTAGATTGTGTCCAGTCCTTCTGTTGACTGCCTTTTGTTTCATTGTTCGTGTAAAATTCTTGAGATGATGGCTTGGTTGTTCTGATGATGTTGTTTAAATCCTCCAATTTATGCATTGGAGAACTGTCTGTAAATCGTTTCCTGATGCTTACATGAATTAGTTTAATGTCTATGAGGTCAAACATCGTTTAGAGGATGGGATTTTGTGTGCTGAAATTGTTTCATTCTGACAGAATGGGAAAAGGTAGCTAATGGCTAATTAATTGTGTTTGTGGTTTTTAGACTTAAGCATGTAAAATGCTGAAATACTGAAATTTTATATTGTTCGGATTGATTGCAACTTCGATTGGATAATTTCAATTTCAGCACTAATGTTTCACCTTAGATAATTTAAATTTATTGTTTAATTTTGTTTGGATTGATTATTATCGTTTGGTTGATTGGAATGAAAAATTTTTGGTTGCATATTTTGTGGGTAGTCTCATTTTTTTTTTAATGCTGAAATTAATTTTTATTAGTAAAATTCGATATCCTGAAATGCTGAAATTAATTCTTATGAAATTGTATGAGCTACTATATCTTACAAGATATATTTGATTAGTGTACTGGTGTATTTTCTATGGATACAAATCTGTATTGTGTAATTTAAGCAAATTGTCTTGTTGAATCTTTTGGAGAGCTTATTGGCTTCTTGATTTTTGTTGAAATTAATTATTACTGTATAAAATTGTATAAAGTCTTTCAACATTTCAGTATTTCAGTAGTCTTTCAAAAAATAAAAGCAACTTCGGTTTCAGCAATATAGTTTCATCAACTCCGGTGTCAAAGTGGTGACGATAAAAAAAAACTCTAGTTTCAGCAACACGGTTTCAGCGACTCTGATTTCAGCAAAAAGGAAAAAAAAAATTAACTCTGGTTTCATCAACAATTTCAGCATCTAAAACCGGGGTTTCAGCATGGGTTTCAGCATCAACAACCTTTGTTTCAGCAACGCGGTAAAAAAAACCCCATTTTGGAAACAGGGGTTGCTGAAACCGAATGTGGTGAAACAGGGGTTTCAGCAATTGCGTTTCAGTCAACAACGCGGTAAAAAAAACATTGAACAGGGGTTGTTGAAATCGTATGTGCTGAAACCCTTGTTTCAGCAATGCAGTAAAATAAAAAAATTGAAACAGGGGTTACTGAAACCGCATGTGCTGAAACAAGAGTTTCAGCATCAGCATATGCGGTTTCAGCAACGCGAAAAAATAATTGGAAAAAAAAAACAAAAATAAAAATGAAAAAGGGGTTGCTAAAACCGTATGTGCTGAAACAGACGTTTCAGGAATTCCGTTTCAGTAACTCTGGAAACGCGAAGAAAAAAAATAAAAAATAAATAAATATCTGATGAGACGGGAGGGGGTGCATAGGGGGCACGTGAGGGGGGCACAGGGGCACAGGGGGCGGTGGACATTTAGCTAATTTGAAAGAGATAGGAGACATTTTCCTAATAAAGGCCAAAAATTAGGACATCGAGGTAATCAAACCTTGTTTAAAAGACTTGAAGAAACAAATTATCCTCTTTCTTCGTTGCTTGAATAAATTTTTATATAAAAAATATATTTGCAATGGTCCCTACCTCTTGTTTTATGACATCTCTTATCTCAAATTATAACAAGCAGGATGTTCAAATCCTAAAACAATTACTCAACAAAAGAGAACGAATACTCGACTTTCACCGTCGCTATTGGACCCAGCGGGCTAAAGTTAAACATACCAAACTTAATGACTCCAACTCAGGCTACTTCCATAAGATCGCTACTGCAAAAAGAGGCAGGAAAATGATCAAATCTATCATACTTCCCGGTGGGGAATCCACAACTGATTTCCACACAATCCAACAGGAATTTGTCCGCGACTTCAAAGCTCGTTTCAGAGCCTCTTCGACCCCTGTTTCAAATCTGTCTCCAGACCTAGCGGTCATCCCATCCTTAGTTTCACAAGCAGATAATGACATGCTCTCGGCCCCTGTTACAAACAATGAGATTAAAGCGGCTGTATTTTCTATGAGCCCGGATAAGGCGCCGGGCCCCGATGGCTTCCCAGCTGGTTTCTACCAAAAGTTCTGGCCTACAGTTGGGCCCTCTGTAATAAAAGCCGTCAAAGCTTTCTTCTCTAGTGGCAGGTTACTGCGTCAGACAAACCATACTTTCATTACGCTTCTACCGAAATGCGATGACCCGACTGCAGTAAACCACTACAAACCTATCAGTCTATGCTCTACAATTTACAAAATCATAGCTAAAGTAATTTCAGCACGGTTAACCAAGATTTTTGACAAACTTATACACCCCCTCCAAGGAGCTTTCACAAAAGGGAGATCTATCCAGGACAATATTCTGATTGCGCATGAGGCTTTGCATTCGTTTCGGATGATGAAAGGCAAAATGGGCATGGTTGCTCTTAAATTAGATATGGAAAAGGCATACGATCGCATCGAATGGTCCTTTCTGTTCCAAGTTTTATCTAAGTATGGCTTCAATGACCTCTTCATTAACAGAATAAAGGAATGTGTTTCAACTGTATCCTACTCGGTCCTCGTTAATGATGAACCAGCCACAGTATTTAAACCCACTAGAGGTTTAAGACAAGGAGACCCCCTCTCCCCTTTTCTCTTTATCCTAGCCTCTGAGGTATTAGCACGTACACTGCATAACAAAGGGCTAGCTAGTAAGGACCTGGGTATCTCTTTCGGTCGTCCGGGTATCAAGGTTCCTTTTCTAGCGTTTGCTGATGATATTCTTATATTTTGCAAATCCTCCCATTCGGCATGTACTTCTGTACTGTCCATATTAGACAGATACTGTTTAATTTCGGGACAAAAGGTGAACCTGCACAAATCCAGCTTCCAAGCGTCTCCTAACACGACTGCTACCGCCATAGCGTCTACTATTGCAGTACTTGGCATCCCCCAGGCTAACAATTTTGACAAATATTTAGGTTGTCCTATCGTTAACGGTAGGACCAATAGGGACACATTCGCTGATGTGGTTCTCAAGACTAAAAATCAACTCACTAAATGGAAAGCATCAAATCTTTCTGCTGAAGGGAGACGGGTGCTTATCAAAGCAAATCTGAGTGCCAAACCGATTTTTCTTATGCAAGCTTTCCTGCTACCCTCTCATGTTCTTCATGAACTTGACAAAGTGTATAGACAATTTTTTTGGAACAAAAACTCTAAAGCTCCACCGTTGATTAGCTGGGACAAAATCTGTTCGAACACAATGAAAGGTGGTTTGGGGATTCATATGGCGGAGTCTATGAATATAGCTCTCCAGATGAAGCTTCTTTGAAAAATAATTTCTGAACCAGACAACATCTGGGTTCGTGTCATCTCACAAAAATACCTTAAAGGCCACGACCTTTCCAGTTATAACAAAAAAGGTAATACCTCGTGGCAATGGTCCCGCCTTATGTCCATCAGACCTCAGTTCCTCCCAGCTCTTCAGTGGAGGGTCGGAAATGGGGAATCCATTGATTTCTGGTCCCATAACTGGGCCTTCGAGAGGCCGTTGAGTTCCAAAACACTGAGACCCATCCCGGATAATCTCTTGGGAGTTTCGGTGGCTCACTTCATCACCAACCGCCAGTGGAACAAAACATTTATAAATGACTCATTAGCAAATGTTCTGAAACAAGGTGATATCGACCACATCATGGGTCTAACTTTGCCTAGTAACCAAATCACGGATCGTCTATATTGGAGCCCAAGTAAAAATGGCTGGTTCTCAACCGCCTCTGCCAACTCCTTCCTTTTAGTAAACACCGGCTCACCTGATTTCGATTGCGATTGGGTTTGGTGTCTCGATGTGCCTCCTAAGGTTCGACACTTCCTCTGGAAAATCTTCCGTGATGGTCTTCCGACCAAAACCAGATTACAGAGGTCGCACGTGGCTGTACCTGCTGGTTGTGTTTTCTGTGGCAATACAAATGAATCGGGTGATCACCTTCTTCTTCGGTGTCCCATGGCTACTGCTTTGCTTAAAGCTTTACATATCCACATTCCGGGATTTATCACTGCTTCTGTCGGCATGGGAAATGTGCTTCCACTTACTGCCATAAAATGTGCTATTGGGACCAACACCTTTGTTGTTCTAGCTACAGCATGGTGGGCCATGTGGTTCTTTAGAAACCAACTCGTTTTCGATCATACTAACAAGGTAACTATCAATGAAATTTTGCTGTTCCACAACACAACTAGTCATTGTTGGAAATAATCAAAACGTTTAGATGATGATCAGACTGGTCCGTTGATCCCTAATCATCGCATTCATAGCGGTACGCACAACCAGGCTATTAGGGGTTGTGCTACGAAAACAGGGCTCAAAATCGGTCCGGGAAGTGGGATAAACCCCCGCCAAATTGTTATAGGCTCAATTTTGATGGTTCGGTATTCCCGAGTGGCAACTCGTCTTATGGTTTTGTCATCCGTGACTCTACGGGTTTAGTGGTCTCTGCTGACAGATCTGTTTGCACAAATATCTCGGTAATTTATGCCGAAAATCTCAGACTCAGGATGGGTTTGTTACGGGCAAAGGAGTTGCAACTATCTACACTTCTGATCGAAGGAGACAACTTACTAGTGATAAAATCTCTACTGGGGGATTGGAAATGCCCCTGGACAATAGAGATGCTACAAGCTGATATATTGTCTGATATCTCGTCCTTTACTTATGTTGCTATTCGTCATATTTTCAGGGAATCGAGTGCTGTGGCTGACTACCTTGCTCGTAGTGCCCATGTTTCCCCTGCCGACGTCTGTTGTGAGGATGATCCAGAACTGCTAGTTCTCGTCCGGAAGGATGCACTAGGAAGAGCCTCTGCTGCGGCTGACCCGGCCTAATTCTTATCTTGCGTCAAAAAAAAAAAAAAACACAACGTATACGGAAACCAAACCTGCACAACCAATGCTATGCCAAACAAAACTTGGACATATAAATTGCATACAAAAAATTGTATACCAAACACAAACTGTATACGAAATGCACACAAAAACATGCACAATAATTCAATTTGTAGACCAAGTTCACATACCAATTCACCATATCTTAGATATTTCACCTAAAACCTGCACAATTATCAATTCACGTACAAAACCTGCCAAGTTCACCATTAAATTTTGACAAAAATTGTGCAATCCCCAAAAAAAAATCTAGTTTATAAAGTGTCAAAAACTGCCCACTTTGAGTCTATCCTTTATATAGATTGTGTGTTGATAATTTCCATAAAATATGGCAAACATATTATTTTAATAATATTTTTTAGAATTAACCACAACACGCCATATGACATTATTTTTTAATATTATTATAATTTAATAGATAGCTATTTTTTATAAATACTTTAAAATTATTTTTTTTATTAAATATATAGTATATCTTTATTGCGTTAGTTTTCTAAAATATATGTGCACATATGCATTGTGGATGTATAATATTTTAATAATTTATTTTACTGCCAAAAAATAATATAGATATAAATAAAAATAACAATTATTAAATAACTAGTTTTAATATAAATAATTCTTTTATACCATAAAATAATCTAGATATGAATAAAATAGCACCTATAAAATATTATATATTTATCTATTAATATTTTTGTTAAGTATGACTATGAAATAGTTTTTGATATATATTTTTTTATCAATAAAATAATATGTATATATATGTTGTGACTTGATAACTTTCTATAAACTATGACAATTTATTATTTTAATATTTTTTTTCTTATAATCAACCACAACATGTCACATGGGACTTTGTGCATCGGTTTTAGTATATGTATATAGATATATAAAAATATTTGTTCGATTCGTAAGCAAGATCCTTTTGTAAATTCACATCAATGAATAAATGTTCCTCATCTTGTATAGGTCGATCACAGAGAGAAAAACTTGTGGGGATTAGTACACCTCTGTTAGCTAGTCTCTTTTTTTGTGGGCATTCCCCTTTGGTTAATTTTTATAAAAAGTTTTTTATTTTTGGGATTGTATTCAACTTCAATATCCATATGTTTGGGTCTACAGTTCTATCTGGGTTTGTTATGATTTTCATTGCACTAGGCGTAGTAAATTATCATTTCCTATTTGACCAACAGTATAACCTATTTGGAAATGAATTGACTGGCATAAGGATATCCATGATTTCCTTTACGTGAAGACAATACACATCAGATCGATTTGACCTCTATTTTTCTATACCAAAATAAAGACAAATGTTGAAATAAGGGAAGAAACTTGAAAGCGAAGCACCTTAATTAGAGTATTATTTCGATAGTAAATAATGGAAAATGGTATCATCATAGGAACTTCTACCTATATTTTAAATGTAGAAAATAAGAGGTGGTGGGAAATGGAATAAAATAGGTGACAAAGTCACAAAGGTGAAGCAACCAATTCAAAGCACACGGTGTCACATCAAAGTGATGGCATATATAGCATCCAAAGTCACACTCAACACTTCATTCCCGAAGGAAAAAAAACCATCAATAGGCGTATAGCAGTATCGGAAATTGCCAAATTGGCCGACAAAACTTTATTAATAGTTTGAGGTTGCTGAGGTTACGCTCAATCTTTGATTTTATACTCACTGTCTCCCCCCTCTTTCCATACTCCATTTTCAACCTCAACTTATTATATACTCCGGATACATTATTTATTTATTTAAATTTGACTTATCTGTCCTTTTAAATTTTGTATATGGCTAGTCAGATTACAAAGTAAACATTGGTACCGAAAAGAATAAGGAATTTTGCGTGGTAGCCACAATTTTTTTGCAAATTTTATGGAGTGGATCGATAATAATCTATTCACAATTTTACGTGAGTGTATCCTTTGTCGTCTTCATTGCTCGTGTGTTTGGGGTTTTTTGTATCATTTATTTGTTGCTTGTTCGTGGTGGTTGTGTTTATTTGGATAGTGTTTTTACGACACATCTTAGTTAATCAAAAACAGCCTTTCAAAAGTCATGCTGAATTTATTTTATTTTTTATTATGACGTCTCAAGATACCTTTAAAACTAGGAGATTTATCCTCCCTTATATTTTCTAGTGTTTTTATGGCATAATTACGATATGAAATGACCTTATTTTTTTCCAACAAACTGGAATTATCGTTGTACATATTTCACAAAGATTCGTGGTTACCGCATAGACTTTCCTAAACCAATTGTTAAGGAGTTGAGGGAAATAAGTTTGAGAGTTTTAGGATTCCACGAAAACTTCGGCGGGGTGTGGAAAATGCGACTTTGGATGACTTCCGATCCCAATCGAGTAGAAATTGAGATTGACTTCCAAGTAACTTTAGGTTAGGTTTTGGATGCATTTTCATTACAATCCAATCCCAATTGAGTAGAAATTGAGGATCAACTCAGCCTCCCCTTAGGTCACTGGCATGGTGTGCAGCGAGACTCAAAACTCCGACCCATGGGATTAGTCGGGCCTACTAAGAGGACTCGGATACGGATACCCACCAATTCCAACTTTTATGGGATCCAAGCTCAGAGGTAACATGAGAAACCATAACATGTTTCTTGGGCAGCTCTTGTAATTCCAATAAAAAAAAATGAAAATGAAGCAAGTTGTTTTCGTCACGAAACTGTGAATTCAACAGACAATATCCCGCACGGCAAATACAATTTCAAGAAGAGAAATGGACCTCAAAGTCACATAAAATGATAAACACATCCTGGATAAATATCCAATCTATAACGGGAATCTGAAAATTTTCATCCATCTCAATCTCAATAAAGAACATATTCCCACTCGTGAGTGCAGAAACTACCAAGGGAAAAAAAAGAACATAAAGAACGTATGAATCTAAAAGAGTGCAGAAAGCCGAAACTACCAAGCGAAAAAAAAGATATAAAGCTTCAACTCCAACCATAGAACTGGAAATTTATGAGCAGATAAAGCCATATATAGTGCAAACATCTTTGTAGGATATTGTCACTTTTTAAAGACATGAGGGAATCCCAATTATATCTTTGTAGGATATAAAGCAAGTTTATGGGAATATAATCTGTACAGAAATTTTTGAGTTTATACAGATGCAGGATTCACAGCAAGCAGACAGATATGAACAAGGTGGGTGCTTGATTCGGTCGATAAAGAGAGAACTTCAAAAGCGATTATACTGATGAACCTCGGAGCTTGATTTTATTTAGCTATTCAATAAGAACCCCTTGGAACTCGAAACTTACCAAGGTAAACTAGAGACTGGATTTTTGGCACTTGTCCAACCATGATCAAGTTCTGCAGAGTGACCTTTGTACATGTGATGAGTCTTTCACCTTCCATTTAACATTCAGGTAAGCCTGGCAAGAAGTATTTCACCTTTCATTAAACATTCAGATTCCGTAGTCTTGCGATAGAATCTAAGCTGGGGTGTACTCTAGCTGGCTGCATGTAAAACAAAAGGAAAACGCGAACAGAGGGACATGTACTAGGAGTATTAGCAGCCTGCAAGCAAACAGATCCAAGAAATCAGTATCATCCTTCTCAGAGAGAGGTGAGCTAACCGAAAGACTACTGCGACTGCCTTCAACAAATGAAAACTCCGTCCAAAACTTCAATGCCTACATAATTCAATCCTCATAACTTGGCAGATTTTTCTCAGAGGTAGGATGAAGTTAGCCCTTTTAAATCCTGGAATACCAAGATAAAATAAGGATTTTTTTTTCCCTCTTTGATCTCCAAAACCACCATTAAATTGATAATACTTTACCAAAACGGCAAAACACTTTGCACAATTTTGTCATGTATAAGTGTTAAAACTACCTTTCATGGTATTTGATTAATATGACCTTTTGCTATTCATTAACCTATTCTGTGCTTTGTCAAAAAAAGAAAAAGAAAAAAAAGCCTACTCTGTGCTTAATTTTTCAATAATTTGTTAGCTTAGTACAGATTCAAAACAAAAAAAAACTTGTGATATTTATTTAGGATCCATTCATTTCTACATATGTTCAACATTAAAGATTCTATTATTAAGAACTATTAGATATTCTAAATGTGTTACTGAAAGTATCAACTACAAAATAATGAGGGAAGGCAAGCAAGATTCAAATTATTTAAGAAGATGACTGAAATGATGGCAAACTATAAACAGTTTGTAGTTATGAGTACTATGGCAAAAAGAAATAACTTACATAAAAAGTACATTATATATCATATGTTTTTGTCCAATAACACCAATGTTCTATAATATAAATATTTAAGGTGTTCACATTTGGTAAAAATGCATTGCACCACGTAGTTTGTTTAAAGAAATTATAAAAGGTGGTTTGCAACAAAAGACATTTAAATAACTCTTTAACATTATAAGATATTAACGAAAAGAAAATGCCAATTAAAACCTTCATTACTTGTGAAGAAATCTAAGTGACATTACACAAAGTTCATGAGAAGTGTCAATAACCTTTGTGTTCAAAGGAGCAGATCAACTTTGAGTACACTGGATCTCTTCGAATGAGCCTCCAGAAGTAGGTATGCCAAGCCGCTCCAGAATATCTAATGGCCTAATAAATAATAGACAATGTGCACAAAATGTCATAGCTATAAGGAAAAATGTAAATGCATAAATACTTGCCCATGAAATCTGAATGGGTACCAATGCTCAGTGACCTTCTAGTTGTAAACATGTAATATTTTCAAACTGACATCTTGGATTTCTTTAGTTAGGAAGTCGTTCAAAAAAAAAAATGTTAGGAGTAAAGGATTGGGGTGTTCATCCCTAATGGGAACAAATACGTCAGTCAATGTACATCAGAACAAAATCAACTGTACACAAGTTGATAAGTTTCGAAAATGTCATCTACCTCAAGCCAATTTGAGCTAAAGGTCAAATGAATCTGACAAATGCAATCCAAAATAATGCAATCATATAAACATTAACTCTGCTTTCCCAGGGGAAGGGAGGAAGGAAACTGGGGAAGAATGGGTTCAAAGTATTGTTATACGTACACAAGAGGGCCCAGCACATAGGACAGACTATGTTGATTGCCCTCCATAGCTTCCAACACCTCAGCATTATCTGGTCCACAGGATCTACCAGCTATCATTGATGGCATAGAAGCTGCAGGACTCCATATCTTGCAGCCATATTTAAAACATCATTTAATCCTTTGACAGTTCCATTTATGTCTCTTAGTGGAATAATGTGATAGATTCCCTTACCTTTATTGTATTATCTATCCCACTTGTAGCAATAACACTGTCAAAAGGATGAGATTGTATACAATTTACAACTGCAAAGAATTCAAGGAATAGGATTCAAGATGCAGAAAAACTAGATACCAAGATCTTAATATATAGATTACATGATATTACCAGCTTCATTCCCAAGGAGCATTTTTATCAATCTTCCTGTTTTCTTTTCCCAGATGAAACATCCACCATCATCACTCCCGCTCGCTATATATTCACCTTCAAAAAAAAATAATAATGGAACCATCAATAGATATAGTCACAAGTAGTAACAATTTTTTTTCAAGTTCAAAAGCATAATTCATCACCTCTCACTGAGATTACTAACCAGCACAAAAGTACATATTAAGAGACCAAAGAACTGTAAAGATATATAGTTGATGATATATGAGATTGTTCATTTCTGAAAGAACAAACTGATCAATTACTATTCCAGTAAGAATGGAAGAACAAAATCTTGCATATGAAAAGTAGACATATGGTCCCCTAAAAGTAGAGAGATGTTAACTCAAATCAATGCTCTTATTTTCTTTCCTGCACTGTAACTTAGTTGAGATCGCTCCTTCCTCTTTCTAAGCTCGAAAACAAGCTGGTATCACCAATTCTACAAGACTGCTCTCTCAATGCAAAATGCTTCCTCGGTCAGACAAATCAGCAATTAACCGGTTTCATCTATTTCACCAACAGTGTAGCCCAATAAATATAGTTAATGCAATTTGGTACTGCCAAAACCTATAAAAAAAAATCACAAGCATACACATTCTTTACAGAAGACAAGCAAACTAAAGCAACTGATTCCAGAAAACGAAACACACACACAGCATACCGCATGATAGTATGCCAAAAAGCATCAACTCAAGGAAGATCCAAGAAAAGGGCAGATAGTAACCGGTGTTTGAAGGCAGTGTATATGGCAAGGTGCATTACTTTCCATTTCCTAAGAATGCACGGAGAGTGAAAACACATATATATAGTAGGTCCGTAGGGGCATGATAACATTTTTTTCAGGCCATCCTTACACAAGGAGAGATTCCAAAATAACGGTTGGAATTCAAAAGGTGCATGGTTAAGGAACTTGGGGTGACGGACTGAGAACTCATCAGTATATTTTTGGAAATCAAGAAAGCTAAAGGAGGATTTTCCTCTCAGAAAAAGTATATTCAGGACATGTTCAGGATAGGAGATCTGTATAAGCAATTGTATTCTGCCAGCCAGAACCTTGCTGCCGGAAAATGGGAAGTTGAGGCAAGAAAATGGTACAATAAACATAGATGCAATCATGTCAGCAATGGGTTGTATCATTGTATGTGACACAAGGCAAGACTCAATTGTTCAGGTATACAAATGATAACACCACCAGCAAACTTTAATTTGCAGTGGCAAAAGCTCGTAATTATCATAGTGAAACCAGCAGAGATGCCATTGAGTAAAAAATTATGAAGACACAGAACCAAGTGCAACTGAGTTTTCCATCCATTGACGGACTTGGTTCAGTAGATGCCAGAAAATAGCGTATCAATCAGTGTTTTTTGCATGGGTTCAGAAGTTATAATGGACCTCAATAATGCAGCATAACAAACAGAAGCATTATATATTAGCCTATTCTCAGGCTTAAGCCTGATATTTATAATTACAAAGAAGAGAGTGACCCTTCAACATACTCCTAGAAACTATCAGAAAACAATAAATAGATACAGCTAATGTGAGTGAATAAATGCATCAGTAATTAATTAACCTAGGGACTCATCTAACAGCTATATTGACTAACCGTATGCAACAGCAAGAAAGGCAGTTTAGCCAAGGAGAACACTAGTTGAACTTAAACAAAAGGAAAACGGCACATGACACTATTTGTGATGATATGCCAGCAATTGCCTTAGCAATGAATCCTAGATCAAAGGGCACCGAACTTCGTTATCACTTAATCGTAGTGGGAGGATTGAAAGACAATGATACAAACGATTATCCAGCTAACATGCTTACAAATTAAGAGGGAGAAAGTGAAACGATTTGCAATTTCAGCAGAGCAACCACAGCAGCAAATTCTCAGGTTATATTTTTTTTATAATAAAGTTTTCCCAAATTAAACTTGTTTATGCCTCACTTTAGAAGCAGCATGTAAAACATTTAGAAAAACATTCAGATGGATATAATTGAGAGTTAAAAAGAACAACGAACACACAGGTAAACTTGTAACCTCATATTAAATAGTAGGAAGAGCTTTATTGACAGCAAAAACAAATGATATAATTGCTCCAGGACCGTATGTCTAAATAGAACAGCATACCCTTTTGCCCCAAGAAAGTAGCTTGTTTTATGTCGGTTCCTGTATTGCAGTGGCCAACGAATCTCCGCTTCATATCAACAGTCGCTTCAGGCTGCAGCATAGCATAAAGCCCGAACTCAAATAAATAAAGCATGCAGTCATGAAATCAAGAACATCAATAGGCAAGCCTGTGTCTGTGACCATGATCATGAACAAATGAATAAGCAACAAAAAAATGAGACAGCTTTTCATTTTGAAACTGATTCCTCCAAAGCAAATGCCATATAAGAGAAACATAAAACATAAAATTTCAGCACTTATCTTTGGGAAAAAAAAATGGATATCACTAAATAGCAGAACCTTGTAGACTGCTTTTTCATTTTGCATAGTTGAAGAAGCACACCGACAATTTGAACTGTCAGCCTCTCCAGCCAAATCAGCTCTTTTATGGATTCGCAGATTTAAATTTCTGTAATGAAGATTGGAATCAGCATCATCTTCTTCATCACTAGAGATTTAAGTTTCAATGTTTAATAATACAATGACCGTGTCTTATTAAAATCACTTTTTACAACAGATCCAGAAGGCAAGTAAAGGATATCATTTTCCCAACTCGTGACTCATACCTTGGTGCTCTCTCTCTTGCAATGTTGTCTTTTTCTTCATCTGTAAGCAGAAATAAGCACTGTGATAATAGTGACACGACAAAGGATTTGTTTGTGTGTAAACTGTACCCAGGAAGATCTCTTTCTTAAATAAGCCAGAACACAAGCCCGTGAAAGAAAAAATGTATCCCTCCAATAATTTATGACACCTTTGTGGATGACAGACAATAAAACAAAAGAATCTATATTATGACTAATTTGGTACGTACACAATTTTAGGTAACCCAATGACCCTGACCGCAAACCTAGAAGAACCAAATCTTTTTTTGATACGTTGGATGAAACTTTTCTCATCAAAGTGATGGCTTGTGGGTAAGCTGCATCACCTAATGACAAAAGCTTGTGTGTGGTTGGACGAGGTTGAGTTGTGTTGAGAAAGGGATATGTATCCCACATCAAATGTAAAGAAAGATAAAAGTAACAACATATAAGGGACGTTGAAGCCCCTACATAAACACTAAGATTTTGTGATTGAAGGTGGTGGATCTTGAACATAATGCTCATGTGGGACCGCACATGTGCTCCCAGTTTATTGGCCCAAGGTTCTAAGTGTTAACACTGATGTGGTCTTTAGAGATAAGGCAACACGGAATGCAATGGAGTATCACAGACCAACATAGGGTCAACATGCATCCTAAAGCCAAGTGTTAAAAGGGAAAATGATACTTCAAAAAAACCTGTTGCAAGATGCTTTCTTATAGTTTTGACCCTTTCTGCAACTTCATAGGAGGGAACCAAAAGTTGAGCTGCAAGAGCAAAGTCCAGAGCTGCTTTATGCTTGCCCAACTGCAACAAAAGAATATAAAGGAAACCATACACTACCAAACCACCTCGAGTTCCAAAATTAAGGAAAAGTTTCATAAATGCTGGCTATAAACAACAGTACTCTCAAACCAATCACTTATTGCATATCTAGAGTTTTCACTTTTCAATGTTCAGGGTATTTTCGTTGATGAACAATTTTGAGAGTTATGCGCACAAACTCAAGCATTAAAACCAAAAGGACCTGTGTGGAACAAAGATTTACAAAAGAATAACATGATAAATTAATATTTTGCTTGCAACAACATTTCAAGTAAATAAGGAAGAATGGTGAATTATCAAAAAGCAACACTAAAGCTTTTCTTTCTGCCAAAAAAAAATACTAAAGCTTTTCTACTTCTGCTCCTCAATATAAGAAACTAATAACTGCATGAACACCAAAAAATGACTGGTTTAACCTTGTCAATTACTTTTTGATTTATTTCAAGTTATAACTTGTACGTTTATGATTTAAATGTTCATAATTTCATGACAGAAGTAAATTACTTAAAATGCAAATGGATGAAACACGAATGTATTTACTCTTTTTACCATTCTTAACTCATTTTTCCTATAACCCTTGAAGAAGACATGGAAGTTATAGTCTTGTATAAACTAATCAACGAAAAAAGAAGCCGCTAAGGCCCATTTGGCTGCCTCTTCTTAAAGCACTCAAATATATTTATCCATTTTCATATATTTACATATATATATATATACACACTAAAAATTAAAGATGCTAAGGCCACAATCTTTCCTTAAACCACTCAAATTTTGTGAGGAGTAATTAAATTTTCCCTCCAAAATATCACACTACTGGTTAACTAACCCAATCAAGATTTTTTTTCTTCAAAAATATTGTGACTTATGTAAACTTACTATTTCGTTTAATAGTTCTATCTAATCCAAATTATCACAATATCATATTATTAGTTATAATATTCAAACTTAATGATAAATTTTATAATTTTTTTAAAGATTGGAAATAGATTCTGTTGTGTATTTTTCATATATTTATATATATTAAAAGTTGATCCATCCAAGGCAAGATTTCTAACCTAGTAGACTATTAAAACTACTTCCAATGTATTTATATATATTAAAAGTTGATCCATCCAAGGCACGATAGATTAGATGAGTAATATACATTTGCATATATACATACCAGTAAGAAAGAGAGATGCTAAAAGCTATAGATGACCCAAAATACATCAACAAACAAATCTCTAAAAGAAACTGAAACCAACCAAATAGATAAAATCTGTCTTGTCAAGCATACTTGCCTTGAGGGATCATCTGCATTCGGCTTTAGCAGACTTTTAAATTGTATCTAAGCTTACCTTTTCGCCTATGACCCTCTTAGGCATGTTCTAGGTCAAATAAACATTACGCCCAGAATTGCTTATGGTTCTCATGACTTGATGAGGAAAATAACTAAGCTAAAAGAAATTTAAAAGATAATTGCATACTTGCATGTGTATCATGTATGCATTGTGACTATTAGCAAAAGGATGATGATGGTGATATCAGAAATATTCAGCAGATTAAACAAAGCTGAATCTTCTAAGAGTACATTATTTTCCATTAAGCTATAGCCAACACAAGTCTCACCTCCACCAAAGCATCACACATGTAGTAAACTGCCCTATATGAAGAGGAATCAATTCTGAGAGCTTGATTCAAATCTCTTAAAGCCATATGAACGTCATTTTTCCACTTCCGCTGAAAATTATTTATTGATAAAAGAAAATGGAAGCATATAAGAACCACAGATCATGATAAGTGCAAAATAGTTACTACTGCTAAAAAAGGACCTCTGTTACCTTAAGAAGCAAAGCAGAGCGTGCGCAGAGGCAATCATGCTTAAGGATTGGATCAGTGCTGCAATCATGTCCGTATAAAATTTCATTGCACAACTCAACTCCCTGATGATAATTGCTCCCTTCCTTCAAGAACCTCTCTGCTGTTTGGAGCAATTTCCTGCACCTATCTTGCTGAAAAATTGCAACACAGTTTAGAAATAGATTCGAACTGGTTGATTAAAAAGGAAAATCACAGATCTCATATGATACACAGTATAGATTTAATCAGAAGGTAATACCTGCTGAGTGCTTTTGCAGGTGGTTTTGCTCCTCATTGAATTAGTTTTTCCAATATTCTCAATTGTTTGCAACTGGGTTCCATTAATAATGGAAGAAAAGCTCCATTGCTTAGCAAAATCTCCTGATGTATACTGCACACCACTGCTAGCCCCTATATGAATTTCACAGAAAAACACTTAAAACGCCAAAGTTCACTACTTTCTTCTAGCATACACCCAAACACAAATCCAGATGAAAGAAAATATTGTTCAATATTGTAAACATGTAACTCAAGGTATCAAAGGCAAGAACTCACTCACCTAAGAGCTCGGGCATAATGGGGAATAGTAAGAGTGCCTTACCTCAAAAGGTAAGCACCTTCATTGCCCAAGCACAATAATATTGGCAATGTGGATCTTTATACAGATAACATTAAAATTTAATTTCTTGAAAGTCAAAACACTACTGATAACTAAAAGCAAACAAGAATATAAATTAGGCTTGCCAAACCAAGAAAATGACAAACTAGGCTTGCCAAACCCAGAAACAGCTGAGATGATAAGGGTCAGTTTGGAAAACCTACTTGTAAATATTACAGGTTCGGTAACTAGTAATGCCTTATAACATATTTGATTTGGGTGAGAATGTGGCCTAGACAGAGATGCTTCCTGATGAATTATGTTATGGAAAAGAGTTTGAATGGTTTATAAGAAACATGATACAACTAAAGAAAATCAACTATCTATTAGTTGACACAAACAGCTTATCAAAATCAGCTAGCCTGAAGCTATCCACAGCCAATAAGTCCACCAAAGTTAAACAAACCACTGATGGCACTCCACACTTCACATAAGTTATCATTTTTGTCATATGTATTTAATTTAATCTTCATTCTTTTTATTGTGGCTCTCAAAAAAGGCAACATCTTTATTTGTTTTGTCATCACACGACAACTAGGGATAATCAATTTCATGCTATAGTGCTCAAGTGGTCATTTCATGTTTCCATCCAGGTATCTTACTTTACTAAGTAAGCACTCACTTAAGTATCCCATGCTTCAAGCAATGCAACAATCTAGCAACATAGATACCAATATATTCTGAAAGTTCAAGCAGACCCTTCCTCAACGCAAAACATTTTCTAAGCATCAAAGATGATAATAAGTTAATAAATTTAAATCCTGGTGCATCAAACTTGGGGTTTTAAACCATTATATTGAAATTTCAAATTTTGCATGTTGTCTACCAAACTTTTGAAGTTTATGAAAATGGGAAGTAAAGATAAAATTACAAAATTATGATGTGTTGAGATAAAAAAAAAAAAGTTTTCAAATTTTTATGGACCAATAACCAACAATGGGCTTAAACAAAAGTGGCATTCAGTATGGAGTGATTCAACAGGAAGTAGAAAAGAAATAGAGTTCGTAAAGCATCTAATTGCTCTAATGATGGAAGAATTGTGGTTGAAACATGATAATGAAATTGAGTTGTATTTCCTCATTTTCAATCCCATTATGAAAGAAGGGGGTCCATTGATGGAAATAGTAATCACACCAAGTGATATTTAGACCAAGTCTAATTCACTAATTGCCTCTCTAGGCAGCTTAACAGAAACCCTTAAGAAGACACTGAAAAAAATATGACGGATAATATACCTTGGTTGACATCAAAAAGGTATACATGCTCTCCATTATAGCTAATAAGAACCTCTTCTCCATTAGGACTAAATGTGACATGAGTAAGATGCACATTAGCTCGTCCTGACTGCAAATATATAAGAAAGAAGTTACAAAGGACTATTCGTTATTACCCATTAGTGCAAGTAACTGAATAACTTCAATTCATGCACTTCTGAAACTAGAGAAAGGATATTTAGCAACTTGAGAGAATGGATGAGAACCAGAAAGTAAAATTAAGATAATAAGCTCCCCACTGGCTTCTGACAAGACATAAAAAAAAAAAAAAAAAAAAAAGAAGAGGCAAGCTTCAATTGCTTCATCAAGCCCAATTTATGTAGAAAATTGAAATTGAAGAAAAAAGGCAATATGTGAACTTGAAAGGATAGGCACGTTGCCTTTTAAAGGAAAAATTGATAGTGGCGGCACCACAGATGAGTTGCTGGATGAGCAATACAAGTGGCTTAGAATGCAAGAAGAAGAGATTCTGAGGAGGATGCAATTGAGTGAAGCAGAGCAATCATAAATGAATATTGAGTTACATTCATATGAATATAATGTAAACATGGGTGCTATTAGTCATATTCACACGACATAAAACGAATAACAACATATTCATATTCACAAACAATAAATTCATATCCATATTCCATGCAACGTAAATTTATTTGTTTCAAAATTGAAATGTATTTTCCGTTTCACGGGAACTCTTGCCTATTTGGGTAAGAGAAGAAAGATTGGATTATAGGAATGTGACAGGTTGTGATGATGATAGTTTTCGCAAGACTAAAAGACTGCAATAAGGACTTCAAAATCCCATGTACACAATGGCAAGCCCTCCAATGGCATCTGCTAACATTTGATAACAAAAAAAAAAAAAAAAAAACCCTACTGTTTACTTAAGCATACTTTGATCTTAATATTCTGTGTTAATGACTAGCCTCTTTTCTTTTGTTATTAGAGATGTAATTCAAATAAGTTTCTGTCAAGTAAAAAATAACCATACCAAAATTTATCCAGAAGAAAAATAACCAACTGCTGGCTACCAAAAAAGGGGATCTGAAGACATGGACCCAAAGTTTATAGAAACCGTAATATTCACAAGCACCCTCACTGTATGGCTTCCCAATCTCAAAAGGGTAATTAATATTCTATTTGGTGGAATTCATTTTTAATATCAAAAGAAATATATAATATCAATTGTTGTAGCTTTTTTTTATAAGGTAATGATTTGGGTGGGCTCAGCAGGGCTGAACCACCACCCATCAAATATTGTAGATGCCATTGAGAAACAAATGGAGTAAGTCTCCTTTTAGCTATTTAGTTATTGATTTAATTTCATTGTGTTTTATCTTGAGACTGAATTTACTGCCAAGGGGATTTCAACATTCCCAACAAAAGGAAATTCAAGTGTTGCAACCTACAGATGATATGCACATGGCATGAAGCACTCACAGATTCAGAGAGATGCATTGGGCAGAAATAGTTAACACAAGGAGGATGGGATAAACTTCTGCGGCATGAAGACAGTGGTGGAAGCATCCTTCTGTCATATAAACGGGCAAATGCATCACTGGAAGCATTTAGAAAGAAACAATGTTAGTAAGTTAGACTGAGAACCCATTTACATGGATAATGACCTTGTAATAACCAAATAAGGAACAGGGAATGCAGCAACATTGTCGAATTTACCTCCCCCCAACCAGGAGCAGATGGGGCCTTGTGAGACTGATATCACAGGATTTTAAATTAAGAGTTCCATTAGGGGGATCAGACAATGACCTTTTCTTCCCACAACGCAAATCAAGCTTCCATAGAAACACAATATATCAAAACTCAACATAAAGACATCAATGAATACTACATTAAAAATAGGAGGGAGATGATGTAAGACTACAAGAACACTGCGACATTCTGGTTCGGAAACTCCATTAGGAGGGCAACGACAAACTTCACGAAAGTCATGCTGCCTCAATGTCCCATCTTCACTAGCACTCCACACCACATTAGGATTTCCAACTTCAACCTGTGAAAACACAAGGGCTTGGTTGCTTAGTAGAAATGATTAAAAAACTGATAGTCTGTAACATAGACGACAGCAAGCTGCAGATTCTTAACCCACATCCGCTTTCACCTTTTATGGAAAAACAAACGAGTTAAGTCTTACCGATAATTTTTTAACTCTCTTAGTATGACACTGAAAGTGAGCATATGGAGTAACAGCAGTCACATCAGCTTGCCTCCCACTCAGATGAGAAATGTTAAATGCACGAACCTGAAAATAAAAGGACTCAGCATTATTTATAACGTTCTCTCCTAGTAAAAAGTCTCAAATACAAAAAACTTGATGATAATATTTACCTCACAGTCCCCTGCTCCAGATGCCACAAGCTCATCAGATGTCTCAGGGATAAAGTTGGCACAAAATATATTAGTCGTATGGCCTGTCTCTATGCAATGTAAAAGTTTGTGGGTAGAATATCTCCATATGTTGATCTGCATTTGTGAGAACAGTAAGAGCAACATACAAATCAGTTTAATGCTTGAGCAGTTTGATTTACAACAATCAACATTGACCATCTTAGTGAATGATACTATGACAGCAGTAGAATAAGAAGGATCAATGATTCCAGGTTCCATTACTAGCATCATTAATCTGATAACATGATTTTTTAAAATCTTTAATACAGTGCTCATCTTAACAATTTTCTCCTGTACTTTGTACTACTTGAAGTATTGCTAATGGATTAATTTACCCGTTGGTCATCTGAGCCGGATATTAAAAGAGAACCTTGTGAATTCCAAGCAACAGTGTTTACACAGCCAATATGTCCCTGTTGGAAGAAGAAAATCAAACAAAAAGGTACCAACAAGAATATTTCAGAAATTTAAATGATTCAATAAGAGAAGACAAAAGAAACTATTTAAGGAATCATGAAATCACTGCCTGACAGAGTGTCACACACAGGTAATGTTTGTAGAGGAGTGTTGGTGTTTCTCCTATTGCTTTATAGACTTTTCAATCATATAGGGAAAATTTAGGATAGGATTAAGTAGTACTTGATTCAGTTCCTTTATACTAGTAATTTTCGTCTACATATCAAGTGGTTTTGGATTGCACCTCCTGTGATTTTGGTTAAAGTCCTAACCATGAAATTCTCACGGGATGGTTATGAATTATGTGGGTTTAGAAATTTTAAGGTTTTCGGTCATTTTCAGTTTCAAACTATCTCGTGTCAGGTTACTTCTCAATTTTTAAATAGATAGTTTCAAGTTATGCATTGAAAAGGTTCTCATCCTTCACCCCAAAATTCTAAAGTAGGGAGACTGGGCTTTTTCAGTCATGTAGTCATGTCACATTTTGACATATCTGCTCTGATATCATTTATCCTCATTATTAGATAAAAGTTAAATAAGCTTTTTCACTAGGTAATGAAAAAGAAGTAGACACTACAAGCAAAAACCAAAAACACCCAAGATACTTTTCATTTTCCAAAAGAGAAGGCAGTAGCAGATGTGCAGTTCCAATGGTAGAACAATCAAGGTTCACATAGAAAAACCTACAAAAGAATTGAACAAGCCGGCGACTCTCCAACCAAATTTTCTTCGGTATACCCAACAAACTCATATCAGCTCTAGGTGGCATATCATAAACGAACTATTTTTCCATTATTTTGTTAACATCACGAGATTGAGCTAATCAATCAGAATTTCATTTAAAGAAAATTTAAAAAAAATCTCATCCACGTTTACTGAAGATTGTCAAAATGCTAGAACAAACAATTGAAGATGGCCAGATCTTGAGGAGGAAGAAGGGAGTATCAAGAGCACAAAGAGATGGATTGAATTGATGAATTGTGATGATCATTCTGAATTGTGTACTGTTACATTGCAGCTCAAAGCTTATATACAAGTGACGGTTATAAGAGTATTAATACTATACATGATGGTCCACTTAATTACTATGTAGCCTCACCTCAAATACACTTGATAATTATAAGTCCATATATCTCAACAAAGATTACAGCTTTACCCCAATCCAAACGAAAAGTTGAGAAGAATATATATGAGAAACTCACAGACCTCAAGTTTTCTTTCCAAGGATAATCTTTGTATCAAGGAAGAGTGCATCTGCAAACTGCGTTTATCATCCTGAAAACAAAGAAACCCACCCATAAGGAAGTGGAGTAGAACTGTTGGTCGTATGAACCATGAAGGAATGGAATTCCAAAAATCTATAGCAAACACTCGGCAGAGTAACTTGGAAGTGTTAAAAGCAGCTCATATATTTTCATATTCTATACTCTTTTTTTATCAGACAGTCATCAACGCTGACTGAGCTTAAAATCATACTACACTCTTAGTCACGCGAAGAAAGCAGATTAAGATGCAAAATCACTAATCCTGCGCCTTTCTAGACAAAGAAACCGCTCAATCTTCTATACTACTTGCAATCATACTGACATCTGCACTTTCAAACTCAGCTATGAAATTTGACTTCATCGAAGAAACAACACTTCACCACTAGAAGCAACGTCAACTGTGTTCGAGTCTAGATGTTTTAAGCCTAACTTTGGAATCGAAGTCACAGCACATAGGAGAACATCACAAATAAGATTACAGCGAGTGAAAAGCGATCATCGGAGACTGGTTTGAATTTTGAAAGCAAGTGGAGAATCAGTACGCGAACTTCGAAATGGAAAAGTAACCGCAGAAGATTAGCAGTAAAGGGAGAGTAAGCGTACATAGAGAGAGTCGATGGAGCGGTGGTGGATGAGTCGGGAGAGATTGGCGTCGTGAAATGGGAAGGAATCCATGGGGATGTGCGACGAACGATTGAGGATCTGAAAACCCTAAATTTAAAGGAGGAATTAAATGGGGAGACAGATGGATAAGGACGGGGAGGAGGATCGGTGGCTCCATTGACAGCAGTCAGCAGATGGGAGGGAAGCAAGGTGGAGCGTACACATCAAATATCAATTCAGGTTTTCGGCTCTCCTTTTTCCCACGCAATTTTTCTTCATTTTTATTCTTTTCCCTTTTTTTTTAATTTATTCCAAGTAGAAAATCAAAGCGAACTCGACTTTGGATAAGATTGTTGGCCGTTAATGGATTGAGTTTTTTTCGTTTTTTTTAAATTTTACGAGGTACCCTAGGATTACTTAATTCACGTGGTGATCAATTATTTTACACTTTTCTTTTTTTTTTAAGCCAACCCCCCCGGCACTAAGTCCTGGTAAAGGGAGGTTTATGTAAATTCAATGAAAGAATGAGGAGCCCGAAAGCCATACATCAAAGTTACAATCCTTTAAAGCTAGGACGCAACCTAGACTTACCAAGGATAAGTAGCCCCACCAAAATCTCAAGGTGGATGTTCCCACCGGCACGTAGGCCTTTAGGACACATTCCAAAGCATAAACAAAACACACAAGGGCATATCTTAGGCCGTAGGCCCAAGAGACATGCCAAAAAAAAACACCAAAAGAGTCATGTTTCAAGGAGACGCAGCCCCAAAAGGGCACATGAGCTCAAAAAACAGTCCAAGGGAGAGTTGTTCCCAGAGGCACGCAGGCCCCAAGTGCACGCAAGTCCTAGGACACAACTCTAAGGTCACAAACAATACTTCGAATCTCCATGCAATCTCACGCCAACATGTTCTCAACATCACGAGTGGGGAATGAATCATAAATGAGACGGTAGACATGGGTGAGGATGAGCTTCACAATGGTATCATCAGGGATCCGATTACCCTCCATGACAAGGGCGTTCCGAGCATGCCAAAGGAGGTAGACGGTGGTCGAGAGAGCATATCTACGACTAAGGTTAAGACACGTCTTGCCCTTAGCATACCTTCGGAGCCATCTCAAAGCCCTATGAATGGAATCCACCTCACGAGGAATCTTAAACTTGCTCCTAATCCTCTCCCAAATTCCCCTAGTGAAGGGGCATTTGAAGAAAAGGTGTTCGTGGGTCTCAAGAGAGTCATCACTACAAAACTTGCAAGCAAAGTCAATGTCAAGGAAATTGAGCCTATCATTAGTCGAGAGCTTACCAATGGTGGCAAGCCATAGGATGAATGAGTGCTTAGGGGTGTTGTTAGCAACCCACACCTCCCTATGCCACCTAACCTTCGGCTCTTTCCTTCTGATAGCGTCATATGCCTTCGAGACTTTGAATTTGTCACCCAAACACCACTCGCTCAGCCCATCCTCCAAGTTCCCACCAACGGAAAGCACCATGTTTTTTACCTTAATAATACCTTTTATGAGGGGGGAGTCTTTCCTATGGGCCTCCCAATCCTGCACATTAGTAACATAGAGGTATTTATGGTGTAACCATCTTACCCAAAGGCTCTCTTTTCTTAACACAATCCTCCATAAGTGCTTGCACATGAAGGCGGAGTTCCAACTCTTGAGGTCCAAGAATCCAAGACCCCCTTCCTCCTTCGGCACACACACTTTGCTCCAACGGACCTTTGGTTGCTTCCAAAGGAATCTCCGGCAACGGCTCTCTACCGTTTTCAACACAGTCTCCGGCACGGGGAGAATGGAGAGCCAGAAGCCTTTAATACCTTGGAGAACCGATGATATCAACTCCTTCCACCCTGCATAAGATAAGCATTTACTAGACCACGAGTTCAACCTTTTATCAATTTGATCAATGAGAGGTTGGTAATGAGTCACCCGGAGTCCATGTGGAGAGATGGGGATGCCAAGGTAGCGGAAGGGGAAGGCACCGCACTTGAAGCCCGTGACACCAATGATCTCCTCCGTCTCTCTTGGAGGAACCGAAGCAAGGAAGACGCTCGATTTCTCCAAGTTCACCGCCAAGCCCGAGACCTCTTTGAACCTTTGAAGACAGCCCATGAGAACACTAACCGAAGCAACATCTCCCCGGCAAAACATCACCACGTCATCGGCAAATGCAAGGTGGGCGATTTTCACTTGCTCGCAATTTTGGTGGAAGTGAAAGCTTGGTTTCATGGTCTCCAACTAAACAAGCCTAGAGAAAAATTCCATGGTTAGCACAAACAAAAGAGGAGAGATGGGATCACCTTGGCGAAGACCTCTTTTGCCCGGAAAAAGACCATGGACCTCATTGTTGATCTTGATGGAGTAGGAGGTAGTAATGACACATTCCATGGTCCACTCAATGAACCTCTCCGGGATCCCCACCGCATGAAGAGCAAACCTTAAGAAGTCCCAAGAGATCGTATCGTAGGCTTTGGCTATATCCACATTGAGGAAACACCTTCGGGTGTCCCTCTTCACATTGTACCTACGTAGCAATTCTTGGACAAGAAATATGTTATCACTCATAAGGCGACCCGACACAAAAGCACCTTGTGCTGGGCCAACAATATAATCCATACATCTCACAAGCCGAGAAGTAAGGATCTTGGAAATGATCTTATAAATAACGTTGCAACATGAAATGGGCCTAAACTTCTCAACCCGGTTTGCTTCATCGGTTTTAGGAATAAGGCTCATAATGGTGTGGTTCAATTGCTTGAGGAGGGTGCCATTAGTGACAAATTCTTTAATAGCCGCACACACCTCACCTCCGGTGATGTCCTAAGTGTTCTTAAAGAACTTAGCCGTGTAACCATCCGCTCCCGGGGCTTTGTCATCCCCCATCGACCACAAAGCAAGCTTGATCTCCTCGTTCGATACCGGGGCCACGAGCATTGGCTTATCCTCCTCTTTCACCGATTCACCACAGGCGAACATGGAGGGGGCAGCCGGCATTGTACCTACAAAAGTGCCAAATAAGCCTTGAAAGAAAGAGAGAAAATCTGAGGCTACCTCATTGGGAGAGGTGGTGAGCTCGCCATCCCTCCTAATAATAGCACCAATATGAGCTCTTTTCCCGTTGTTTCTCATGAGGTTATGGAAGAACTTGTTGCACTTGTCACTATTCTTCAAGTAGTGGGCCTTGGTGCGTTGTTGAAGGAACAAATACTCGGCTTTGTTGAGAAAATCAGCCCTCTTCTTGGCTTGGTTAAGCGCTTCGAAAGACACGTCCGAGGGAGCAACTCGGGCCTTTTCCATAGCATCTTCAAGAATAGTGTTAGCCTCCAACGTTTTATGAGAAATATGTGAGAAATGCTTACCATGGAGACGTTTTAGGGGTTGTTTTAGCTTCTTTAAGAGACAACACAACCGAAATTGGTAGGTGCCTCTCATTTGAAGGTTCCAACCGTCCCTAACCACATCCTTGAAGCTCTCATGCTCACACCACATATTTTGGAACTTGAAGCGCTTATTCTTCCTATTATCATCACAAGACAAAGAGACTATGGCCGGCTTGTGGTCCGAGAGGTGCCACATATCCGGGTAATGCGTATGACAATAAAGGTTACCAAGGATCCACTCACTATTAAGTAAAACCCTATCAATCTTACTCCAAACAACTTTGTTAGACCAAGTGAAGAAATTTTTACTTGTATAAGGGGAGTCGGTCAACCCTAGATTTGTGCACGCCTCTATCATATCCCGGCACTCATACATGGAGACCGGGGCTCCATTTATCCTCTCATCGAAGTTCTTGACATTGTTGAAGTCTCATAGAATAAGCCATGGAAGGGTATGGCTTTCAAGGATGTCCGTCAATGCCTCCCAAATGCCCCTACGATGAACAACCGTGTGCAATCCATAGATAAAACAAACACCAATCTTGACATTGGTCTCTTTGTTAGTCATAAAGCAAGCAATATGTTGGACTCCCACACTTACAACTTCCATATCAACACACGAGGGATCCCAAACCACTAGGATTCTACCTCTTGGGTCAAGATGGAAGTTTGAAGTATGGTTCCAACCATGAAGATACCTAATAGTGAAATTATTGGGATTAAAAGTCGCATCATGAGCTCTAGTCTCAAGAATCCCACATACCTTAGCATCATTCAACCGAATAAGCTTACCTAGACCATTTTGTTTCCGGGGATGGCCTATCCCCTTGATGTTCCAAGCTATGATCTTCATGATGACCCTTTATGAGTCTTTCGGGTATTCTTTTGCGTTTCATTAGCCATTTGCCTCCTCTCCTTCTTAGACATCACCAAGGTGAAGGTCAAGGGATCCTCGAAATCCTCATTATCTTTGCTACCCCACGAGTGGCAAGATATATCATCCTCACCATTTGGGTCCTCATCCCCATCCGAAGATGACACATCCAAGCTCAAAGGGATTGTATCCATAAGCCTCTCGTCGCTCAACCTATTCAAAGGAGGGAGCGATTTAGATCTAGTGACATGATTATTAGGAGGGGTACTTACCTTGGTTCCCAAGTGCTTTCCCTTCTCTCCACCCTCATTTTCATTAGATGTTTCATTTGTTCCTTTGTTCTTGGATCTTCTTCTTCTTCTACCACCCCTTTCTTTGTTGTCCTTGGTGTGCTTTTCCCCACTCATCTCAGCCCTAGGAACATCATTTTCCTTGTTAGAGATGGTCAAAAAAGAGGAAGGAATTGGAGCGGTGCATACCTTATTGGTGGCGGCATCATGGTGGATGTCGGTGTTGCCCTTAATATCGCCATCATTCAACTTTAAGCTCTAAGTAGAACATTTACAAGAAGGATGTCATAAGAATGCAAGTTCAATAAAAGAAGCAAAACAAACCAAAGATATAGGGTCTAACCTAAAATGGGTAAAATTGAGCACGACATGAATTCATATTACTCATCTTCACCACATGTCCATAGAACATGCTGTCTCTAGGTATAATAATGCAATTGGAAGATAAATGGGGATTAAGGATCTACAACTTCTTGATCTAATTTGTAAGTAAAAGCTCAAGTCCTACTATGCAATTGATTAAGCACCTACAACAGCATACAGAAAAAAGAAAGCATGCATAATTCATTGCGCGGCTTTTAAGAGTCAGCTAAAGAGAGAGATTTCGGTTTTATTTTTATTTTAGAATGTGAAAATTTTCTATGTGTTGGGAATTGAATGAAAAATTCATTGCGCGACTTTTAAGCCCTTCAAATTTCAATTTCGTGCACTTGAAAAAAAATTCAATACTTTTTTTAACATCGTTCAATAACATAGGATATTGTCTTTTTTTTTTTCGATATCATAAATTTATAAACCGATGTTAAAAAGCTATTTAGCATCATGCGTCTTTCTTACTAATGTAAATGACGTGATGTCTATTAACATAATTCTAGTAGTGGGCTCTGGTGCGGGACGGATGTCATTGGCAATTTTGCCCTTTGCCAAATAGTAATAATATCCTAACTCAAAGCTCAAACCAATAGATTAGTAAATCAATGAATTGATAAACCAACAACTAGTACAATGATGAAGTCCGAAGTCGAACCCAAAGAGAAGAACGGTTGTTATGCAATGTTTTTAACAATGATTCTTATGGAAAAAACAATGATTTGTAGCAAATTAATGACAAAGTAAAGTAAAGAGAAATATGATTGCAAAGTATTGATAACAAAGTAAAGAAAAATATTTTACCTGTAATTCTCAGACCATGGTTGAGGTTCAAGATCATAGGATTGATTCAATAGTTATTGCTAAGCACATGTCGACTTGACTAAAGTTGATAGATTCGTAGGGATACAATCACTTTATTCAATATCACTAAAGAATAGCATTAAACACTCAAGTTCTAAGACCAATTGACATATCGATTCAATGCAATTAAGACACAATTAGAACAACTCTAATAGACCATAATCAACATCTAACAACATAGATCAATCAAAATCATCCACTACAAAGACATAGAAACGTCATAACATGTATCAAATCCCCCCCCCCCCACTTAACTATTGCTTGTCCTCAAACAACCATAAAACAAAGACATCATCTATGCATCCCACAGGAAATTCTTTCACAATTTTACTCATTAAAAGCAACATCAATAATAGTGCAAATATAAACAAGGCATATAAACGTCATCAAATGTATATATGGGATCAAGTTGCTTGCATGCTCAAAAATCCAACCTCACCAAGGATAAAGTGTATCTCTCACTCTCATGTGTTTAGGCTTTAAGCATACACTCGCCTCAATTCCACATACAAGCATCGAATCAATTATTGACATTTATATCACAAAATCTCCACCGGATACATCAAAGCAAAAATAAGAATATCAAGAGGACTTTCGCTCAATGTAAACCTTCATAAAAGATTCCATTCGGCGGGGTTGTAATGGGGCTTGGTAAGAAACATAATGGTAAGGAATTGTATTTGGTCATGTGGTGCTATTAATTCCGGAAAAATAAGATTTCAAAACTTCCAACATAACACAAACCAACAACAAAACATCAAGCTCTCAATGACACAACATCTCATAAATATAGCAATAAGCCCAAAATCCTCCATAAATCTCAACTCTTCAAATATATATAAATGAACTCCAAATTTCATAGCTCTCCAAATCATACTCATGCACACATATGCATATTCAACACCCAACCAATCTCTCTTTCAACCAACATAAATCCAATCTTCCTCATTATGCAAAAAATGAATAAACTTGGCTCTTTATTCTTAATTTTTTTTTTCGAACTGTTTTTTTTTTCACTTGAGCCAAAAATAACATAAATAAAAATGAGGGAACTATTAAGCACATAACATTACATCCTCTCAAAACCATAAACCATAAAACTCACACTTTAGCTTCTTTCTTCCATCAACTCCAAAATAGATATCCATAACTCACTCAAAATCTTAATTCCCCTGGAAAAGGGTAAGGCATATCATAGGCTAGAAAAAAAATGCAATTTTGTGGAGCTTAAAAATAAAATAGCCTAAAGGCTCAAATTGACTTCAAAGCAAGATATAACCTAGGGTAGACATGGATAAAATGTGGCTAAAAGGTGCATGTATCATTTGAACTCATCAAGCAATGATCATGTATATAATCGGTCTTGAAAATAGATAACCACGTCAATACTCGAAGATAAATGCATAGGAAGAGTAAATCACACAATAAAAGCAAAATGAATATAGATGTAATCCCTTATAAGACCAAAAATATCTCACCAGGACAAATTTTTGTCGAATATCAAGCATGCTCGCAAACTTAGATCATACATGCTCAATTACCTATGCCAAATTATATTTCACATAAAACCCAATTTTAAAGACATGGTCAAATCATTCCAGAATTCCATTGGATATATAAGATCATGCTAGTAAAGTTTATACGACAAACTCAAACTAGATGGGTATCTTTGATAAAACATATATGCAATGCATATGACTCTTTTTTTCATTATTTTTGACATTTTCTATTTTTGTTTTCATTTTTGACATTTTATATAACAAATAACTAAACATGATGCATGAATTACAATAAAATTTAGAAATAAATAAAAATAAATAACCGAAAATCTAAATATGAAACAAAAAATAAACATGAACTACCTAAACAATTTACTTCACTCCTCCCCCCCCCCCCCCCCCCACACACACTTAAATGTTGCATTGTCTTCAATGCATAAATATGAACAAAAAGAACAATGAAAGATATAATAGAGGGTTGAAGGAAGCAAATAACTAACCAATTACTGTGAATGTGGGGTCTGGAATCCATACTGCTGGTGGATACTATCCAAGGCAGACAATAGCGCAGTCTGAAGACCATAAAGCTTATCAGCAATACCAACGAGCTTGTCTGCGCCACAAACTCAGCAAATCGTCGCTCAAGATCATCCAAAGTAGCATACACAGGACCAGCGTCATCAACAAAGACTTCTTCTTCTTCTACCTCTTCTTCATTCTCATTCGGCTCATTCCTTGGATCACTTCTCTTCTCTAGGAAGTCCATCTTGCTCAATATATCCTTAAGGAAGTCCATCTTCCTTGGATCACTTCACTTCTCTGATATTGAGTTCATGGTCGACGTCGACCTGGGATTGGTTGGCATCGAATACATTCTCAACCTCCTCATTCTTCTCTTCTGGCTTGTGCTCGGGCTCTTGCAATTCACGCCCACTCCTCAAGTGGACATCAATAATATGTCCAGATGATTGCCCTTTAGGATTCGCTTCAGTTTGCCCAGGGAGCGATCCAAACTGTCTAGGGATGTGTGCAGCTAATTGATCCAGCTGTTTAGTCTCCACATTCTTCTTCCCTACATCAATCTCTGCAAGACTTGAGTTGATGCCATGCAACTGAGTATGAATGGAGTTCTTGGATTTTTTTGTACTCAACAGGGTTCCTCCTCATCTCTTCAAGGGTGAGCTACAGATCATCCTTCCTTTGCTGTCTCTCAGGGTGTCCATGTGCTCTATAGTGTGGGGTCCCTTTGGTGTTGTTGGGGTTGGTGATAGTCTCAATTTCCTTGATAGCCGCCATAATTGGGACCCCTCAAAAAGCGTGGTTCTTCGTGGGTCTCAACGAGTTGCACTCGCTCGGTGTGTGGGCAAGAGGTGGTGTTGTGCCTCTGAGACCCTCACTCTATGCAAGCCTGGTTAGTAGTCAGAAACTTCACTTGCTTTTAGAGCCGTCGTACTTGATCCTTTGTGAATTGCTCCCTTATATTAGGATCAATCTATTTGGATGGCTCATAGAGTGGCATAGATGGGACAACGTGTCTGAAGCCAGAGGAGTCCCATAGGTGTTGTCAAACTCCACAAGCCTCTAAATGGTATCTCAAGCCCTTTGTGGTGTGAGGTCTAGATACCTATAAGAGATGTGGGTGTTGATCCTTTCCTTTGTCACCACATCCAAAGCATTGTAGATGATCTCCTAGATGACATACGGTGGTTGCCCATGAGTATGGCATGATCCCAACAAGTCTTTGTACCTCTCCCAGACCTGAGCTAGCGCCTCCCCAAGCATCTGCTTAAAAGGCATAATCTTTTATCTTATCTGCGCCGTCTTTGATGGTAAGAAGAACTTGTTAAGAAACAAGTCCCTGAGCTCACCCCACGTGTGGATGGATTGTGGGGTTAAGCTCTCCAACCATTGTAGATTCTTTCTTGCAAGCGACCACCTAAATGCCTTCAAACGCACATATTCAAGGTTAGCACCATCAGCAATAGTATCACAGAGATCAACATAAGTAGATATATGTGCCATTGGACATTAGTGGCATTTCCCTGAAAAGCATGTCTCCTAATCTCAGCACTAAAACTAGTTTTAATTTCAAAAGAAACTACAAGGAGTATTATAGGATATTCTAGCACCGCTAGCATATGGTGCAAGTACTCTTTAGCTGCTCTTGGGCTTCTCTCCTAGCTTGGGTTTCACGATCAGTCATTGCCTCCAGTCTTTGTTGGACCCGAATGCGTTCAGTCTCTCTTGTAGTAAGCTCCTCTATCTTCTTACAAAGCCTCTCAAGCTCCTATTCGTGGGTCCGATTCACAGTGTCTTGATCAAACACGATTCTCCTTAACCTCTCATGCAGATGAAGAAAGCATCCCGATTCATCCATAGGCCCAAACTCTAGTGTGCAATCAGTGTGTCGCATGCACCTATAAAACAAAACTACCAAATAATATGAGAAAGACTACTAAGGGCGCGATTGATGGCTTCCATGACAACAGTGCCAACATTTGTTAGGGGGAAGTTTCTTGCTATGTAAATAAATATAAAGAACATAAACACAAGTAAACCAACTCGTATCTTAGGAAATAAATTACAAGACCCCCCTCGGTTGTAGTAGAAGGGAATCAGGATCGATCCACGAGGAAGCATGTCAGCGCTCGCCTAAGTAGTAAAAAACACTCTCGGCAATCGACCAAAAGCCGTCGATATCGACTAGAAGCCATCGATTTCGACCAAGGCAGTCGATTCCTAGCTTAGTACAACTTGTAGAAACACAAACAAGCAATCGATGTCGGCTAGATCAGTTGACGTCGAGTAAGTAACAAAAGCAGTTGACTCAGAAAACCGTCGACTTAACAAAAAGTAGCACAGAAACAGTAACTTTGTTGACAGAGAAAAGTCAAAGAATGTAAGGATGGATGATGGAGCAATGGCCAGAAATATCAAAATGGTTTTTGTTCACACTCAACAATCAAGACACGAAAACTAAGGATTCAACAATATAAAAAAAAGCTTCCAAGGTTGGATATCCATGCATGCAACACATAAGAATCATAGAAAGATTATGATCTTATCATCATAAGATAGCTTTCGCAATGAACAAATAAAATCATAGAGGCTCTCGCACAAAAACCTATTTGTTTCTATCATTTTCATAATTAGGGTTTAATCAACTTTCGCAAATCAATCCTAATTAATATCCAAATTTACAATTAATTCACTTTCGCTTCAAAAAACGCAAAGAAAGAATTGTCCTCACTTTGGCATCGGATTCAGCACGAGATAGACGATGATAAACTCATAAAAACATCATAGATCCAAGCATACAAACATGGATATTGTCGGGCTCACCCCGAACCTAGAAGTAGGACGACTACTCCCTCATCATCATGGCAAACATCATCATAAAAATTAAAGACATAAACTTGAATTGAAAATAAACTAAACTTACAACCGTTCATCTCCAATCTCTTCCTCTCTCCACTCGGCTGCCCCTCTCTCTCTCTCTCTGTGCTATAACTTGATCACTCAACTGCAGGATTAATGGATGATTAAAACTATACCCCTAAAGTCTTTATTTATAAAACCCTAATCTTGCTCTCTTGGAAAGTAAATTCTATCTAATTTGGAAATATAAAATCTCTATCTAAAATAAATAAAAATCCTTTGGGTAAAGTGGAAATTACCCTTAAAGAAACATCAATCTAAGGAGAAAAAGATATATCAAAACGTTCCATAGAAATCCTTAAAAGATCCTGACATATCCTCGTCCGATGCTTCCTTCCATTCGACATCGAGTACTACTAGTCAACGTCAAGTGCTCTCCAACGCTAGTCGACCTCGGGTGCTTCGTCGATATGAAGGATGAATATCGACCAGTCCTAACTCGAGTCCAGTAACTCCTTTTCTCAATACTTAGCCAAATTCTTTAAGATTTGTAGTCGACGTCGAGAGCATCCAGTCGACATCGAGGGCTCTTCCAGCTTGTCCTCTTCTCTTGCAATTTGCTTCAAAAATGTTCTAAATCTTGCGAAATTGCACCAAAACTTGTGTAGACCTCCATATCTTGCAAATAATCATATACTATGAAAATTCTCAATATTCCCAACCTGAAATATACAATATAGACATAAATTGGAATAAAAGTAAGCACAAAACATGGTATAAAATAGGCACATCATTATCCAACTATTGATTGAATGTTGGTCTCTTGATACTGCATGTTTGTATATACCGATGAAGAAAAAATCTTATTAAATGGGGCGGAATTTTAATCAAGTTAATGAGACACTTATTAATATATTTTTCTTAAGTTTAACCGACCAACCAATGTTTTAGGTTAAAACAATGTTTTTTTAGTTCAAACTGCAGTGCTTTTATTCAGAATAGTGTTATTTTAATTGTCATTAGTTTTTTTTACAGTAGGCAAACATTGAGAGTTGTTACCTATACAATAACTTAGCTCCTGGATCATTCTGAAGAATGAATTTACAAAAATCCCAATGGTTGGGAATAGACTGCAAATTACAGATAATTCCTTTGGTAGTTATATAGTCTGCTTCCATATTTAATTCTCGATAGATATGACAAACTTCTACCATCTCAAAATCCGATTGCAACATGATGATTTCTTCTAGGTGACGCATTACTTCCCATCTTGGCGGTTGTTGTTTGTTAACAGGTCTAACCAGAGTTTGGTTATCGCTTTCAATGATGATCTTCCCAAGTCCCTTATCTTTTGCTCGTTTTATTCCTGTTATCATAGTTGAGGCCTCTGTCTAAATAATTGAACCTTCCATAATTTCATGATGAAGCATATCAACAATCTGACCTTTGGAATCCCTGATGATTCATCCAATCTAGCATTTTCCAGATTGGTTAACAGAACCATCTACATTAAGTTTGTAGATAGTTCTAGGTGGTCTGCTCCACTTAGCAGTAGCCCATCTTTTCCTATTCTTTTGGATTTCATCGACATTGCAGTCTCCAAGAGACCAATCGAGAAGAGATTGTCTATTTTTTTGACCATTTGAGCGACACCATTTGGTTTCTTCTGCCTGAAAACAGTTCATTTCTAATTTCCCAAATAGTTTGCCAAATCCATACAAGTTCTTCAAATTTATTATTAGCTTTGCCAATATTATCTAAGTTTTCATGGATTAGACCTGGGTTGTTAATACCATGAAAATACGTACTTGTTTGTTGTTCGTATTGGGCTATTACTGGCATCTTGTGAACAAGTGAGTGGCATCTTCATCTACTTGATTACATAGAGAGCATGAATGGGTACTCTATTTATATACCTGTTTAGTTTGGCAGCTGTCGGGAGGCCATATATTTTGATCTTCCACAGTAAATTCTTGATCTGCGGCGGCAACTTTAGTCTCCAAATCCAAGAGTGCAGATCCTGCTCATGCGTAGTCGGGGCTATATCGTTCCTAGCTGATCTAGTTGTGAATAATTCTTGTGGATCTGGCTTCCAGATCATCTTATCCCGAGTCTGGTAAGAGGGAATTTTGATAGCGAGAATGTTTTGAATAATCTCGCGGGGGAACATTTGGTTAAGGAGATTTTGATTCCAAGCCTTACCATCCATGATAAGGTCCATGACTTTCATAGAAGGGTCATGGGAACCCATGTAGTATTTTGGGTTAACATAAGGGATCCACGGATCATGCTACACTTGGATACTTGAGCCATCACGAACAAGCCAATGAAGCCCACATCCAAATTTTTGTTCGAGCGAGAAGAGTCTACCAAATTGCCAGGAGGTATCCTTACTTGTGAAATTTCTTATATTGTCTTGTTGGAGGTATTTTTCTTTAATAAGTTTGACCCATGTACTTTATTCATTATTGTAAATTTTCCATAGAAGTTTCATTTGTAGACAGATGTTGAGGTCTCCTGCTTTCCTGATGCCTAGACCTCCTTGAGATTTACGTTTACAAATTTGATCCCAATTTATGAGAGGAGAGTATCTATCCAGTTGGGATTTATTCCAGAAGAAATTTCTATTAACTTGATCAATCTTATTTAAGATACCTTTTGGTAGCATGAAGTTTTGCATAAGATAGTTAGTTTTTGTTGAGGAGAGAAATCAAGTATGCAAATATAAAACTATATGAAAGCAAACCAACTCCATGTCCAAGCAAATAAAATACAAGAAACCCTCTGGTTGTAGTGGTAGGGTATTCAGGATCATATCCATGAGGAAGTGTGCCAACACTCACCTTTCTCGTTCAAAATTGCTCTCGAAATCGAAAGAAGAGTACTCGATGCCGAGTAAAGTTCTCGATGTCGAGTAAAGTACTCGATATCGACTGCTGTCGTCGACCTAACCTGTAGCTACACAACAAAAGACGAAAAGAAGCCGATGTTGAGTAGAAAGTACTCGACGTCGACTAAGCGGTACTCGACGTCGACTAGAATTGGTTGATCTCGAGGACTCTGTGCAGATTAAAAATGTAACTTTTCGCAAGAAAGAAAGACAGAAACCACACGAAATTGGTGGGATTGAATTCAATAAACTAAAAGCTTCCAGAATCGGGGTTTCAATTCCACAACGATAACCATATAAGAACAATGCTAAAGGTATAAAATATCATGCCTTTTCATCAAATAACTTTCGTAATTAACAAATAGGAAGATAGAGGCTTTCACATAAACCTTAATTGTTACTAACCATTTTTACATAATTAATCCAAGTTTGCATTTAAGATCACTTTCGCTTCAATAACACAAATAAGGATCACGTTCGACTGTCGTAGAAGAATCATGCAATTAGGGATAGAAGATGAAATCGCAATAAAGATTGTACCTTTGATGCATTACTTTACATGGCTACCGTCGGGCACACCCCGACCCTAGAAGTTGGGTGAATACTCGCTCTTCATCATCAAAACACACATCAATAACATAAAGAAACTAACTTGGATTGAATTGAAACAAAGCTTACAACCAAACGAAGCCAATTCCGCTCTCGCCTCTTCTTCTTATCGGATTGTGCTCGATCTCGGCTAAGATTTTGCACTCGACAAGTACTCGACATCGAGTAAAGTGCTCGACGTCAACTAGATATGTTCTTCTCGAGTGGTGTTGTGCTTCGATTGGTGCCCGAGGAGATGATTTCGACCAGGAGGTACTCGACATCGACAAGTCTGATCGACGTCGACTAGTTCTGTCGAGTACCTTCTTCCTTGTTTTATGCTTGACGTGTCCTGGTTCAACTTCTGTTTGACCTTCGACTTTCTATAGTTGACCTCCAGCTATTCCATTGTTTTCTTCCTTCTTCGAATTGCTTCTAAAGTGTCTCGATTTCTGCGAAATTAAACAGAAAATAGTATAGACTTCCATAATTGGCAAATAAGCATAAACTAAATAGATTCTGTAAAATTCTAATCCAATGATATGAAATGCATGTAGAAATCGATATAAAAGGCCGGTAATGCAAAACATGACAAAATAGGCACACATCAAACACCCCATACTTAAGCTTGCTTGTCCTCAAGCAATACTTTAAGGGGGAATTTGTGAAATGTCCAAAAAAGTTGTTCTAATTGGTGAACTGTCCACATTTTGGGACAAATTGGTGGAGTGTCCATCTTGCCAATAAAAATTTTATCATCTTGCCTATATCCTCACTCTTTTTTCTTTCCTTTTTCTTTTTTTTTTCAACATTTTGTCGTGAAAAAATAAGAGTATGTTGTGCATGTGCAAAAATAATTACCGTATGTTGAGCAAATATGACCCAAGTCTAGTCTTTTTTTTTTACATTTTGTCGTGCAAAAATAAGAGTATGTTGTGCATGTGCAAATATAACCGTATGTTGTACAAATATGACTCAAGTCTAGTTTTTTTTTCCGTCCAAATATAAGAGTACGATGTGTAAATATAACCGTAAGTTGTGCAAATATGATCCAAGTCTAGTTTTTTTTTTTTGCATTTTATCGTGCAAATATAAGAGTACGTTATGCAAATATAACCGTAAGTTGTGCAAATATGACCCAAGTCTAGTTTTTTCAAATATTTTGTCGTTCAAATATAATAGTATGTTGTGCAAATTTAACCGTAAGTTGTGCAAATATGAGCCAAGTCTAGTTTTTTTTTTAATTTTTTTTAACATTTTGTCGTGCAAATATAAGAGTACGTTGTGCAAATATAACCATAAGTTGTGCAAATATGAATCACGTCTAGTTTTTTTTTTAATATTTTGTCGTGCAAATATAAGAGTACATTGTGCAAATAAAACTGTAAGTTGTGCAAATATGACCCAAGTCTAGTTATTTATTTATTTATTTTACATTTTGTCGTGCAAATATAAGAGTACGTTGTACATGTGCAAATATAAACGTAAGTTGTGCAAATATGACCTAAGTCTAGTTTTTTTTTCTTTTTCGCATCGATACATTTTGGCGTGCAAATATAACCATATGTTCTGCTTGTGCAAATATAACATTTTGTTGTGCAAAAATAAAAATAAAAATATAGTAGATTATGGATCAGATAATAAAATATAGATAGCTTTTTTAATATCTAATATTCATAGGGTGATTTTTGTAATTTCACATAAAAGTCCATCTCCCTCGAGCCGCTCGGCGGATCTGAAACTCCAGAACGCCGATCTCTAGCCGCTCGACCTCGCTTCAGGCCGGATCTGAGCAATCACTCGCTCGTTCCGCCTAGCTCAGCCTCGCTCGCTCGACCTCCAGTCCGGATCTGGACGTCCTCGCTCGCTCGCGCTCCCTCGCCCTCTGCTTCACATCGATAGCCGACACCACCGGTTCTCCCTCGCCCTCTGCTTCACATCGATAGCCGACGCCATCGATAGCTAGGATCATCAGAGAATCTTCAATTGAAAGGAAATCGGTCAAATTCGCACATCGAGCAAGCACCGAGAGTAAAACGTTGCCATCTTCATCGGTTGCAGCGGCGGCGGATGAGGAACTCCAGATCTAGCATCGATTTGCAAAATTCCAGATCCGGCGTCGAGAGACTGAGAGAGACGAGATCGAGAGAGCGAGAGATCAAGAGAGCAAGAGAGATAAGAGCAAGAGAGATCAGAGAGATCGAGACAGACTGAGAGACATTTGGGGGGTGTGCTAATTAGGATCAAATTAAGGTATAAATGATGGACATTTTGCTAATTTGTCCAAAAACTTGGACAATTCACCAATTTGTACAAAAAAGTGCCTGTTTGGCAAAAAAATTCTACTTTTAATGGTCATACAAGGGAAGAATTCAAACTCTCAACATCTTAGATCCATTGCCATATGTCCCTGCGATCAATTACCATTCTTGAAAAGGTAGTTATGCTACAAATCATTTCATGTGAATAAAAGCAACTTCTACACACAAAAGAAGGGTTATGCAAAAACAATTTATAAGTGACAAAGCAACAATAATCAAGAGAACTTTAATTAAGCTCAATATGGAGTAGATTGGTAAAAGGCTAAAGGTGGGATATATTAGGTCATGTGGTGCTAATGATCTGAGAAAATGGAGTGATTTCCAAACTTTAATACCACATTCCTTCTTCCTTTGATTTCTCACCTTTCACTCATTCGCTCAATGCTTTTTTCAATATTATGCTTTTACCTCTCTAATCTCAGCACTGCCTTCTAGTGAGTCGCAAACATGGGTGTCATGAATGACCTCGGATACTTAGTGCTTCGGACTCCTCACCTGTGTGTCCCATCCTGCGGAACTAACATCTCAACGCAGGTAGGGTCGATCTATCTTTATCTCCTGAGGTGACCGGATTTTCTTTCACTCATTAAATTTTCCATAACTTTTGATGATTCTCCTTCTAAACTCCAAATATGATTATAGCAGCAAAAAAAACACCATATAATAATCTCCATAATGTAACTTCCATTCTCAACATCATCCCTCGATAAGGAAATAAAGTAAAAAAATGGGCAATATTTAGAGCATGTGGAGCAATAATAATGTAAGGCTCATAATATGGCTTTTGTATTCCATAAGCATATGTATGGATAAGGATATCAAAATATGAGCATTATATATAAAATATAAAGTCCTCCATCCTCTTATTGTACAACATGTCAAAAACAACTTCAAATTTTACCTCATTTCATGGGTTTCAAGAAAATATGCACTTCATTGTTACTTCCCTTTACTAGACAATTTCATGCTATATCTCTAATGAATCCAATTTTGAATCATCGATTTCAACAAAGGCTTCCATGACACTAATCAAAAATTTTGATGGGGGTGATTTTCAAAAAACTTTGGAAAACAACTTATAAGCACATTGATGAAATATGAATTCCAAAGATACCATGCATAAACAATTCGGGAAATATGCACAAATAAGGTCAAATATAATCAAATATGCACAAAATAAGCCCTTCCCCTACCCCATACTTAAACATTACAGTGTCCTCACTGTATAAAAACAAGGGTAAAGAAAGAGACTCACTAGACAGATGTGCAGAAGCTTGGAATCGAGTGCTGAAAGTTCCCTACAGAGTGGTCGACATCGGGTAGAGTAGTCGACATCAACTACTTTTTACTCGACATCGAGTGTACAGTTTTCTCAAGGTGATCTCGAGTAGACCACATGCTCCTATGCTCGACATGGTTGGTTGACGTCGAGTAAAGTACTCGACGTCGAGTACTTCTCTGCAGCTTTTGGTACCTACAATGTGTTAGACAGACAAAATCCACAATAGCAAAACCCAAAATAATGTTTTAAAAAAAAACCAGAAACCAACAGTTTCTAAAAGCCAAAAATAAATTGTTTTGTTACAAGCTCTAGATTTTATAGTTGCTAGGCCGACTTCTTCCGTTTTTGCTCAGGCTGGCATCTACAGCACCCATGTGGATTGGGCATCGAATAAGACTCCATTCTTGTCCATCATCTGTAGCCCTCCGGAATGGATCTTATCCACCGTGAGAAGTCCCATCTTTTTGTGATTGAACTTGTTTAGGAACCAATGATTCTTTGATTTGGAGACATAGACCTTGTCTCCTACTTCATATTTCTTCGGATCGCCATTGGTAACCCTGCATAAGCGCACATACCAAGGCAAACCTCTTCCATGTATAGATAAATCTTTAATTGAAATCGGGGAAGAGATGTCCTTATCTCGGCTTACTTTCGCAGAATTTGCATCATTCAGGACCTCAGATTCTAGTCGACTTCGAGTAGTTTTGTTTGTCTGGTGGCTTGCTCGACAAAGAAGAAGAAGTCGAATTGCTGGAAATTTGGTCGACGTCGAGTACTACTCGACGTCTGGTGGTTGCTCGATGAGGGTGTAGTTGATGGAGGTTGCTGGATCTGGTCGATTTCGACTAGAGTACTCGACGTCGAGTACTTTTGGTCGACCTCGACCCTATACTTTTGACCTAGAAAAGATTCTGAAAAGAAAGTAGTTGACGTCGACTTACTTTGGGTGATGTCGAGTAGATCTTCGGTCTCCTCGTTCCGAATTGTCATAATCTCCTCCACCTGGGCTTCCATATCTTTCTTCTCCAGCTCTTTGGGAGTCATATTTCTTACCTTGGGCTGCCCGCAAGTAATGTACCTAGCTGAGATTGATTTGAACTCCATATGACTTGTATGCCTTTTAGTTTTATTGAAAGAGTACTCAATTACCTCATCGCTGATGTTGAAAGTGAGCACTTTCTTCCTTACGCTTATGTTGGCATCAACAATTGCTAAGAAAGGTCTTCATAAAATGATTGAACAAGCAGGGTTCTTTGCCATATTAATAACTAAGAAATCAGCAGGGACAAAGAACTTACCTACTTGCACTGGTACTTCGTCTACCATGCCTATTGGGATGACAACAATGTTGTTTGCCATATAGAGTCGGGCATCCACAGGCTCTAAAGCTCCTATCTTGATTTTGGACCAGATTGATAAATGCATGATGCTGACGTTAGCTCCTAAGTCACATAAAGCATTGAATTTGTATTGACTGAATCCAATAGTTATTGAAAACTTACCTGAATCTGGTCGTTTCTGTAGTAGGTCCATTTTGCTGCATTTCTCTGCGATATCAGCCATCGATCGCTTTTTGCTCAGGATGTCTTTGAGGAACTTAACATAGGATAGCATCTCATGAAGTGCTTCTGTAAAGGGGATGGTAACATTGAGTCTTTTAAGCATCTTCACGAAACGCTGAAACTTCTTTTCTGTTGGATCCTTCAAAGTCTTGGTTAGGAATAAAAGCGTTTTCTTCTTCGGAGGTGCTCGAGTGTGGTCGACATTGATTACAAGTTGATCGACGTTGACTGGGGGTTGGTCGACATCGACTACAATGGTCGACTTCTGGGCAGGTGCAAGGTTCTGGTCGACGTCGACTACAGGGTCCTCGATATCGACTAGATTCTGGTCGATGTCAACTGGTTTGGTCGATGTCGATTACTCCTCTACAACTTATTACTCCGTGTTTTGTTCGGGCATTTGCAGATAACGCCCACTCCTTAGGTTCGTGGCGGCTACCTGCCATGTAGATTTACCTTTAGGGTTAGGTTGTGAGGATCCAGGGAGCGTAGCTGATATTTTGGGGACAGATGTAGCCAATTGACCAATCTGGGTCTCCATAGCCTTCCGCCAGATGTCAATCTCCCAAGTCTGGAATTGATGTCGTGTAGTTGAGTGTGGATGAAATTGATAGACTGTTTGCTTTCTGTATCATTCCTCTGCATCTCTTCAAGAATAACTTACAGGTTATCTTTCTTACCTTCCTTGTCAGGGGGACCAGGAGCTCTGTAGGGCGGGGGGTCTCTTTGGTACTAGGGCTGGTGATAATGGCTCCAGTTTTGTTGCTAAGGGTGCCTTTAGTAGTTTCCTCTCGCATAACGTGCCTCTTCGTGGGTTGTTGCAAGATGTACTTGGTCGGCGTGTGCGCACACAATAGTGTTGTGCCTCACAGACCCACACTCCAAACAAGGTTTATCATGGTTAAGAAATTTAACTTGTTTGGTGAGACGGCGTACCTGATTATTGTGGAACTGGTCCCTAATGTCCGGATTAACTTCCTTAGGTAGCACATATAGGGGCATAGATGTGGCAGGCCTTTCATACCGTTCTTCAAAGGCTGCATAAGTCCCATATGTGTTGTCATAGTTGGCTAGCGTCTCAAAGGTTTCCCAAGCACGCTGTGGGGTGTACTCGAGATATGTTGTTGTAGGAGGATGGTCAAGTATGACATAAATATAAAATAAAGTTCAGAATGACTTCCTTGTCTCAGCAAATAAATACAAGACTTCCTCCCGTTGTAGTAGAAGGTTGTCAGGATCGAATCCACGAGGAAGCACGTCAGCAGTTCTTAGGTAGCAACAGATTCTCACAGACAAGCAGCAGAAAGACAGAAATAAAAGCAGAAAAGACAAAGCAAAACAGAAACAAAAGCAAAGACAGAAAATAATGAAAGAAAGTAAAGAACAAAAGCAAATGAAAGTAAAGAACAAAGCAAGGCAGCAACTTTACTCGATCTCGACAAGCCTAGTCGAAATCGACAACAGTAAGTCAAAAATCAAAAACAGAAACTAAAAATCGACGACAACAGAAGAAATCTCAACTCGACCTAGACAAGACTCTACTCGATGTCGACTAGGGTCCTACTCGAGATCGACAAGGCTCTCCTCTGTATCGACAAGAAGGACAGAAACTTTAAATTGCAAATTCGAACACAGAACTCAGATTTTTCGACAGAAATAAATCAATATAATAAAAGGCTTCCAAGGACAGGGTATCAACACCACAACGATAACAATGCAAAGTAACACATAAAGGCATAAAAGATCATGCTTTCTGTCAAACAACTCTCATTGTTAACAAATATGCATATAGAGGCTTTCGCATAAACCCTAATTGTTACTAACCCTTTTCACATAATTAATCCAAGTTTCATTAAGATCACTTTCGCTTCAATAATACAAACAAGGATCACCTTCAACTCTCGCAAAAGAATCATGCTCATAAGGATAGAAGACGAATTGCATAAAAAGATCTGACCTTTACTGCATCACCTTACATGGTCACCGTCGGGCTCACCCCAGCCCCAGAAGTGGGTGGACTACTCACGCCTCATCGCAGTAGCAGACATTGATTGATGAAAATAAACTTGCATTAAACTATATTCAAAGCCTTTACAATCCCGGCAATCAACTTTCGCAGAATGCCAAAACCCTAAAAACTTTAGAACTCCTAAAATTTCTCTTTGGAACTCTTTCTCTCCCTCTGAAATTGAATTGTTGATGGTATCCCCGAAAAACCAGCCCCTAGGGCTTTATTTATAGCCTTCTATTCCTTGCTAATCAAGGATAGAATATCTATATCTATATCTAAAACTATATCTAAAATGCTTAAGGATAAATAAAAGCAATAAAGAAATTAAATCTAAATATATCTAAATTGTCTCAAGTGGATAAAACTCTCTTCCATGATAGATGTAGATAAAATCGGATAGATTTTGGTCTTCTCGGCTCCCAAGGAATCCCAACTCTACTCGGACTGCTCACGTCGACGCGATTCCAGATACGGGTCTACTCGACATCGACAAGGGCTCATCGATGTCGACTAGGATTCGTCGTCGAGTGGACTCCTCGGGTGACTCTGCTCGACAAGGCTCGGACAAGGCTCCCGGGCATCGTCGACCTCGACAAGGCTCATCGATATCGATTTGGGTTCTTCCTTTCCGCTTCCGCGAGTTGCCTCTTCCGCTGCAGCGAGGTCATCGATCCGCAGGTGCGAGAGCCCCCTTCCGCTGGAGCGAGTTGGCTTCTCCATCGGCTTGGTGCATCCAGCTGGCAGCGAGTTTTTCCGCGGCAGCGAGCGGTCTGCTGCAGCGAGTCGAGTCGCTGGCAGCGAGTGCCGCCTGGTCGTCCTCGGCTTGTGGACTCCGGGTGTGGCGCTGAGGTGTCGTCGATCTCGACTAGTGGTCCTCGAGATCGAGTAGGGCTCCGGAGCTGGGTTGGTCTAGCTCTCGACATTGCTCCTAGTTGACAAGGCCTGTGCTCGGACATGCTCGTCTAGATCGAGTAAGGTCTACTCGAGATCGAGTAGCCTGGGCTCTCGTCTTGATTCGACTGGTTCCGCTGTTTCTTTGACCTTGGACTTCTGTAGTGGTTTTCCGAGCTTTTCTGACCTTCCTTAGAGTTGCTGTAAAACGTCTCGAATTCTGCGAATATAAACAGAAATTGGTGTAGATTCCATAATTTGGCAAATAAACATAAACTACATAGATTCTGTACTAGCTAACCCAAATGTATGCAAAGTATGCAGAAAACGATATTAAAGTTACTGTAAAACATGGCAAATTCAGCTCACAACAAACACCCCATACTTAAGCTTGCTTGTCCTCAAGCAATACTTTTATTTGTCATTCAGGGGAAATAATCAAAAACTCTCAACATATCAGATTCATTCTTATATAACCCAACAGTCAATCACCATCCTCGAAAAGGTACTAGTGTCACAAATCCATGCATGTGCAATTATATCAAAGCAACATCTACTCACAAAAGGAGGGTTATGCAAAAAAAAAACATTCATAAGTGACAAAGCATTGATAATCAAGAAGACTTCAATTTAAGCTCAAACAAGGAGTAGATTTGGTAAAAGGCTAAAAGGTGGGCAATTTCTGGCAATGTGGTGCTAATGATCCGGGGAAATGGAGTATTTCCAAACTTGAATTTCCACATTCCTTTTCATAAAATTCATCACCTTTCCTAATGCTTTTATCAATAATAATGCTTTTACCTCTCTGACCTCAGCACTGTCTTCTCGCGAGTCGCAAACATGGGTGTCATGAATGGCCCCGGATACTTAGTGCTTTGGACTCCTCACCCGTGTGTCCCATCTCACTGAACTATTATATCAGTAAGCAGGGTCGATCTACCTTTATCTCCTGAGGTGATCGGATTTTTTCTCACTCATTAAATTTTCCATATTCCAAACAATTTCCTTCCAAACTCCAAATACAACACAAACACCATATAATAATCTCCATAATGTAACATCATTCTTAACATAATCCCCGGATAAGGTAAAGAATGGCAAATATTTCGGTCATGTGGAGCGATAATTGAAATAAGGCATATTATGGCTTTTGTGATGCATAAGCATAGGTAAGGCTAGGATTTCAAACAATGAGCATTATATGGAAATATAAAGTCCTCCATCATCTTATCATGCAACATGTCAAAAGCAACTTCAAATTTTACCTCCTTCTATGGTTTTCATAAAAATATGCACTTCATTATGACTTCCCTTTACTAGGCAATTTCATGCTATATCTCTGATGAATCTAATTTTGCATCGTCGAGTTCAATATAAGCTTCCATGACATTATTTAAAACTTTCAATGGGGGTCATTTTTCAAACTTTTGGAAATCATGCATATAAGCACATAGATAAATAATGCATTCCAAAATAGACATGTAGCAATCCAAAGAAATAAATTCTAAATATGCACAAATAATGTCAAATATGGCAAATATGCACAAAGTAAGGCCTTCCCCCACCCCGTACTTAAACATTACAGTGTCCTCACTGTATAAAAACAAGGGTAAAGAAAGAAACTCACTAGACTGATGTGCAGGGCCTCTAAATTTCGAATGGAAGCATCTCTTGGGCTGAGTATGAATTTTGATATAGCTTGCTTCTATCCATGGACCTGAAAAGTGTAGAAGACATATACCCACAATAGAAAAACTAAAAGTGTTTCAAACCAAAAACAAAGTCTCAAAAAGTCCTAAAAAGTCTATGTACAAGCTCTAGATTTTATAGTCGCTAGGCCGACTTTCCATTTATCTCAAGGTGGCATTTGCAGGGCCCATGTAGCCTGGGCCTCAAATAAGACTCCATTCTTGTCCATTAGCTGTAATCCTCCAGAATGGATCTTGTTCACCACGAAAGGTCCCATCCGCTTCTTGTTGAATTTGTTAGGGAACCAATGATCCTTTGATTTAGAGACATAGAGCTTGTCTCCAACTTTATACTCCTTGGGCTCATCATTGGATATCCTACATAAGCGCACATACCAAGGCAAACCTCTCCCATGGAAATAGGAGAAGAGAGATCCATACCTTGGCTTACCTTTGCAGCGACGGAATCGGGGACCACAGTGTTTGGTCGATCTCGACTAGGGTTTGTCGATCTCGACGAGTCCGCAGGTTCTGGTGGTGGGCTGCTCGAGAATGCAGGAGCTGGTGAAGTCGAGGGCTTGTCGACATCGAGTAGCCTACTTGATGTCGAGTAGGGTTCTGCTCCTGGTGGCTGCAGCGTCGAGGAAGCAGGAGCTGGTGGAGCCTGGTGGTGGTCGATCTCGACAAGCCTAGTCGATGTCGAGTAGCCCTCAGCTTCTGTGTTGCTGCTCGATGACGCTGGTGCTGTTGGAGGCTTCTGTGTCTTGTCAAGATCGACTAGGGTCCTCGATGTCGAGGAGTCTTGGTCGATCTTGACCCCATACTTAGTTCCTGTCAAGGCATCCGAAAAATAATTAATCCATAACGACGTACCTTCATTTGTGTCGATTGGATTTTCTGCGTCCTCCTTTATGATTGCCATGATCTCCTCCACCTGGGCCTCCATGTCCCTTTTTTCCAGCTCCTCAGGGGTCATATTCCTGACCTTGGGTTCTCCGCAGGTGATGTAGCCAGCTGAGATAGATTTCACCTCTTCCATTGGACCTGTATGCCTTTCAGTTTTATTAAAGGAATACTCAATTACCTCATCGCTGATGTTGAAGGTGAGCACTCCTTTCCTTACGCTTATATTGGCATCCACCGTCGCCAAGAAGGGTCTCCCTAGAATAATTGGACAAGCAGGATCTTCTTGCATATCAATAACTAGGAAATCAGCAGGGACAAAGAATTTACCTACTTGTACTGGCACATTGTCCACCATGCCTGTTGGAATGACCACTGTGTTGTTGGCCATATATAGTCTAGCATCCACAGGCTCCAGGGCACCTATCTTAATCTTGGACCAAATTGTTAAAGGCATTATACTTACACTAGCTCCAAGATCACATAAAGCATTAATTTTGTATGGACCAAATCCAATGGTTATAGCAAACTTACCTGGATCTGGCCTCTTCTCCAGTATGTCCAAATGGCTGCATTCCTCTGTAATTTCAGCCATTGATCGCTCTTTGCTCAGTATCTTCTTTAGGAACTTGACATAGGATGGCATTTCATTAAGAGCTTCTGTGAAGGGGATGGTGACGTTGAGTTTCTGAAGCATCTTGATAAAGCGCTGAAATTTCTTTTCTGCCGGGTCCTTTGGAGATTTTGTGGGGAAAGGCAGCCTCTTTTTCGGATTTGGAATAGACGTCGAAGGGGCTGCAGCTTTGTCGACTTTGACTAGGGGCTCCTCGACATCGACTAGGTCCTTGTCGATCTCGACTAGATTGGGCGTTGTCGAGTTGCTGTTTAGTGCAGACGAAGGTTTCTGAAGTTTCTCCTCTACGTCGACTAGGCCCTCCTTAATGTCGACTACAGTGTTGTCGATGTCGACTTGCTGTTCTTCGTCGTTCTGCTGCTTTCTGACCTCTGGCTCTTGCAGTTGATGTCTGCTTCTGAGTTTTACAGCAGCGATGTGCCCAGTCTTTCCCTTAGGATTTGGTTCTGAAGACCCAGGGAGCGCACCCGACTGTCTGGGGATTCATGCTGCCAGCTGACCAATCTGTGTATCAACTGATTTTCTCCATATATCAATCTCTCCAAGCCTAGAGTTGACCCCTTGCATCTGAGTGTAGACAGAGTTGAAGGAATGCCTAGTTTCTGAGTGATTCCTCCGTATTTCCTCCAGGACTGTCTGTATATCATCCTTTTTCTGGTCTCTTTTCGGATGTCCTGGAGCTTTATAGGGCGGGGGGTTCCTAGGGACACCTTGGTTCCATTGTGGTTGCTGAAACCTTTGGTCCCCTATGTAGCGATTGTGACCCCCTGCGTAAGCTACCTTCTCGTGGTGTTCTGCCATCCTGACTTGCTCTGTGTGTGGGCACTCAGAAGTGGTGTGCCGCTACGATCCGCATTCAATGCAAGGCTGGTTGACAGAAAGATACTTTACTTGCTTTATGAGCTTCTTGTTTTGATCTCTGTAGTACTGTTCCCTTACATCCGGATCAATCTCCTTAGGAGGCTCATAGAGGGGCATGGATGGTGCGGGCCTGGCGTAGGGATTCTCTTCATAAGTTGCAGTAGACCCATACTTGTTGTCGTAGTCGGTGAGCTTCTCTAGCACACCCCATGTGTCACTTGGCGGCATTGTCAGATACTCATAGCGAGTATAGTGGTTGATTCTGTCCTTAGTGACTTGATCAAGAGAGTTGAAGAAGATCTCCTGAATGACGTAGGGTGGCTGTCCATGAGTAGGGCAAGATCGCAGAAGTTCCTTGTAGCGCTCCCATGCCTTTGCCAGCGGTTCCCCTTGCTTCTGTTTGAAGGCGGTGATTTTTTGGCGGAGATGTGCTGTTTTGGCGTGTGGGAAGAATTTGTTCAGAAACTCTTGCTCTACTTGGGCCCATGTTGTCAGTGATCTTGGTTTCAGCCCTTCAAGCCACTTCAGTGCAGGTCCAGCCAGCGACCAGCGGAAAGACTTCATCTTGACATATTCCAGAGTTGTACCTTCAGCGAGAGTACGGCACATGTCAGAAAAGTTCGTAATATGTTCAAGAGGACACTCATTAAATCTACCAAAAAAGGCATTATTTTTAAGCTCTATAAGAAATTGAGTGCGAATTTCAAAAGAGTTTTCAGGGATAAGAATCGCCGATTCAGGCACGACGAGGGTTGGATGCATATAATCCTTAGCAGTAGTTGGATATTGGGCAAGCTCAGCTTCTGCTTGCCTTGCGCGCTCAGCTTCTTGTTCCCTCGCTGCCCTTTCATTGGCTATAGTGATATCCTTTGCGGCTAGCTCCCTTGTAAGCCTGGCAATCAGCTGTTTTTGTGTTTCAGCGGCCGCCATGATCCTTTTGAGTTTAGAGTGGATGTGTATGTTACGCTCTGGTTCGTCTAAGCTGTCCAACTCAGGTGGTAGACCAGAATGGCGCATACACCTGAAAAGTAACTCAAAGTAGACGTGAGATTTAACTACCTAAGGCGCGAATGATTGCCTCCCCGACAACGGCGCCAATTTTTTGTTGCAGGAGGATGGTCAAGTATGACATAAATATAAAATAAAGTTCAGACTGACTTCCCTGTCTCAGCAAATAAATACAAGACTTCCTCCCGTTGTAGTAGAAGGTTGTCAGGATTGAATCCACGAGGAAGCACGTCAGCAGTTCTTAGGTGGCAACAGATTCTCACAGACAAGCAGCAGAAAGACAGAAATAAAAGCAGAAAAGACAAAGCAAAACAGAAACAAAAGCAAAGACAGAAAATAACGAAAGAAAGTAAAGAACAAACTCAAACGAAAGTAAAGAACAAAGCAAGGCAGCAACTTTACTCGATCTCGACAAGCCTAGTCGAAATCGACAACAGTAAGTCAAAAATCGAAAACAGAAACTAAAATTCGACGACAACAGAAGAAATCTCAACTCGACTTAGACAAGACTCTACTCGATGTCGACTAGGGTCCTACTCGAGATCGACAAGGCTCTCCTCTGTCTCGACAAGAAATACAGAAACTTTAAATTGCAAATTCGAACACAGAACTCAGATTTTTCGACAGAAATAAATCAATATAATAAAAGACTTCCAAGGCCAGGGTATCAACACCACAACGATAACCATGCAAAGTAACACATAAAGGCATAAAAGATCATGCTTTCCGTCAAACAACTCTTATTGTTAACAAATATGCATATAGAGGCTTTCGCATAAACCCTAATTGTTACTAACCCTTTTCACATAATTAATCCAAGTTGCATTAAGATCACTTTCGCTTCAATAATACAAACAAGGATCACCTTCAACTCTCGCAAAAGAATCATGCTCATAGGGATAGAAGACGAATTGCATAAAAAGATCTGACCTTTACTGCATCACCTTACATGGTCACCGTCGGGCTCACCCCAGCCCCAGAAGTGGGTGGACTACTCACGCCTCATCGCAGTAGCAGACATTGATTGATGAAAAGAAACTTGCATTAAACTATATTCAAAGCCTTTACAATCCCGGCAATCAACTTTCGCAGAATGCCAAAACCCTAAAAACTTTAGAACTCCTAAAATTTCTCTGTGGAACTCTTTCTCTCCCTCTGAAATTGAATTGTTGATGGTATCCCCGAAAAACCAGCCCCTAGGGCTTTATTTATAGCCTTCTATTCCTTGCTAATCAAGGATAGAATATCTATATCTATATCTAAAACTATATTTAAAATGCTTAAGGATAAATAAAAGCAATAAAGAAATTAAATCTAAATATATCTAAATTGTCTCAAACGGATAAAACTCTCTTCCATGATAGATGTGGATAAAATCGGATAGATTTTGGTCTTCTCGGCTCCCAAGGAATCCCAACTCTACTCGGACTGCTCACGTCGACGCGATTCCAGATACGGGTCTACTCGACATCGACAAGGGCTCGTCGATGTCGACTAGGATTCGTCGTCGACTGGACTCCTCAGGTGACTATGCTCGACAAGGCTCGGACAAGGCTCCCGGGCGTCGTCGACCTCGACAAGGCTTATCGACATCGAGTTGGGTTCTTACTTTCCGCTTCCGCGAGTTGCCTCTTCCGCTGCAGCGAGGTCGTCGATCCACAGGTGCGAGAGCCCCCTTCCGCTGGAGCGAGTTGGCTTCTCCGTTGGCTTGGTGCATCCCGCTGGCAGCGAGTTTTTCCGCGGCAGCGAGCGGTCCGCTGCAGCGAGTCGAGTCGCTGGCAGCGAGTGCCGCCTGGTCGTCCTCGGCTTGTGGACTCCGGGTGTGGCGCTGAGGTGTCGTCGATCTCGACTAGTGGTCCTCGAGATCGAGTAGGGCTCCGGAGCTGGGTTGGTCTGGCTCTCGACATTGCTCCTAGTCGACAAGGCTTGTGCTCGGACATGCTCGTCTAGATCGAGTAAGGTCTACTCGAGATCGAGTAGCCTGGGCTCTCGTCTTGATTCGACTGGTTCCGCTGTTTCTTTGACCTTGGACTTCTGTAGTGGTTTTCCGAGCTTTTCTGACCTTCCTTAGAGTTGCTGTAAAACGTCTCGAATTCTTCGAATTTAAACAGAAACTGGTGTAGATTCCATAATTTGGCAAATAAACATAAACTACATAGATTCTGTACTAGCTAACCCAAATGTATGCAAAGTATGCAGAAAACGATATTAAAGTTACTGTAAAATATGGCAAATTCAGCTCACAACAAGATACCTGTAAGAAGTGTAGTCGTTGATCCGTTCCTTAGTTGGCATATCCAGGCAATTGAAGATGATCTCCTGGATCACATAAGGGGGCTGTCAATGCGTAGGACAGGATTTCAGCAGTCTCTTGTAGCGTTCCCAAACGTTAGCAAGTGGTTCCCCTGGCTTCTGCTTGAAAGCCGTGATCTGCCGTCTGAGCTGCACCGTCTTGGTTGGAGGAAAGAACTTGTTAAAAAACAAGTTCCTTAGTTCGTTCCATGTGCGAATGGATTGTGGAGGAAAACCTTCTAGCCATTGTGAAACTATTCCTACAATAGACCGACGGAAAGCCTTTAGTTTAAGATATTCTAGATTTGCATCATCTGCAATAGCCTATCATAAATCTAAAAAGATTGTAACATGTTATAAAAGGCATTCAGAAGGTTTCTCCTAAAACTAATTCCTCCTAATTTCATAAATAAAGGAAGGATAAATTTCAAAGTTAATGCGTAGGAGGACAATTGGTGATTCTGGAACTTCTAGAGTAGGGTGCAGGTACTCCTTTGTGTTTACAGGGATATACTGAATCTGTTCCTCAAGCTCTCTTCTGGCGTTGACCTCGCGATCAACCCTTGCTTCCCACCTTTGTTTATTTCTTTGATATTCTGCCTCTCGTTGGGCGTATTCAGTTCGTCTGGTGGTGAACTTCTCTACTTGCCTACGGAGTTGCTCAAGCTCATGCGCTGGTGTGAGCTGAACCTCATTCTCTTTGTTGGTGGTCGACATGAGTCTTCTTCTTAGCCTTTGCTGAAGATGGAAGAATCGTTCGGGTTCGAGAATAGGATCGATAGGAGTGCGATCAGTTCTTCGCATGCACCTGTAAAGCAAAAACAAAAAAGAAAGATTAAAAAGGAACTAAAAAGGGCAGGATTGATTCCTTCCCCGGCAACGGCGCCAAGATTTGTTGTGGAGAGAAATCAAGTATGCAAATATAAAACTATATGAAAGATAACAAACTCCCCATCCAAGCAAATAAAATACAAGAAACCCTCCCGTTGTAGCGGTAGGTTATTCAGGATCGTATCCACAAGGAAGCATGTCAGCGCTCGCCTTTCTCGTTCCAAATTGCTCTCGAAATCGACCAAAAGAGTACTCGATGTCGAGTAAAGTACTCAATATCAACTACTGCCGTCGACCTAACCCGCAGCTCGACAATAGAAGATGAAAAGAAGCCGATGTCGAGTGGGAAGTACTCGACGTCGACTAAGCGATACTTGATGTCGACTAGAATTGGTCGATCTTGAGGACTTTGTGAAGATTTAAAACCTAACTTTTCACAAGAAAGAAAGACAAAAACAACACGAAATTGGTGGGATTGAATTCAATAAACTAAAAGCTTCCAGGATCAGGGTTTCAACGCCACAACGATAACCATATAAGAACAATGCTAAAGGTATAAAATATCATGCCTTTTCATCAAATAAATTTCGTCATTAACAAATAGGAAGATATAGGTTTTCACATAAACCCTAATGATTACTAACCCTTTTGTTGAACGGTTTTTAGTCGCGTAAACCGTATCAAAATAAATTCGAACCTACCTAACTAATGTAGTGTGGTAAGCACGAGTCGATCCCACATAGAATCAAGTTATTCCTAAGTTAAGTTAATTTACCAATTAGTATGCAACGAGGGTTTTTGATTGATTGAAATAAGAAAGAAAACAAAATAAACTATAAACAAGTTGATGCAAAATAGTTTAGAGAAGATCGCTCTACCTACAACTATCCACTTTATTTGGTTGAATTGATATTGCAACTTTCTCTTGTCCTTTTAGTCTTCCTATGAATGCCCATATCCCGACCTAATATAGTTAATTACTAGTCCAATCAGTCCTAGAAACGCTTATCAATTGAACAGTCTCTAAAGAAGGATTTAACCCAATTGATAGCTTTAAGTTCAGAGATTAACCAAGGTATTTGCAGTTCCTAAAGAGGGATTTAACAACACATCCAACTTCCTACTTATCCAATTACTTCAATAAGCCCTAAAGGGATAAGTTTGCTACTTGGGTTAAGGTTCGCAATCAGGAATCTACAAAACTCTAGCAATTGAATTGATTCTACCAAGTTGATCATGCAAGATAGAATAAAACAATCAAATATTCAAGCACAAAGAAGTCAAAATATTCAATATAGGAAATAACGAACAAGATTCAGAAACTCACAACTCAATCAAACAAAGCTTCAAATCGTAGATAGATTGAAGAGAGTTTAGATCTCCATAAAAATAAAACAAAAGACAATTAGGGTTTAGAGTTGAAAAGTTAGTCGGTCACCGTTAGTCGGCTTCCACTGTTCGTTTTTTTCTACCCTATGAATGAATGTATTATACTCCCTCCGTTAATTAAAACTTAACGTTTTACTATTCACGCACGCTTTTTGAGGTGTTAAAAACTATATAAAATATTAACTTTTTAAATAATTTTTTTAAATAATTTTATACTTGATACTATTAATTATGAATTTATAAAAATAAATTTAAAAAAAAGTTATTATTTTATATAGTTTTTATCATTCTAAAAAAACGTGCATGAATAATAAACGACAAGTTTTAATTAACAGAGGGAGTATATAATATGAAAAACCTAATCTATCAATCGTAAAATATAATAATATAAAATATGTAATTCATCTAATTCTATATTATCCAACATTCCAACTAGACTACATTTGAAATAACGGCAAAACAAGTTCTTGCAAGCCATGTGGGCTCCTCCCACGTTCCAAGTCCAGCTCGGCCTTGTGAATAGAAAAGTTTTAGTCCGGCTTCAAAATTAACCTCTTGTAATTCGGCCCAATCCTCATTATGAAATAGATTTTGAATTTGATCAGTTGTTCCTTGTCCTCACGGCTATGATGGTAACTTCAAACATTTTCGATTTTCTTCCAAAATACCTGAATTAAATAAAACACGGGTTTAGACTCCGAAAACTAAATAATAACAAATAAGCTATAAAAACATGTAAAAATGCTATAAATTAATATGCAAATATATACCTAAAACATGACTAAAATAGACCCTATCACCTTTTTGCATAATTAATCCAAGTTTGGATTAAGATCACTTTCGCTTCAATATATAACACAAATAAGGATCACCTTCAACTGTCGCAGAAGAATCATGCAATTAGGGATAGAAGATGAAATCGCAATAAATATTGTACCATTTATGCATTACCTTACATGGCTACTGCCGGGTTCACGCTGACCCTAGAAGTTGGGTGACTACTCGTTCTTCATCATCAAAACACACATCAATATATAACATAAAGAAACTAACTTGCATTGAATTGAAACAAAGCTTACAACCAAACGAAGCCAATTCCGCTCTCGCATCTTCAACTCCAGTCGGCCAAAGCTCCAAATAAAACTCTAAATTGCCTAACTAGTGTTTGCTCAATTGCTTGAGAATAGAATGCCTAAGAACCAGCCTCTAGGGCCTTATTTACAATGCTCAATTCCTTGCTAATCAAGGAGAGAACAATTCTATCTATATCTACATTTATATCTAACTATCCTCTTTCCTAAGATATAACTTTGATAAATAAAACAAATAAATCAAATAAAATTCCCTAAAGTAAATAGGGGAATTACTAAAGTGGATATATCTAACTATCTCGTGACTTCACTTGTAAGCAAGCTCCTCACTCAGATTTCCTCTCGACTTCGACTCGAACCGGTGCCAAGGTGTACTCGACATCGAGTAAAGTACTCGACGTCGAGTAGAATTCTTCTGCTCCTCGGATTGTGCTCGATCTCGGCTAAGATTTTGCACTCGCCAAGTACTCGACATCGAGTAAAGTGCTTGACGTTGACTAGATATGTGCTTCTCGAGTGGTGCTGTGCTTTGACTGGTGCTCGAGGAGATGATTTCGCCCAGGAGATACTCGACATCGACCAGTCTGGTCGACGTCGAGTAGTTCTATCGAGTACCTTCTTCCTTGTTTTCTGCTCGATGTGTCATGGTTCAGCTTCTGTTTGATGTTGGACTTTCTGTAGTTGACCTCGAGCTATTTCATGGTTTTCTTCCTTCTCCGAATTGCTTGTAAAGTGTCTCGATTTATGCAAAACTAAACAGAAACTAGTGTAGACTTCCATAATTGGCAATTAAGCATAAACTACATAGATTTTGTATAATTCTAACCCAATGATATGAAATACATGAAGAAATCGATATAAAAGTTAATGCAAAACATGGCAAAATAGACACACATCAGTTTTCGAGCTCGGGTTTGATTGGATGAACATCACTCTCCTAGCTTGAGACAGGTTTGATGCTTTCCATTTTGCTAGTTGTTTTGGATACGGGGATGTGATGTGAGCCTAATTCGCTATGTTTTATACTTACTTTTATATCGATTTCTGCATGCATTTCATGCATTTGGGCTAGAATAGTACATAATCTATGTAGTTTATGTATATTTGCCAAATTATGGAATCTACACCAGTTTCTATTTAAATTTGCAGAAATCGAAGCAATTTACAGTAGTTCTGAGAAGGGAAGAAAAGCTCGGAAGTCAACTACAGAAGCCCAAGGTCGAAGAGCGGAAGAACCAAGACAAATCAAGCTGAAGTCAAGTGTTACTCGATATCGAGAAGTATTACTCGATATCGACAAAAATGTGCACCCAAGCCTGGTCGAGGAAGGATGCTAAGTCAAGAAGCCGAGAAGAAGGAAACCTGAGCAACATTGTTACTCGATATCGACAAAATTAGTCGATGTCGAGTAAAACAAAACCACATGTCCGAGCCAGATCGGGGAGAGGTTGATCGAGAAAGCCAGGCCAGCCAAAGTCGACAACACTTCCTCGATATCGACGAAATTGCTCGATATCGACAAGACCAGAGACACATGTCCGAGCCAAGTCGAGAAGAGTTACTCGGGCAAGCCAGCAACCCAGAGTCGACGAACAACGTTCCTCGATATCGAGTAAACTACTCAATATCCAGTAAAACTCTCTTGGGCCGCGTTACGCTGTGGGCTGTCCGAGTCGAGTTGGGCTTGCTTGGGAGCGAAGGAGTCCGAGTCTGTCCAAGTCTATCCACATCTATCAAGACTTATCAAGATCTATCAACTCCATGGAGGATTTACCTACTTTAGATATATTTCCTTTTTGGATTTAATTCTTTTATTCCATTATTTAATCTTTAAGTAAGTAGATAGATAGATATAGATATAGATAGACTTTCTTACCTTGATTAGCAAGGGTTGGAAGCCTATAAATAAAGCCCTAGGGGCTGGATTTTAGCAATTCAATTTCGGAGACAATTAGTCACCTAGAGAGAGAATGAGAAGAGGTTGTAAGTTTGGTTAAGTTTATTGATGCAAGTTAGTTCTTTTTCATCAAAGATGTCTGCGATTGCAATGAAGAGCGAGTAGTCCACCCACTTCTAGGGTCGGGGTGAGCCCGACGGTAGCCATGTAAGGTGATGCGGTAAAGGTACGATCTTTTTATGCAATTCGTCTTCTATCCCTATGAGCATGATTTTTTGCGAAAGTTGAAGGTGATCCTTGTTTGTGTTATTAAAGCGAAAGTGATCTTAATACAACTTGGGTTAATTATGTGAAAAGGGTTAGTAACAATTAGGGTTTATGCGAAAGCCTCTATATTCCTATTTGTTAATAACGAAAGTTATTTGATGGAAAGCATGATCTATTATGCGTTTAGGTGTTATTTTGCATGTTTATCGTTGTGGTGTTGAAACCCTGATCTTGGACGTCTTCTAGTTTATTGAGTTAATTCCGATTTAAAGTTTTGCGTTCGTTTTAGTTTCTGTTCTACTCGATATCGACCAAAACTAGTCGACATCGAATTCTGACATTCGATCGCCTAGGTCGTTGTAGCTTCTGGTGTGCAGGTACCCGACATCGACGAAACTTTTACTCGATATCGAGTAAAACTCCTCGATATCGACCAACTGCCGGGAGCTGCTGCTGCTCTGTTCGACTTGTCCGATCTTCTGTCGACTAACCCTAGTCGAGATCGAGTACACTATGGTCGACCCCTCGTGAGATTCTTCTGCTGCCTAGGATCCGCTGACACGCTTCCTCGTGGATCGATCCTGACTTCCTACTGCTACATCGGGAGGAAGTCTTGTAATTATTTGCAAGGGATGGAATCTGATTTGCTTTGCTTTTTTCGTATTTTATTTGCATTCTCTATTTTCTCCTACAACAAATTGGCGTTGTTGCCGGGGATGCAATCATTCGCGCCTTAGGTAGTCAGATCTCACTTTTTCTTTTGAGTTACTTCGCATGTGTATGCGCCGTTCTAGTCAACCACCTGAGTTTGACGGCTTAGACGAACCGGAATGCCTTCTACACATCCACGCTAAACTAAAAAGAGCCATGGAGGCCGCAGAAACACATGAATAGCTGATACAGAGGCTTTAGAGGGAACTAGCCGCCAAAGATACTACTCTCACCACTAAGAGAGCAGGAAGCTGAGCGAAGGAGGCAAGCAGAAGCTGAGCTTGCCCAATACCCTACCACTACAGAGGATTACATGCATCCGACTCTCGTCATGCCTGAATCGGCCATTCTAATCCCTCAAAATAATTTTGAAATTCGCACTCACTTCCTTATTGAACTTAAAAATAATGCTTTTTATGGAAGATTTAATGAATGCCCTCTTGAATATATTACCAATTTTTCTGACATGTGTCGTACTCTTGCTGAAGGTACTACTCTGGAATATGTCAAGATGATGGCTTTCCGATGGTCTCTCCCCGGTCCTGCATTAAAGTGGCTTGAAGGACTGAAACCATGATCCCTCACAACATGGGCTCAAGTAGAGCAGGAATTTCTCAACAAATTCTTTCCTCCTGCCAAGACAGCACTCCTCCACCAGAAGATTACAGCTTTCAAACAGAAGCCTGGGGAGCCGCTGGAAAAAGCATGGGAACGATATAAGGAACTACTGCGATCTTGCCCTACTCATGGACAACAACCCTATATCATTCAGGAGATCTTCTTCAATTCTCTTGACCAGACCACTAAGGATAGGATCAATTAGTATACTCGATATGAATATCTGATGATGCCACCAAATGACGCATGGGGTGTGCTCGACAAGCTTACCAACTACAATAATAAGTATGGGGCTACTACAAACTATGATGAGAACTCCTATGCCAGGCCAGCCCCATCCATGCCTCTCTATGAGCCCTCTAAAGAGATTGACCCAGATGTCAAGAAGCAATACTACAGAGATCAGAATCGCAAGCTACTCAACCAAGTCCAGTATCTTTCTGTCAATAAGCCCTGCATCGAATGCGGATCACAGCGGCACACCACTACTGAGTGCCCACACACAGAGCAAGCCAGGCTGGCAGAATACCATGAAGAGGCAGCTTACGCAGGGGGTCCTAATCGCTATATGGGGGACCAAAGGTTCCAGCAACCACAATGGAACCAAGGTGCCCCTAGGAACCCCCCACCATATAGAGCTTCAGGACATCCGGAAAGGGACCAGAAGAAGGATGACCTATAGACCATCCTTGAGGAAATGCGGAGGAACCATTCAGACACCAAGCAGTCCTTCAACTTAGTCTACACTCAGATACAAGGTGTCAACTCTAGACTTGGGGAGATTGATATATGGCGGAAATCAATGGAGACACAGATTGGCCAGCTAGCAGCAGGCGTCCCCAGACAATCAGGTTCGCTCATTGGATCTTCAGAACCAAATCCCAAGGGGAAGACCGGGCACATCGCTTCTGGAAAACTCAGGAGCGGCCACCAACTACGCAAGCCAGAGGTCGGAAAGTAGTAGGACAGAGCTAAACATCAACTCGATATCGACGAGCAGCAAGTTGATGTCGACCAGACTTTGGTGGATATCGAGGAAGGCCAACTCGACGTCGAGGAAGAACTGGACCACCCTTCGTCTGCACAACACAGCAACTCGACATCAAGGAACATAGTCGATATCGAGGAACATCTGGTCGATGTCGAGGAGAACCAGGTCGACGTCGAGAAAGCTGCAACACCTCCGACATCTATTCTGGCTCCGAACAAGAAAAAGAAGCTGCCATTCCCAACAAAATCTCCAAAGGATCCAGCAGAGAAGAAGTTTTAGAAGTTCAATGTCACAATACCCTTCACAGAGGCTCTTAATGAAATGTCGTCCTACGTCAAATTCCTCAAAGAAATCCTAAGCAAGAAGCGGTCAATGGCTGAGATTACAGAGGAGTGCAACCATATGATTATACTTGAGAAAAGGCCAGATCCAGGTAAGTTTGCTATAAACATTGGATTTGGTCAATATAAATTTAATGCATTATGTGATCTTGGAGCTAGTGTGAGTACAATGCCTTTAACAATATGGTCCAAGATTAAGATAGGTGCCCTAGAGCCTGTGGATGCCAAGCTTTATATGGCAAACAACACGATGGTCATTCCAACAGGCATGGTGGACAATGTGCCAGTACAAGTAGGTAAGTTCTTTGTCCCTACTGATTTTCTAGTTATTGATATGGCGGAGGACCCTGCTTGTCCAATTATTCTAGGAAGGCCCTTCTTGGCGATAGTGGATGTCAACATAAGCGTAAGGAAGGGAGTACTCACTTTCAACATCAGCGACGAGGTAATTGAGTATTTTTTTAATAAAACTGAAAGGCATACAGGTCCAATGGAAGAGGTAAAATCTATATCAGCTGGTTACATTACATGCGGGGAACCTAAGGTAAGAAATATGACTCTTGAAGAGTTGAAAAAGAGGGATATGGAAGCCCAAGTGGAGAAGATCATGGCCATCCTAAACGACGACACAAAGGATCTGCTCGACATCGACCAAGGTAAGTCGACGTCGACTAACTATTTTTCGGATGCCTTGATAGGATGCAAGTATGGGGTCGAAGTCGGACAAAATTCCTCGATGTCGACGAATTTAGTTGACATCGACCAAAATCGGAACCCTCCACCAGCAGCAGCTTTGTCGAGCAAACCAGTGAAGGACAAGGACTCTTCAATATCGAGGAAATTGGTCGATATCGACCAAAATCCTGCTGCCTTGACTTCGCCTTCATCGACAAGCGATCCACTGAAAGCCGAGAAAACCTCCTCGATATCGACAAATGTAGTCGATATCAACCAAAACTTGCCTTCCTTGACTCCACCATCCTCGAGCAGCAGCCCACCCCTTCAAGAAACCAACTCGATATCGAGTAATTTTGCTCGAGATCGACCAAAACAGGAGATCCCTGAATCCGATTTTGCGAAGGTAAGCCAATGTATGGATCTTTCCTCTCCTATTTCCATTAAAGATCTATCTATACATTGGAGAGGTTTGCCTTGGTATGTGCGATTATGTAGTATTTCCAATGATGAGCCCAAGGAGTTTTAAGTTGGAGACAAGCTCTATTTTCCAAATCAAAAGATCATTGGTTTCCTAACAAATTCAACAAGAAGAAGATGGGGCCCTTTGTGGTGAACAAGATCCATTCTGGAGGACTGCAGCTGATGGACAAGAATGGAGTTCTATTTGAAGCCCAGGCTACATGGGCCCTGCAAATGCCACCTTGAGCTTAAAGGAAAAAGTCGCCCTAGCGACTATAAAATCTAGAGCTTGTAAATAGATATTTATTTTGGGACTTTTGGACATTGTTTTTGTTTGTTTTTGTTTTTTTGAACTTTTAGTTTTTCTATTATGGGTATTTCTCTTCTACATTTTTCAGGTCCATGGGGATAAAAGCAAGCTAAATTCGGACTAGGCCCAACAACATTTTCACTCGATATTTTGAAGCCCTGCACATCTGTCTAGTGAGTTTCTTTCTTTACCCTTGTTTTTATACAGTGATGACACTGTAATGTTTAAGTATGGGGTGGGGGAAGGGCTTACTTTGTGTATATTTGCCATTATTTGTGCATTATTTCTTGAAATGCTTATACATGGCTATTTTGGAATTCATTATTGATTTATGGGTTTATATGCATGTTTTCCAAAAGTTTGAAAAAAATGACCCCCATTGAAATTTTTAATAAATGTCATGGAAACTTTAATTGAACTCGACGATGCAAAATTGGATTCATTAGAGATATAGCATGAAATTGCCTAGAGAAGGGAAGTCACAATGAAGTGCATGATAAGAGGATGGAGGACTTTATATTTCCATAAATGCTCATATTGTTTATAATCCTAGCCTTACCTATGCTCATACATCACAAAAGTCATATTATGCCGTATTTCATATATTGCTCCACATTATCTAAATAATTTCCATTCTTTACCTTATTTCCTATCCGGGGATTATGTTGAGAATGATGTTACATTATGGAGATGTTATATGATTATTGTGTTGCTATCATTATTGGAGTTTGGCAGGAAATTGATATTTTATGGAAAATTTAATGAGTGAAAGAAAATCCGATCACCTCAGGAGATAAAGGTAGATCGACCCTGCTTACTGAGATCATAGTTCAGTGAGATGGGACACACAATGTGAGGAGTCCAAAGCACTAAGTATCTGGGGCCAGTCATGAAACCCATGTTTGCGACTCGCGAGAAGACAGTGCTGATGTTAGAGAGGTAAAAGCATTAATATTGAAAAAAGCAATAAGAGATTATGAAAGGTGATGAATGTGATGGAAAAGGGATGTGGTATGAAAGTTTGGAAAGTACTCCATTTCCCCAGATCTTTAGCACCACATTGCAAAAAAATTGCCCACCTTTAGCCTTTTACCAATCTACTCCTTATTGAGCTTAAATTAAAGTCCTCTTGATTATTAATGCTTTGTCACTTATGAATGTTTTTGCATAACCCTCCTTTTGTGAGTAGATATTGCTTTTAATTGCACATGCATGGATTTGTGACACAAGTACCTTTTCGAGGATGGTAATTGATTGCAAGGTTATATGAGAATGAATCTAATATGTTGAGAGTTTTGATTCCTTCCCCTGAATGACAAATAAAAGAATTGCTTGAGGACAAACAAGCTTAAGTATGGGGTGTTTGATGTGAGCCTAATTCGCCATGTTTTATACTTACTTTTATATCGATTTCTGCATGCATTTCATGCATTCGGGCTAGAATAGTACAGAATCTATGTAGTTTATGTTTATTTGCCAAATTATGGAATCTACACCAGTTTTTGTTTAAATTCACAGAAATCGAAGCAATTTACAACAGTTCTGAGAAGGGAAGAAAAGCTCGAAAGTCAACTACAGAAGCCCAAGGTCGAAGAGTGGGGGAACCAAGTCAAATCAAGCTGAAGTCAAGTGTTACTCGATATCAAGAAGCTTTACTCGATATCGACAAAAATGTGCATCCAAGCCTGGTCGAGGAAGGATGCTAAGTCGATAAGCCGAGAAGAAGGCAACCTGAGCAACATTGTTACTCGATATCGACAAAATTAGTCGATCTCGAGTAAAACAGAACCACATGTCCGAGCCAGATCAGGGAGAGGTTGCCCGAGAAAGCCAGGCCAGCCAAAGTCGACAACACTTCCTCGATATCGACCAAATTGCTCGATATCGACGAAATTGCTCGATATCGACAAGACCAGAGACACATGTCCGAGCCAAGTGGAGAAGAGTTACTCGAGCAAGCCAGCAACCCAGAGTTGACGAACAACGTTCCTCGATATCGAGTAAACTACTCGATATCGAGTAAAAATCTCCTGGGCCGCGTTACGCTGTGGGCTGTCCGAGTCGAGTTGGGCTTGCTTGGGAGCGAAAAAGTCCGAGTCTGTCCGAGTCTATCCACATCTATCAAGACTTATCAAGATCAATCAACTCCATGGAGGATTTACCTACTTTAGATATATTTCCTTTTTGGATTTAATTCTTTTATTCCATTATTTAATCTTTAAGTAAGTAGATAGATAGATATAGATATAGATAGACTTTCTTACCTTGATTAGCAAGGGTTGGAAGCCTATAAATAAAGCCCTAGGAGTTGGATTGTAGCAATTCAATTTCGGAGACAATTAGTCACACAAAGAGAGAAGGAGAAGAGGTTGTAAGTTTGGTTAAGTTTATTAATGCAAGTTAGTTCTTTTTCATCAAAGATGTCTACGATTGCAATGAAGAGCGAGTAGTCCACCCACTTCTAGGGTCGGGGTGAACCCGACGGTAGCCATGTAAGGTGATGCGGTAAAGGTACGATCTTTTTATGCAATCCATCTTCTATCCCTATGAGCATGATTCTTTTGCGAAAGTTGAAGGTGATCCTTGTCTGTGTTCTTAAAGCGAAAGTGATCTTAATACAACTTGGGTTAATTATGTGAAAAGGGTTAGTAACAATTAGGGTTTATGCGAAAGCCTCTATATTCCTATTTGTTAATAACGAAAGTTATTTGATCGAAAGCATGATCTTTTATGCCTTTAGGTGTTATTTTGCATGGTTATCGTTGTGGTGTTGAAACCCTGATCTTGGAAGTTTTCTAGTTTAATGAGTTAATTCGGATTCAAAGTTTTGCATTCATTTTAGTTTCTGTTCTACTCGATATCGACCAAAAATGGTCGACATCGACTTCTGACATTCGATCGCCTAGGTCGCTAAAGCTTCTGGTGTGCAGGTACCCGACGTCGATGAAACTTTTACTCGATATCGAGTAAAACTCCTCGATATCGACTAACTGCCGGGAGCTGCTACTGCTCTGTTCGACTTGTCCGATCTTCTGTCGACTAACCCTAGTCGAGATCGAGTACACTGTGGTCGACCCCTCGTGAGATTCTTCTGCTGCCTAGGATCCGCTGACACGTTTCCTCGTGGATCGATCCTGACTTCCCACTGCTACATCGGGAGGAAGTCTTGTAATTATTTGCAAGGGACGGAATCTTGTTTGCTTTTCTTTATTCATATTTTATTTGCATTCTCGATTTCCTCCTACAACAGGATGCCCATATGGGTGGGTAAATCTTTAACCAAGTTGGGGTTCACGTTTTTCAAGCATTAAAGCGAGCTTTTGTTGTAATTAATCGTAAGACCCGAGATATTTGAAAAATTCTTTATAATATTTTAAATTGTGTTTAAGCTGGTATGGGCCGCTCTTGCGAAAATGATTGTGTCATCAGCAAAAGTTAAGAAAGGAATAGGTGTGCCATTCTTTTTTAAACTAATGCCAATTAGTGCATATTTTAATAGAGCTTCTTTATGTAGTTCTCTAGAGAGACCTTCCATTGCAAGCACAAAATGTAAGGGGAAAGGGGGTCTCCTTGTCTGATGCCTCTGTTAGGTTTAAATTCGGTTTCGAGAGTGTTGTTGACAAGAATAGAGAAAGAAGTGGTAGTAATACACTTCATAACCCAATTTATCCAAGTTGGGTGTAAGCCAAATGTTTTTAGTACCGCCTTGATGTGACTTTAGTTAATTTTATCATAGGCTTTTACCATATATAATTTTAGAGCCATCCATCCTTTCTTACCCTTTTGTTTGTGAAAGGTATGAAAAATTTCATGAGATATCAAGGTGTTATCTTGTATTGATCTTCCTTCTACAAAAGCTCATTGGAAAGGGTTGATGAGTTTATGGAGGATTGGCTTTAATCTATTTGCTATAATTTTCGATATTATTTTGTAAATAGTTTTACAAAGGCTAATTGGCCTATAATGATTAATTGTTGTTGGGTTGTCCGTCTTCAGGTTAAGAGCTATAAAGGTTTGGTTAATTTCAGAAAGTAATTGACCAGAATGGAAGAAGGATTTGACAGTCTTACAACAAGAGGGACCAATGATATTCCAATATTGTTTATAGAATTCAGGGGGGTATCCGTCAAGACCTGGCGTTTTGTCTTCAACCATACTAAACAGGGTTTGTTTTATCTCCGCATTCGATTTTTGGGCTATAAGATTGTTATTTTCTGATGGAGATACCTAATGCTGGATTTTTCACTCTTCATTTTGGCTAGTTTATTTTTGGTTATGGCCTATGAATCTCCCATACATCTCTTTTGTTATGTAGTCAGAGATGAGGTTTTGATTTGTTAGAATAACATTTTGTTTCGTGGTGAAGGATCTGGTAGCCTTTCTACAGTTCCTAATTTTGGCTGTGACTTTGAAATATTTGGTATTCCTGTCTCCTAGCTGCAAATGCTTGGTCTTTGCTCTTTGCTTCCAAAATTTATAATTGAATTTGTAGCTCTACTTTAGTGAGTTGTCGAGTGATGTTGTTTGGGTTAAATTTGCACCAATACTTGATTTTCCTTTTTTAATAGCCATTCGATCCTTGTTAATAGCCATTCAAAACGTTGTCTAGTGATGTTGTTAATAGCCATTCGATCCTTTCATTTTGTAGCTCCAGATTTTCTTGATGATGGATTTCACTACTTCATTAGAGGACCAAGCCATTTCAAATCTAAACAGAGAGCCTTTCTTTTTATTTTGGGAACCTATTTGTAGGGAGATTGGACTATGATCAGATTTAGAAAAAGGGTGATGTTTTGTGCAAAGATTAGGAAACCAACTTAGAATCTGTTGGTGAGCCAGAATCCTATCCAGTCGTTAATAAGTATTACTAGTACGATTCCCGCGCCATTGCGCGTTTATTTAAAACTAAAATATTATGTATATATATTATTTAAAATATAATAAATGCTAAGATTAAAATCATAAAAAAACTTTAGAACAAATGTACCCTATAATTATCTCAGAAAATTATGTTTTTTAAAATCTTATGTAAAGTATAATACATAAATATAGATATTTTAAATTACTTCGTAATAATAATATCAATATCCTTCTAACATTGTTTAAATACGATGTGTTATAATCAATAGTTATATTCAACGTTTTGAATTAAGCCCAATAGTTATATTAATTTGAATTCGATGTTTTGAATTACGCCCAATAGTTAGTAAAATTAAAGAAAAAAGAGAATTGAAGGAAAAATTAGAAAAAAAGAGAATTAAAGAAAATCAAAGAAAAATGACAAAAAAAAGAAGATTGGCCAGGACCCCTAAAATGCCTCTAAGATTGACACATCATCCTAAACTCTTCTAAATTAAGAGTTTATATAGATAGTTATATTAATTTGAATTCGACGTTTGGATTACGCCCAATAGTTAGTAAAATTAAAGAAAAAAGAGAATTGAAGGAAAAAGTAGAAAAAAAGAGAATTAAAGAAAATCAAAGAAAAATGACAAAAAAAAAAAAAGATTGGCCAGGACCCCTAAAATGCCTCTAAGATTGACACATCATCCTAAACTCTTCTAAATTAAGAGTTTATATAGATATAGATAGTTAGTAAAATTAAAGAAAAAAGAGAATTAAAGAAAAAAGTAGAAAAAGGAGAATTAAAAAAAATCAAAGAAAAATGGCAAAAAAAAAAATGATTGGTCAAGACCCCTAAAATCCCTCTAAGATTGACACATCATCCTAAACTTTTCTAAATTAAAAGTTTATAGTTATATTAATTTGAATTCGATGTTTTGAATTAAGACCAATAGTTAGTAAAATTAAAGAAAAAAGAGAATTAAAGGAAAAAGTGGAAAAAAAGAGAATTAAAAAAAATCAAAGAAAAATGGCAAAAAAAAAAAAGATTGGTCAAGACCCCTAAAATGTCTCTAAGATTGACACATCATTCTAAACTCTTCTAAATTAAGAGTTTATATAGATATAGATTTTGAGAGGTTATGCTTTTTCTCCAAGTAAAGGGTGAACCACTAAATGGCAGAGTGTGAAGTTCTAATTCATCTTTAACACTTCTTAAGCGTCTAAATATGTTGATGTTGGGAGGGATACCCCCTATCTTTTCTGTGTCATTCTCTATATCATTTAAGCCTCCGATAATGAGAATTGGAAGGTTATACTTACTCATAGAATAGTATAATTGATGCCAGAACTGATCTTTTTCATTTTCTATAGACGGGGCATATACGAATAAAAGCATTAGATCGTGATTTTCTATGTTAATCTTTATCAAAATAAATCTTTGATTTTGTTCTAGTACTTCACTTACCTCCTCAATGTTTGATTATTGGAGTAGTCAGATGCCACCCTTCCTTCCATTTGATTTGATGCAAAGAGCTTTATCAAATCCAGTGCTTCTCACTTGTGATTCTAGAGGGGTTGTCTCCGTTTTCGTTTCTGAGAGAGCAAGCATGTCAAGATTATGTGTAAAGTAAAACTGATTGATTTCTTGCCACAGAAGTGGCCTCTTGGTGCCTCTTACATTCCAATATGCGATATTAATCATATAATAACTTGATATAGTAATAAGTTTGAATTTTGTTTCTGCCATAGGATTTGCAGTTTACAATGTGCTAAACATACTTTGTATGTTTACAATGATCAGGACTTTGCCTTGCAGAAATCATACTAGAATTGTTCTTCCCAGCTTCTGCTTTCTTCTTATCTTCATTGGCTATGGTTGAGTTTCTTCTTTCATTAGATTTGTGTGGCATCTGCTTCAGACAGGGTGACAGTTGCTCTTGTTGAGTTTCTCTTGAACTCGCCGTATGTTTGAGATTTGTGGGAGCAAGTTTTGCAAAAAAAATTTTTTTGTAAGGGTTTGATTGTAAGGTTGGGGCAGCTTACCATCACTAGGTGACCAAAGCCACCAGTGGGGATTGGCTTGAGTTTTTTGGTGAGAGTTTTGAAGATTGACATACCTTGAGTTGCACCCGAGCTCTTTTATGAGCTTTCCACTAGATACCTGCATTGTGTTAGTGTGAAATCTTCCCCCTGTTTTGGAGAGCAACGCACGACTCTTTGATTGCATCCAATGGGTAGGTTAGATTCATTGATCCTCTGAATTCCTCCTTTTGGATCTGACGGTGACGGTGTGCTGGTATATGAAGTTTTGCATAAGCTTTTAACTTCAACAAGTGGATTACGGCCACCGTTAAATTTGATCTGACAACTCTGAATCAGTTTGTTGTTTTTACACTCCATGTTCAAGACTAGCCAATTCATATCAACATCATAACACTTCTGTATCACAGAAGGAGAATAGGAAGTAGCGTCACAATAAATAAATATAGTTGAGACAAAGGAATGTTCCTCAAAGGGAGAAGTGAGAAGAGGACAACATTTGCAATTACATAGATAATAGCAAGATAGACATGCAGATGACAAGGCTTGCAGCCTAGTCATAGAAATTGAATGGGGGAGTAATCTCCAAGGAGCTAGGATAACATAAATAGTAGGCAGCTATCTAATAACACTACAAATACGAGAAATATTCATGGAGGTTTGGAAATAAAGATTCCGTTTGAAGCAACAAACGCATTTAAAATAAGCATAGAGATGGAAATTTTGGGGTAATAAAGAATCATATGGAAGAATCAAATTCAGGTGAAAGATAAAATCATATGCATATACATATAAAAGTTAAAATTTAGAGCGAGGAGGGGTTTATAATTAAACTTATTTGTCTAGGGGCCTTGGATTCTTTTATATCCAGGAGAGGGATGAGAGGCTGATGTCTCCCCACTAAAATCACCCTCATTGACATCAATTTGTGGAAAGGGTGCTATCATTGGATTGATATGCTGAAAAATCCAATTGCATGCAAGGATCCAAGCCTGCATGAAGGGGGGGTTTAGATCAAAAGCTTTAAAATTAGAAATTGATTTAAAGGGTTTGAATTGAGATTTTGAGTTTGAAGATTTAGGTTTGTAAAAGTTTGTTTTTAAAGTTTGGAGAGACCTAGGAGAGGCCTGATGTTTAGATTCAAAGATTGGAAAGGCCGACTGGTGTCCGGGAGGGCTCCTCATCAGCCATGACTAGAGCTGGCAAGTCAGTCGTTCGGGTCGGGTTCGGGTTAGACTTGCTCGGGTCAGGTCACTAACGGGTCAGGTTAGTTCAGGTAAAATTTATGGCTGGGTACTAGTCGGGTCGGGTTCGGTCATAATGAATTTTAGATTGGTGGGGTTTCGGGTTAAATCGGGTCATACCCATTCGGGTTCAGGTCAAAGCGGGGCGGGCTCATTCGGGTTTCAGGTCAAGAGGCGGGTCAGTCTCATTTGAGTTTCGAATCAAAGTGGGTATAGTTTGTTTGAGTTTTCGGTCGAATCATATTCGACCCGTTTGGATAATTAAGTTGATTTTTACTCGGTTGAATACTTAAATATGTAATTTACTTAAAATAAATGATTTTGAGTTGGTTGAATACTTAAATATGTAATTTTGACTCGGTTGAATACACTCATTGTCATTGACTTATCGGTTGTCGATCGATTTTCAAAAAAGTCATAATCGAAAATTCGGTATTCGGCAATATCGTCCTTTTTTAAACATTTAAACCAATTGATCGGTGCTATAATTAAATCAAAGTAATTTTACATTTAGGATTTAACCTTATTTTAACTAGCAAGTTGCAAGTGGGCTTATTTGTGGTTTGACTATATCATTGACCCATTTCATTTTCAATGCCCATTTCATTTTTAGTTTTTGGCCCATTAGCTTTTTTTTTATATTATTATTATTACTTTTTAACAAATCTAGATATAAATAATTAATTCTATCAAAATATAATAATATAGAGTCGGGTCGGGTACATAGTCTGGTCGGGTTTAGAGTCGGGTCGGGTTTGGATTGGGTCGGGTTTGTCTGTGTTTAGGTCTATTTCCAGTCGGGTTAGGTTCGGGTTGGGTCGGTCTCGGGTTACGGATGACTCCAGATGTTCGGATTTCGGTCGGGTTCGGGTGAGTCGGGTCAGGTTTTCGGATCGGGTCAGATTTTGCCAACTCTAGCCATGACAGCCGGCAGAAGCAAGGAAGCCTCCAACGTTGAGCATAGCGATGGAGAAACAAATCCACCGGAGATGGGAGGTTTTGATGATGGGTTGTTTGTTCGTGGATAAGGTTCGGGTAGGCACAAGCGCCAGCGACGCACTGCCAGAGAATACTGGAAGTTTGAGCGCCGACAAGGATGATGCGCCGCCGCCAGATGGGTCTTCGATGGAGGAGAAGAGCACCCTCATACCACCGGAAAGGAAGGCATGCAAATAGAGCCAGACACCGACGAAGATAGATCGGACCCCTGGAACCAAGCCGCTCGCACTCAGCCAGAACCGAAACACACCATGAATCAGCAGGAACTCCGCGCTTCGACCAACAGCTACCGCATGAGGCGCATGAGGGAGGTGAAGAAGTGCAGCCCATATTTCCATCTCATCTTCCATTTTTTGCCTTTTTTTCAAGCTTCTTTTTTTAATTTTGTTTGAGTTGAATCTCAAATAACCTATCCCTCTCTTGGAATAAGGATTATAAATCTTGTAATTTCGATTAAATTGGGACTACAGGCTGATTCACGAAGTAGAATTTAGCTGAGATTAAGAGGTGCGGTGGCTAGGTTTTGTATTAGGGTTATCTTGGAGGGGTTTTTTCATCGAGAGGGTTTTTTCTCCTTTCTACACACTTATTCGATGTTTGTTGCTTTCCTCGTAATTTAAAACTAGGTCATTAGTTGTTATATATTTTTTCTCGTTAAATGAACAAAATGATATAGTTTTAATCTATAATAGGATTGTTTTTTTCTAAAATAACATCATTTTAAATCTAAAAAGTTAATATGTAACTTGTTCTTTTCTAATTGTCAAATTTAGTAATATAACCTTTTATTGTGAAACCACTGGGCATAATTATATTATCAAAATATAAAATTAAACAAAATATAATAGCATCGTGATTTATTAAAAGACATTTATAATAAGTAATTTGTATTTAACCTTCAACATTCATAATTACTTTCTAATAGTCATCGAATTGAGATTTATTATGTATATCAAAATGAAACTATCGATGAAAAGAACAAATAAAGATGACTTGTCGGGTGAAAGAAATAACGAATGCTCTCCATTACCTCCCTAGATCCACCTATATGTATCCGAATGTCATATTTATTTCCCATGTGTGTGTATATATATATATATATATATATATATATATATATAAGCTTTAAGATGGTAAGACCATGTCTATCAAGGGATAGTAGGAATAGTAGAAATACTAATATTTTATTCTTCTCTTTCTGCCACATCATCCTAACATCTCATTCTCACTTTTCTCACTTTATCAATAGTATCAGAAGCATCCCAAAACCTATCTTTTCCTATCAATTTAGTTTACAATTATACCCATCTCCCATAATTATTTCCATCATTTCTCACCAAATCAATTAACAATTAGGGCTTGGCCATAAACCCTAAATCATAAACCCTAAACCCTAAACTATACTGTACATCACATGTTCTTTTGGCTTCTCATTAGCACCTTTAAGGTTTTTGCTTCTCTAATCATAGGGTTTTCCTTTTGGTTACAAGTGTCTATGACCTTATTTTAATAGTGTTTACAATATTTTTGTCCCTTTTTTTATAGTGATTACAAGGTCTATGACCCTGTTTTAATAGTGGTTACAACGTCTATGTCCATCTTATCCATTCATATATTAGAGGAGAACTGTCACCACGTGAATATCGGCTTCTCATTAGCCCCTATAGGATTTGTGCTTCCCTTTTCCTAAGGTTTCCTTTGATTACAGTGTCTATGACCCTTTTTCCATAGTGGTGACAATGTCTATAAAGCTGTTTTTATTTTGGTTACAACATCTATAGGATTTTCCTTTTGATTACATTGTCTATGACCCTGTTTTTATAGTTGTGACAGTGTCTATAACCCTATTTTTATTTTGCTTACATCATCTATGACCCTCTTACCCGTTCATATATTAGAGGAGAACTATCACAAAATTTATTTTGGCTTCTCATTAGCCCCTACAGGGTTTGTGCTTCCCTTGTCCTAGGGTTTTTCTTTGGTTATAGTGTCATGACCTTGTTTTTATTTTGATTACAACGTTTATGATCCTCTTACCAATTCATATATTAGAGGAGAATTGCAACCACATGTATTTTGGCTTCTCATTAGCCTCTTTAGGGGTTGTGCTTCCCTTGTCCTAGGGTTTTCCTTTGATTACAGTGTCTATGATCTGTTTATATATTGGTGACAATGTATATGTCCCTGTTTTTATAGTGGTGAGATTGTCTATTACCCTGTTTTGATTTTGATTACAGGGTCTATAGGGTTTTTCTTTGATTACAGTGTCTATAACCCTGTTTTTATTTTGGTTACAACGTCTATAGGGTTTTCCTTTTGATTACAGTGTCCATGACCCTGTTTTAATAGTGGTGACAGTGTCTATGACCTTGTTTTAAAAGTGATGACAATGTCTATGACCCTATTTTTATTTTGCTTACAGCGTCTATGACTTACCCATTCATATAATAGAGGAGAATTGTCACAACATTTATTTTGGCTTCTCATTAGCCCCTATAGAGGTTGTGCTTCCCTTATCATATGATTTCCCTTTGATTACAGTATCTATGACCATGTTTTTGTAGTGGTGACAGTATCTATGACTTTATTTTTATTATGGTGACAACAGTAGTTATATTTTTTATTTTTTAACGGAGATTACTCGAGTTAGAACAACATCTAAAATTGCGGGATAATTTCTGAAATTTTAGAAACTAACGCAGGGACATATTTTATAAAAACATAAAGTCTGGGAGGTTTGGCGTAATTACTCTTCTTCTTCCCCCATCTAGACAGCAACTCGAGCAGCTTCAATAGTGATTTTTGGCGATCTTCCGACGGCTTGTTCTCCTTACATAGAGCTCCATTTGACGCGTATGACCTATCAAACTGACGAGTGCAATCTCTACTTAAGCATCGTTGTATTGATTTTGTCAAATAATGATCTGACACACCGAGACGAGTACGTGCTAGGGCTTCATCTTGAAGCGCACTTTTAATACCTAATTGTTTATAGCCTATGTGTATTGGGTGTCCATTCCAGTCCCTGATAACCACACCAGCGGTACTACGGTTATCAGCGAGATTCGATCCGTCAAATATGATTTTGAATGTACCTTTATGTGGTTTGCGCCACTTGATATGATGGGCTTTGTTCCTCTTTACGGGTTGTCTAACACTTTGTGAATAAGGGGTGGTGTTATCATCTAATGTACAATCATATTGGTGAGTGTTAGTCGAATCTATCTCGTGTGTAGTAATAAGTTTCAATACGGTGTCCCTAGGAGGGACTGGAACCTGCCTAAACACATGTTGGTTTCGAATATACCATGTCGTCGACCAAGCAAAAGCAAGTTTACCTAGAGCAGCCTTTGGTTGGCTATTAACAATGAATGTCATGATTGTATTTATATCTTTTCATAGTGTGATTTGGCTGACTATTGTGGAGTTTATTGTTGTAGGAGAGAGGAAATCGAGACTTGCAATAATAAAATAGAAATAAATCACAGCAAACCAGATTCTGTCCCTTGCAAATGATTACAAGACCTCCTCCTGATGCAGCAGTGGGAAGTCAGGATCGATCCACGAGGAAGCGTGTCAGCGGATCCTAGGCAGCGGAGAAATCTCACGGAAGTCGACCACAGATGTCCTCGATCTCGAGTACAGCAACTTGACAGAAGATCGGATCAGTCGAGCAGAGTAGCAGAGACAGGCACTGGGGCTCGTCGATCTTGACTAGAGGCTACTCGATATCGAGTAGGGCCCTTGTAGACTTCGGCTTGGCTTATCGAGTACCTGCACATAGAAGCTATAACGATACTAGATCGAACATCAGTAACTCGAGGTCGACCAGGCTTGGTCGAGATCGAGTAAGAGCAGAAAAACGAAACGAAGAAATAAAGTAAAGGCAAAGGCTTTGGGACTTCGAAATAAACTGTATAAAAAGGACTTCCAAGATTGGGGTTTGCAACAACGATAACCAAGCATGCATAAGGCATAGATAAAACAGATAATCATGTGAATCGCATCAAAGGACAAGTTTTCGCCTTTTCCAACAATTAGACAACTCTTTCAAGAAACCCTAATCGTCTCGATCTACTGATTTTAATTATGTTTATAATCCAAGTTGTTAGCATGAACCTCCATTAGATGGGTAATAAACACATAAACAAGTAGTAGATGCTCAAAACATGATAAAAGTCGGATCTTTACCTCAAACGCGCATGGCTATCGTCGGGCTCGCCCCAACCCTAGAAGTGGGTGGACTACTCGCGCTTCATCGCAACCTCAGACATCATCGATTGAAAGAAAACTAATTGCATTAAAATAAACCAAAGTTTACAACCGCTTGAAGCCAATTCCGCTCTCGCTTCACAACTCCAATCGGCCGCTCACTCTCTCTCTACTTCTCATACTTACTTCCCTCTCTGAAATTGAATGACTAAAAATCAGCCCCATGGGCTTTATTTATAGGCTTCTAAATCTTGCTATTCAAGGATAGAAATATCTATCTATATCTAAATATATATCTAAAAAGCTTAATGATAAATAAATGGAAATAAAGGAATTAAATCTAAAATAGGGAAATATATCTAAAAGTCTTCAATGGATAGATCTTCTCCTTCCATGATGTATCTTGATAGATCGGATAGAGTTCGGCAAACTTCGAGCCCAAGGAATCCCAATCCGAGTAGAATTGCGTCGACGCGTCACATGGCTTCTGGAACCGTCGTCGATCTCGAGTAGAGCCTACTCGATCTCGACTAGGAGTGTTGTCGATTGGGCTTGGCTTGACGTCTCGGCTAGCAGGTCCTCGGTGTGGCTCAGTCATGGCTCCTGGCATTCGTCGATCTCGAGGACCCCTTGTTGACATCGAGTAGAGGTGGATGATCGACTTCGGCCTTCTGGTGTTGTCGAGGAACCCTTCTCGACATGCTCGGACATGGTCTTCAGCTGCTTCGTCAACATCGAGTATGGTCCTCGACATCGAGTAATGTGTCTGGGCGCCAGGTCGGGTAATCTCTTCCTCAGTCTCCTCGGGCAGGCTTTCCTCGACTCCGGGTTGTTCCCTGAGGTCTTGTCGATCTCGAGTTGTGGCACTCGATCTCGAGTAGGGTGTGGAGTTGGGTTCTTCGTCTTCAGCTTCTCGACATAGGCTCCTCAATCCTGGTAGGTGTCTAGGCATGGCTTGTCGAGATCGACTAGGGTTTGTCGATGTCGAGTAGCTTTGTGCTCCGGTTCTCGCTTCTTGATTTTCTCCGAAATGGTTCCATATTCTGTGATATTAAACAGAAACTTATGTAGATCTCCATTTCTGACAAATAAGCATATACTACATAAATCCGACATATTCCCAACCCGAAATATGCAAAATGTAAAGAATTTGGAACTGAAATATGCATAAAAACATGGCTACTTTGGAGACATCATATATATGCCCTAGGAATTGAACGAGAGATCTCGAATATTGACATTCGAACAGAAGATGAACATCATCTTCCACAGAGCAATTACAAAAGTTACATGTAGGGGGGATAGGGACCCCCCATTTGGCAAGCCTAGCAGTTGTGGGAAGGCCATTTTGACAGATTTTCCACAAGAAATTCTTGATCTTAGGTGGGATACCGAGACGCCAGATCCAGAAGTTGTTGTTTGAGGGAATTGAGGATTTGGCGGAAAGCAATTTATATGTGCTTGACGTAGTGAACCAGCCCTCTCGTTCCGATCACCAGTATAATCTATCCACAAAATTTGAGACTGGGAGCGGAATGTCAAGGATTTCCTCCACATTGTTGTGTGGGAGAACAATAGAGAGTTTCTCCTCTCACCATTTACCTCCCAGGATATAATCAAGGACTTTATCATTGATGTTATAAATTTTAGGGCAATCATCCCTTGTATGAATATAATATGTTGTAATCTAGTTATTAGACCAAAATTTGATATCAGTCCCGATGCCAACCGACCAAATAAGCTCTTTTTTGAACTTATCAATTAGAGTTGTAAGGTTCGCCCATTGCCATGAGGCAGCACCACTCTTCTTATAATGGAGAATATCATCCGCACGAAGATATTTATATTTGATTATTTGCACCCAAACATTATCCAGCTCAACTACCGTTTTCCATAGCAGTTTCATTTGTAGTGCTTTGTTCATTTTTTTGGATTTTCTAATCCCCATGCCCCTGCATTTCTTTGTTTTACAAACTCTATCCCATCTAATCAACGGGCAATGTTGCAGATCTTTATTCCAGAAAAATATTCTATTAATCTGATCAAGTTCTTTATGAATTGAAGATGTTAGTAAGAAACTCTGCATCGTATGTAGGGGTTTGGCTGATAAATTGGAGTTTATAAGAATAGCTCGACCTTTTTGAGATAGAGAGTTAACACGCCATTTACTTAGGTGTTCTCTAGATTTACAAACAATATCTTCAAAGGTTTCTTTGGTTACTCTACCGTTGATAACTGGACATTCAAGATATTTTTCTAGGGAGTTGATGTTGGAAATAGTTAGGCAACTATTGAGTTCTAGAAGTCTAGACTGTGTGATTTCTTTAGTAGCTTGGAAGCATGATTTTTGGTAGTTTACTTTTTGGCCCGAGACTTTACAATAGGAGTCAATAATTGTTTTGACTCTTCTACATGCATCCAAACTGCCTTTCGAGAAGATGATAATATTATCAACAAATGATAGAAATGGAATTCTTGGTCCATTCCTCCCAAATGTGAAACCAATTGGGCTTCTATCACTATTTTCCTCAGCAGACAGGTGGCGTGCCAATATTTCTGCAACTAGGATAAATAGAAACGGGGAAAGGGGGTCCCCTTGACAAAGGCCCCTAGAAGGGAAGTACACATTCCATAACGTACCCAGGAAATGAATATAGGGTGGAACCCAAATTTGTCAAGAATCTTTTTGGTGAAGTTACAATTAACCCTGTCATGTGCTTTTTCCATGTCCAATTTGATTGCCAGTCATCCTTCACGACCCAAACGCGATCAAAAGGAATTGAAGATTTCGTGAGCTATTAGGACATTATCTTGAATTGACCTATCTGACACAAACGCCCCCTGTAATGGGTGAATGAGCTTACCAATTACTACTTTAAGTCTTGCTATTAGAATTTTTGAAATGGTTTTATATAGGTTGGAACACAAACTTATAGGTCGGTAATGGTTAGTAGTCGAGGGGTTATCTTCCTGTGGTAGTAGGGAAATAAATGTCTGATTTATTTGTTTAAGGATTTTCCCGGAGTTGAAGAAACCTTTGATGACTTTGATAATCGAATTCCCTAGAATATCCCAATAATGCTTGTAGAATTCGGCCGTCATCCAATCGGGACCTGGTGATTTATTTTTCCCAAGGCTGAAAACAGCGAACTTAATTTCACCATTTGTTGGGACTCGTATAAGGAATTCATTTTCAGCAAGGGAGATTGAAGGGTGAATTATAGTCATTTCATTAAGAAGTCTATTGTCAATCGTTTCCTTATTAAAGCGTTTTTTAAAATCATTTTTAATTTCTTGCCTAACATTTTCTTCTCCAATTATTAGGGAACCTTCTGTAGTAGTAATGTTACGAATTTGTTTCATGTCTCTTCGGCCAGAAGCGACACGATGGAAGTAGGATTCGTTAGAATATGTAAGCTTAAGATGTTTTGTTTTAGCTCTTTGATTCCAAAATGTTTTTTGAAAAAGTAACATTTTTCGTTTTTCTGTAATAGGCGACTTTCTTTACTGTTGTTAGCAGGATAGTTACTAACAGGAACAACCAATTGGATTTGTAGCAAGTCATTATCCACCTCCTGAAGTTGACGAAAGATGTTCCCGAATGAGTTTTTGTTCCAAACTTTAGCATTTCTCTTTAGGATATTTTGCTTGAAAATTAGTTGAAACATAGCAGGAGCCAAGTGTTCTCAAATTCGAAGGGAGGTGCTTTAAAGGTGGAACTACAATTCAGTGTAATTGTTATAGTGCAATGGTCTGAAGAAGAAAATGCACTGTTTTTAGTGATGAGATTGGGTAGTTTGTGAAGAATTTGGTGATGAATAAGTACACGATCCAGCTTTTCGTGGATGTTTTCTGTGGCCTCAGGAGACTTTCTCCATGTGAAAGGGTTTCCGAAGGTTGCCAAATCCAACAGAGAACATGTATTCTTGAAATGAAGCAAACGTGTGAACTTGGCCGGATGAGTATTAGCGCCGCCAAGTTTATCCTCTCTACACAGAATTTCGTTTAGATTCCCTATGACGATGCATGGTATGGGAGAATCGGTTACAATTGTTGTTAGCTCGGTCCAGAATGGGTCCTTATGCCTAGGATCAGGAGGAGCGTATATATAGAAACAAAAAAAGGATCAAGACATTGTCACTAATATTTTCATAACGTATTCCAATGATTCTAGGCAAATGAAACAAAATTGATAAGGTTTCTTTTGAGAGTTGGTGGGTTTTCCATAAAACACCTAGGCACCCCGAACGACCAATGCTAGGAGACCAAATAGCCATATCGAATCCTACATTTTTTAATAATTTTTCATCAGGCAAGGATTCTGATTTTGTTTCCGCGAGGGCTAACAATTGTATGTGTTCATTTCTACACAAAGCATTAACTTCAATCTAGAATGTTTTCTTTCGAATGCCTCTATAGTTTCAATAACTTATTTTCATGATAAACCAAATAAGATATGGGGAGAAAAGGTAAAATTCCTCATATCACAAAGTCTTTCAAAATGGATTTGGAGGGGAAGGTACCCAAAGTAAGAGACAATCCTAATTAACCATGGTGGATGCAAACCAACATCAGAGATGGAGAGTTGTGAGGGGCGCCAAGCCTTAGTACAACAACCCCAAATTGCATTTTCAAATCGACTTTGGGAATAAGAATTTTTTGTGAAATATTTTCCAAATGTGTTGTAAAATTCACTTAATATTTTTTCCAACCATACGATGAGTTCATTTAAGCTTTAAAAGGTGAGTGTTTATTCATTAGAAAGTCCAAAAGACAAGATAAGGTAGCAAGCATGACAATTCCCATGTGACCTCCTACTGTTTTGCCCATCAAACCACCCGAGAGAATCCAAAACCACTTTAAAGACACCACTCTCACATTTATTAGGGACGAAGGTTAGCAGACCAACTGCGTGTACATCAAGTAGATGAATTTTAGTCATAAAACTGAAAACGATAACAGCTACGGAGAAGGCTGATTTGACAAAACCAACAATTTTTTAAGGATGAGGTCAAACAAAGGTGCATCCACCTTGGGATACACCTGCTCAACATCATGTTTGAAAGAGTATTCAACCTCAACAAAGCCGCAAGGCCTTAAGGAGTCTAGTTTTCCCCCATACTGGGTGTGAATTGAGAACCCATGACCAATAGAATCAATAATACATAAGAACACAAGTCCCAAGGTTGGAGAATATTCACGAGATCAAAGACCCAAGAAGAGAGATAGGAGTGATAAGTTTTAAGAGTGGGCAGCAGAAAAATGAAGTTAAGCAGGAAAAAAACTAACACTTGTTTTACAAGCTGGACATAAACTGCAATTCTTAAGCAGGAAAAAAACTACCCTTTGTAAGAGCTTTTTCTCAATCAATGAACGTATGTTATTCAATAGGCGGGGTGCGAAAATGTTCCTAAAACACTTATACAACCACTTTTTACATCTATAATTCGTATAGGGGTTTTGTGATATCAGCAAACCAACACTAGCAAGCCAGATGTAATTTATCAATAGCAAAACTATTATGAAAAGAATTAGGTGTAAAGTAATATTCTTTTCAGCAAATCCAAGCCATTCATGGATAATGGGGCAAAACTTAACCCAAAAGACTACAACCCAATTTGATGAGCCAATGTTTTGTGAAAACTTAATTACATTTAGCAGAACCAACCCACAACAGTAACTAAATAAACAAGATGCAGAGACCGTCGACGGGATCTTATGATGCAGGCCATATGTGCATTGTTGATAATAAATAGGATGAGATAGAGTTCTTAGCACCGATACAAACATATCGGAATGACAGTAGCATACAATCCGAAATCTAAACCGGGTAAGATTGACAAAAGTATGTTCGAGGCCCTTTCGAGGGGTAGGGGATGGAGAGACAATCACCTCTAACACCATATTTTCGTGAGTGATGAGATTTTGTGTTGATATCAAGATAATAAAACACGTACCCACAAAAGCCATGTGTGAGTATGTTGTTACACAAAGGCAAGCAAACAAAGCACCAGTGAGAGACACTGGTTATTTGCCTGACTCCATTTTTTGAGCCCTTTAAAGGGATTTGGTTGTGATTAGAAGTCACTGTTTTTTATGAATTCAAAAGACAATTAATATCCTTAATGAATTGGTTTTAAGAAAGACAGTAAGATAGGTTCTCCTCAAACCTTTTTCTACAAAACAAGCCATTAATGTTTTTGCAATTAGCTTTAAGTTTTGGAGTTTTAGGATACTTCGAAAGGAGTAACAAATTTGACACCCAACAACGAAACAAACAGCGACTATTTACAACTAGAACACGGCTAAGACGCACCATCCAAGCAAGCACAGTTCGCCCCTTCCGACCCCAATAACAAGGGCAACAACTTGAATCTCTCCTCCAGGAACTTGAAGACCAGCACCACCGCCTCAAAATTCGAGGGTTCTTCTTTCTCTTTCTGTAGATGTGATTGAAGCCATCAAGGGGCGGACTCCAGCAATGGAGCCCCAAACCAGCCCGCACATAGCGCCTCCATCGCCCCCAAACCACTACTTCTTCCTTCTTTTGCTGTAATTTCTCCCCACTGGCTCTCTAGCTCTCCAACCCGACTTCATCAATTCCAGTTTACAACTGGAAGTCATCCAGAGCAAAGACGAACCCTTTTCATTGGCATTCTTTGTGGAAATCTGAGAATTATTTTGCTCGAGGGACAGAGAAAAGGCAAGCATTACCCCAAACGCCGAAGCTCTACTTGGGTGACTTGGTTTAGGGCTGGATTTGGGCTCAAAGAGACTTGACCCAGGAACAAAGGACATGTTTTGTTTCAAATCGGAGAATATCTTACCAATTTGGGGTTGGAGAATAGGATTTGTGAGGCTTGGATTCATACTACTTTGGCCTTGGGATTCAAGAAAAGATTTTGGCAAAGAAAGTGGGGTGCATAGACTCCAAAGAGGCCCGTACTCCATACCCAAAAAGGGGTTTTCCAATACTTTAACATTAATCTTTTTCCAAAGAAGGGCCATCTGTCATATATCTATATCTATCTATAGATAAAATTATAGATAAAAGGAAATAAATCTAAATGGATAAAATAGATAAATCTTTAGGGTAAATAATTGTTCAGCCCATAAGGATAGAAAGTCGATCAAATATCTTCTCTTCATGTGCAAGTAAGTTCCTCTTCGAACTACGACTTCCAAAAACGCGTCGGATTGTTCTGTGGATTCATTCGATATCGAGTGGAATGGTCGATATCGAGTCATAGCTGGGTCGACGGCGAGTCATAGCTTACTCGACATCGAGTCTTGTGGTTGGTTTCGAGTGGAGGTTTACTCGATATCGAGTGGTTGGGTCGATGTCGAGTCATAGCTCACTCGACATCGAGTCTTGTGTCAGCTTTCAACATTCTGCTCCATCTTGAAACACACTTTCCCAAGTCCTCGTTCGTCCGATTGATGCATATGAATATGCGTTGGAAAGATCTTTTCGAGGGACACAACTCTCACGAAGACAACAGAACTTGATTCAAAATGATAAATGGTGAAAATTGACGTTTTATCCAGCTGCACCATCTTGTGCTCTTCCTTAGCTTCTCCAATGTCTTCATGAATTTCCTTTAAGTCCCAGAGTGCGTACGATTTCTGCGAAATTAAACAAAAACTTGTGTAGATCTCCATATATTTCAAATAAATATAAACTACACAAATCCTATACTTTCTCAACCCAAAAGTATAAAATATGGACAGAAATCGAAGTAAAAGTTGATGCAAAACATGGTAAATTGAGTGCACATCACTTTGATTCAGATCTAGAGACTGTTGTTAAAGAGGAAATCGAGAATGCAAATATAGAATATAAATAAATCACAGCAAACCAGATTCCGTCCCTTGCAAATAATTACAAGACCTTCTCCTAATGCAGCAGCGGGAAGTCAGGATCGATCCACGAGGAAGCGTGTCAGCGGATCCTAGGTAGCGGAGAAATCTCACGGTCAGAAGTCGACAACAGGGTCCTCGATCTCGACTAGGGTAGTCGACAGAAGATCGGACAGTCGAGCAGAGTAGCAAACACAGGCACTGGGCTAGTCGATCTCGACGAGGCGTACTCGATATCGAGTAGGGCCTTTGTCGACTTCGAGTTGGCTTGTCGAGTACCTGCACAGGAGAAGCTACAGCGACCTTGGTCGAATATCAGTAGTCGAGCTCGACCAGGCTTGGTCGAGATCGAGTAGAACATAAACTTGAAAAACGAAAGAAAATAAAGAACAAAATGCTTTAGGGTTTCGACTAAACTTAATGTACAAGACTTCCAAGATTGGGGTTTGCAACAACGATAACCAAGCATGCATAAGGCAGAATCAAACAAATAATCATGTAAATCGCATCAAAGGACTAAGCTTTCGCCTTTTCCAACAATTAGACAACTCTTTCAAGAAACCCTATTTGTCTCTACCGATTTTATGTTTACAATCCAAGTTATTAGCATGGATCTCCATTAGATGGGCAATAAACACATAAACAAGTAGGAAAATGCTCAAAACATGATAAAGGTCGGATCTTTACCTCAGACATGCAGGGCTATCGCTGGGCTTGCCCCAACCCTAGAAGTGGGTGGACTACTCGCGCTTCATCGCAACCTCAGACATTGATTGATGAAAAGAAACTTGCATTAAACTAAATTCAAAAGACTTTACAATCCCGGCGATCCAACTCTCGTTGAACGCCAAAACCCTAAAACCTCTTAACTTCTGAACCGTCTCTGTGAACTACTTCTCTAACTGGAATTTAATTAATAAAACTGAGCCCCATGGGCTTTATTTATAGCCTTCTAATCCTTGCTACTCAAGGATAGAATATCTATATCTATATCTAAAACTTTAAAGATAAATAAAAGTAACAAGGAAATTAAATCCAAAATAGGAAAATATATCTAAAGTCTTCCATGGATAGATCTTCTTCTCTTCATGATGTGTCTTGATGAATTCAGATAGATATGGCAATCTTCGAGCCCAAGGAAAGTCAAACCGGGCAGAGTTGATCCAACCGAGTAACGCGGCTTCTGGAAGTCTACTCGATCTCGACAAAGATCTAGTCGATCTCGAGTAGGAAAGTTGGTCGACTGGCTCGGCTTCGTCGTCTCAGCTAGCTGGTCCTCGACAGACTGGGACATGGCTCCTGGTGCTCGTCGATCTCGACAAGGTCTCCTCGAGATCGACTAGAGATGTACTCGGTGTCTTCGTCCTCGGCTTCTCGATCAGCTCCTCTTCTCGTCGACTCCGGGTGTGGCGCTGAGGTGTAGTCGATCTCAACTAGGTCTTGTCGAGATCGAGTTGTCTTCCGGAGTTAGGTTGCTTCGGACTTGGTTTCCTCGATCAAGCTTTGTCGACTAAGTCTGCTCGGGCTCTCTACTCGAGATCGAGTAAGGTGTACTCGACATAGAGTAGCTCTGGCTTCAGCTTGGTTTGTCCTGGTTCTGTACTCTCGGATTCTGGACTTTTGTAGTTGTTTTCCGAGCTTTTCTGACCTTCCTTAGAATTGCTGTAAAACGCCTCGAATTCTACGAAATTAAATAGAAACTGGTGTAGATTCCATAATTTGGCAAATAAACATAAACCACATAGATTATGTACTATCTTAGCCCAAATGAATGAAATGTATGCAGAAATTGATATAAACTTAAATGTAAAACATGGCAGATTCAGCTCACAACAAACACCCCATACTTAAGCTTGCTTGTCCTCAAGCAATACTTTTATTTATCATTTAGGGAAAGAAATCAAAACTCTCAACATATTAGACTCATTTCGATATAACCATGCAATCAATTACCATCCTCGAAAAGGTACTAGTGTCACAGGTCCATGCATGTGCAAATATATAAAAGCAACAACTACTCACAAAAGGAGGGTTATGCAAAACATATATTCATTCGTGACAAAGCATTAATAATCAAGAGGACTTTAATTTAAGCTCAAATAAGGAGTAGATTGGTAAAAGGCTAAAGGTGGGCAATTTTTGGCAATGTGGTGCTAATGATCCGGGGAAATGGAGTATTTCCAAATTTGAATTTCCACATTCCTTTTCCATAACATTCATCACCTTTCATATTGCTTTTATTAATAATAATGCTTTTACCTCTCTGACCTCAGCACTGCCTTCTCGCGAGTCGCAAACATGGGTGTCATGAATGGCCCCGGATACTTAGTGCTTTGGACTCCTCACAATGTGTCCCATCTCTCCAAACTATTATCTCAGAGAGCAGGGTCAATCTACCTTTATCTCCTGAGGTTATTGGATTTTCTTTCACTCATTAAATTTTCCATATATTTCAAACAATTTCCAACCCAACAACCATATAACATCTCCATAATGTAATATCATTCTCAACATATTCCCCGGATAAGGTAAAGAATGGAAAATATTTAGATCATGTGGAGCAATATATGAAATAAGGCATAATATGGCTTTTGTGATGCATAAGCATAGGTAAGGCTAGGAATTAACAATGTGAGCATTATATGGAAATATAAAGTCCTCTATCCTTTTATCATGCAATATGTCAAAAGCAACTTCAAATTTTACCTCCTTTCATGGTTTTCAAGAAAATATGCACTTCATTGTGACTTCCCTTTACTAGGCAATTTCATGCTATATCTCTAATGAATCCAATTTTGCATCGTTGAGTTTAATATAAGCTTCCATGACATTATTCAAAATTTTCAATGGGGGTCATTTTTCTCAAACTTTTGGAAATCTTGCATATAAGCACATAAATTAATAATGAATTCCAAAATAGCCATGTATAAGCAAAAAATTAAACTCTAAATATGCACACATAATGTCAAATATATCAAATATGCATAAAGTGAGCCCTTCCCCCACCCCATACTTAAAATTTACAGTGTCCCCACTGTATAAAATAAAAATAAGAGTAAAGGAAGGAACTCACAAGATAACAAATCGAGGAGGCAAATCAGTCTAGGTCGAGTAGATTCCTTGTCGATCTCGAGTAGAGTGTACTCGATCTCGAGGAGCTTCGCTTTGCGTCCAGTGGTTTTCTGAAGTCGAGGAGCGTCTGGGCTTGTAGATGTCGAGTTGGCCTACTCGAGATCGAGTAGTGTCTGAGCTGCTCCTCCTTGTCGTCGTCGACTTGGCCTTCGTCGATTCTGGCTGTTTTCAGGGACTTCTTTATTCCACTTTTCGCGATCCTTATATGCTTGCCGACCTAAAAGTGTTAGATTGCACAAGAAACAAGACTATCCACATAAAATATTCTGAAAGACATAAAACCAAAACCAAAAACAAAAACCACAAAGCTTAAAAAGTCCCAAAATTCATAAAGTTTTATATACATGCTCTAGATTTTAGAGTCGCTAGGCCGACTTCTCCGTTTGCGCTCAAGGATCATTATTGTGGGGCCCGCTCATGCTTGGCCCTTCTCCTGGATCATCTAGGTCTTGATGGTAGTATGCAAGCTCAGCTGACAAGTGGTTGCTTGCATCATCTCCTTTCTCTTTCTTCTTGTTGTTGCAGGAGGATGGTCAAGTATGAAATAAATATAAAATAAAGTTCAGACTGACTTCCCTGTCTCAGCAAATAAATACAAGACTTCCTCCTGTTTTAGTAGAAGGTTGTCAGGATCGAATCCACGAGGAAGCACGTCAGCAGTTCTTAGGTAGCAACAGATTCTCACAGACAAGCAGCAGAAAAGACAGAAACAAAGAAATAAAAGCAAAACAGAAGCCAGACAGAAAATAACGAAAGAAAGTAAAGAACAAAAGCAAACGAAAGTAAAGAACAAAGCAAGGCAGCAACTTTACTCAATCTCGACAAGCAGTAACTCGAGATCGACAAGGAACAGTAAAAGACAGAAACTGCAAATCGACGACAGAAGCAGAAAATCAACTCGACATAGACCAAAACCGTACTCGATATCGACTAAGGTCCTACTCGATATCGACGAGACTCTCCTCTGTGTCGACAAAAAAAAGACAGAAACTTTAAATTGCAAATTTCGAACCAAAACTCAGATTTTTCGACAGAAATAAATCAATGCAATAAAAGACTTCCAAGACCAGGGTATCAACACCACAACGATAACCATGCAAAATAACACATAAAGGCATAAAAGATCATGCTTTCCATCAAAATAACTTTCGTTATTAACAAATAGGCATATAGAGGCTTTCGCATAAACCCTAATTGTTACTAACCCTTTTCACATAATTAATCCAAGTTGCATTAAGATCACTTTCGCTTCAATAATACAAACAAGGATCACCTTCAACTCTCGCAAAACAATCATGCTCATAGGGATAGAAGACGAATTGCATAAAAAGATCTGACCTTTACTGCATCACCTCACATGGCCACCTTCGGGCTCACCCTAGCCCCAGAAGTGGGTGGACTACTCGCGCCTCATCGCAATAGCAGACATTGTTGTATAAAAAGAAACTTGCATTAAACTATATTCAAAAGCCTTTACAATCCCGGCAATCAACTTTCGCAGAATGCCAAATCCTTAAAAACCTTAGAACTTCTAAACTTCTCTCTGGAACTACTTCTCTACCTCTGAAATTGAATGAATGAATTACTAGCCCCTAGGGCTTTATTTATAGCCTTCTAACCCTTGCAAATCAAGGATAAAATCTTCTATCTCTATCTAAAATTATATCTAAAAGGCTTAATGATAAATAAAAGTGATAAAGGAATTAAATCTAAAATGGAAAAGATAAATCTAAACTAGGGAATATCTCTTCATGGTGATAAATTCCCAACTCTACTCCGACTGCTCACGGCGACGCGTTTCCAGGACTTGGTCTACTCGACATCGAGAAGGGCTCGTCGACATCGACAAGGATTCTCGTCGACTGGTGTTATCGGGTGACTCTGCTCGACAAGCTCGGATCTGGGCTCCTGGGCGTCGTCGACCTCGACTAGGGTTCCTCGAGATCGAGTAGAGTTGTACTCGAAGATGGATCTCTGGTGATGTCGAGGACTCCTCCTCGGCGTGGACTCGGACTAGGACATGGTGACTCGGACTAGGGCAAGGTCTTGTCGACATCGACTAGGGTTGTGCTGCGCCTTCGTCCTCGGCTTCTCGATCAGCTTCTCTTCTTGTCGACTCCGGGTGTGGCGCTGAGGTGTCGTCGATCTCGACTAGTGGTCCTCGAGATCGAGTAGGGCTCCTGAGCTGGGTTGGTCTGGCTCTCGACACTTCTCCTAGTCGACAAGGCCTGTGCTCGGACATGTTTGTCTAGATCGAGTAAGGCTTACTCGAGATCGAGTAGCCTGGGCTCTCAACTTGATTCGAATGGTTCCGCTGCTTCTTTGACCTTGGACTTCTGTAGTGGTTTTCTGAGCTTTTCTGACCTTCCTTAGAGTTGCTGTAAAACGCCTCGAATTCTGCGAATTTAAACAGAAACTGGTGTAGATTCCATAATTTGGCAAATAAACATAAACTACATAGATTCTGTACTATATAACCCAAATGTATGCAATGTATGCAGAAAACGATATAAAAGTTACTGTAAAACATGACAGATTCATTCTCATATAACCCTGCAGTCAATTACCATCCTCGAAAAGGTACTAGTGTCACAAATCCATGCATGTGCAATTATATCAAAGCAACATCTACTCACAAAAGGAGGGTTATGCAAAAACATTCATAAGTGACAAAACATCGATAATCAAGAGGACTTCAAATTAAGCTCAAATAAGGAGTAGATTTGGTAAAAGGCTAAAGGTGGGCAATTTCTGGCAATGTGGTGCTAATGATCCGGGGAAATGGAGTATTTCCAAACTTGAATTTCCACATTCCTTTTCTATAATATACATCACCTTTCATAATGCTTTTTCTCAATAATAATGCTTTTACCTCTCTGACCTCAGCACTGCCTTCTCGCGAGTCGCAAACATGGGTGTCATGAATGGCCCCGGATACTTAGTGATTTGGACTCCTCACAATGTGTCCCATCTCTCCAAACTATTATCTTAGAGAGCAGGGTCAATCTACCTTTATCTCCTGAGGTGATTGGATTTTCTTTCACTCATTAAATTTTCCATATATTTCAAACAATTTCCTTCCAAACTCCAATAATGATAATAATCACAAATACCATATAACATCTCCATAATGTAATATCATTCTCAACAAAATCCTCGGATAAGGTAAAGAATGGCAAATGTTTAGATCACGTGGAGCAATATATGAAATAAGGCATAATATGGCTTTTGTGATGCATAAGCATAGGTATGGCTAGGATTTCAAATAATGAGCATTATATGGAAATAAAAAGTCCTCCATCATCTTATCATGCAACATGTCAAAAGCAACTTATAATTTTACCTCCTTTCATGGTTTTCATAAAAATATGCACTTCATTATGACTTCCCTTTACTAGGCAATTTCATGCTATATCTCTAATGAATCCATTTTTGCATCGTTGAGTTCAATATAAAGCTTCCATGATATTAACCAAAAAAATTCAATGGGGGTAATTTTTCTCAAATTTTTGGAAAACATGCATATAAGCACATAAATCAATAATGCATTCCAAAATAGCCATGTAGCAATTCAAAGAAATAAATTCTAAATATGCACACATAATGTCAAATATGGAAAATATGCATAAAGTAAGCCCTTCCCCCACCCCATACTTAAACATTACAGTATCCTCACTGTATAAAAACAAGGGTAAAGAAAGAAACTCACTAGACATGTGTGCAGATCGTCTTAATATTGAATGAAGGAATCGCCTAGGTCGAGTGTGAATATTGATATAGCTTGCCTCTATCCATGGACCTGAAAAGTTTAGAAGACATATACCTACAATAGAAAAACTAGAAATGTACCAAACCAAAAACAAAAACAAAGTCTCAAAAGTCCTAAAAAGTCTATGTACAAGCTCTAGATTTTATAGTCGCTAGGCCGACTTTCCATTTAGCTCAAGGTGGCATTTGCAGGGCCCATGTAGCTTGGGCTTCAAATAAGACTCCATTCTTGTCCATCAGCTGTAATCCTCCAGAATGGATCTTGTTCACCACGAAAGGTCCCATCCGCTTCTTGTTGAATTTGTTAGGGAACCAATGATCCTTTGATTTAGAGACATAGAGCTTGTCTCCAACTTCATACTCCTTGGGCTCATCATTGGATATCCTACATAAGCGCACATACCAAGGCAAACCTCTCCCATGTATAGATAGATCTTTAATGGAAATAGGGGAAGACAGATCCATACCTTGGCTTACCTTTGCAGCGACGGAATCGGGGACCACTGTGTTTGGTCGATTTCGACTAGGGCTAGTCGATCTCGACGAGTCTGCAGGTTCTGGTGGTGGGCTGCTCGAGGATGCAGAAGTTGGTGAAGTCGAGGGCTTGTCGACATCGAGTAGACTACTCGATGTCGAGTAGGGTTCTGCTCCTGGTGGCTGCAGCGTCGAGGAAGTAGGAGCTGGTAGAGCTTGGTGGTGGTCGATCTCGACAAGCCTAGTCGAGATCGAGGAGCCTGGTTTGTCTGGTGGAGTCAGCGTCGAAGAAGGCGAAGTCGAGGAAACCGAGTGGTGGTCGATGTCGAGTAGCTTACTCGATGTCGAGTAGCCCTCAGTTTCTGTATTGCTGCTCGATGACGCTGGTGCTGGTGGAGGCTTCCGTTTCTTGTCGAGATCGACTAGAATCTTCGATGTCGAGGAGTCTTGGTTGATCTTGACCCCATACTTAGTTCCTGTCAAGGCATCCGAAAAATAATTAATCCATAACGACGTACCTTCATTTGTGTCGATTGGATTTTCCGCGTCCTCCTTTAGGATCGCCATGATCTCCTCCACCTGGGCCTCCATGTCCCTTTTTTCCAGCTCCTCAGGGGTCATATTTCTGACCTTGGGTTCTCCGCAGGTGATGTAGCCAGTTAAGATAGATTTGACCTCTTCCATTGGACCTGTATGCCTTTCAGTTTTATTAAAGGAATACTTAATTACCTCATCGTTGATGTTGAAGGTGAGCACTCCTTTCCTTACGCTTATGTTGGCATCCACCGTCGCCAAGAAGGGTCTCCCTAGAATAATTGGACAAGCAGGATCTTCTTGCATATCAATAACTAGGAAATCAGTAGGGACAAAGAATTTACCTACTTGTACTGACACATTGTCCACCATGCCTGTTGGTATGAATACTGTGTTGTTGGCCATATATAGTCTAGCATCCACAGGCTCCAGGGCACCTATCTTAATCTTGGACCAAATTGTTAAAGGCATTATACTTACACTAGCTCCAAGATCACATAAAGCATTAATTTTGTATGGACCAAATCCAATGGTTATAGCAAACTTACCTGGATCTGGCCTCTTCTCCAGTATGTCCAAATGGCTGCATTCCTCTGTAATTTCAGCCATCGATCACTTTTTGCTCAGTATCTTCTTCAGGAACTTATCATATGAGGGCATTTCATTGAGAGCTTCTGTGAAGGGGATGGTGACGTTGAGTTTCTGAAGCATCTTGATGAAGCGCTGAAATTTCTTTTCTACCGGGTCCTTTGGAGATTTTGTGGGGAAAGACAGCTTCTTTTTCGGATTCGGAGCCAGAACAGATGTCGGAGTTGATGCAGCTTTCTCGATCTCGGGTTGACCGTCGTCGATGTCGAGTAGCCCCTTGTCGATCTCGACCAAATTGGGTGCAGTCGAGTTGCAGTGCAATGCAGACAAAAGTTTCTGAAGTTTCTCGTCTACGTCGACTAGGCCCTCCTCAATGTCGACTAGAGTGTTGTCGATGTCGAGTGGATGTTCGTCGTCGTTCTGCTGCTTTCCGACCTCTGGCTCTTGCAGTTGATGACCGCTTCTGAGTTTTACAGCAGCGATGTGCCCAGTCTTTCCCTTAGGATTTGGTTTTGAAGACCTAGGGAGCGCACCTGACTGTCTGGGGATTCCCGCTGCCAGCTGACCAATCTGTGTATCAACTGATTTTCGCCATATATCAATCTCCCCAAGCCTAGAGTTGACCCCTTGCATCTGAGTGTAGACGGAGTTGAAGGAATGCCTAGTTTCTGAGTGATTCCTCCGTATTTCTTCCAGGACTGTCTGTATATCATCCTTTTTCTAGTCCCTTTCCGGATGTCCTGGAGCTCTATAAGGCGGGGGGTTCCTAGGGACACCTTGGTTCCATTGTGGTTGCTGAAACCTTTGGTCCCCTATGTAGCGATTGGGACCCCCTGCGTTAGCTACCTCCTCGTGGTGCTCTGCCAGCCTGACTTGGTCTGTGTGTGGGCACTCAGGAGTGGTGTGCCGTTGTGATCCGTATTCAATGCAAGGCTGGTTGACAGAAAGATACTTTACTTGCTTTATGAGCTTCTTGTTATGATCTCTGTAGTACTGTTCCCTTACATCCGGATCAATTTCCTTAGGAGGCTCATAGAGGGGCATGGATGGTACTGGCCTGGCGTATGGGTTCTCTTCATAAGTTGCAGTAGACCCATACTTGTTGTCGTAGTTAGTGAGCTTCTCTAGCACACCCCATGCGTCACTTGGCGGCATTGTCAAATACTCATAGCGAGTATAATGGTTGATTCTGTCCTTAGTGATTTGATCAAGAGAGTTGAAGAAGATCTCTTGAATGACGTAGGGTGGTTGTCCATGAGTAGGGCAAGATCGCAGAAGTTCCTTGTAGCGTTCCCATGCCTTTGCCAGCGGTTCCCCTTGCTTCTGTTTGAAGGCGGTGATTTTTTGGCGGAGATGTGCTGTTTTGGCGGGTGGGAAGAATTTGTTCAGAAACTCTTGCTCTACTTGGGCCCATGTTGTCAGTGATCTTGGTTTCAGCCCTTCAAGCCACTTCAGTGCAGGTCCTGCCAGCAACCAGCGGAAAGACTTCATCTTGACATATTCCAAAGTTGTACCTTCAGCAAGAGTACGGCACATGTCAGAAAAGTTCGTAATATGTTCAAGAGGACACTCATTAAATCTACCAAAAAAGGCATTATTTTTAAGCTCTATAAGAAATTGAGTGCGAATTTCAAAAGAGTTTTCAGGGATAAGAATCGCCGATTCAGGCACGACGAGGGTTGGATGCATATAATCCTCAACATTAGTTGGATTTTGGGCAAGCTCAGCTTCTGCTTGCCTTGCGCGCTCAGCTTCTTGTTCCCTCGCTGCCCTTTCATTGGCTATAGTGGTATCCTTTGCGGCTAGCTCCCTTGTAAGCCTGGCAATCAGCTGCTCTTGTGTTTCAACGACCGCCATGATCCTTTTGAGTTTAGAATGGATGTGTAGGTAACGCTCTGGTTCGTCTAAGCTGTCAAACTCGGGTGGTAGACCAGAACGGCGCATACACCTGAAAAGTAACTCAAAGTAAAAGTGAGATCTAACTACCTAAGGCGCGAATGATTGCTTCCCCGGCAACGGCGCCAATTTGTTGTTGCAGGAGGATGGTCAAGTATGAAATAAATATAAAATAAAGTTCAGACTGACTTCCCTGTCTCAGCAAATAAATACAAGACTTCCTCCCGTTGTAGTAGAAGGTTGTCAGGATCGAATCCACGAGGAAGCACGTCAGCAGTTCTTAGGTAGCAACAGATTCTCACAGACAAGCAGCAGAAAAGACAGAAACAAAGAAATAAAAGCAAAACAGAAGCCAGACAGAAAATAACGAAAGAAAGTAAAGAACAAAAGCAAATGAAAGTAAAGAACAAAGCAAGGCAGCAACTTTACTCAATCTCGACAAGCAGTAACTCGAGATCGACAAGGAACAGTAAAAGACAGAAACTGCAAATCGACGACAGAAGCAGAAAATCAACTCGACATAGACCAAAACCGTACTCGATATCGACTAAGGTCCTACTCGATATCGACGAGACTCTCCTCTGTGTCGACAAAAAAAAGACAGAAACTTTAAATTGCAAATTTCGAACCAAAACTCAGATTTTTCGACAGAAATAAATCAATGTAATAAAAGACTTCCAAGACCAGGGTATCAACACCACAACGATAACCATGCAAAATAACACATAAAGGCATAAAAGATCATGCTTTCCATCAAAATAACTTTCGTTATTAACAAATAGGCATATAGAGGCTTTCGCATAAACCCTAATTGTTACTAACCCTTTTCACATAATTAATCCAAGTTGCATTAAGATCACTTTCGCTTCAATAATACAAATAAGGATCACCTTCAACTCTCGCAAAACAATCATGCTCATAGGGATAGAAGACGAATTGCATAAAAAGATCTGACTTTTACTGCATCACCTCAAATGGCCACTTTCGGGCTCACCTCAGCCCCTGAAGTGGGTGGACTACTCGCGCCTCATCGCTAGCAAACATTGTTGTATAAAAATAAACTTGCATTAAACTATATTAAAAAGCCTTTACAATCCCGGCAATCAACTTTCGCAGAATGCCAAAACCTTAAAAACCTTAGAACTTCTAAACTTCTCTCTGGAACTACTTCCCTACCTCTGAAATTGAATGAATGAATTACTAGCCCCTAGGGCTTTATTTATAGCCTTCTAACCCTTGCAAATCAAGGATAAAATCTTCTATCTCTATCTAAAATTATATCTAAAAGGCTTAATGATAAATAAAAGTGATAAAGGAATTAAATCTTAAGTGGAAAAGATAAATCTAAACTAGGGAATATCTCTTCATGTTGATAAATTCCCCTCCATGGATAGAACTTGATGTATCTCGGCAAATCTCGGATTTTTTCGGCCCCAAGGATTCCCAACTCTACTCGGACTGCTCACGGCGATGCGTTTGCAAGACATGGTCTACTCGGCATCGACAAGGTCTCGTCGACATCGACAAGGACTCTCGTCGACTGGTGTTCTCGGGTGACTCTGCTCGACAAGCTCGGATCTGGGCTCCTCGGCGTCGTCGACCTCGACTAGGGTTCCTCGAGATCGAGTAGAGTTGTACTCGAAGATGGTTCTCTGGTGATGTCGAGGACTCCTCCTCGGCGTGGACTCGGACTAGGGCATGGTGGCTCATCGATCCCGACAAGGTCTTGTCGACATCGACTAGGGTTGTGCTGCGCCTTCGTCCTCGGCTTCTCGATCAACTTCTCTTCTTGTCGACTCCGGGTGTGGCGCTGAGGTGTCGTCGATCTCGACTAGTGGTCCTCGAGATCGAGTAGGGCTCCGGAGCTGGGTTGGTCTGGCTCTCGACACTGCTCCTAGTCGACAAGGCCTGTGCTCGGACATGTTCGTCTAGATCGAGTAAGGCTTACTCGAGATCGAGTAGCCTGGGCTCTCAACTTGATTCGAATGGTTCCGCTGCTTCTTTGACCTTGGACTTCTGTAGTGGTTTTCCGAGCTTTTCTGACCTTCCTTAGAGTTGCAGTAAAACGCCTCGAATTCTGCGAATTTAAACAGAAACTGGTGTAGATTCCATAATTTGGCAAATAAACATAAACTACATAGATTCTGTACTATATAACCCAAATGTATGCAATGTATGCAGAAAACGATATAAAAGTTACTGTAAAACATGACAGATTTAACTCACAACACTTCTTCTTTATTCCAGCTCTCAGTTTTCGCAGATTCTCTCGCCATGGTGTCTTATCTCCCCTTAAATCATTGATAATTTTCTTTATGGACTGAGGGGGAGTAGAATTCATACATGAACTTACCTTTTCGGACCCAAATTAGAAATCTTTGGGCTTGGGGCTAGTCGAGATCGAGTACAGCTGGTCGACCTCGAGTACAGGGACCCCATACTTAGGCTCTTGGCAAGTCAGTGGCTTAGCAGAGGTAGTCGACATCGACAAGGGCTTGTCGAGATCGAGTAGATGCCTTGTCGAGATCGAGTTGACTTTGTCGATCTCGAGTACAGTGTTGGCTCCTTTCTCCGCTGTTTGCTTGGTCCTGTGGTTGCTGATGTTTTTCACCTCCAGCCATGAAATTTCCTCTTTTGTAGGGCCAAAAGAGAAATCCAAAACCTCATCGCTTATAGTGAAGGTGAGCGATCTATTCTTGACACTTATTCTGGCATCTGTAGTAACTAAGAATGGTCTACCAAGAATAATAGGACTAGTAGGATCTTCAACACAGTCAATGATAAGGAAATCTGCTGGAACAAAGAATTTATCGACCTGGACAGGGACGTTCTCAACTATACCTGTAGGGATGACTACTGTATTGTTTGCCATGTATAGCTTGGCATCCACAGGTTCTATGCATCCTATCTTTACTTTCCGCCAGATTGATAAAGGCATGATGCTCACACTTGCTCCTAAATCGCACATAGAATCATATTTATATTGTCCAAAACCCACAGTAACAAAAAACTTACCAGGGTCAGGTCTCTTTTCAGGGAAGTGGAGTACTTTGCATTCGCCTGCGATCTCTGAGATGGATCGCTTCTTGCTCAGGATTTCCTTCAGAAATTTGACATATCCAGGCATTTCTTGCAGGGCTTCTGTAAAAGGGATAGAAACATTCAGTTCTTGCAGCATATTAACAAATTTGGTAAACCTACCTACAATGGGATCTTTCTGTACTTTTCAAGGGAAAGGCAGTGGCTTTTTCTGTTTCGGAGCCAGATCAGTCGTCGGAGGTACTGCAGAGTCGTCGACGTCGGCTAGATGCTGCTCCTCGATCTCGACCAGGGGCTCGTCGACCTCGACTTGGGTTGTCGACCTCGAGTTGCTGGTCTGCGCAGCGGAGTCCGAGCTCAGCTTCTGGTCTGTGTCGAGTAGGGTCTTGTCGAGATCGAGTACGGGCTCCTCGAGATCGAGTTGATCTTGCTCTGTCTCGAGTTGCTGCTCTGCCTTGCTTTGCTGTTTCCCGACCTCTGGCTCGTGTAATTGATGGCCACTCCTGAGTTTAATAGCTGCGACGTGTCCTATTTTCCCTTTAGGATTTGGTTCTATTTGCCCAGGGAGCTGTCCGGACTGTCGTGGGATCTGTGCAGCGATTTGACCCATCTGCGTCTCTATTCCTCTTTTCCAGATGTCCAGTTCTCCAAATTTTGTAGTGATGTTTTGGAATTGGTTGTTGATGGTGCCCTGATTCCGACGCATCTCCTCAAGGATCAGCTGCAGATCATCCTTCTTTTGATCCCTTTCTGGATGTCCTGGAGCTCTGTAGGGTGAGGGATTCCTAGGAGGACCTTGGTTCCACTGTGGTTGATAGGACCGTTGGTCTCCCATGAAGCGATTTGGACCCCCAGCGTAGGCTGCCTCCTCATGTGTTTCTGCCATCCTGACTTGCTCGGTGTGTGGGCACTCAATAGTGGTGTGTCGCTGTGATCCGCATTCGATTAAAGGCTGATTGACAGATAGATATTTGACTTGCTTGAGGAGCTTGCGATTCTGGTCTCTGTAGAAATGCTCCCTTACATCTTGGTCAATCTCCTTTGCTGGCTCATAGAGTGGCATAGATGGGGCTGGTCTGGCATATGTGCTCTTATCATAGTTTGTAGGAGCCCCATATTTGTTGTCGTAGTTAGTGAGCTTTTCTAGCACACCCCATGCGTCGCTTGGTGGCATCGTCGGATACTCATAGCAAGTATAATGGTTGATTTTGTCCTCAGTGACTTGATAAAGAGAGTTGAAGAAGATTGCCTGAATGACGTAGGGTGGCTGTCCATGAGTAGGGCAAGATCGCAGCAGTTCTTTGTAGCGTTCCCATGCCTTTGCCAGTGGTTCCCCTTGCTTATGTTTGAAGGCGGTGATTTTCTGGCAGAGAAGTGCTGTTTTGGCGGGTGGGAAGTATTTGTTCAGAAACTCTTACTCTACTTGGGCCCATGTGGTGAGAGATCTCGGCTTCATCCCTTCGAGCCACTTCAGTGCAGGTCCAGCGAGAGACCAGCGAAAAGCTTTCATCTTGACATATTCCAGAGTTGTACCTTCAGCAAGAGTACGACACATGTCATGAAAATTAGTAATATGTTAAAGAGGACACTCATTAAATCTTCCATGAAAAGCATTGTTTTTAAGCTCTATAAGAAATTGAGTGCGAATTTCAAAAGAGTTTTCAGGGATTAGAATCGCCGATTCAGGCATGACGAGAGTTGGATGCATATAATCCTCTGCAGTAGTTGGATATTGGGCAAGCTCAGCTTCCGCTTGTTCCCTTGCTGCTTTCTCAGCGGCGATAGCAGCATCTTTAGTGGCTAGTTCCCTGCTAAGCCTGGCAATCAGTTGTTCTTGTGTTTCAGCGGCCGCCATGATCCTTTTGAGTTTAGAGTGGATGTGTAGGTAACGCTCCGGTTCGTCTAAGCTGTCAAACTCAGGTGGTAGACTAGAACGGCGCATACACCTGTATAATAACTCAAAGCAGATGTGAGATTTAACTACCTAAGGCGCGAATGATAACTTCCCCGGCAACGGCGCCAATTTGTTGTTAAAGAGGTAATCGAGAATGCAAATATAGAATATAAATAAATCACAGCAAACCAGATTCCATCCCTTGCAAATAATTACAAGACCTCCTCCTGATGCAGCAGCGGGAAGTCATGATCGATCCACGAGGAAGCGTGTCAGCGGATCCTAGGTAGCGGAGAAATCTCACGGTCAGAAGTCGACAACAGGGTCCTCGATCTCAACTAGGGTAGTTGACAGAAGATCGGACAGTCGAGCAGAGTAGCAAACACAGGCACTGGGCTAGTCGATCTCGACGAGGCGTACTCGATATTGAGTAGGGCCTTTGTCGACTTCGAGTTGGCTTGTCGAGTACTTGCACAGGAGAAGCTACAGCGACCTTGGTCGAATATCAGTAGTCGAGCTCGACCAGGCTTGGTCGAGATCGAGTAGAACAGAAACTTGAAAAACGAAAGAAAATAAAGAACAAATGCTTTAGGGGTTCGACTAAACTTAATGTACAAGACTTCCAAGATTGGGGTTTGCAACAACGATAACCAAGCATGCATAAGGCAGAACCAAACAAATAATCATGTAAATCGCATCAAAGGACTAAGCTTTCGCCTTTTCCAACAATTAGACAACTCTTTGAAGAAACCCTAATTGTCTCTACCGATTTTATGTTTACAATCCAAGTTATTAGCATGGATCTCCATTAGATGGGCAATAAATGTTGTTGCAGGAGGATGGTCAAGTATGAAATAAATATAAAATAAAGATCAGACTGACTTCCCTGTCTCAACAAATAAATATAAGACTTCCTCCCGTTGTAGTAGAAGGTTGTCAGGATCGAATCCACGAGGAAGCACGTCAGCAGTTCTTAGGTAGCAGTAGATTCTCACAGACAAGCAGTAGAAAAGACAGAAACAAAAGCAGAAAATAACAAATAAAGACAGAAAATAAAAGCAAACGAAAGTAAAGAACAAAGCAAGGCAGCAACTTTACTCGATCTCGACAAAACCCTACTCGAGATCGACAAGAAAATCAACTCGACATAGACCAAAACCGTACTCGATATTGACTAAGGTCCTACTCGATATCGACGAGACTCTCCTCTGTATCGACAAGAAAGACAGAAACTTTAAATTGCAAATTTCGAACCAAAACTCAGATTTTCAACAGAAATAAATCAATATAATAAAAGACTTCCAAGGCCAGGGTATCAACACCACAACGATAACCATGCAAAGTAACACATAAAGCCATAAAAGATCATGCTTTCCATCAAACAACTTTCGTTATTAACAAATAGGCATATAGAGGCTTTCGCATAAACCCTAATTGTTACTAACCCTTTTCACATAATTAATCCAAGTTGCATTAAGATCACTTTCGCTTTAATAATACAAACAAGGATCACCTTCAACTCTCGCAAAAGAATCATGCTCATAGGGATAGAAGACGAATTGCATAAAAAGATCTGACCTTTACTGCATCATCTCACATGGCCACTGTCGGGCTCACCCCAGCCCCAGAAGTGGGTGGACTACTCGCTCTTCATCATCAAGAAAGACATCAAATAACAAAAGAAACTAACTTGCATTGAATTAAATAAAGAAAGCTTACAAATCGCAAGACAAATCCGCTTTCGCCTTTCCACCTTGCTTTCTGCAAACTCTCTCTCTACTCCTACTTACTTGAATGGAATTTATTGTGTTTCTGAATTGATGAAAAACCAGCCCCTAGGGCTTTATTTATAGCCTTCTATTCCTTGCTAATCAAGGATAGAATCTTCTATCTATATCTAAAATTATATCTAAAAGGCTTAATGATAAATAAAAGTGATAAAGGAATTAAATCTAAAATGGAAAAGATAAATCTAAACTAGGGAATATCTCTTCATGTTGATAAATCTTCCGTCCATGGATAGATGATGATGTATATCGGCAATCTCGGATTTCTTCGGCCCCAAGGATTCCCAACTCTACTCGGACTGCTCACGGCGACGCGTTTCCAGGACTTGGTCTACTCAACATCGACAAGGGCTTGTCGGCATCGACTAGGATTCGTCGTCAACTGATCTTCTCGGGTGACTGGTGCTCGACAAGGCTCAGACATGGCTCGGAGGTCTAGTTGATCTCGAGTAGCCCTACTCTGTATCGAGTAGGATTCGTCGTCTGGCTGGCTTGGTCGGGTGGATCTACTCGACATGCTCGGACCTTGGCTCCGGGCCCCTCGATCTCGACTAAGCCTCCTCGATGTCGAGTAGAGGTGGTCTGCGTCTTCGTCCTCGGCTTCTCGATCAGCTCTTTCTCGACCAGGCTCTCCTCGATCTCGAGTAGAGTGTACTCGATCTCGAGTAAAGATTTCTCAGCTTTCTGCTGTGTTCTTAAAACGTACTTTCCCGAGTACCCGTTCGTCGGATTGACGCATATGACCATGCGTTGGAAAGCTCTTTTTGAGGGCTACAACTCCCATGAAGACATCAAAGCTTGATTCAGAATGAAGAATGGTGAAAAATGGCATTTTCTCCAGCTGCACCATTCTTAGCTTCTCCATGAGTTTCCTTTAACCTCCAAAGTGCGTCCGATTTCTGCCAAATATAACAAAAACTTGTGTAGACCTCCATATAGTGCAAATAAACATAACTTACACAGATTCTGTATTATTTTAGTCCAAATGTATGAAATGTATGCAGAAACCGATATAAAAGTAAGTGTAAAACATGGCAAATTAGGCTCACAACAATAAACACATAAACAAGTAGGAAAATGCTCAAAACATGATAAAGGTCGGATCTTTACCTCAGACATGCAGGGCTATCGCTGGGCTTGCCCCAACCCTAGAAGTGGGTGGACTACTCGCGCTTCATCGCAACCTCAGACATTGATTGATGAAAAGAAACTTGCATTAAACTAAATTCAAAAGACTTTACAATCCCGACGATCCAACTCTCGTTGAACGCCAAAACCCTAAAACCTCTTAACTCCTGAACCGTCTCTGTGAACTACTTCTCTAACTGGAATTTAATTAATAAAACTGAGCCCCATGGGCTTTATTTATAGCCTTCTAATCCTTGCTACTCAAGGATAGAATATCTATATCTATATCTAAAACTTTAAAGATAAATAAAAGTAACAAGGAAATTAAATCCAAAATAGGAAAATATATCTAAAGTCTTCCATGGATTGATCTTCTTCTCTTCATGATGTGTCTTGATGAATTCAGATAGATATGGCAATCTTCGAGCCCAAGGAAAGTCAAACCGAGCAGAGTTGATCCAACCGAGTAACGCGGCTTCTGGAAGTTTACTCGATCTCGACAAAGATCTAGTCAATCTCGAGTAGGAAAGTTGGTCGACTGGCTCGGCTTCATCGTCTGGGCTAGCTGGTCCTCGACACACTGGGACATGGCTCCTGGTGCTCGCCGATCTCGACAAGGTCTCCTCGAGATCGACTAGAGATGTACTCAGTGTCTTCGTCCTCGGCTTCTCGATCAGCTCCTCTTCTCGTCGACTCCGGGTGTGGCGCTGAGGTGTAGTCGATCTCAACTAGGTCTTGTCGAGATCGAGTTTTCTTCCGGATGCAGGTTGCCTCGGACTTGGTTTCCTCGATCAGGCTTTGTCGACTAAGTCTGCTCGGGCTCTCTACTCGAGATCGAGTAAGGTGTACTCGACATAGAGTAGCTCTGGCTTCAGCTTGGTTTGTCCTGGTTCTGTACTCTCGGATTCTGGACTTCTGTAGTTGTTTTCCGAGCTTTTCTGACCTTTCTTAGAATTGCTGTAAAACGCCTCAAATTCTGCGAAATTAAACAGAAACTGGTGTAGATTCCATAATTTGGCAAATAAACATAAATCACATAGATTTTGTACTATCTTAGCCCAAATGAATGAAATGTATGCAGAAATTGATATAAACTTAAATGTAAAACATGGTAGATTCAGCTCACAACAGAGACACAATGATCGAGAATCCAACCATTGTTGTGAAAAGCGAGTGAATCTATTTATCTTACTATTGTTCACAATTCTTTATTCCTTTGTTTGGTTACTTTTCCTATTCTGCTCTATAGATCTCTCTTCACCTCACAATTGCTTTCGATTCTCAACTACTGCTCTTTTCCCCCCAAGTCTCTTTCTCTCTCTCTCTCTTGTTAACAGTGAAATGTATGAAACACAAGGTCTCTATGGGATCGACACCTATACTTAACCGATATACTAAGCTTATGAGAGTAGATATTTCTTTAGCGAGATTCAACAACAGTTTTACGCTTGTCAAATTTGGCATTGATATTGGGAAAGTATGAAAATTGTGTAGTTGTTGATTAATTAGAAGATATAGAGTCTACACAATGTTTGGCGTGATTTTCAGGTATATATAGCTGATTTGGATAGGTTTGGACGCAACTTTGGAGTTTAAAGGAAAACCATAAAGACAATGGAGAAGCTAAGGAAGAGTGCATGATGGTGCAGCTAGAGAAAAACCCACTTTTTCCATTCATCATTTTGAATTAAGTTCTTATGCCTTCATGGGAGTTGTAGTTCTCGAAAAGATCTTTTCAAATCATATTAATATGCGTCAATCAGACGAATGAGGACTCGGAAAAGTGCATTTCAATATGGAGCTGAATGCTGAAAAAGTTGAAAAGAGGTTGACATCGACATATCTTCACTCGACGTTGACCACTCCACTCGATGTCGACCACTTTTTACTCGATGTCATCCACTTCTCGAGACCACAGCTAATGAGTGCTTGACGTCGACCACTCTACTCGACGACGACTGGATCTGACACGCAACAGATGCGGATGCGGGTTGTGCCGAATCTATCAAGGATTATTAAGCACTAGATCTTTTATCTATATTTCCATATTTTATCTATCTTTTCTTATAATTTAGATAGACTTCTTAGATAGATAGGATTTAGATAAAAGATAGAGATATTTTTGTTATTTTATTATTAGTTTTCCTTGGCTAGTAATGATTACTCTACTATAAATAAAGGCCCTAGGCCTAGGTTTTATTCATTGAAGCCAAGTCATCTTTGGATGCAAGTAGTTAGAAAGGGGGAGAGAGAGAGAGAGAGAGAGAAAGAGAGACGATTGGAAGGTTTTTGTAACTTTAAATTTTTTTGGTTTATTTTCAAGTTGCTTTCTTTCATCATATTTTATTTCTAGTTCCACTCTTCTAGGGTTGGATTAGAATTCAAGGAATTCATGTGGCAAACTTGGATAGTAGTTAGGGTTTTTATTCGCGAGTTTATTATTAATCTTAATTAAGAAAAGGTAGAAACAATTAGGTTTATTTTCGAGAGTTGATTTGCCTAAATTGTTGGTATTAGCGAAAGTTGATTCTTTGATGTAAAGCATGGTTTTTTATGAGATTTGCGATTTACACATATGTTTATTGTTGTGGTGATCCCTTATCTTGGAAGTTTGCAATTTTATTTGTTCTATTCCATTATTTTTTGACGAAACACGTTTTTTCAGAAACCCGTGTCGGCGGGTCGGGATCAAGTTGCACGCGGGCGAGCTCAGACGATCGGGCTTACCTAAGACGCGCGACGAGATTATCGTCGGCGTACCCAAACCTGTGCCGATCCGACCTCAAACCACTGGCGGGCAACCGTCCTCCCTGCAGGGCTCCATCAAGTGTCGGTCTAGCCGAGACTAATCCCGCTTTAGAAGGGGCGCTCATCGCCAGGGAATCCGGCCTAAGCCTAATGAGATTCCAGTTTCTGACCCGGCGCTTGATGCCATGCCTTCGTATTTATAGTACAAGCACTCCTTCATGCAAGCTCACTCGTCGCCAAGTGTCATATGCCTCGTGACATGTGGGAGGGAGGCATGGATGCCAAGTTTCACATGCCTCGTGACATGTGGGAGGGAGGCATGGAAGCCAAGTGTCCCGGCATGCATGTGAGAGCCGTGGACGGTTTATCGTCCGCGTACGTCCTGAGTTTCTATATTGACTTGCATTCGCCAATTTTTCATGTTTATAAGGTTCTATTTATATAGCGGCGAACCTTATTTATTTATGATATTTGTGAATATCATTATTTATATTTCGGGCATCATCACAGCTCCTCGAATTTAAGCTAAGTCACGACTAAACTGGGGTTCAAAAATGATGCATCGTATCCACCTGTTGATCATTCATATCCCTCGTTCGAGAGGGACTTAGTTTTATACTTGCTTAAGAGTTATCTCCGCGAGCATACAAAGCTACAAGCGGAGGCCCCCTATCACTCGAGAGGGACTTAGTTTAAAATCACTTAAGAATTATCTCCGCGAGCATACAAAGCTACCACATGAGGCCCTCTGTCACTCGAGAGGGACTTAGTTTATACTCTTATAAGAGTTATCTCCGCGAGCTTACAAAGCTACCACCAGAGGCCCTCTGTCACTCAAGAAGGACTTAGTTTAAACTCACTTAAGATTTATCTTCTCGAGCTTACAAAGCTACCAGCGGAGGCCCTCCGTCATTCGAGAGGGACTTAATATATACTCATTTAAGAGTTATCTCCGCGAGCTCATCAAGCTACAAGCGGAGGCCCTCCGTCACTCGAGAGAGACTTAGCTTATACTTATTTAAGAGTTATCCTCGCGAGCTCATAAAGCTACCAGCGAAGGCCCTCTGTCACTCGAGAGGGACTTAGTTTAAACTCACTTAAGAGTTATCTCCGCGAGCTTACAAAGCTACCAGTGGAGGCCCTCTGTCACTCGAGAGGGACTTAGTTTATACTCGTTTAAGAGTTATCTCCGCGAGCTTACAAAGCTACCAGCGGAGGCCCTCCGTTACTCGAGAGGGACATAGTTTAAACTCACTTAAGAGTTATCTCCGCGAGCTTACAAAGCTACCAGTGGAGGCCCTCTATCACTCGAGAGGGACTTAGTTTATACTCGTTTATGAGTTATCTCTGCGAGCTCATCAAGCTACAAGCGGAGGCGCTCCGTCACTCGAGAGGGACTTAGCTTATACTCATTTAAGAGTTATCTTCGCGAGCTCATTAAGCTACCAACGAAGGCCCTCTGTCACCCGAGAGGGACTTAGTTTAAACTCACTAAAGAGTTATCTCCGCGAGCTTACAAAGCTACCAGCGGAGGCCCTCTGTCACTCGAGAGGGACTTAGTTTATACTCGTTTATGAGTTATCTCCGCGAGCTTACAAAGTTACCAGCGGAAGCCCTCTATTACACGAGAGGGACTTAGTTTAAACTCACTTAAGAGTTATCTCCGCGAGCTTAAAAAGCTACCAGCGGAGGCCCTCTATCACTTGAGAGGGACTTAGTTTATACTCGTTTAAGAGTTATCTCTTCGAGCTTACAAAGCTACCAGCGGAGGCCCTCTATCACTCGAGAGGGACTTAGTTTATACTCGTTTATGAGTTATCTCTGCGAGCTCATCAAGCTACAAGCGGAGGAGCTCCGTCACTCGAGAGGGACTTAGCTTATACTCATTTAAGAGTTATCTTCGCGAGCTCATTAAGCTACCAGCGAAGGCCCTCTGTCACCCGAGAGGGACTTAGTTTAAACTCACTAAAGAGTTATCTCCGCGAGCTTACAAAGCTACCAGCGGAGGCACTCTGTCACTCGAGAGGGACTTAGTTTATACTCATTTATGAGTTATCTCCGCGAGCTTATAAAGTTACCAGCGGAAGCCCTCTGTTACACGAAAGGGACTTAGTTTAAACTCACTTAAGAGTTATCTCCGCGAGCTTACAAAGCTACCAGCGGAGGCCCTCTATCACTCGAGAGGAACTTGGTTTATACTCGTTTAAGAGTTATCTCCGCGAGCTTATAAAGCTACCAGCGGAGGCCCTCTGTCACTCGAGAGGGACTTAGTTTAAACTCACTTAATAGTTATCTCCGCGAGTTTACAAAGCTACCAGCGGAGGCCCTCTATCACTCGAGAAGGACTTAGTTTATAATCGTTTAAGAGTTATCTCCGCGAGCTTACAAAGCTATCGGCGGAGGCCCTCCGTTACTCGAGAGGGACTTAGTTTAAACTCACTTAAGAGTTATCTCCGCGAGCTTCCAAATCTTCCAGCGGAGGCCCTCTATCAATCGAGAGGGACTTAGTTTATACTCGTTTAAGAGTTATCTCTGCGAGCTTACAAAGCTACCAGCGGAGGCCCTATGTCACTCGAGATGGACTCATTTTATACTCGTTTAAGAGTTATCTCCGCGAGCTTACAAAGCTAACACCGGAGGCCCTTTGTCACTCGTGAGAGACTTAGTTTAAACTCACTTTAGAGTTATCTCCGCGAGCTTACAAAGATACCAGCGGAGGCCCTCTGTCACTCGAGAGGGACTTATTTTATATTCGTTTAAGAGTTATCTCCGCGAGCTTACAAAGCTATCAGCGGAGGCCCTCTGTTACTCGAGAGGGACTTAGTTTAAACTCACTTAAGAGTTATCTCAGCGAGCTTACAAAGCTACCAGCGGAGGCCCTCTGTAACTCGAGAGGGACTTAGTTTATACTCGTTTAAGAGTTATCTCCGCGAGCTTACAAAGCTACCAGCGAAGGCCCTCCGTCACTCTAGAGGGACTTAATATATACTCATTTAAGACTTATCTCAACGAGCTCATCAAGCTACAAGCGGAGGCCCTCCGTCGCTCGAGAGGGACTTAGCTTATACTTATTTAAGAGTTATCTTCGCGAGCTCATCCAGCTACAAGCGGAGGCCCTCTGTCACTCGAGATGGACTTTAGTTTATACTCGTTTAAGAGTTATCTCCGCGAGCTTACAAAGCTACCAGCGGAGGCCCTCTGTCACTCGAGAGGGACTTGGTTAATACTCGTTTAAGAGTTATCTCCGCGAGCTTATAAAGCTACTAGTGGAGGCCCTCTGTCACTCGAGAGGGACTTAGTTTAAACTCACTTATGAGTTATATCCGCGAGTTTACAAAGCTACTGCGGAGGCCCTCTATCACTCGAGAAGGACATAGTTTATACTCGTTTAAGAGTTATCTTCGCTAGCTTACAAAGCTATCAGCGGAGGCTCTCCGTTACTCGAGAGGGACTTAGTTTAAACTCACTTAAGAGTTATCTCCACGAGCTTCCAAATCTACCAGCGGAGGCCCTCTATCACTCGAGAGGGACTTAGTTTATACTCGTTTAAGAGTTATCTCCGCGAGCTCATCAAGCTACAAGCGGAGGCGCTCCGTCACTCGAGGGGGACTTAGCTTGTACTCATTTAAGAGTTCTCTTCGCGAGCTCATCAAGCTACAAGCGGAGGCCCTCTGTTACTCGAGGGGGACTTTAGTTTACACTCGTTTAGGAGTTATCTCCGCGAGCTTACAAAGCTACCAGCGGAGGTCCTTTGTTACTCGAGAGGGACTTAGTTTAAACTCACTTAAGAGTTATCTCCGCGAGTTTAAAAAGCTACCAGCGAAGGCCCTCTATCACTCGAGAATGACTTAGTTTATACTCGTTTAAGAGTTATCTCCGTGAGCTTACAAAGCTATCAGCGGAGGCCCTCCGTTACTAGAGAGGGACTTAGTTTAAAGTCACTAAAGAGTTATCTCCGCGAGCTTCCAAAGCTACCAGCGGAGGCCCTCTATCACTCGAGAGGGACTTAGTTTATACTCGTTTAAGAGTTATCTCTGCGAGCTTACAAAGCTACCAGCGGAGGCCCTGTGTCACTCGAGAGGGACTCATTTTATACTCATTTAAGAGTTATCTCCGCGAGCTTACAAAGCTACCACCGGAGGCCCTCTGTCACTCGAGAGAGACTTAGTTTAAACTCACTTAAGAGTTATCTCCGCGAGCTTACAAAGCTACCAGCGGAGGCCCTCTGTCACTCGAGAGGGACTTAGTTTATACTCGTTTAAGAGTTATCTCCGCGAGCTTACAAAGCTACCAGCGGAGGCCCTCCGTTACTCGAGAGGGACATAGTTTAAACTCACTTAAGAGTTATCTCCGCGAGCTTACAAAGCTACCAGCGGAGGCCCTTTATCACTCGAGAGGGACTTTGTTTATACTCGTTTAAGAGTTATCTCCGCGAGCATACAAAGCTACCAGCGGAGGCCATCTGTCACTCGAGAGGGACTTGGTTTAGACTCGTTTAAGAGTTATCTCCGCGAGCTTATAAAGCTACCAGCGGAGGCCCTCTGTCACTCGAGAGGGACTTAGTTTAATCTCACTTAAGAGATATCTCCGCGAGTTTACAAAGCTACTGCGGAGGCCCTCTATCACTCGAGAAGGACTTAGTTTATACTCGTTTAATAGTGTTCTCCGCGAGCTTACAAAGCTATCAACGGAGGCCCTCCGTTACTCGAGAGGGACTTAGTTTAAACTCACTTAAGAGTTATCTCCGCGAGCTTCCAAATCTACCAGCGGAGGCCCTCTATCACTCGAGAGGGACTTAGTTTATACTCGTTTAAAAGTTATCTCCGCGAGCTCATCAAGCTACAAGTGGAGGCGCTCCGTCACTCGAGGGGGACTTAGCTTATACTCATTTAAGAGTTATCTTTGCGAGCTCATCAAGCTACAAGCGGAGGCCCTCTGTCACTCGAGAGGGACTTTAGTTTATACTCGTTTAATAGTTATGTCCGCGAGCTTACAAAGCTACCAGCGGAGGCCCTCTGTTACTCGAGAGGGACTTAGTTTAAACTCACTTAAGAGTTATCTCCGCGAGTTTACAAAGCTACCAGCGGAGGCCCTCTATCAATTGAGAAGGACTTAGTTTATACTCATTTAAGAGTTATCTCCGTGAGCTTACAAAGCTATCAGCGGAGGCCCTCCGTTACTCGAGAGGGACTTAGTTTAAACTCACTAAAGAGTTATCTCCGCGAGCTTCCAAAGCTACCAGCGGAGGCCCTCTATCACTCGAGAGGGACTTAGTTTATACTCGTTTAAGAGTTATCTCTGCGAGCTTACAAAGCTACCAGCGGAGGCCCTGTGTCACTCGAGAGGGACTCATTTTATACTCGTTTAAGAGTTATCTCCGCGAGCTTACAAAGCTACCACCGGAGGCCCTCTGTCACTCGAGAGAGACTTAGTTTAAACTCACTTAAGAGTTATCTCAGCGAGCTTACAAAGATACCATCGGAGGCCCTCTGTCACTCGAGAGGGACTTAGTTTATACTCGTTTAAGAGTTATCTCCGCGAGCTTACAAAGCTATCAGCGGAGGCCCTCTGTCACTCGAGAGGGACTTAGTTTAAACTCACTTAAGAGTTATCTACGCAAGCTTACAAAGCTACCAGCGGAGGCCCTCTATCACTCGAGAGGGACTTAGTTTATACTCGTTTAAGAGTTATCTCCGCGAGCTTACAAAGCTACCAGCGGAAGCCCTCCGTTACTCGAGAGGAACTTAGTTTAAACTCACTTAAGAGTTATCTCTGCGAGCTTACAAAGCTACCAGCGGAGGCCCTCTGTCACTCGAGAGGGACTTAGTTTATACTCGTTTGAGAGTTATCTCCGTGAGCTTACAAAGCTACCAGCGTTGGCCCTTTGTCACTCGAGAGTGACTTAGTTTATACTCGTTTAAGAGTTATCTCCGCGAGCTTACAAAGCTACCAGGGAAGGCCCTCCGTCACTCGAGAGGGACTTAATATATACTCATTTAAGTGTTATCTCAGCGAGCTCATCAAGCTACAAGCGGAGGCTCTCCGTCACTAGAGAGGGACTTAGCTTATACACATTGAAGAGTTATCTTCGCGAGCTCACCAAGCTACAAGCGGAGACCCTCTGTCACTCAAGAGGGACTTAGTTTATACTCGTTTAAGAGTTATCTCTACGAGCTTACAAAGCTACCAGCGGAGGCCCTGTGTCACTCGAGAGGGACTCATTTTATACTCGTTTAAGAGTTATCTCCGCGAGCTTACAAAGCTACCACCGGAGGCCCTCTGTCACTCGAGAGAGACTTAGTTTAAACACACTTAAGAGTTATCTCCGCGAGCTTACAAAGATACCATCGGAGGCCCTCTGTCACTCGAGAGGGACTTAGTTTATACTCGTTTAAGAGTTATCTCCGCAAGCTTACAAAGCTATCAGCGGAGGCCCTCTGTCACTCGAGAGGGACTTAGTTTAAACTCACTTAAGAGTTATCTACGCAAGCTTACAAAGCTACCAGCAGAGGCCCTCTATCACTCGTGAGGGACTTAGTTTATACTCGTTTAAGAGTTATCTCCGCGAGTGATAATGCATATTTTAGATAGGCATTATAGGCATTTTTAGTTTAGTTAGGTTGCATTTATTTCATACTTTGTTGCTAAATTGCATCTTGTGATTATTTTAGAAGAGTTCGGATTCTGCGCAATTTTGTGTTTATCTCGCAGATTTAATCGGAAGACATTTGGGAGATCCAATATCTCGAAAAGGAACACGAGAAACATGGAAAGGAACAAGGGAGGAAAGATGCAAGACAAGAGGAGAAACCCGCAAAGGAATACAAGAAGTCACGGCAAAACATAGTGCCGCGGGCGCCGCAACCTGGCGGCGGGCGCAGCACAGGTCGCTGCAGCGGGGATCTCGGATCTTCAGTGTGCGGCGGGCGCAGCAACTTTGCGGCGCCCGCAGCACTGGCCGACAGCGTTGAAGCGCTGCGTTTTGTTTTATTAAAAACCCTAGTTTTTGTTTGTCCATTGGGTGGCCGACTTGGAATGTTTGATAAGGCCACTTTTATGTTATTTTCATTACTTTTTCATTCTACACTTACTTGCAATTAGACTTTAGAGATTTTTGAGCAATGTCTTCCATGAGGAACTAAACTCATCTATTCTGCCTGCAATTTGAAGCTTTATTCGGATTGATTGTGAGTTTCTAATTCTCGCTCCTTGTTTCCTATTTGTGAATGCTTCAACTTCTTTGTGCTTGATTGATTATTGATTTGTTCTATCTTGTCTGGCCAACTTGTTAGATCAATTCAATCGCTAAGGTTTTGTAGATTCCTGGTTGTGAACCTTAACCTAAGTGGCAAACTTATTCCTTTAGGGCTGGTTGAACTAGATGAATGAGTAGGAAGTGGAATGTGTTGTTAAATCCTTTTTTAGGGACTGCAAATACCTTGGCTAATCTCTGAACTTAAAGCTATCAATTGGGTTAAATCCTTCTTTAGGGAATGTTCGATTGATAAGGGTTGCTAGGACTGGTTGGACTAGTAACTATATTAGGTCGGGACAAGGGCATTCATAGGAAACTTAATAGGACGAGAAGAAGTTACAAGGATCGCTTCAATCCAATAAAGTGGAAAATTGTAGGTAGAATTGCTTCTCCTAATTGTCTAAACCAAATTCATTTACTTTGCTTTCATCAATCCGCGTTGATAAAAGGAGGAACTTTCACTCTTAAAACCCCCCTTTTGTTACTTGATTGGCATCTTATTTACACTTGAATAGTGAATTTCCATGTGGGATCGACCTCTTGCTTATTGCTATACTAGTTATAGGTTTGAGATTTACTTTGACGGATCAACGACAGGTTTCCCCTTCGTCAAATTTGGCGCCGTTGCCTGGGGACTTTTTATTAAATTCTTGTGTGTTTTTTAGGGTTGATCTTGGTGTGGATCGTCTTATATGGTCCATACCCGTGCTACTAATTCGTTTTTGTTACCGTTTGATTCAGAGATTGAAAGGACCCTTGCCGCTCTAAGGCGAGAAGCTCGTGATCGCTTTCGCGAACTCCCTTTTGATCAAGAAGAACCGACAACAGAGATGGCAAACGATGCAAACCGCACTCTTAAGGAGCTTTCTGCTCCTGATCTGGCACAACAACCCCTGGCAATCCAATTTCTTGCGCTAGCAGCAGGAGTCAACTTTGAACTGAAGTCAGGGGTAGTTCATCTTCTACCCAAATTCCATGGGTTGAGTGGGGAGGACCCCCACAAGCATCTGTCTGAATTCCATAGGGTGGTTGTTGGGATGAAACCAGAGAACGTAACTGATGAGCAAATCAAACTGAGAGCTTTTCCCTTCTCATTGAAGGATGATGCAAATGAATGGTTCTTCTATCTACCACCTGACTCTATTTCTACTTGGGCTGAGATGAAAAGAATCTTTCTAGAGATGTACTTCCCTGCAACAAAGCTAAATGCTTTTAAAAGGTCAATCAGCAGCATTGAGCAGTACGCGACGGAGTCTATACATGAGTACTTTGAGCGCTTCAAGAAACTCTGCGCCAGCTGCCCATGCCATGGGTACTCTCAAAAGGATCTGGTTCTCTTTCTCTTTAATGGGTTGACTGATATAGAGCGCAAAACAGTGAAGTCTGCTTGTGGAGGTAACATGCTGAACAAGACGCCTGCCGTAGCTTGGGATGTGTTTAAGGAGCTTTCTGAGGGCTCCAGGCAGTTCAATAAGAGCCCTCGTGCTGGGGGTGTACTCGCTGTAGATGCTAATGTGGCTGCACTTCAGACTGATATGACAGAGGTAAAGGAGATGATGAAACAGTTGGTTACTGATAGAACTCCTCAACAACTAAAGGCATGTGGTCTCTGCAGTCAATACACTCATCCTATGGACATGTGCCCGCTTCTACAAGATCCTAATTTTGATTTGAATGCTATTGGGAATTTCACTCAACAAAGGCCTAGGCAAGGCAATTATGGAAATCCTGGGTATTCCAACAACAATAATTACAATAGGGGCTATCAGCAAGGCTATGGGAACTATTAAACCTCTTTCAATCAGCAAGGGGGACAACAGGGAAGGCCTCAACAACAATATGAACCTCGACAGGGAGGTCAGCAGCAATCAAACGAGGATAATGAGGACCCACTGCAGAAACTGTCACGATTAGTCATGAGGAATGATAAACAACAGTCGGAGCGGATGGCGAATCTAGAGAAGCAGCAATCCGATCGGATGACAAATCTTGAGAATCAAATGAGTCAGCTCATTCAAATCTTAAGTGCTAAGGAGGCAAACAGTTCAGGAAAGCTTCCGTCGCAAACCATCGAGAATCCGACAAAGGAGAATGTCAGTGCTGTGACACTTAGAAGTGGCAAGGAACTGGTTGCCACAAATCAAAAAGATGATGAGGAGATAATGGACGAGGAGATAGAGATCGTTGAAGATGGAAACGGCCAAACCACCGTGCGGCGGGCGCAGCAACATTGCGGCGGCCGCAGCACCCCTGCGGTGCCCGCCGCCAGGGACGACATTCACGCGGCGCCCGCTGCAGGAGATACGCAGCAAAGATGCTGCGGCCGCGGCTTTCATGCGGCGCCCGCCGCAGGCGATTCTAGCGCCGAATCGTCTCCTGGTAAGTTCTCTTCTCCTTCTTCTTCTTCTCTCCCTCTTTCTCCTCCTTCTTTTTCCTCTCCTTCTTCTCCCTTACCTATGGAGACTCCAAAGCCCATTCCGCCCTTCCCGGAAGCCTTGAAAGATACACGAAGATATGAGAATGACAAGGAAATCTTCGAGACATTCAGTAAGTGTGAGGTAAACATTCCTTTGCTTAATTTGATCAAAAGCATTCCTAGATATGCTAAATTTTTTAAGGAACTTTGCACTATCAAGCGGAACCAGAAGCTAAAAGGTAAGCAAAAGGTGAAGGTAAGCGAACATGTCACTGCTGTATTTCAAAAACGTATGCCTGAGAAGTGTAGTGATCCTGGTATGTTTGCTATTCCATGTGTGATAGGTGATACTAAATTTGACAAAGCCATGTTAGATTTAGGAGCATCCATTAATGTTTTGCCTTCTAATGTTTATCATGCTTTGGGATTGGGACCTCTGAATGATACTCGGGTAGTGATTCAACTTGCTGATCGATCTACTATCTACCCGAAAGGGATTGTTGAAGATGTCTTGGTTATGGTTGACAATTTGATATTTCCCGCTGATTTCTTTGTGATTGACATGGGTCCTGGTAACAATGAAGGCCCTATTTTGTTGGGCAGACCTTTCCTGAAAACTGCTAGGACCAAGATAGATGTCTATTCAGGATCTCTTACTATGGAATTTGATGGTCAAAGAGTTGAATTTAATATTTATGATTCCATGAAATTCCCATCTAATGATCCTTCTCTGTGCTTTGTGGATGTTATTGATACTATGGCACAAGATTGCTTTGATTTGGAGTGTGTTGATGAGATGGAAGTTGCGTTACAGGCTCCTATAGATGAAATTGCTAGAGATTATGTGTTGTCATCTGATTTGCAGGAGGCTATAGTAGCTTTAGACCATCGATCTCCCACCTATGTGCCACCAAGGGGAGACCGCATCGAGCTGACCATTCCTACTGAAAAGCTTCTGCCATCTATAATCCAAGCGCCTGATGTTGAATTGAAACAACTTCCTAATCACCTTAAATATGCTTTTCTTGGTGAAAATGATACTCTGCCTGTCATTATTTCTAATAAATTGACCTTTGGACAGGAGGAGCGATTGGTGACTGTTCTAAAGGAAAACAAGGAGGCATTAGGATGGACGATAGCAGACATTAAGGGCATCAATCCTACCCTTTGCATGCATAGGATACTATTAGAGGATGATGCCAAGCCGTCTAGACAACCTCAGCGGAGACTCAACCCGCCAATGATGGAAGTGGTAAAGAAGGAGGTGCTGAAGCTCCTCCAGGCAGGTATGATCTTTCCCATATCTGATAGCAAATGGGTGAGTCCTACGCAGGTTGTCCCTAAGAAGGGAGGTATTACTGCTGTTGAAAATTAGGATGGTGAATTGGTCCCTAGCAGGGTACAAACTGGATGGAGAGTCTGTATTGATTATCGAAAATTGAATGCAGTTACTCGCAAAGACCATTTCCCCCTTCCCTTTATTGATCAAATGCTTGAGCGCCTTGCCGGCCGTTCTTTTTATTGCTTTTTAGATGGCTACTCAGGATATTTTCAGGTACCAATAGCACCGGAGGACCAAGAAAAAACGACTTTTACATGCCCCTTTGGCACTTTTGCATATCGTAGAATGTCTTTTGGGCTATGTAACGCACCTGGGACTTTCCAACGGTGTATGGTAAGCATATTTTCTAAGTATGTGGAGCGATTTATTGAAGTATTTATGGATGACTTCACTGTGCATGGAGATGATTTTGATACTTGCTTGCATCATTTGTCACTTGTGCTTAAGCGGTGTGTAGACACCAATTTAGTCCTAAACTCTGAAAAGTGTCATTTTATGGTTGAGCAAGGCATTGTTTTGGGTCATATTGTGTCTAGCAGGGGTCTTGAGGTAGACAAGGCTAAGATTGATGTCATTCAGTCTCTACCTTACCCCACCAATGTGCGTGAGATTCGCTCCTTTTTAGGCCATGCAGGGTTCTATCGCAGGTTTATTAAGGATTTTTCTAAGATTTCTGCACCTCTTTGTGATTTATTGAAAAAGGAAGTAGCTTTTGAGTTTGATGACAGGTGTAGAGCATCCTTTGATGAGCTTAAAGGTCGCCTAACTAGCGCTCCTATAATTCAAGCACCCATATGGTCGCAACCTTTTGAGATTATGTGTGGTGCTAGCGACTATGCTGTGGGGGCTGTTTTGGGACAAAAGGAAGGAAGGAGCTCTCATGTCATCTACTATGCCTCCATGACTCTGAATGGAGCACAAAGGAACTACTCAACCACTGAGAAAGAGCTTCTGGCTGTGGTCTTTGCACTGGAGAAGTTTCGCTCCTATCTCCTAGGAGCTATGGTAATTGTCTTCACTGATCACGCTGCTCTTCGCTATTTATTAACTAAGAAAGAGGCAAAACCAAGATTGATTCGTTGGATTTTACTTTTGAGTGAATTTGACATTGAAATCAAAGATAAGAAAGGTACAGAAAACTTAGTAGCGGATCAACTCAGCAGACTTGTCCAAGGAGAGGATAAGCCGGAAGATCAAAGACCCATTCACGGTGAGTTTCCTGATGATACATTATTTTACTTAACTCACACATCTTCGCAGCTGTAGGAACAAACAAAGACGGAAGATGCGGCGGCCGCAGCATCCATGCGGCGCCCGCCGCAAGGCAGTGCGGCGCCCGCAGCACCTATGCGGCGCCCGCCGCACGCTGTTCAAGCCATCGTTTCACCTTTTTCCCTCCCATCCGACGAGGTAAGTCCTGATATTCCTGAATTATTGATGAGTGTCCATACTCCTCGACCTTGGTTTGCCAATATGGTAAATTTCTTGGTCACGGGAGAATTTCCACCGAAATTTACAAAGGCTCAGAAGGACAAGATTCGACATGACTCTCGCTTCTACGTTTGGGATGACCCCTACCTTTGGAAGCATTGTGCTGATCAGGTAATTAGGAGGTGTCTGCCGGACAATGAGGTACAATCTGTCCTTACTTTTTGTCATGCTCATGAATGTGGAGGCCACTTTGGTTCTCAAAAGACTGCTAGGAAAGTTTTAGAAGCAGGTTTCTTTTGGCCTCACTTATTTAGAGATGCTAATGCCTTCTGTAAATCATGCGATAGATGTCAAAGGGTCGGGAACATATCTGCTAGGAATGAAATGCCACAAACAACTGTCATAGTTTGTGAAATTTTTGATGTTTGGGGTATCGATTTTATGGGTCCCTTCCCTAGTTCTTTTGGGAATTTATATATTTTGCTTGCGGTGGACTATGTCTCCAAGTGGGTGGAGGCAAAAGCCACCAGGACTGATGATTCTAAAGTGGTTGCAGATTTCCTGAAAGACACCATTTTCGCAAGATTTGGGGTGCCTAAGGCTATAATTAGCGACAGAGGGACACATTTATGCAACAGGACGATCACTGCCTTGTTAAGGAAATATCTTGTCACACAGAGAGTGTCCACTGCCTATCATCCCCAGACCAATGGTCAAGCAGAGATATCAAATAGAGAGATAAAGACCATTCTGGAGAAAACAGTGGCACCCAACAGAAAGGATTGGAGTCTATGGCTCAATGACGCTCTTTGGGCCTATCGGACAGCTTATAAGACTCCCATTGGTATGTCCCCTTATCGTATTGTCTTTGGAAAAACATGTCATCTCCCTGTAGAGCTTCAGCATAAGGCGTATTGGGCTGTAAAGAATTGCAACATAAGGTTGGATGAAGTGGGTGAATTCAGAAAACTTCAGTTGCAAGAGCTGGAGGAATTGCGTCTGGATGCTTACGATAATGCAGTAATCTATAAGGAGAAGACAAAGGCTTGGCATGACAAGCACATCCTGCGGAAAGATCTAACAATAGGAGACAAGGTCCTTCTGTACAAATCACGCTTGAAACTCTTCCCTGGAAAGCTTAGATCAAGGTGGGAAGGACCTTACACCATCTCAAGGATTTTCTCTCACGGAGCAATTGAACTCTATGATCCCAAGTCTAATGAGCTATTTAAAGTCAATGGTCATAGAGTTAAGCCTTACTTTGAGAACATACCGCATAATGAAGAAGAGGAGTTGGTGCTTGCTGAACCAACCGACTAGACCACTCAAGGGCCATCACGTCGAGCCAACGACTTGAAACAAAGGCGCTTCTCGGGAGGCAACCCGAGGTAAGTTCTCCTTTCTTTCTCATCTTTATTACTGTCTTAGGTAGTTTCCATTAGTTATTTATTTTAGCATTAGATTAACATAGGTAGTGTTAAAAAAAAAAAAAAAAAAAAAAAATTTAATTAAAAAAAAAATAAATAAATACGCGTACAGGCCACCTCGCTTGCGGCGGCCGCAGCAGCCCCTGCGGCGCCCGCCGCAAAGCACACCCGTAGCACCCCGCTCTGGCGGCGGCCGCAGCATCCCCTGCGGCGCCCGTCGCAAGCAAGCCCCGTGAACATAAAAAAAAAAATTAATTAGAAAATACTTGGTCACGGGACCTTTCCATCAAAACCCTACCTCTTGTCCTTTGCCCTCGTTGCCGCCTCATTCACAAAGCCAAAACCCCCATTGTCTTCTTTCTTCTTCTTCAACCTCCAACTCACCATAACCACTCCCAAGCCCTCTCTTTCTCTCCCCCATCACCGGATCTGTGTCACCCAGCTGCTGCGCCCGCCGCCGCTGCTCGCCCCTTATTTGCTATATTCTCAATTTCAATCCCTCTTTTACAACTCTCCTGGTATGATTTCTCCCCTATTCTCTTTCAATTTCAGATTCTATTTGTTATATTGAGAACTAGGTTGAGATTTGATATTGAGTGCTTATTCATTGCTTAAGGATTGGAATTTGTGCGGAATATCTATGTTGTTCGGGGACTGATTTGGTATGTATATAGGGCTGATTTTTGGTTGAGGTTTGAAGTTGGATTTTTGGTTTGAAAGTGGTAAATTGAGTAAATGTGGGGTGTGATTGTTGATATTTGTTAAGTATTCTTGAGTTGGGTGGATGATTGAAAAGGATTTGGCTTTTTGGATGGTGCGCCGACTGAGGAATGCTTCCGATGAACAAAGGAAAATATTTAAGAACTTCAATGCAAGGCGCTTCGTTCAGACTAAGTTCTTCCACATCCCAGCCCTGCAGACGCTGGGTATGTTAGATGTTACCCACCAGATGCTCAACCATGGCGGGTTGGGGGGATTTCTAGATCGTAGTGCCCCGACGTACCCCGAGCTGGCATGGGAGTTTCTGGCTACATTTGAGAAGGTGGATGACTTGAGGATTCGGTTCAACTTGTTGGACCAACCTCACGTTTGCACACTTGACACCCTACGACAGCTTTTTGGGATCTCGCGAGCGCCCACCCCAGGTTGGTCTTCCATGGCGACTGATCAGCAGCGCCATGATGTGTGGTTCAAAGCGACTGGAGCCGCATTTGATAGCCACAAGGGGGAGTATAACTACAATTTTGTACACCCCTGCTTTCGTCTGGTGCACAAGGTCTTGGCCATGTCTTTTAGCGGCTGAGGCGACGTGAACAAGGTATATGCTGCCGATCTGGCCTGGTTGTGGAGCTTTGCTCCCCAGTCTCGTGGTACACCAGACTGGGTTGAGATATTTGTAGAGAGCCGTATGAAGATCCAGGGGACGAATTCCAGAAGGTTTGGCTTGGGAGGCATGATTAGCCTCATAGCCTACCAGTATTTACAGCCTGACCAGTGCGGTGCACCCATGTCTGGTGGGTACACCTACACCACAGAGCAACTTCGGAGGGCGTTCGTGCTTCAGGGTGCGGATGCAGGTGGCTGGATTTGGAAGTCAGGAAACCGTGGGGAGCACCGCCTGCGTCTTCCTAGGCCCTTACCTTATGGACCTTCCGACAACACCCTATACATCCCAGGTGATCAAGATCAGGCAGAGGAGGAGGTTCATGAGGATGATGAGGACGAGGCTACCCCTGCACCGACAGATTACCAGATGGGGGATGCACAGTACGATGCTGGCCCTTCGGCGGGACCTCGCTTCACGTCTGATGAGGACGACCCCTGGCGGGACTATCTGGCCAATGAGTTCCATAGTCTGTCCTTACGCCAGGATGCCTTTGAGTTCACCCTCAACGACATCGATCGCACGGTGCGGGAGACGGACGCCACCGTAGAGGCGATGCGGAGTGAGACGACCTACCGTTTAGAGGAGATGCGGAGAGAGCAGCAGTACTACTTCCGCCAGCAGTACCCTCACATTCCGCCATACCAGCCTCCGCCTCAGTGATGGTTAGTTCTTCCCCCTTCACTCTGATTTTTATGTTTATTTTGGTTGTCTGTACTGTTTCAGTAAGGACACTGAAAATTTTAAGTGTGGGGGAGGAGATTTATATGTATTTTATGTCATTTCTGTCAATTTTTAGGACATGTTTAAATTTATGCACAACATGTTTAATTCTGTAATAGATAGTTATTTAAATTCTGTTAAGTTTAGTTAATTTTTTTTATGTCATTTAGTTTTCTGCAATTTTCGGAATTAAAAAAAAAATATCGAAAAAAAACCAAAAATAGAGCATGCATTGCATACATATGTGTTATTCAAATACCTATCTTGCTTAGTTTGTCCTCTATTTTAAATTTCAAGCATGAGTCATAAAAATCCCATGGAGTTCTGGATGTTTTGATTATTATTTCTATTTGATTTTTGTGGAACATGAGCTAGCAAATATAATTGAGCATGTATGATTGAGCTAAAGAGTAAGATTGAAATCCTAAAAACATGACCTTGTGAGATTGTTTGGCCTTATTTGAATTCTGTTGCTCAATTGTGTGAATTACTCGCCTAGTGTTGCTACCTCTTGGCATTGACTGCAGTATCTATTTTTGAAGACCAACTCACATGTTTGTTGCTTGCGGAGTTTATGTTTATATTTTGAGTCTATTGTGTGAATTTGTGAATATTTAGTGAATAAGGTGGCAATGGTTGATGCACTGAGTAACCGGGTCTACGCATGACACCCATGGGTATGATTCGCGCAAAAAGGTGTTGAAAACTATTCACTAGGAAAGAAGCTTGATCATTGAGTAACCAGGTTCATTCATGACACCCATGTTTGCAACTTGCGTTAAAAGGTGTTCAAGTGGACTTCATATTAGTAGTTGAGGTGTTGATAGACCGGGGCCATTCATGACACCCATGTTTGCGCTTCGCGTAAGGAAAGCACCAAGACAAGAAAAAGAAAAAAAAAAGAGAGAAAAGAAAACCAAAGAAAAAAAAAATGTTGCATTTTATTTTCTTTATTGTGTCCCGCAAGTAATGACATTTTGGTAGAGAATTGGTGATATGGTGGTCAATGTCTATGAGCTTAGTGCATGATTGGTTTGAGTTGAGAGTTGTACTGAAAAGCCTAGACACATGAGTGAAACACATATTTCTGGTGGGGTTGGATGATGTCTACTTATAAGCTTTGATCACTATAATACATGCTATGACGTTTGTTTGCTTGGTTTATGTTTTCACCTACTAGGATGTTGCTTTTTGATAATGTTGAAACTTGAAGGGATTTCCTGTGGGATATATTTATTCATGTTCATTCTATCATTGCTTGAGGACAAGCAAAGGTTAAGTGTGGGGGAATTTGATAATGCATATTTTAGATAGGCATTATAGGCATTTTTAGTTTAGTTAGGTTGCATTTATTTCATACTTTGTTGCTAAATTGCATCTTGTGATTATTTTAGAAGAGTTCGGATTCTGCGCAATTTTGTGTTTATCTCGCAGATTGAATCGGAACACATTTGGGAGATGCAATATCTCGAAAAGGAACACGAGAAACATGGGAAGGAACAAGGGAGGAAAGATGCAAGACAAGAGGAGAAACCCGCAAAGGAATACAAGAAGTCACGGCAAAACATAGTGACGCGGACGCCGCAACCTCGCGGCGGGCGCAGCACAGGTCGCTGCAGCGGGGATCTCGGATCTTCAGTGTGCGGCGGGCGCAGCAACTTTGCGGCGCCCGCAGCACTGGCCGACAGCGTTGAAGCGCTGCGTTTTGTTTAATTAAAAACCCTAGTTTTTGTTTGTCCATTGGGTGGCCGACTTGGGATGTTTGATAAGGCAACTTTTATGTTATTTTCATTACTTTTTCATTCTACACTTACTTCCAATTAGACTTTAGAGATTTTTGAGCAATGTCTTCCATGAGGAACTAAACTCATCTATTCTGCCTGCAATTTGAAGCTTTATTCGGATTGATTGTGAGTTTCTGATTCTCGCTCCTTGTTTCCTATTTGTGAATGCTTCAACTTCTTTGTGCTTGATTGATTATTGATTTGTTCTATCTTGTCTGGCCAACTTGTTAGATCAATTCAATCGCTAAGGTTTTGTAGATTCCTGGTTGTGAACCTTAACCTAAGTGGCAAACTTATTCCTTTAGGGCTGGTTGAACTAATTGAATGAGTAGGTAGTTGAATGTGTTGTTAAATCACTTTTTAGGGACTGCAAATACCTTGGCTAATCTCTGAATTTAAAGCTATCAATTGGGTTAAATCCTTCTTTAGGGACTATTCGATTGATAAGGGTTGCTATGACTGGTTGGACTAGTAACTATATTAGGTCGGGACAAGGGCATTCATAGGAAACTTAATAGGACGAGAAGAAGTTACAAGGATCGCTTCAATCCAATAAAGTGGAAAATTGTAGGTAGAATTGTTGTTGCAGGAGGATGGTCAAGTATGAAATAAATATAAAATATAGATCAGACTGACTTCCCTGTCTCAGCAAATAAATACAAGACTTCCTCCCGTTGTAGTAAGAGAAAATCAGGATCGAATCCACGAGGAAGCACGTCAGCAGTTCTCAGGTAGCTGTAAATTCTCACAGACAGAGCAGCAGAAACACAGAAACACAAAGACAACGAAAGAAACAGAAATAAAAGCAGAAAAACAAAAGCAAAGAACAAAGCAAAACAAGAAAGACAAAGCAAAGCAGAAACTAAAAGCAAAGCAAAGGGCTCGTCGATCTCGACAAGAGTCAACTCGAGATCGACCACAGCAGTGAACAACAGAAACTCAGAAAGTGAAAATCGACGAAAACAGAAGAAAACCAACTCGACCTAGACCAGCTCCTACTCGAGATCGACAAAGCAGAACTCGATCTCGACAAAGGTCTACTCTATGTCGACTGGAAACAGAAACTTAAATTTGCAGAATCTCGAACAAAACTCAGAATTTTGACAGAAATAAACTCAATATGCTAAAAGACTTCCAAAGCCAGGGTTTCAACACCACAACGATAACCATCCAAAGTAACACATAAAGGCATAAAGGATCATGCTTTCCATCAAATAACTTTCGTCATTAACAAATAGGCATATAGAGGCTCTCGCATAAACCCTAATTGTTACTAACCCTTTTTCACATAATTAATCCAAGTTGCATTAAGATCACTTTCGCTTCAATAACACAAACAAGGATCACCTTCAACTCTCGCAAAAGAATCATGCTCATAGGGATAGAAGATGAATTGCACAAAAAGATCTGACCTTTATCGCATCGCCTCACATGGCCACCGTCGGGCTCACCCCAGCCCCAGAAGTGGGTGGACTACTCACGCCTCATTGCAATAACGGACATTGATTGATGAAAAGAACTAAATTGCATTAAAACTAAATTCAAAAGCCTTTACAATCCTGGCAATCAACTTTCGCAGAAAGCCAAAACCCTAAAAACCTTAGAACTCCTAAACTTCTCTGTGGAACTACTTGTCTTTCTGAAATTGAATTGTATGTAAGATAAGATGCCTAATGCTCGGCCCCTAGGGCTTTATTTATAGCCTTCTAAACCTTGCTACTCAAGGATAGAGTCTTCTATCTATATCTAAAATTATATCTAATTTGCTAAAAGATAAATAAATGCCATAAAGAAATAAATCAACAAGGAAAAGATAAATCTAAATAGGGTAGGTCTTCATGTCTTGATAGATTGCGTCTTCCATAGATAGAACTTGATGGATTTGGATAGAATCTTCCTCCTTTGGCCCCAAGGAATCCCAAGTCTACTCGGACAGGTCTTCGTCGACGCGTTTCTGGACACTGGCCTACTCGACCTCGACAAGGGCTCGTCGACCTCGAGTAGGGTGGATTGTCGACTGGACTTCCTGGCTAGCTCTGCTCGATGTGGCTCAGTCTTGGCTCCTGGTGCTCGTCGACCTCGACAAGGCGTGGTCGACCTCGAGTAGGGTGGATCGTCGACTAGGTCTCCTCGGGTAGGTTTACTCGACTGGCTCGGATCTGGACTCAGGCGCTCGTCGATCTCGACCAACTCTTGTCGAGATCGAGTTGGTTGTACTCCCTTCCGCTTCCGCGAGTTGCCTCTTCCGCTGCCGCGAGTAGGCTTCTTTGTCGACTTGGTGCATCCCGCTGGCAGCGAGTTTTTCCGCGGCAGCGAGCCGTCCGCTGCAGCGAGTGGAATCGCTGGTAGCGAGTGTCGTCTGGTCATCCTCGTCCTTGTCGACTCCGGGTGTGGCTTGTCGATCTCGACAAGGGTTCGTCGAGATCGAGTAAAGGTGTGCTCGGCTTCTTGTCCTCGGCTTCTCGGGCAGCTTCTCTCTTCGTCGACTCCGGGTGTGGCGCTGGGCTTCGTCGATCTCGACTAGGGCTTGTCGAGATCGAGTAGACTTCCGGAGCTGGGTTGTCTGGCTTTCTCGATCAGGCTTGCTCGACCAAGGTTCTGTTGCTTCCTTGACCTTGGGCTTCTGTAGTGGTTTTCCGAGCTTTTTCGATCTTTTGTAGAATTGCTGTAAAATGCTTCGATTTCTGCGAATTAAACAGAAACTGGTGTAGATTCCATAATTTGGCAAATAAACATAAACTACATAGATTCTGTACTATCTTAGCCCAAATGAATGAAATGCATGCAGAAATCGATATAAAAGTTACTGTAAAACATGGCAGATTCAGCTCACAACAAACACCCCATACTTAAGCTTGCTTGTCCTCAAGCAATACTTTTATTTGTCATTCAGGGGAAAAAATCAAAAACTCTCAACATATCAGATTCATTCTTATATAACCCTGCAATCAATTACCATCCTCGAAAAGGTACTAGTGTCACAGATTCATGCATGTGCAAATATGTAAAAGCAACATCTATTCATAAAAAGGAGGGTTATGCAAAACATAATTCATTCGTGACAAAGCATCGATAATCAAGAAGACTTTAATTTAAGCTCATGAAGGAGTAGATTGGTAAAAGGCAAAAGGTGGGCAATTTTTGGCAATGTGGTGCTAATGATCCGGGGAAATGGAGTACTTTCCAAACTGAATTTCCACATTCCTTCTCCATTTGATTCATCACCTTTCATAATGCTTTTCTCAATAATAATGCTTTTACCTTTCTAACCTCAGCACTGCCTTCTCGCGAGTCGCAAACATGGGTGTCATGAATGGCCCCGGATACTTAGTGCTTTGGACTCCTCACAATGTGTCCCATCTCTCCAAACTATTATCTTAGAGAGCAGGGTCAATCTACCTTTATCTCCTGAGGTGATTGGATTTTCTTTCACTCATTAAATTTTCCATATATTTCAAATATTTTCCTTCCAAACTCCAAATATGATAATAATCACAACACAAACACCATATGAGATTCTCCGTAATGTAACATTATTCTCAACATAATCCCCGGATAAGGTAAAGAATGGTACTATTTAGATCATGTGGAGCAATATATGAAATAAGGCATATTATGGCTTTTGTGTTGCATAAGCATAGGTAAGGCTAGGATTCAAGTAATGAGCATTATATGGAAATATAAAGTCCTCCATCATCTTATCATGCAACATGTCAAAAGCAACTTCAATTTTTACCTCCTTTCATGGTTTTCAAGAAATAATGCACTTCATTGTGACTTCCCTTTACTAGGCAATTTCATGCTATATCTCTAATGAATCTAATTTTGCATCGTCGAGTTCAATAAAGCTTCCATGACATTATTCAAATTTTCAATGGGGGTCATTTTTCTCAAAATTTTGGAAAACATGCATATTAGCACATAAATAGATAATGCATTCCAAAATAGCCATGTAGCAATTCTAAGAAATAATGCACAAGAAATGTCAAATATGATCAAATATGCACAAAGTAAGCCCTTCCCCCACCCCATACTTAAACATTACAGTGTCCTCACTGTATAAAAACAAGGTAAAGGTAGAGAAAGAAACTCACAAGACAGATGTGCAGAGCCTCAAAATTTCGACTGGAGCACCTCCTAGGCCGAGTAAGACTCGGTTCTATCCATGGACCTGAAAAGTAGAAGACATATACCCATAATAGCAAGACTAAAAGTGTTCAAAACCAAAACAAAACAACAAAGTCTCACAAAGTCCTAAAAAGTCTATGTACATGCTCTAGATTTTATCGTCGCTAGGCCGACTTTCCACTTATGCTCAAGGTGGCATCTGCAGGGCCCATGTAGCATGGACCTCAAATAAGACTCCATTCTTGTCCATCAGCTGCAATCCTCCAGAATAGATCTTGTTCACCACGAAAGGTCCCATCCGCTTTTTGTTGAATTTGTTAGGAAACCAATGATCCTTTGATTTAGAGACATAGAGCCTGTCTCCAACTTCATATTCTTTAGGCTCATCATTGGATATCCTGCACAATCGCACATACCAAGGCAGACCTCTCCCATGTATAGATAAATCATTAATGGACATAGGAGAAAAAAGATCCATACCTTGGCTTACCTTCGCAGAGACGGAATCGGGAACCACTGTATTTGGCCGATCTCGACTAGGGCTAGTCGATCTCGACGAGTCTGCAGTTTCTGGTGGTGTCCTGCTCGCAGATGCAGAAGTCGACGAACGACAGGTCTTGTCGACCTCGAGTAGCCTACTCGACATCGAGTAGGGCTTCGCTCCTGGTAGCTCCAGCGTTGAGGAAGCAGGGTCTGGTGGCGCCGGATGGTGGTCGACCTCGACAAGTCTTGTCGAGATCGACGAGGCTGGTTCGTCTGGTGGTCTCAGCGTCGAGGAAGCCGGTGCCCGAGGATCTTGGTCGATCTCGACTAGGGTAGTCGATCTCGACGAGGGCTTTGGCTCCGGTAACGTCGAGGAGGGCGAAGTCGGATTGGCCGAGTTGTGGTCGACCTCGACAAGGGTGGTCGAGATCGACGAGCCTGGTTTGTCTGGTTCGCTGCTCGACGATGCTGGTGTTGGTGGAGTCTCCTTGGTCTGGTCGAGATCGACTAGGGTTCTACTCGATGTCGAGGAGCCTTGGTCGATCTTGACCCCATACTTAGTCCCTGTCAAGGCATCCGTAAAATAATTAATCCACAACGACTTACCTTGGTCCGTGTCGATTGGATTCTCTGTGTTCTCCTTGAGGATTGCCATGATCTCCTCCACCTGGGCCTCCATGTCCCTCTTTTCCAGCTCCTCGGGGGTCATATTTCTGACCTTGGGTTCCCCGCAGGTGATGTAGCCAGCTGAGATAGATTTGACCTCTTCCATTGGACTTGTATGCCTTTCAGTTTTATTAAAGGAATACTCAATTACCTCATCGCTGATGTTTAAGGTGAGCACTCCTTTCCTTACGCTTATGTTGGCATCCACCGTCGCCAAGAATGGTCTTCCTAGAATAATTGGACAAGCAGGATCCTCTTGCATATCAACAACTAAGAAATCAGCAGGGACAAAGAATTTACCTACTTGTACTAGGACGTTGTCCACCATGCCTGTTGGAATGACCACAGTGTTGTTGGCCATGTAAAGTCTAGCATCCACAGGCTCTAGGGCACCTATCTTAATCTTGGACCAAATCGTTAAAGGCATTATACTCACACTAGCTCCAAGATCACATAAGGCATTAATTTTGTATGGACCAAATCCAATGGTTATAGCAAACTTACCTAGATCCGGCCTCTTCTCCAATATGTCCAAGTGGCTGCACTCCTCTGTGATTTCAGCCATCGATCGCTTTTTGCTCAAAATCTCCTTCAGGAACTTGACATAAGATGGCATTTCATTGAGAGCTTCTGTGAAGGGGATGGTGACGTTGAGTTTCTGAAGCATCTTAATGAAGCGCTGAAATTTCTTTTCTGCTGGGTCCTTTAGAGATTTTGTGGGGAAAGACAGCTTCTTTTTCTGATTCGGAGCCAGAACGGACGTCGGAGGTGCTCCAGGCTGCTCTATGTCGACCAGGGGCTCCTCGACATCGACTAGAGTCTTGTCGACATCGACCAGGTTGGGCGTAGTCGAGTCGTTGTGCGGTGCAGACGAAGATTTTTGCAGGTTCTCCTCGAGATCGATGAGGCCTTCGTCGAGATCGACTACAGGTTTTTCGAGGTTGACTTGCTGTTCCTCGTCGTTCTGCTGCTTTCCGACCTCTGGCTCTTGTAGTTGATGGCCGCTTCTGAGTTTTATAGCAGCGATGTGTCCAGTCTTTCCCTTAGGATTTGGTTCTGAAGATCCTGGAAGTGACCCTGACTGTCTGGGGATTGCTGCTGCTAGCTGACCAATCTGTGTATCAACTGATTTCCGCCAGATATCAATTTCCCCAAGCCTAGAGTTGACACCTTGCATCTGAGTATAGACTGAGTTGAAGGATTGCCTAGTTTCTGAGTGATTTCTCCGTATTTCCTCCAGGACTGTCTGTATATCATCCTTTTTCTGTTCCCTGTCCGGATGTCCTGGAGCTCTGTAGGGCGGGGGTTCCTAGGGACACCTTGGTTCCATTGTGGTTGCTGAAACCTTTGGTCCCCCATGTAGCGACTGGGACCCCCGGCGTAAGCTACATCCTCATGATGCTCTGCCATCCTGACTTGTTCTGCGTGTGGGCACTCAGGAGTGCTGTGCCTTTGCGATCCGCATTCTATGCAAGGCTGGTTGATAGAGAGATACTTTACTTGCTTGATGAGCTTCTTATTCTGGTCTCTGTAGTACTGCTCCCTAACATCAGGATCAATCTCCTTAGGTGGCTCATATAGGGGCATGGATGGTGCTGGCCTGGCGTATGGGTTCTCCTCATAGGTTGCAGTAGACCCATACTTGTTGTCGTAGTTAGTGAGCTTCTCTAGCACACCCCATGCGTCACTTGGTGGCATTGTCAGATACTCATAGCGAGTATAATGGTTGATTCTGTCCTTAGTGACTTGATCAAGAGAATTGAAGAAGATCTCCTGAATGACGTAGGGTGGTTGTCCATGAGTAGGGCAAGATCGCAGCAGTTCCTTGTAGCGCTCCCATGCCTTTGCCAGCGGTTCCCCTTGCTTCTGTTTGAAGGTGGTGATTCTCTGGCGGAGATGTGCTGTTTTGGCAGGTGGGAAGAATTTGTTCAGAAACTCTTGCTCTACTTGGGCCCAGGTTGTGAGTGATCTTGCTTTCAGCCCTTCCAGCCATTTCAGTGCAGGCCCAGCGAGAGACCAGCGAAAACATTTCATCTTGACATATTCCAGGGTTGTACCTTCAGCAATAGTACGGCACATGTCAGAAAAGTTTGTAATATGTTCAAGAGGACACTCATTAAATCTATCATAAAAGGCATTATTTTTAATCTCTATAAGAAATTGAGTGCGAATTTCAAAAGAGTTTTCAGGGATTAGAATCGCCGATTCAGGCACGACGAGGGTTGGGTGCATGTAGTCCCCTGCCGTGGTTGGATATTGGGCAAGCTCAGCCTGTGCTTGTTCCCTTGCTGCCTTCTTAGCGGTGATAGCAGCATCCTTAGCGGCTAATTCCCTGGTAAGCCTGGCGATCAGCTGTTCTTGTGTCTCCGCAGCTGCCACGAGTCTTTGTAGTTTAGCTCTGATATGAAAAAGGCGTTCCGGTTCGTCTAAGGCGTCAAACTCAGGTGTTTGACCAGAACGACGCATACACCTGCGAATTCACTCAAATAAATAGTGAGAACTGACTACCTAAGGCGCGAATGATTGCCTCCCCGGCAACGACGCAGATTTGTTGTTGCAGGAGGATGGTCAAGTATGAAATAAATATAAAATATAGATCAGACTGACTTCCCTGTCTCAGCAAATAAATACAAGACTTCCTCCCGTTGTAGTAAGAGAAAATCAGGATCGAATCCACGAGGAAGCACGTCAGCAGTTCTCAGGTAGCTGTAAATTCTCACAGACAGAGCAGCAGAAACACAGAAACACAAAGACAACGAAAGAAACAGAAATAAAAGCAGAAAAACAAAAGCAAAGAACAAAGCAAAACAGGAAAGACAAAGCAAAGCAGAAACTAAAAGCAAAGCAAAGGGCTCGTCGATCTCGACAAGAGTCAACTCAAGATCGACCACAGCAGTGAACAACAGAAACTCAGAAAGTGAAAATCGACAAAAAACAGAAGAAAACCAACTCGACCTAGACCAGCTCCTACTCGAGATCGACAAAGCAGAACTCGATCTCGACAAAGGTCTACTCTATGTCGACTGGAAACAGAAACTTAAATTTGCAGAATCTCGAACAAAACTCAGAATTTCGACAGAAATAAACTCAATATGCTAAAAGACTTCCAAAGCCAGGGTTTCAACACCACAACGATAACCATCCAAAGTAACACATAAAGGCATAAAGGATCATGCTTTCCATCAAATAACTTTCGTCATTAACAAATAGGCATATAGAGGCTCTCGCATAAACCCTAATTGTTACTAACCCTTTTTCACATAATTAATCCAAGTTGCATTAAGATCACTTTCGCTTCAATAACACAAACAAGGATCACCTTCAACTCTCGCAAAAGAATCATGCTCAGAGGGATAGAAGATGAATTGCACAAAAAGATCTGACCTTTATCGCATCGCCTCACATGGCCACCGTCGGGCTCACCCCAGCCCCAGAAGTGGGTGGACTACTCACGCCTCATTGCAATAACGGACATTGATTGATGAAAAGAACTAAATTGCATTAAAACTAAATTCAAAAGCCTTTACAATCCTGGCAATCAACTTTCGCAGAAAGCCAAAACCCTAAAAACCTTAGAACTCCTAAACTTCTCTGTGGAACTACTTGTCTTTCTGAAATTGAATTGTATGTAAGATAAGATGCCTAATGCTCGGCCCCTAGGGCTTTATTTATAGCCTTCTAAACCTTGCTACTCAAGGATAGAGTCTTCTATCTATATCTAAAATTATATCTAATTTGCTAAAAGATAAATAAATGCCATAAAGAAATAAATCAACAAGGAAAAGATAAATCTAAATAGGGTAGGTCTTCATGTCTTGATAGATTGCGTCTTCCATAGATAGAACTTGATGGATTTGGATAGAATCTTCCTCCTTTGGCCCCAAGGAATCCCAAGTCTACTCGGACAGGTCTTCGTCGACGCGTTTCTGGACACTGGCCTACTCGACCTCGACAAGGGCTCGTCGACCTCGAGTAGGGTGGATTGTCGACTGGACTTCCTGGCAAGCTCTGCTCGATGTGGCTCAGTCTTGGCTCCTGGTGCTCGTCGACCTCGACAAGGCGTGGTCGACCTCGAGTAGGGTGGATCGTCGACTAGGTCTCCTCGGGTAGGTTTACTCGACTGGCTCGGATCTGGACTCAGGCGCTCGTCGATCTCGACCAACTCTTGTCGAGATCGAGTTGGTTGTACTCCCTTCCGCTTCCGCGAGTTGCCTCTTCCGCTGCCGCGAGTAGGCTTCTTTGTCGACTTGGTGCATCCCGCTGGCAGCAAGTTTTTTCGCGGCAGCGAGCCGTCCGCTGCAGCGAGTGGAATCGCTGGCAGTGAGTGTCGTCTGGTCATCCTCGTCCTTGTCGACTCCGGGTGTGGCTTGTCGATCTCGACAAGGGTTCGTCGAGATCGAGTAAAGGTGTGCTCGGCTTGTTGTCCTCGGCTTCTCGGGCAGCTTCTCTCTTCGTCGACTCCGGGTGTGGCGCTGGGCTTCGTCGATCTCGACTAGGGCTTGTCGAGATCGAGTAGACTTCCGGAGCTGGGTTGTCTGGCTTTCTCGATCAGGCTTGCTCGACCAAGGTTCTGTTGCTTCCTTGACCTTGGGCTCCTGTAGTGGTTTTCCGAGCTTTTTCGACCTTTTGTAGAATTGCTGTAAAATGCTTCGATTTCTGCGAATTAAACAGAAACTGGTGTAGATTCCATAATTTGGCAAATAAACATAAACTACATATATTCGGTACTATCTTAGCCCAAATGAATGAAATGCATGCAGAAATCGATATAAAAGTTACTGTAAAACATGGCAGATTCAGCTCATAACAAGAATTGCTTCTCCTAATTGTCTAAACCAAATTCATTTACTTTGCTTTCATCAATCCGCGTTGATAAAAGGAGGAACTTTCACTCTTAAAACCCCCCTTTGGTTACTTGATTGGCATCTTATTCACACTTGAATAGTGAATTTCCCTGTGGGATCGACCCCTTGCTTATTGCTATACTAGTTATAGGTTTGAGATTTACTTTGACGGATCAACGACAGGTTTCCCCTTCGTCAGCGAGCTTACAAAGCTACCAGCGGAAGCCCTCCGTTACTCGAGAGGAACTTAGTTTAAACTCACTTAAGAGTTATCTCCGCGAGCTTACAAAGCTACCAGCGGAGGCCCTCTGTCACTCGAGAGGGACTTAGTTTATACTCGTTTGAGAGTTATCTCCGCGAGCTTACAAAGCTACCAGCGTTGGCCCTTTGTCACTCGAGAGTGACTTTGTTTATACTCGTTTAAGAGTTATCTTCGCGAGCTTACAAAGCTACCAGCGAAGGCCCTCCGTCACTCGAGAGGGACTTAATTTATACTCATTTAAGTGTTATCTCAGCGAGCTCATCAAGCTACAAGCGGAGTCCCTCCGTCACTCGAGAGGGACTTAGCTTATACACATTTAAGAGTTATCTTCGCGAGCTCATCAAGCTACAAGCGGAGACCCTCTGTCACTCGAGAGGGACTTTAGTTTATACTCGTTTAAGAGTTATCTCCGCGAGCTTACAAAGCTACCAGTGGAGGCCCTCTGTCCCTCGAGAGGGACTTGGTTTATACTCGTTTAAGAGTTATCTCCGCGAGCTTACAAAGCTATCAGCAGAGGCCCTCCGTTACTCGAGAGGGCCTTAGTTTAAACTCACTTAAGAGTTATCTCCGCGAGTTTCCAAAGCTACCAGCGGAGGACCTCTATCACTCGAGAGAGATTTAGTTTATACTCGTTTAAGAGTTATCTCTGCGAGCTTACAAAGCTACTAGCGGAATCCATGTGTCACTCGAGAGGGACTCATTTTACACTCGTTTAAGAGATATCTCCACGAGCTTACAAAGCTACCACCGGAGGCCCTCTGTCACTCGAGAGAGACTTTGTTTAAACTCACTTAAGAGTTATCTCTGCGAGCTTACAAACCTACCAGAGGAGGCCCTCTGTCACTCGTGAGGGACTTAGTTTATACTCGTTTAAGAGTTATCTCCGCGAGCTTACAAAGCTATCAGCGGAGGCCCTCCGTTACTCGAGAGGAACTTAGTTTAAACTCCCTTAAGAGTTATCTCCGCGAGTTTACAAAGCTACCAGCGGAGGCCCTCTATCACTCGAGAAGGACTTAGTTTATACTCGTTTAAGAGTTATCTCCGTGAGCTTACAAAGCTATCAGCGGAGGCCCTCCATTACTCGAGAGGGACTTAGTTTAAAATCGCTAAAGAGTTATCTCCGCGAGCTTCCAAAGCTACCAGCGGAGGCCCTCTATCACTCGAGAGGGACTTAGTTTATACTCGTTTAAGAGTTATCTCTGCGAGCTTACAAAGCTACCAGCGGAGGCCCTGTGTCACTCGAGAGGGACTCATTTTATACTCGTTTAAGAGTTATCTCCCCGAGCTTACAAAGCTACCACCGGAGGCCCTCTGTCACTCGAGAGAGACTTAGTTTAAACTCACTTAAGAGTTATCTCCGCGAGCTTACAAAGATACTAGCGGAGGTCCTCTGTCACTCGAGAGGGACTTAGTTTATACTCGTTTAAGAGTTATCTCCGCGAGCTTACAAAGCTATCAGCGGAGGCCCTCTGTCACTCGAGAGGGACTTAGTTTAAACTCACTTAAGAGTTATCTACGCAAGCTTACAAAGCTACCAGCGGAGGCCCTCTATCACTCGAGAGGGACTTAGTTTATACTCGTTTAAGAGTTATCTCCGCGAGCTTACAAAGCTACCAGCGGAGGCCCTGTGTCACTCGAGAGGGACTCATTTTATACTCGTTTAAGAGTTATCTCCCCGAGCTTACAAAGCTACCACCGGAGGCCCTCTGTCACTCGAGAGACACTTAGTTTAAACTCACTTATTAGTTATCTCCGCGAGCTTACAAAGATACTAGCGGAGGTCCTCTGTCACTCGATAGGGACTTAGTTTATACTCGTTTAAGAGTTATCTCCACGAGCTTACAAAGCTATCAGCGGAGGCCCTCTGTCACTCGAGAGGGACTTAGTTTAAACTCACTTAAGAGTTATCTACGCAAGCTTACAAAGCTACCAGCGGAGGCCCTCTATCACTCGAGAGGGACTTAGTTTATACTCGTTTAAGAGTTATCTCCGCGAGCTTACAAAGCTACCAGCGGAAGCCCTCTGTTACTCGAGAGGAACTTAGTTTAAACTCACTTAAGAGTTATCTCCGCGAGCTTACAAAGCTACCAGCGGAGGCCCTCTGTCACTCGAGAGGGACTTAGTTTATACTCGTTTGAGAGTTATCTCCGCGAGCTCACAAAGCTATTAGCGAAGGCCCTCCGTCACTCAAGAGGGACTTAATATATACTCATTTAAGTGTTATCTCAGCGAGCTCATCAAGCTACAAGCGGAGGCCCTCAGTCACTCGAGAGGGACTTAGCTTATACACATTTAAGAGTTATCTTCGCGAGCTCATCAAGCTACAAGCGGAGACCCTCTGTCACTCGAGAGGGACTTTAGTTTATACTCGTTTAAAAGATATCTCCGCGAGCTTACAAAGCTGCCTGCGGAGGCCCTCTGTCACTCGAGAGGGACTTGGTTTATACTCGTTTAAGAGTTATCTCCGCGAGCTTACAATGCTACCAGCGGAGGTCCTCTGTCACTCGAGAGAGACTTAGTTTATACTTACTTAAGAGTTATCTCCGCGAGTTTACAAAGCTACCAACGGAGGCCCTCTATCACTTGAGAAGGACTTAGTTTATACTCGTTTAAGAGTTATCTCCGCGAGCTTACAAAGGTATCAGCGGAGGCCCTCCGTTACTCGAGAGGGGCTTAGTTTAAACTCACTTAAGAGTTATCTCCGCAAGCTTCCAAAGCTACCAGCGGAGGCCCTCTATCGCTCGAGAGAGATTTAGTTTATACTCGTTTAAGAGTTATCTCTGCGAGCTTACAAAGCTACTAGCGGAGACCCTCTGTCACTCGAGAGGGACTTAGTTTAAACACACTTAAGAGTTATCTCCGCGAGCTTACAAAGATACTAGCGGAGGCCCTCTGTCACTCGAGAGGGACTTGGTTTATACTCGTTTAAGAGTTATCTCCGCGAGCTTACAATGCTACCAACGGAGGTCCTCTGTCACTCGAGAGAGACTTAGTTTATACTCACTTAAGAGTTATCTCCGCGAGTTTACAAAGCTACCAGCGGAGGCCCTCTATCACTCAAGAAGGACTTAGTTTATACTCGTTTAAGAGTTATATCCGCGAGCTTACAAAGCTATCAGCGGAGGCCCTCCGTTACTCGAGAGGAACTTAGTTTAAACTCACTAAAGAGTTATCTCCGCGAGCTTCCAAAGCTACCAGCGGACGCCCTCTATCACTCGAGAGGGACTTAGTTTATACTCGTTTAAGAGTTATCTCTGCGAGCATACAAAGCTACTAGCGGAGACCCTCTGTCACTCGAAAGGGACTTTAGTTTATACTCGTTTAAGAGTTATCTCCGCGAGCTTAAAAAGCTACCAGCGGAGGCCCTCTGTCACTCGAGAGGGACTTGGTTTATACTCGTTTAAGAGTTATCTCCGCGAGCTTACAATGCTACCAACGGAGGTCCTCTGTCACTCGAGAGAGACTTAGTTTATACTCACTTAAGAGTTATCTCCGCGAGTTTACAAAGCTACCAGCGGAGTCCCTCTATCACTCGAGAAGGACTTAGTTTATACTCGTTTAAGAGTTATCTCCGCGAGCTTACAAAGCTATCAGCGAAGGCCCTCCGTTACTCGAGAGGGGCTTAGTTTAAACTCACTTAAGAGTTATCTCCGCAAGCTTCCAAAGCTACCAGCGGAGGCCCTCTATCGCTCGAGAGAGATTTAGTTTATACTCGTTTAAGAGTTATCTCTGCGAGCTTACAAAGCTACTAGCGGAGACCCTCTGTCACTCGAGAGGGACTATAGTTTATACTCGTTTAAGAGTTATCTCCGCGAGCTGACAAAGCTACCAGCGGAGGCCCTCTGTCACTCGAGAGGGACTTGGTTTATACTCGTTTAAGAGTTATCCCCGCGAGCTTACAATGCTACCAACGGAGGTCCTCTGTCACTCGAGAGAGACTTAGTTTATACTCACTTAAGAGTTATCTCCGCGAGTTTACAAAGCTACCAGCGGAGGCCCTCTATCACTCGAGAAGGACTTAGTTTATACTCGTTTAAGAGTTATCTCCGCGAGCTTACAAAGCTATCAGCGGAGGCCCTCCGTTACTCGAGAGGAACTTATTTTAAACTCACTAAAGAGTTATCTCCGCGAGCTTCCAAAGCTACCAGCGGAGGCCCTCTATCACTCGAGCGGGACTCATTTTATACTCGTTTAAGAGTTATCTCCGCGAGCTTACAAAGCTACCACCGGAGGCCCTCTGTCACTCGAGAGAGACTTAGTTTAAACTCACTTAAGAGTTATCTCCGCGAGCTTACAAAGATACCAGCGGAGGCCCTTTGTCACTCGAGAGGGAGTTAGTTTATACTCGTTTAAGAGTTATCTCCGCGAGCTTACAAAGCTACCAGCGGAGGCCCTCTGTCACTCGAGAGGGACTTAGTTTATACTCGTTTAAGAGTTATCTCCGCGAGCTTACAAAGCTAACAGCGAAGGCCCTTCGTCACTCGAGAGGGACTTAATATATACTCATTTAAGTGTTATCTCAGCGAGCTCATCAAGCTACAAGCGGAGGCCCTCCGTCACTCGAGAGGGACTTAGCTTATACACATTTAAGAGTTATCTTCACGAGCTCATCAAGCTACAAGCGGAGATCCTCTATCACTCGAGAGGGACTTTAGTTTATACTCGTTTAAGAGTTATCTCCGCGAGCTTACAAAGCTACCAGCGGAGGCCCTCTGTCACTCGAGAGGGACTTGGTTTATACTCGTTTAAGAGTTATCTCCGCGAGCTTACAAAGCTACCAGCGGAGGTCCTCTGTCACTCGATAGAGACTTAGTTTATACTCACTTAAGAGTTATCTCCGCGAGTTTACAAAGCTACCAGCGGAGGCCCTCTATCACTCGAGTAGGACTTAGTTTATACTCGTTTAAGAGTTATCTCCGCGAGCTTACAAAGCTATCAGTGGAGGCCCTCCGTTACTCGAGAGGGGCTTAGTTTAAACTCACTTAAGAGTTATCTCCGCGAGCTTCCAAAGCTACCAGCGGAGGCCCTCTATCACTCAAGAGAGATTTAGTTTATACTCGTTTAAGAGTTATCTCTGCGAGCTTACAAAGCTACTAGCGGAGGCCATGTGTCACTCGAGAGGGACTCATTTTATACTCGTTTAAGAGTTATCTCCGCGAGCTTACAAAGCTACCACCGGAGGCCCTCTGTCACTCGAGAGAGACTTTGTTTAAACTCACTTAAGAGTTATCTCTGCGAGCTTACAAAGCTACCAGAGGAGGCCCTCTGTCACTCGAGAGGGACTTAGTTTATACTCGTTTAAGAGTTATCTCCGCAAGCTTACAAAGCTATCAGCGGAGGCCCTCCATTACTCGAGAGGAACTTAGTTTAAACTCCCTTAAGAGTTATCTCCGGGAGCTTACAAAGCTACCAGAGGAGGCCCTCTGTCACTCGAGAGGGACTTAGTTTATACTCGTTAAAGAGTTATCTCCGCGAGCTTACAAAGCTACCAGCGGAGGCCCTCCGTTACTCGAGAGAGACTTAGTTTAAACTCATTTAAGTATAGTCCGGGAGCTCAATGCGTCCACCGGATGTTCGACGCGGAGGAAGCTCCAGTGTCATAATACTTCTAGTATAGTTCGGGAGCTCAATGCGTCCACCGAATGTCCGACGCGGAGCAAGCTCCTGCATCATAGGACTTCTAGTATAGTCCGGGAGCTCAATGCGTCCACCGGATGTCCGATGCGGAGCAAGCTCCAGCGTCATAAGACTTCAAGTATAGTTCGGGAGCTCAATGCGTCCACCGGATGTCCGACGCGGAGCAAGCTCCAGTGTCATAGGACTTCTAATATAGTCCGGGAGCTCAATGCGTCCACCGGATGTACGACGCGGAGCAAGCCCCAGTGTCATAGGACTTCTAATATAGTCTGGGAGATCAATGCGTCCACCGGATGTACAACGCGGAGCAAGCTCCAGCGTCATAGGACTCCAAGTATAGTCTGGGAGCTTGCTCCGCGTCGGACATACGGTGGACGCATTAAGCTCTCGGACTATACTTGAAGTCCTATGACGCTAGAGCTTGCTCCGTGTCGGACATCCGGTGGATACATTGAGCTCCCGGACTATACTAGAAGTCCTATGACGCTAGAGCTTGCTCCGCGTCGGACATCCGGTGGACGCATTGAGCTCCCAGACTATACTTGAAGTCCTATGACGCTGGAGCTTGCTCCGCGTCGAACATCCAGTGGACGCATTGAGCTCCCGAACTATACTAGAAGTCCTATGACACTTGAGCTTGCTCCGCGTCGGACATCCGGTGGACGCATTGAGCTCCCCGACTATACTTGAAGTCCTATGAGCTAGAGCTTGCTCCGCGTCGGACATCCGGTCGACGCATTGAGCTCTTGGGATGCGGGTAGCTTGCTCCGCGTCGGGCATCCGGTCGTAGAGCTAGCCTCCCGGATCGATTATGTTAATAAGTCCCAAGACGCTGGTAGCTTGCTCCGCGTCGGGCATCCGGTCGTTGAGCTAGCCTCCCGGATCGATTATTTTATTAAGTCCCAGGACGCTGGTAGCTTCCTCCGCGTCGGGCATCCGGTCATAGAGCTAGCCTCTCGGATCGATTATGTTAATAAATCCCAAGACGCTGGTAGCTTGCTCCGCGTCGGGCATCCGGTCGTAGAGCTAGCCTCCCGGAACGATTATGTTATTAACTGCCAGGACGCTTGTAGCTTGCTCCGTGTCGGGCATCCGGTCGTTCAGCTAGCCTCCTGGATCGATTATTTTATTAAGACCCAGGACGCTGGTAGCTTGTTCCGCGTCGGGCATCCGGTCATAGAGCTAGCCTCCCGGATCGATTATGTTATTAAGTCCCAGGACGCTAGTAGCTTGCTCCGCGTCGAGCATCCGGTCATAGAGCTAGCCTCTCGGATCGATTATGTTATTAAATCGCGGAACGCTGGTAGCTTGCTCCGCGTCAGGCATCCGATCGTAGAGCTAGCCTCCCGGATCCATTATGTTATTAAATCTTAGGACGCTGGTAGCTTGCTCCGCGTCGGGCATCCGATCGTTGAGCTAGCCTCCCGGATCGATTATTTTATTAAGTCCCAGGACGCTAGTAGCTTACTCCGCGTCGAGCATCTGGCCATAGAACTTGTCTCCCAGATCGAAGAATAAACTAAGTCCCTCTCGAGTTACGGAGGGCCTCCGCTTGTAGCTTGATGAGCTCGCGAAGATAACTCTTAAATGAGTATAAGCTAAGTCCCTCTCGAGTGACGGAGGGCCTCCGCTTGTAGCTTGATGAGCTCACGGAGATAACTCTTAAGTGAGCATATATTAAGTCCCTCTCGAGTGACGGAGGGCCTCCGCTGGTAGCTTTGTAAGCTCGCGGAGATAACTCTTAACCGAGTATAAACTAAGTCCCTCTCGAGTGACAGAGGGCCTCCACTGATAGCTTTGTAAGCTGGCGGAGATAACTCTCAAACGAGTATAAACTAAGTCCCTCTCGAGTGACAGAGGGCCTCCGCTGGTAGCTTTGTGAGCTCGCGGAGATAACTCGTAAACGAGTATAAACTAAAGTCTCTCTCGAGTCACAGAGGGCTTCCGCTGGTAGCTATGTAAGCTCGCGTAGATAACTCTTAAACGAGTATAAACCAAGTCCCTCTCGAGTGACAGAGGGCCTCCGCTGGTAGCTTTGTAAGCTCGCGGAGATAACTCTTAAACGAGTATAAACCAAGTCCCTCTCGAGTGACAGAGGGCCTCCGCTGGTTGCTTTGTAAGCTCGCGGAGATAACTCTTAAACGAGTATAAACTAAGTCCCTCTCGAGTGATAGAGGGCCTCCGCTGGTAGCTTTGTAAGCTCGCGGAGATAACTCTTAAGTGAGTTTAAACTAAGTCCCTCTCGAGTAATGGAGGGCCTCCGCTGATAGCTTTGTAAGCTCGCTGAAATAACTCTTAAACGAGTATAAACTAAGTCCCTCTCGAGTGACAGAGGGCCTCCGCTGGTAGCTTTGTAAACTCGCAGAGATAACTCTTAAACGAGTATAAACTAAGTCCCTCTCGAGTGACAGAGGGCCTCCGCTGGTTGCTTTGTAAACTCGCGAGATAACTCTTATGTGAGTTTAAACTAAGTCCCTCTCGAGTAACGGAGGGCCTCCGCCGATAGCTTTTCAAGCTCGGAGAGATAACTCTTAAACGAGTATAAACTAAGTCTCTCTCGAGTGACAGAGGGCCTCTGGTGGTAGCTTTGTATGCTCGTAGAGATAACTCTTAAACGAGTATAAACTAAGTTCCTCTCGAGTGATAGAGGGCCTCCGCTGGTAGCTTTGGAAGCTCGCGGAGATAACTCTTAAGTGAGTTTAAACTAAGTCCCTCTCGAGTAACGGAGGACCTCCGCTGATAGCTTTGTAAACTCGCGGAGATAACTCTTAAACGAGTATAAACTAAGTCCTTCTCAAGTGATAGAGGGCCTCCGCTGATAGCTTTGTAAACTCGTGGAGATAACTCTTAAGTGAGTTTAAACTAAGTCCCTCTCGAGTGACAGAGGGCCTCCGCTGGTAGCTTTGTAAGCTCGCGGAGATAACTCTTAAAAGAGTATAAACCAAGTCTCTCTCGAGTGACAGAGGGCCTCCACTGGTAGCTTTGTAAGCTCGCGGAGATAACTCTTAAACGAGTATAAACTAAAGTGCCTCTCGAGTGAGAGAGGGCCTCCGCTTATAGCTTGATGAGCTCGCGAAGATCACTCTTAAATGAGTATAAGCTAAGTCCCTCTCGAGTGACGGAGGGCCTCCGCTTGTATCTTGATGAGCTCGCTGAGATAACTCTTAAGTGAGTATATATTAAGTCACTCTCGAGTGACGGAGGGCCTTCGCTGGTAGCTTTGTAAGCTCGCGGAGATAACTCTGAAACGAGTATAAACTAAGTCCTTCTTGAGTGACAGAGGGCCTCCGCTGGTAGCTTTGTAAGCTCGCGGAGATAACTCTCAAACGAGTATAAATCTAGTCCTTCTCGAGTGATAGAGGGCCTCCGCTGGTTGCTTTGTAAGCTCGCTGAGATAACTCTTAAACGAGTATAAACTAAGTCCCTCTCGAGTGACAGAGGGCCTCCGCTGGTAGCTTTGTATGCTCGCGGAGATAACTCTCAACGAGTACATACTAAGTCACTCTCGAGTGACAGGGGGCCTCCGCTGGTAGCTTTGTAATCTCGCGGAGATAACTCTTTAACGAGTATAAACTAAAGTCCCTCTCGAGTGACAAAGGGCCTCCGCTGGTAGCTTTGTAAGCTCGCGGAGATAACTCTTAAACGATTATAAACCAAGTCCCTCTCGAGTGACAGAGGGCCTTCGCTGGTAGCTTTGTAAGCTCGCGGAGATAACTCTTAAATGAGTATAAACTAAGTCCCTCCCGAGTGATAGAGGGCCTCCGCTGGTAGCTTTGTAAGCTCGCGGAGATAACTCTTAAGTGAGTTTAAACTAAGTCCCTCTCGAGTAACGGAGGGCCTCCGCTGATAGCTTTGTATGCTCGCGGAGATAACTCTTAAACGAGTATAAACTAAGTCCCTCACGAGTAACAAAGGGCCTCCGCTGGTAGCTTTGTAAGCTCGCGGAGATAACTCTTACACGAGTATAAACTAAGTCCCTCTCGAGTGACAGAGGGCCTCCGCTGGTAGCTTTGTAAGCTCGCGGAGATAACTCTTAAACGAGTATAAACCAAGTCCCTCTCGAGTGACAGAGGGCCTCCGCTGGTTGCTTTGTAAGCTCGCGGAGATAACTCTTAAACGAGTATAAACTAAGTCCCTCTCGAGTGATAGAGGGCCTCCGCTGGTAGCTTTGTAAGCTCGCGGAGATAACTCTTAAGTGAGTTTAAACTAAGTCCCTCTCGAGTAATGGAGGGCCTCCGCTGATAGCTTTGTAAGCTCGCTGAAATAACTCTTAAACGAGTATAAACTAAGTCCCTCTCGAGTGACAGAGGGCCTCCGCTGGTAGCTTTGTAAACTCGCAGAGATAACTCTTAAACGAGTATAAACTAAGTCCCTCTCGAGTGACAGAGGGCCTCCGCTGGTTGCTTTGTAAACTCGCGAGATAACTCTTATGTGAGTTTAAACTAAGTCCCTCTCGAGTAACGGAGGGCCTCCGCCGATAGCTTTTCAAGCTCGGAGAGATAACTCTTAAACGAGTATAAACTAAGTCTCTCTCGAGTGACAGAGGGCCTCTGGTGGTAGCTTTGTATGCTCGTAGAGATAACTCTTAAACGAGTATAAACTAAGTTCCTCTCGAGTGATAGAGGGCCTCCGCTGGTAGCTTTGGAAGCTCGCGGAGATAACTCTTAAGTGAGTTTAAACTAAGTCCCTCTCGAGTAACGGAGGACCTCCGCTGATAGCTTTGTAAACTCGCGGAGATAACTCTTAAACGAGTATAAACTAAGTCCTTCTCAAGTGATAGAGGGCCTCCGCTGATAGCTTTGTAAACTCGTGGAGATAACTCTTAAGTGAGTTTAAACTAAGTCCCTCTCGAGTGACAGAGGGCCTCCGCTGGTAGCTTTGTAAGCTCGCGGAGATAACTCTTAAAAGAGTATAAACCAAGTCTCTCTCGAGTGACAGAGGGCCTCCACTGGTAGCTTTGTAAGCTCGCGGAGATAACTCTTAAACGAGTATAAACTAAAGTCCCTCTCGAGTGAGAGAGGGCCTCCGCTTATAGCTTGATGAGCTCGCGAAGATCACTCTTAAATGAGTATAAGCTAAGTCCCTCTCGAGTGACGGAGGGCCTCCGCTTGTATCTTGATGAGCTCGCTGAGATAACTCTTAAGTGAGTATATATTAAGTCCCTCTCGAGTGACGGAGGGCCTTCGCTGGTAGCTTTGTAAGCTCGCGGAGATAACTCTGAAACGAGTATAAACTAAGTCCTTCTTGAGTGACAGAGGGCCTCCGCTGGTAGCTTTGTAAGCTCGCGGAGATAACTCTCAAACGAGTATAAATCTAGTCCTTCTCGAGTGATAGAGGGCCTCCGCTGGTTGCTTTGTAAGCTCGCTGAGATAACTCTTAAACGAGTATAAACTAAGTCCCTCTCGAGTGACAGAGGGCCTCCGCTGGTAGCTTTGTATGCTCGCGGAGATAACTCTCAACGAGTACATACTAAGTCACTCTCGAGTGACAGGGGGCCTCCGCTGGTAGCTTTGTAAGCTCGCGGAGATAACTCTTTAACGAGTATAAACTAAAGTCCCTCTCGAGTGACAAAGGGCCTCCGCTGGTAGCTTTGTAAGCTCGCGGAGATAACTCTTAAACGATTATAAACCAAGTCCCTCTCGAGTGACAGAGGGCCTTCGCTGGTAGCTTTGTAAGCTCGCGGAGATAACTCTTAAATGAGTATAAACTAAGTCCCTCCCGAGTGATAGAGGGCCTCCGCTGGTAGCTTTGTAAGCTCGCGGAGATAACTCTTAAGTGAGTTTAAACTAAGTCCCTCTCGAGTAACGGAGGGCCTCCGCTGATAGCTTTGTATGCTCGCGGAGATAACTCTTAAACGAGTATAAACTAAGTCCCTCACGAGTAACAAAGGGCCTCCGCTGGTAGCTTTGTAAGCTCGCGGAGATAACTCTTACACGAGTATAAACTAAGTCCCTCTCGAGTGACAGAGGGCCTCCACTGGTAGCTTTTCTTAGTTTGTACTCGTTTAAGAATTATATCCGCGAGCTTACAAAGCTACCAGCGGAGGCCCTCTGTCACTCGAGAGTGACTTAGTTTATACTCGTTTAAGAGTTATATCCGCGAGCTGTCAAAGCTACCAGCGGAGGCCCTCTGTCACTCGAGAGGGACTTAATTTATACTCATTTAAGAGTTATCTCCGGGAGCTTACAAAGCTACCAGCGGAGGCCCTCCGTCACTCGAGACAACCGTCCCCTTGCACGGCTCCATCAAGTGTCGGTCTAGCCGAGACTAATCCCGCTTTAGATGGGGCGCTCATGGCCAGGGAATCCGGCCTAAGCCTAATGAGATTCCAGTTTCCGACCTGGCCTTTGATGCCATGCCTTATTATTTATAGTACAAGCACTCCTTCATGCAAGCTCACTCGTCGCCAAGTGTCACATGCCTCATGACATGTGGGAGGGACGCATGGATGCCAAGTGTCACATGCCTCGTGACATGTGGGAGGGAGGCATGGAAGGCAAGTGTCTCGACATGCATGTGAGAGCCGTGGACGGTTTATCGTCCGCGTACGTCCTGAGTTTCTATATTGACTTGCATTCGCCAATTTTTCATGTTTATAAGGTTCTATTTATATAGCGGGGAACCTTATTTATTTATGATATTTGTGAATATCATTATTTATATTTCGGGCATCATCATTTTCATTCTGCACAATTTCCCGACACCGACCACCACTCCCTTCTTCATCTTGTGACGTCCACCAATTCTCCTCGACATCGACCTCACCACTTGACATCGACCTCTTTGTTCTTTGTCGACAACCACCCTTTTTCATCTATTCCTGAAACACTGTACTAGAACCGCTGACTTCTCTCTTGTGGACGATCCTGACATCCTATACTATAGTGTGGTCTTGACAAAAAATTTATTTGGTCGATAAATCCTCTCATCAGGCGTCGTTGCGGGGGGTTCGAATTTTGTGTGTTTTCATTTTTTCCCGTTATCGTGGACCTATCTTCGGGTCCTTGACACCCCTGTTACTATTTTGTTTTCAAGATGTTGAAATTTTTGCAATTGTAAGGAAAAATGTTTTACCTCTATTTCTCAAAGGCCTGAATTTTAGTGGATGGTTGTTTGATGAGAAGGTTTCTCGACCAAATATACTTGTAGTCAAGACCACGCTATAGTGTAGGGAGTCGGGATCATCCACGGGAGAGAAGTTAGGGTTTCTAGTTTAGTGTTTTGGGGTTCGGAGAATAGTGGGAAAAGGTGATGTCGACAAGGATGAAGAGACCGGTGTCAAGCGGTGAGGTCGATATTGACTAACACTTGGTCAACGTCGAGGGTTGGAGAGGGAATGGTGGTCGGTGTTGGGTACAATCTGTGGAGAATTTAAACAACGAAATAAAATAATAAAAGTGCAAACCTCCGAGGCAAGGGATCAACACAACAATAAACACATTTGTAGATCATGAATCACATAAAAGAGCATGCTTTTCATCAAAGAATCAACTTTTGCAAATTCCAACAATTTAGACAAATTGACTCTCGTAAATAAACTTAACTTTTTCTACATTTTCTTAATTAGGATTAGTTGGCTTTCGCAAATAAACCCTAATTACTATTGATAGTGTGTATTTGGTGATGATTATAGGACATGTTTGCGTCGGGTTTAGAGCATTTAAGTTAAGTATTTTTTTTATTTTGTTTTGGCTTTTTTTTGTTTAATTTTGTGGAATCGGTGTCTACCGCGGGTATATTGCAATTTCAGGTGTTGTGGAGTGGTTTTGGTATCGATTCAAGAGCTTAAGGAGAAAGAGATTATTCAGGGCTCTTTGGTAAGCCTAGAAGTTGTCAAAGACGAGCTACATGGATGGAATTGAGGAGACGTACCAAAAGAAGCGAAGCATGCTTGACCAAACTTAACCCCCAGAAACCACTCGACCGAGTGGTTCCAGAGTGGTGCAAGAGTGAAGTCATGGTAAACAAGCCAGAAGCCGCTCCACTGAGTGGAGAAACCACTTGAGACTCACTCTGGTCTAGTACATTATAGAGAAGGCCTCCTAGAGTTCACTCGACCAAGTGCAGAAGCCACTCGACCGAGTGTTTCCTGTGTTCCGAATTTAATTCGTTTTTCTTTCTAAAAACGGGGGGAGTCGGGAGGTTTGGGGAGGAGATCAGTTTGGGGACGAAAATCAGAAATCGTGGAGACCTATTGGGAGGTTCTTGGGGATTCTAATCGAAAACTTGTTGAATTCTTCGTTTTCGGTAAATCTCTCTCTATCTTCTTGTAGATTCATGTTTGCTTTGTCGAATTTGAATGAATTGAGCATGAAATTCTCCATGAGTTGCTAGATCTCTTGGTCTAGGGTCGGGGTGATCCCGACGATGCAGAAATAGACTCATTCTTATTAATTTCTGATTTTGTTTAGTGATTTAATCCTATTGTGCCAGCCCTAATCGATGAGAATTGTTAGAACTGATTTCGAGTTTGAAATCGAAACACTAAGACCCTAAATTGGAATTTAGATGGTGAATTTAGGCAGAAAGGCTATTTGATCCATTGGAACCATAGGATTAAACCCGAAGTTTAGTTGATCGAAGTGAAATTGAACTTCTTGAGGATTTATGGATTGTTATAGATATTCTAGATGATCGTTATATCAACTGAGACCGAAAGGCGAAGTTGATGTGATTTCCATTTAGAATTCTAAGTGCTTAAGGGTTCTAAATTGGTTTCTTGAAACCAAAAGGAGATCGTTAACCAATTTAGACACATTCGCTTCAATTCTGAAAGGAGCTTTGCGATTACGTTAGACAATCTACCTTCACTTTTGAGTTAGAAATCATTCAAACGAGAATATATTTTGATCTATTGACGACGCATCGTTGGTGAATCCCTAGCCCTAGAATATCTTCCATACATATATTTCTCATCTCTTTTATCGGTGTTTGCTATTTTTTTACACACACGTTTTCCCTCAATTTGTTCGTTACTTTTGGGCTTAGTCGAACGAGTTTGAAATTGACAATCGATATTCCTCCGGTCCTTGTGGATGCGACACTTGATTACTACAAATGAACCACATACACTTGTGGACGTAGGTTTTTAGCCTATCAAGTTTATGGCATCCTTACCGGGGACCGGTGCTAGTATCGATCGTCTTTTTGACGACTAGTTCACTAAGTTCTTTTTGTTGCTTTGATTTTTTTTGCTTTTGTTTTTTATTTCAAATGTGCTCTTTTGAAGATGAGTCATATTCCGTTCTGTGATGTTTGTGCGTCCTTTGGTCATGCCGCTTGTGAACATCAGTTCTCTATTTATGGGACATATGCCTATTGCGAGTTTTGTGGAGGTTTTGGACACATAATTACTTAATGCCCAGTTTTTCTAGCTCCCACCTCTCAAGATGCGGATTTCATGTACCAATTTTTCTATCCTAATGGACATTACGAGTGAGAACGCACTTATGAAAGGGATTCGGTCAATCTTCAGTGCCAACCTTCGCAACTTCCTCTTGATCCATAGCCTTATATATTCACATATGTCCATTGATGAGCTAGTCGCTAGGATAGCGGAGCTCAAAGCCCAATTAGCGCAACACACATTGAATGCTCTAGCTATTCCGGAACGTCTCCCAAGCCAAACATATGTCAGTGACGATAAAAATTGCACTGGTGTTTCTTTTGAGATTGGGAAAAGTTTGGAAGAGCATGTGCATGAGTTGATAAAGCCAGAGATTTATTTTGAGGAGGATGAGCCTAAAAAAGAGCCCTGATTGGTTTTTCACCAAGCATACATGGTTCCATCACTATTTTCTGAAGCGATGGTTCAGGAGAATGTTGATCAACAATTTGGGCATTTGCAGGAATGCTTACAAAATGGCACAATGATGAGATATCAATTAAAGTTCCTTCCGGCATACCGCCTCCCATCAAGTCTCAAGAGGTGATCTTATTATTTGAAGACGGTGTTGACAATGAAGACACAAAGGGCCGATGGGCTAAGAAGAGGGGGAACACACGTCTATGGAGCTTGAGCGTAAAGCAATTTAATCATTTCGCTCTAAGAAGACTCTGTTGGAAGGATGGGACGAGCTATGGACCATTCATTCGGGTCGATTTAAGCTTCTCGAAGGTAATAAGGGTCGGCTTCAGACCTTAAACTAGCACTTCTTGAAAGGCAACCCGATGTATGTTTTCTTTATTTTTAGTTTTCAGTTTTATTTTAGCTGATTTGTAAAAATGCAAGTATGAGGATGGAGAGTGCGCTATATTGAGAATATTGAATTGTTTGTGTTTTGAGCTGAATTGAAGGTGTTTGTCAACTATCTGCTAACCCCCATCTTGCCTAGTTTTGTTGTTTGTTGGTGTTTGCCTTGGTTCAGTTTTGAAATGGATGGCTTTGTCTTGGCCACCTTCAAGACACCCGTTCTACATGTTGAAATTGTGAGTATTCACATCTCTTCCTTGATTGGTTTGCACATTGAGGACAATGCTTTGTCTAAGTATGAGGTGGGGGTGAATACTTCACAATTTTTGCGGGTTTTGATGATTGCTTGAGCCTTGAGCCATTGCCTTGTTTGACTGGCTATATTTTTTACCCTCTTGCTTGATTATTTATGTTTCTCGCCTTATACTTGGATACTCGAGCTTGACTTGATACCACATTATTGGGTTTGTGTGCACAAATTGAAATATGATTGAGGCAGTTTTGTCAACCCATTTATCCTTGCCTACCCTTGCATTTGATCATCTGCTTGAAGACTTTTGAGCCTTAGAAGTCTGTTTCTTTGGTAGCTCTACAAAATTTTCATAGCCTGCTATTTGCCTTTCCCTAATCCGGGATTTTGGGTCATGGTAGTGTATTTTGTTGTGTGGATGTGCTTCAAGTATGAGATGATTTCTCTTGATTGTGATTGAAAGAAGAAAAAGAAAAAGAACAAAAGAGAGAGAGAAAGAGAAAAAGTCTTGGGATAAGAGGAGGATAAAATTCACTCTTGTGCAAAAGTCAAAAAAAGAAAAAATACGTACGATTAGTACCCGATCCTGCTTGTGGAGAATAAAAATTCACACAAGGAGGAAGAAGTGCAAAGTAAGATGGTCGAGATACTTAATAACCGGGTACATTCATCACAAATGTTTGTATTCGCCCCCACCCCATCAAATTTTTTTTTACCTTTTCTTAATTAGGATTAGTTGGCTTTCGCAAATAAACCCTAAATACTATCTTGTTTACAATCAGTTCACTTTCGCTTCACAATTGCAACCAAGATTCCATAGATTCTCACCATAGGATTAAGCATAGAGGTAGATGGCGATAAAAAACACAAAAAGTCATGGATTCATAAAGCAAACACACATGCCCATTATTGGGCTCACCCCAACCCTAGAAGAGGAGAACTACCCAACCATGGTAATGGAAACATAAACTAAAATTAAACTAAACAAAATCTGGAAATTCAGCGTTTAATCGCACAAACAACGTCCAAGCTTTCGTCCAAACGCCCTAAATAAAACCCTACAACCTTCTCCTACAGCTGCTGCACGCAGCCTGCCTTGTGTCAGTCTCCCCTTAAATAAGCTTTTAATAGGCTTTATTCATAGATAGAAAACAAAGACTTAATCTCCAAAGAAAGAGATTTCATCTTTGGAAAATATAGTCCTATCTAAATCTATCTCAAGAAATAAAATATATCTAACTCTATCTAACTTTAATCCATATCTCATAAATATCATAAAATACTTAAATAAAAACCCTAGTTAAAACAGCCCATCAACTGTCCAGCAAATTCACGCAGCTGCTTCGCGGCGACGTCGACGTCGAGGTAGGCAAGATTGACGCAACTCAGAAATCACCGTCAACTCTTTTCCTCTTGGACTTCACGGTCGACATCGAGGTAGGAGGGGTCGATGTTGAAGCAACTTTACACATGCAATAACTTTGCTTGTTCCTCAGGTGTCGACGTCGAGGAGGCAAGGGTTGACGTTAATGCTCATCCTATGCACTTCTTCCTTCTTCATCTTAAAACACACTTTCCTGAGTCCTCGTTTATCCAATTGACGCATATGAATATGCGTTGGAAGACTCTTGTTGAGGACTATAACTCTCATGAAGGCTCTAGAACTTGACTCGAAGTTATGAATGGTGAAAATAAGGCTTTTCTACATCCTTCTCCTCTTTTGCTCTTCCTTAGCATTTATGTTGCCTTTATGGTTCAAACTCCGCCAAATCATCTCTAAAACCCTAGAAAATCACACCAAACTTTGTGTAGACTCCATATCATGTAATTTATCAACAACTACACAATTTCCATACTTTCCCAATACAAAAGCTAATAAAAAAGACTCAAATGGGATGAAAATATGATGCAAAATAAGACTAAAAATGCAAACATCGAAACACCCCATACTTAGGCTTGCTTATCCTCAAGCAATACCCTTAAATCGTCACATAGATTAATCCAAAACACTCTCAACATCATAGACCTTGTTTTTATATTACCACTAACAACTTGATGCCATCCTTGCAATCGTACTTCTCCATCAACCATTACATTTTCTTCGAACCTTTAACACAAAAGGAGGGTTAAATAAAAGCACAACTTTCTAAGATAAATGCAACAATAATCAAGCAGACTTTGTAGGCTCATAGAGAAGTTAAGGGTAAAAGGCATTAAGGTGGGATACTTTTGGCCGTGTGGTGCTAATAATCCGGGGAAATAGAGTATCTTTCCAATAACTTTCTTACCACACTCCTTCTTCCTTTGATTTTCCTCACCTTTCACTCTTCGCTCATTGTTCTTTTCACTAATTTGTTTTTACCTCTCTAACCTTAGCACCGCCTTCTTGCGAGTCGCAAACATAGGTGTCATGAAGGACCCTGGTTACATAGTGCTTCGGACTCCTCACCTTGATGTCATATCTCGCTCAAACTAACATCTCAAGCAACCAAGGTCGATCATCCTTAATCCTTGGTGGCCGGATTTTCTTTTACTCATTAAATTTTCATATACAATCATCTTCATCCTGCCATCAATCTCCAACAATAATTCCAGACATGGTTTTTAGGATCGAGATCCTAATGTAAGATCGATGCAAGGATCTAGGATCGGATCGTAGGATCGTAAGATCCTAGCAAAAAGTGAAAATCAAATATAAAGAAGTCATACCAAACAAATACCTTGAGTTTTAAACAAAACTAGTCATTTCCTCCTTTAAATAAACTAAGTAACTAACATATGCCAATAATAACTCCTTAGCATTCATAATTGGTCAAGGATAATATGTCAAAAGGTATAATATGATACTTAAAATGTTTAAATAAGTCACTTAACATCCATAAACCAAACTAAAAATGGTCTAAGAAACAAGATTAACAAAAAAAATAAAACCACGCATCACATGATTGTTCTGGTATGTCATATGTGATAGGTGCTAACACTATTAGACATTAGAAATTCCTCCTCCCATCTTTAGTTTATAATGTCATCGTAAACAATTTCATCATCTCTCTCAAGGAAATCATCAACATCATCACCATCTTCACCATCATTTATCCCAATAGCTTCATCTTCACTACAAGTTATTATAGGTTCACCATTACCACCACAAATACCACTTCCATGGGTTGATTCATGGGTACCACTTTCACCATTATCACCTATGTAAATTCAAATAAGGAAAACATAAATATATGAAACTAGTATAAACGAGGGAAATCAGAATATGAATTAGGGAGTAAAGTAGTAACCAAAACACAACACATTTTACAAGATTCATGTTCTATCATTATTATGAGTTGTAGCAATTTCAATCAGGGGCAATATTGCACATCAAAGAATAAACAATCTAGTACACTTGCATATTAAACAAATAGAGTTGCAAGAACCAGGTAAAAACCAATCTCAGTCAGCCTATTTAATCACGATTCTAACACAGCAACAGAAGAACATGATTCAAGCGGTTTGGTGTGGAACGTTAAAGGTTGTGTTTAGGTTTGAACAGATCATTCACACTTCACACAAACTCACCTCGTCAAGCAAAGAGAGAAGTCAGTAACCACTAACGAAAACAGATTTAAACACATTCACACAGACTCACCTAGTCAAGACGTCAAGTCTCAACTCAGACACTCAGTTCTTTCGTGATGAATCAAGCAACAACTGCTGCCTGCTCGCCGCCGCATGACCAGGACCAGGATGCTCGTCGTCGGTTGTCACCAAGAGTCGCCACCGCTGAAGTATACTGTTGTCGCCGGATTGTTTTGAGAGTTCAGGCTTCACCGCTTCATACTTGAGAAAACATACGACATTACGTATTTAGGGATTTTAGCGTTTAATTTCCCTCAAAAATTAAAGCACAATTCAAAAAAGGGGAAATTGCAGAAAACCACCCTTAAAACATGCCCCTTTGCATAAAATCACCCTTTAAATCAATATTTGCGGTAAACCGCCCGTTCAAGCTCTTCCATTAGCAAAGTCACACCCCAATCAATATTTCTTTCTGTTAAATACCAAAAATTACCATTAAACCCTTTATTTTATAAATCAAATTTAACTGAGAAAAAACAACTTTGAAAAATTAGGTTCCTATGGGCAAATGAAGGTAGTCCAGATATAGAAAATATTTGGGCTTGAGTAATTTGAGTGCTATTTTTCTTAGATTCGAACCAGATCCAGTCGAAGTATGAACAACCCCCAAAAGAGAAACATCATAGCAACAGTAGAAACTCACATATGGATGAATTCGATATGAACATGTGGTAAGATCTGAAGGTTTTGAGTGTTAAATCTAACAGCCAAACAACATCACAAGCATTCATCGATACCTATCCATGACAAAATTTGAGGGGAAGAAGTAGAATTTTAGAGATTAAGAGACATAAGATGATGAGAGATGTGATGAAGTTTAGAGAAAGAGGAGATGTTGTGAATTAGGAGGGAGGGTTAGGAATTTTCATTAATATTCAACATAATCTTTGATTACTGTTGTGAGCTAAATCTGTCATGTTTTACAGTAACATTTATATCGTTTTCTGCATACATTGCATACATTTGGGTTAGATATTACAGAATCTATGTAGTTTATGTTTATTTTCCAAATTATGGAATCTACACCAGTTTCTGTTTTAATTCGCAGAATTCGAGACGTTTTACAGCAACTTTAAGGAAGGTCAGAAAAGCTCGGAAAACCACTACAGAAGTCCAAGGTCAAAGAAGCAGCGGAACCAGTCGAATCAAGTTGAGATCCCAGGTTACTCGATCTCGAGTGGACCTTACTCGATCTAGACGAACATGTCCGAGCATAGGCCTTGTCGACTAGGAGCAGTGTCGAGAGCCAGACCAACCCAGCTTCGGAGCCCTACTCGATCTCAAGGACAACCTAGTTGAGATCGACGACACTGAGACGCCACACCCGGAGTCGATGAGAAGAGAAGCTGATCGAGAAGCCGAGGACGAAGACGCCGAGCACAACCCTAGTCGATGTCGATGAGACCTAGTCGAGATCGACGAGCCACCTAGCGCCTGTCCGAGTCCATGCCGAGGAGGAGTCCTCGACATCACCAGATAACCATCTTCGAGTACACCTTTACTCGATCTCGATGAGCCCTAGTCGAGATCGACGACGCCCAGAAGCCCAGATCCGAGCCATGTCGAGCGGAGTCACCCGAGAAGTCCAGTCGACGACGAAGCCTCGTCGATGTCGACGATCCCTTGTCGATGTCGAGTAGACCAAGTCCTAGAAACGCGTCGCCGTGAGCAGTCCGAGTAGAGTTGGGAATCCTTGGGGCCGAAGAAATCCGAGATTGCCGAGATACATCATCATCTATCCATGGAAGGGAATTTATCAACATGAAGAGATATTCCCTAGTTTAGATTTATCTTTTCCATTTTAGATTTAATTTCTTTATCGCTTTTATTTATCATTAAAGTTTTAGATATAATTTTAGATAGAGATAGAAGATTCTATCCTTGATTAGCAAGGGTTAGAAGGCTATAAATAAAGCCCTAGGGGCTGGTTTTTCATTCATTCAATTTAAGAGAGAAGAAAGTAGGAGTAGAGAGAGAGATAGTTCCACAGAGAAGTTTTAGGAGTTCTAAAGTTTTTAGGGTTTCGGCATTCTGCGAAAGTTGATTGCCGGGATTGTAAAGGCTTTTGAATATAGTTTAATGCAAGTTTCTTTTTATACATCAATGTCTGCGATTGCGATGAGGCGTGAGTAGTCCACCCACTTCTGGGGCTGGGGTGAGCCCGACGGTGGCCATGTGAGATGATGCAGTAAAGGTCAGATCTTTTTATGCAATTCGTCTTATATCCCTATGAGCATGATTCTTTTGCGAGAGTTGAAGGTGATCCTTGTTTATATTATTGAAGCAAAAGTGATCTTAATACAACTTGGATTAATTATGTGAAAAGGGTTAGTAACAATTAGGGTTAATGCGAAAGCCTCTATATGCCTATTTGTTAGTAACGAAAGTTATTTTGATGGAAAGCATGATCTTTTATGCCTTTATGTGTTACTTTGCATGGTTATCGTTGTGGTGTTGATACCCTGGTCTTGGAAGTCTTTTATTTTATCGAATTTATTTCTGTCAAAAATCTGAGTTTTGGTTCGAAATTTGGAATTTAAGTTTTCTGAGTTTTCTAGTCGATACAGAGGAGCACCTTGTCGATCTCGAGTAGGACCCTTGTCAATATCGAGTTGGAACTAGTCTAGGTCGAGTTGAGTTTTCTTCTGTTGTCGTCGATTTTCAGTTTCTGTTTTTGCTAGCTGTTGTCGATCTCGAGTAGGGTTTAGTCGAGATCGAGTACGCCTGTTGCTTTGTTTTATTTCCTGCTTTGCTTTGTCTTTTCTGTCTTCATTTTGTTCATTGCTTTTATTTGTTATTTTCTGCTTTTATTTCTGTGTTTCTGTTGCTTGTCTGTGATAATCTGTTGCTACCTAAGAACTGCTGATGTGCTTCCTCGTGGATTCGATCCTGACAACCTTCTACTACAACGGGAGGAAGTCTTGTATTTATTTGCTGAGACAGGGAAGTCAGTCTGATCTTTACTTTATATTTATTTCATACTTGACCATCCTCCTGAAACAACAAATTGGCACCGTTGCCGGGGAGGCAATCATTCGCGCCTTAGGTAATTGAATCTCACGTCTACTTTGAGTTACTTTTCAGGTGTATGCGCCGTTCTGGTCTACCACCCGAGTTTGACAGCTTAGACGAACCAGAGCGTTACCTACACATCCATTCTAAACTCAAAAGGATCATGGTGGCCACTGAAACACAAGAACAGCTGATTGCCAGGCTTACAAGGGAGCTAGCCGCAAAGGATACCACTATAGCCAATGAAAGGGCAGCGAGGGAACAAGAAGCTGAGCGCGCAAGGCAAGCAGAAGCTGAGCTTGCCCAATATCCAATTACTGCTAAGGATTATATGCATCCAACCCTCGTCGTGCCTGAATCGGCGATTCTTATCCCTGAAAACTCTTTTGAAATTCGCACTCAATTTCTTATAGAGCTTAAAAATAATGCCTTTTTTGGTAGATTTAATGAGTGTCCTCTTGAACATATTACGAACTTTTCTGACATGTGTCGTACTCTTGCTGAAGGTACAACTTTGGAATATGTCAAGATGAAGTCTTTCCGTTGGTCGCTGGCTGGACCTGCACTGACGTGGCTTGAAGGGCTGAAACCAAGATCACTAACAACATGGGCCCAAGTAGAGCAAAAGTTTCTGAACAAGTTCTTCCCACCCGCCAAAACAGCACATCTCCGCCAGAAAATCACCGCCTTCAAACAGAAGCAAGGGGAACCGCTGGCAAAGGCATGGGAGCGCTACAAGGAACTTCTGCGATCTTGCCCTACTCATGGACAGCCACCTTACGTCATTCAGGAGATCTTCTTCAACTCTCTTGATCAAATCACTAAGGACATAATCAACCATTATACTCGCTATGAGTATCTGACAATGCCGCCAAGTGACGCATGAGGTGTGCTAGAAAAGCTCACCAACTACGACAACAAGTATGGGTCTACTGCAACTTATGAAGAGAACCCATACGCCAGGCCAGCACCTTCCATGCCCCTCTATGAGCCTCCTAAGGAGATTGATCCGGATGTAAGGGAACAGTACTACAGAGATCAGAATAAGAAGCTCATAAAGCAAGTAAAGTATCTTTCTGTCAACCAGCCTTGCATTGAATGCGGATCGCAACGGCACACCACTCCTGAGTGCCCACACACAGAGTAAGTAAGGCTGGCAGAGCACCACGAGGAAGTGGCTTACGCAGGGGGTCCCAATCGCTACATAGGGGACCAAAGGTTTCAGCAACCACAATGGAACCAAGGTGTCCCTAGGAACCCCCTGCCCTACAGAGCTCTAGGACATCCAGAAAGGGACCAGAAAAAGGATGATATACAGACAGTCCTGGAGGAAATACGGAGGAATCACTCAGAAACTCGGCATTCCTTCAACTCCGTCTACACTCAGATGCAAGGGGTCAACTCTAGACTTGGGGAGATTGATATATGGCGAAAATCAGTTGATACACAGATTGGTCAGCTAGCAGCGGGAATCCCCAGACAGTCAGGTGCGCTCCCTGGGTCTTCAGAACCAAATTCTAAGGGAAAGACTGGACACATCGCTGCTGTAAAACTCAGAAGCGGCCATCAACTGCAAGAGCCAGAGGTCAGAAAGCAGCAGAACAACGAAGAACAGCAAGTCGACATCGACAACACTGTAGTCGACATCGAGGAGGGCCTAGTCGACGTAGAGGAGAAACTTCAGAAACCTTCGTCTGCACTGCACAGCAACTCGACTGCACCCAATTTAGTTGAGATCGACGAGGGGCTACTCGACATCGACGACGGTCAACCCGAGATCGAGAAGACTGCGGGACCTCCGACATCTGTTCTGGCTCCGAATCCGAAAAAGAAGCTGCCTTTTCCCACAAAATCTCCAAAGGACCCGGCAAAAAAGAAATTTCAGCGCTTCATCAAGATGCTTCAAAAACTCAACGTCACCATCCCCTTCACAGAGGCTCTCAATGAAATGTCATCCTATGTCAAGTTCCTGAAGGAGATACTGAGCAAAAAGCGATCGATGGCTGAAATTACAGAGGAATGCAGCCATTTGGACATACTGGAAAAGAGGCCAGATCCAGGTAAGTTTGCTATAACCATTGGATTTGGTCCATATAAAATTAATGCTTTATGTGATCTTGGAGCTAGTGTAAGTATAATGCCTTTAACAATTTGGTCCAAGATTAAGATAGGTGCCCTGGAGCCTGTGGATGCTAGACTTTATATGGCCAACAACACTGTGGTCATCCCAACAGGCATGGTGGACAATGTGCCAGTACAAGTAGGTAAATTCTTTGTCCCTGCTGATTTCCTAGTTATTGATATGCAAGAAGATCCTGCTTGTCCAATTATTCTAGGGAGACCCTTCTTGGCGACGGTGGATGCCAACATAAGTGTAAGGAAAGGAGTGCTCACCTTCAACATCAACCATGAGGTAATTGAGTATTCCTTTAATAAAACTGAAAGGCATACAGGTCCAATGGAAGAGGTGAAATCTATCTCAGCTGGCTACATCACCTGCGGGGAACCCAAGGTCAGAAATATGACCCCTAAGGAGCTGGAAAAAAGGGACATGGAGGCCCTGGTGGAGGAGATCATGGCAATCCTAAAGGAGGACGCAGAAAATCCAATCAACACAAATGAAGGTACATCGTTATGGATTAATTATTTTTCGGATGCCTTGACAGGAACTAAGTATGGGGTCAAGATCGACCAAGACTCCTCGACATCGAGGACCCTAGTCGATCTCGACAAGAAACGGAAACCTCCACCAGCACCAGCGTCATCGAGCAGCAATACAAAAGCTGAGGGCTACTCGACATCGAGTAACCTACTCGACATCGCCCACCACTCGGTTTCCTCAACTTCGCCTTCTTCGACGCTGACTCCACCAGACGAACCAGACTCTTCGATCTCGACTAGGCTTGTCGAGATTGACCACCACCAAGCTCCACCAGCTCCTGCTTCCTCGACGCTGCAGCCACTAGGAGCAGAACCCTACTCGACATCGAGTAGTCTACTCGATGTCGACAAGACCTCGACTTCACCAGCTTCTGCATCCTCGAGGAGCGCACCACCAGAACCTGCAGACTCGTCGAAATCGACTAGCCCTAGTCGAGATCGACCAAACACAGTGGTCCCCGATTCCGTCGCTGCAAAGGTAAGCCAAGGTACGGATCTGTCTTCGCCTATTTCCATTAAAGATCTATCTATACATGGGAGAGGTTTTCCTTGGTATGTGCGCCTATGTAGGATACCCAATGATGAGCCCAAGGAGCATGAAGTTGGAGACAAGCTCTATGTCTCTAAATCAAAGGATCATTGGTTTCCCAATAAATTCAACAAGAAAAGGATGGGACCTTTCGTGGTGAACAAGATCCATTCTGGAGGATTACACCTAATGGACAAGAATGGAGTCTTATTTGAGGCCCAAGCTACATGGGCCCTGCAAATGCCACCTTGAGCTAAATGGAAAAGTCGGCCTAGCGACTATAAAATCTAGAGCTTGTACATAGACTTTTTAGGACTTTTGAGACTTTGTTTTTGTTTTTGGTTTTGAACACTTTTAGTTTTTCTATTGTGGGTATATGTCCTCTACACTTTTCAGGTCCATGGATAGAGGCAAGCTATATCAACATTCATACTCGGCCCAGGCGATTCCTTCATTCGAAATTTAGACGATCTGCACACATGTCTAGTAAGTTTCTTTCTTTACCCTTGTTTTTATACAGTGAGGACACTGTAATGTTTAAGTATGGGGTGGGGGAAGGGCTTACATTATGCATATTTACTATATTTGACATTATGTGTGCATTATTTCTTTGAATTGCTACATGGCTATTTTGGAATGCATTATTGATTTATATGCTTATATGCATGTTTTCCAAAATTTTGAGAAAATGACCGCCATTGAAAAATTTTGAATAATTTCATGGAAGTTAATTGGACTCGACAATGCAAAATTGGATTCATTAGAGATATAGCATGAAATTGCCTAGTAAAGGGAAGTCATAATGAAGTGCATTATTTCTTGAAAACTATAGAAGGAGGTAAAATTTGAAGTTGCTTTTGACATGTTGCATGATAAGATGATAGAGGACTTTAAATTTCCATATAATGCTCATTATTTGAAATCCTAGCCATACCTATGCTTATGCATCACAAAAGCCCTATTATGCCTTATTTCAAATATTGCTCCACATGATCTAAATATTTGCCATTCTTTACCTTATCCGGGGATTATGTTGAGAATGATGTTACATTATGGAGATGTTATATGGTGTTTGTGATTATTGTCATTTATTGGAGTTTGGAAGGAAATTGTTTGAAATATATGGAAAATTTAATGAGTGAAAGAAAATCCAATCACCTCAGGAGATAAAGGTAGATTGACCCTGCTCTCTGAGATAATAGTTTGGAGAGATGGGACACATTGTGAGGAGTCCAAAGCACTAAGTATCCGGGGCCATTCATGACACCCATGTTTGCGACTCGCGAGAAGGCAGTGCTAAGGTCAGAGAGGTAAAAGCATTATTACTGATAAAAGCATTATGAAAGGTGATGTATATTATGGAGAAGGAATGTGGAAATTCAATTTGGAAATACTCCATTTCCCCGGATCATTAGCACCACATTGCCAGAAATTACCCACCTTTAGCCTTTTACCAAATCTACTCCTTATTTGAGCTTAAATTGAAGTCCTCTTGATTATCAAATGCTTTGTCACTTACGAATGTTTTTGCATAACCCTCCTTTTGTGAGTAGATTTTGCTCTTTAAATTGCACATGCATGGATTTGTGACACTAGTACCTTTTCGAGGATGGTAATTGACTGCTGGGTTATATAAGAATGAATCTGATATGTTGAGAGTTTTGATTTCTTCCCCTGAATGAAAATTAAAGGTATTGCTTGAGGACAAGCAAGCTTAATTATGGGGTGTTTGTTGTGAGCTAAATCTGTCATGTTTTACAGTAACATTTATATCGTTTTCTGCATACATTGCACACATTTGGGTTAGATAGTACAGAATCTATGTAGTTTATGTTTATTTGCCAAATTATGGAATCTACACCAGTTTCTGTTTTAATTCGCAGAATTCGAGACGTTTTACAGCAACTTTAAGGAAGGTCATAAAAGCTCGGAAAACCACTACAGAAGTCCAAGGTCAAAGAAGTAGCGGAACCAGTCGAATCAAGTTGAGATCCCAGGTTACTCGATCTCGAGTGGACCTTACTCGATCTAGACGAACATGTCCGAGCACAGGCCTTGTCGACTAGGAGCAGTGTCGAGAGCCAGACCAACCCAGCTCCGGAGCCCTACTCGATCTCGAGGACAACCTAGTCGAGATCGACGACACTGAGACGTCACACCCGGAGTCGATGAGAAGAGAAGCTGATCGAGAAGCTGAGGACGAAGACGCCGAGCACAACCCTAGTCGATGTCGATGAGACCTAGTCGAGATCGACGAGCCACCTAGCGCCTGTCCGAGTCCATGCCGAGGAGGAGTCCTCGACATCACCAGATAACCATCTTCGAGTACACCTCTACTCGATCTCGATGAGCCCTAGTCGAGATCGATGACGCCCAGAAGCCCAGATCCGAGCCATGTCGAGCGGAGTCACCCGAGAAGTCCAGTCGACGACGAAGCCTCGTCGATGTCGACGATCCCTTGTCGTTGTCGAGTAGACCAAGTCCTAGAAACGCGTCGCTGTGAGCAGTCCGAGTAGAGTTGGGAATCCTTGGGGCCGAAGAAATCCGAGATTGCCGAGATACATCATCATCTATCCATGGAAGGGAATTTATCAACATGAAGAGATATTCCCTAGTTTAGATTTATCTTTTCCATTTTAGATTTAATTTCTTTATCGCTTTTATTTATCATTAAAGTTTTAGATATAATTTTAGATAGAGATAGAAGATTCTATCCTTGATTAGCAAGGGTTAGAAGGCTATAAATAAAGCCCTAGGGGCTGGTTTTTCATTCATTCAATTTAAGAAAGAAGAAAGTAGGAGTAGAGAGAGAGATAGTTCCACAGAGAAGTTATAGGAGTTCTAAAGTTTTTAGGGTTTCGGCATTCTGCGAAAGTTGATTGCCGGGATTGTAAAGGGTTTTGAATATAGTTTAATGCAAGTTTCTTTTTATACATCAATGTCTGCGATTGCGATGAGGCGTGAGTAGTCCACCCACTTCTGGGGCTGGGGTGAGCCCGACGGTGGCCATGTGAGATGATGCAGTAAAGGTCAGATCTTTTTATGCAATTCGTCTTATATCCCTATGAGCATGATTCTTTTGCGAGAGTTGAAGGTGATCCTTGTTTATATTATTGAAGCAAAAGTGATCTTAATACAACTTGGATTAATTATGTGAAAAGGGTTAGTAACAATTAGGGTTTATGCGAAAGCCTCTATATGCCTATTTGTTAGTAACGAAAGTTATTTTGATGGAAAGCATGATCTTTTATGCCTTTATGTGTTACTTTGCATGGTTATCGTTGTGGTGTTGATACCCTGGTCTTGGAAGTCTTTTATTATATCGAATTTATTTCTGTCAAAAATCTGAGTTTTGGTTCGAAATTTGGAATTTAAGTTTTCTGAGTTTTCTAGTCGATACAGAGGAGCACCTTGTCGATCTCGAGTAGGACCCTTGTCGATATCGAGTTGGAACTAGTCTAGGTCGAGTTGAGTTTTCTTCTGTTGTCGTCGATTTTCAGTTTCTATTTTTGCTAGCTGTTGTCGATCTCGAGTAGGGTTTAGTCGAGATCGAGTACGCCTGTTGCTTTGTTTTATTTCCTGCTTTTCTTTGTCTTTTCTGTCTTCATTTTGTTCATTGCTTTTATTTGTTATTTTCTACTTTTATTTCTGTGTTTCTGTTGCTTGTCTGTGAGAATCTGTTGCTACCTAAGAACTGCTGACGTGCTTCCTCGTGGATTCGATCCTGATAACCTTCTACTACAACGGGAGGAAGTCTTGTATTTATTTGCTGAGACAGGGAAGTCAGTCTGATCTTTACTTTATATTTATTTCATACTTGACCATCCTCCTGCAACAACAATTACATGGAATTGTAAATGGATAATGCACATTTAGTCCATAAATGTTTTCAAAGAAAAAGGATTAATGGAAGAAAGTGGTCATTGTGAGTTTATAGGAGAGAGAATGAGGAGGAAAAGTGTTGTGAATTTCCCCGAGTGAATACCGTTAAAAAGAAGGAGAATGAACAATAAGACACAAATGATTTCCTTGTTTTGGCAAGAACAACACAGAACACCCTGCAGAGAAAAACCTCTCTACAACTAGGGTTTCTTATTATTGTGATGCTTTGATGGATACACGGGCACATCATAATTCAACCCTACTCCCTCTATTTATAATAGATTCTATATGTAGAACCTCATATAGATAAACCTAGATATAGATAAAACCTACCTTATCTAGACCTATTATAGTTAAAACCGTCTATAATAAACCACCTATATATAAAACCATATATAGATAAAACTTGCTATAGATAAATTGACTTGGGCCCCAATCCAATTTATCTATTTACCTAGGATGATTAATTGTCTTTTACAATAATCTCCACCTAGACAAATAATATATCTATAACAACGAACAGAGACATCTTTAGGACCTTGTCTGCTCCAGGTCCTCCCTTGCTCCGCTCCCTGGGGCCTCTTTCTTGAATATCATCAAGTGATGTTGATCAAGTCCAAGTAGCGCTCCTTGAACTTCTTCTTGGTGGCATGCATCACCAGCCCGGTACCCTCCACCATCTTCCATCTTGACAACCTTTGCAGTTGATACAACTTGTTGAACAAAGACTTTGACATATACCTCTTCTCTGATTGAATCCGAATTTTCTTCAAAGACTCCATGTCAATCATGTGGTATATCACTTTATCCGCTTGACAAAGTCGAATACCCGATGATGTCTTCTCTTATATCTTCTCCCATTCATCATCTTTCAAGGAAACAAGTTTTGTCTCTTTCATCTTCTTTAGCACCCCCTTCCATGTCAGGAGACTCTTCACTCGCCATTGCCAAAGGCTGAAATCTCTAGTGCCAATGAATTGGGGGGCCTCGAATTCTGCACTGAATACCATCGTCTAACCTCGCTCTGATACCAATTGTTGTGAATTTCCCCGAGTGAATACCGTTAAAAAGAAGGAGAATGAACAATATGACACAAAGGATTTCCGTGTTCCAACAAGAACTACGCAGAACACCCTGCAGAGAAAAACCTCTCTACAGCTAGGGTTTCTTATTATTGTGATGCTTTGATGGATACACGGGCACATCATAATTCAACCCTACTGCCTCTATTTATAATAGATCCTATATGTAGAACCTCTTATAGATAAACCTAGATATAGATAAAACCTACCTTATCTAGACATATTATAGATAAAACCATCTGTAATAAACCACCTATATATAAAACCATATATAGATAAAACTTGCTATAGATAAATTGACTTGGGCCCCAATCCAATTTATCTATTTACCTAAGATGATTAATTGTCTTTTACAACAAAAAGGAAGAAAGCAGTGTTTTCACTTTTCACATTTTGGATCTTTAATTTAATTTTTAATTATTTTCTTCTTAGTTAAATTTGATGTATAAAATAAAGAGTATACTGGTAACTATTGGTATTTAATAGAAACTTAACGGAATTGCATCTTAGCTATGAATTCGTTATTGTGTTCTGGATAGCAAACGAAGGTATTGATGTAGTGATATTTCTTTGTCGTTGTAATGGATGATTTCAATTGATCTATATTGCGGATGTGTTGATTAAGGCTGATTAGGGTTGTTCCGATTTGTCTTAATTGCATTGAATCAATATGTCAATTGGTCTAATTACTCGAGTCCTTAAAGCTATTCTGTAGTGATATTGAATAAGGTGATTGTATCCCTGTGGATCTCTCAACTTTAGTCAAGTAGACATATGTTTATGAATAATTGATAGATCAATCCTAGAACCATGAATTCCAATAATTGTAAGAGAATTAAAGGTGAAATATTCTTTCTATCTTGTTATCAATATACTTTGCAATCATAAAGTTGGTTACTTTTACTTCTTAGTTATTTACTACAAATCGGTGCTTTGTCATAATAGTCTTTGTTAAGAGTTATTGAATAGGAAATCACTTCTCTCTGTGGGTTCGACTCTGGACTTAATTGTTATACTAGTAGTTCTTTGGTTTATCAAGTGATTGATTGACTAATCTATTGGTTTTGTGTTTGAGTTTGGATTATATTACTATTTGAGCATCGTCAGTCTTTGTCGCATTTGCCTCAACCCACTTAGACACATAATCAACTTTAAGCAAGATGTAAATATTCCAAATGAACTAGGGAAGGGTCCCATGAAATCGATACCCCAGACATCAAAGATCTCACACACCATGATCGACGATGATGGCATCTCATTTCTTCTTGAAATATTTCCTGTGCGCTGACATCTATCACAAGTTTTGCAGAAAGCATGAGTGTCGCGAAATATGTGAGACCACCAGAATCCAGCTTCAAGGACTTTTCTAGCTATCTGTTGTGGTCTAAAATGTCCTCTGCTTGGATGTGAATGACAAAATCTCAAAACAGAAGTTACCTCGTTATCTGGAAGACATCAACGAACAATTCTATCAGCACAATGCTTCCACAAGAAAGGGTCATCCCAAACATAGTAGCGAGTATCGTGCCGAATTTTTTCCTTCTTAGCTTCCGGACAATTAGAAGGGAAGATTCCAGCTACCAAATAATTGAAAATAGCAGCATCCCAAGGTTGCTTAGTTTGAAGACCCAATAGCAAAGAAGGCGGCTCATTCCCATCATCATCAAGCAACTCGAAGATCAAGAGGTCAGGACGACGGGCGTCATGCAAAGTGCGGCGGGCGCCGTCCATGCAGTGGTGACATGTCAAAATTCTCATCAATCCTTCGTCAGGAAACTCTCCCAGTCTCTCTGGTTGCTCTCCCCTACCATCAGTTCTGTAAATCCTACTTAGGTGGTCAGCTACCAAGTTCTCTGCTCCCTTCTTATCTCTGATTTCCAAATTGAATTCCATCATAAGCATAATCCATCGAATCAAACGAGGCTTTGCATCCTTCTTTGTCATCAAGTAACGGAGTGCTGCATGATCACTATAAACCACTACCTTGGCACCCAATAAATAAGGACGAAACTTCTCCAAAGCAAAAACCATAGCTAGCAACTCTTTCTCAGTAGTAGTAGTGTAATTACGCTGAACCGTATTCAACATCATAGAAGCATAATAGATCACATGAGAAGCTTTCTCAACCTTTTATCCCAAAACAGCCCCAACGGCATAATCACTAGCATCACACATCAACTCAAAAGGCAAGGTCCAAATAAGAGCCTGAATAATAGGTGTTGAAGTCAACTGATTCCTCAACTCATGAAAAGCTTTCTTACAATCATCATCAAACACAAAGGGCACGTCTTTCTTAAGGAGTTCACATAATGGGGAGGTTATCTTAGAAAAATCCTTAATAAATCTCCTATAAAATCCTGCATGGCCTAAGAAAGAGCGAATCTCACGCACATTAGTATGATAAGGTAAAGACTGAATAAAAACTGTCTTAGCTTTATCTACCTCAATGCCTTTCTTGGACACAATATGACCAAGAACAATCCCTTGTTCACCCATAAAATTGCACTTTTCAGAGTTTAAAACCAAATTAGTCTCAACACACCTCTTAAGCACTAATGACAAATGATGCAGACAAGAATCAAAATCATTCTCATGCACAGTGAAATCATCCATAAACAATTCAACTTTAATAAATCAATCAATGTTGCGAATTGTAGGCAAACCACATGCTTATCTTTTATCTTTTCTTTGTTCCCATTCATATCTTTATCTTAGTTTATTTGCATTATCTATCTTCATTCGTATTCCTATTCTATCATTATTGTCATAATTGGTAAATACACATTGCATTGAAGTACTTGTTTCTTTGTGGGTTCGATCCTTTATTTATCCACTATACTAGGTTGCTAGTTAGTTTGTTAGTTTAGGTTATTTCTTTGGCGAGGTGAAATCGAAAGACGTTTCCC